>OZ024826.1:41025595-41770595 GCA_964016985.1 Anodontia alba
GAAAGCCTGGATCCTTAGCTACCCATTGAACGCATAGCAAAGACTGGTCAGACTAGGCGGATGCCCAGGCTGATCTGAGTTTTTGCTGGGCGTGCATGCCATTTTGTTGGTTTTGTCATGCTCTGGCTCATAGACAAAATTCTGAAGACAGACTGAACGTTTCCAATAATATCGCTCTTACCCGAAATATTACCTAATATTCTCTTTTCTTCAGTGGTAATGAAACATTTCACTTTCTTATTGATTTATCGGAGCGATCTTTGTTGTCAAGTAATGTGATTATGATGAAAATAGAAGGAAGACTTAAAGGCATATGTCCAAGATAAGCCAGCAAGATAAGATTCTAGTTCTATCTGTCAGTTTTGTCAGTTTGTACTTTGGAATAATATTGAATATTGGATATTTGAACAATGATAAGCTAAGGTGCAGTACTTCATTAACAAATTGAATGAATGAATGAATGAATGAGTACATTGTAATTGGCATATTTACTGTTGTTATTCTCTCTCTCTCTCTCTCTCTCTCTCTAATAGGTAACACGTACATTTTGATTGTTAGCACCTGACAAAACTAAATATTTATGTCATTATTTAATACTTGATCATAAGATTAACAAGTTTTTGTTTCTTTCAAGGCTTCTGGAATTTCATGTGATTTTTTTAAAAAATCAAGTTTAAGGGCGTGGTTGATTATCCTTTACCACTCTCTTGGCGAAAAAATTATTTTTTTTTCTTCTTCGTATTTTTCAAGGAATTGGGATTTAAATTTTTGTAAGGAGACAATTCGCATTAAATGTTAAAACCTGTTTTCTGGGAAAAAATAAAACAATTAAAAAAATGCTGTGTAATGAATATTCTACCCACTATGCTAAGTGTTAAATATATTATTCACGAATTTAAATTAAATCGCACAGAAATGGGCACTCGTTCTTTAAATAATGTGGTATTTATTCATGAAATTGAACATCAATTTATTTATTTATTAATTTGATGCTGAACATGGAAAACGGCTTTTCTGTTAACTGACGCATTTGTTATCTGATCAAGGCACATCACGAAAACATGCCTATATAATTTTGACCCCCTGAAACCCCACATTTATATAGTAAAACTGGGGTTTACAGGGGTATACATTATTTTTCTTATTTCTGCATAAAAGATAGATTGTGGGTACTCGTTAGAACCGCCTCGCAGAGGCGGTTCTAACGAGTACCACAATCTACGTTTTATGCAGAAATAAGAAAATTATCAGAGTTTTTTTTATCTGAAAATTTTCCATGTTTGGAGGTGAAATTTTCTATATATTTGAATAGGCGTGTTCTCGTAATGCTCTATTCACAGACTCTGTTCTACAGTAGGCAATGATTCTGTAAGCGGACAGCGAAGGTACTGATCATAGTGCGCATATGCGCAGTATTATCTGGGCCTACGCTCTCCGCATATTATCACGAATACATACCTATATAATTTGATCCCCTTAAGCCCCACTTTTACATAGTAAAACTGGGGTTTACAGGGGTATACATTATTTTTGTTATTTCTGCTCAAAAACATAGATTGTGGGTACTCGTTAGAACCGCCTAGGCGAGGCGGTTCTAACGAGTATCCACAATCTATGTTTTGAGCAGAATTATGAAAAATATTAGAATTTTTATCTGAAACCTTTCAGTTTTTGGTGGTAAAATTTTCAATGTATTTGAATAGGCGTGTTTTCGTAATGTGATATAAAGCGTCATTCCTCTCATATTGTGCATAGATAGATAGATAGATAGATAGATAGATAGATAGACAGATAGATAGATAGATAGATAGATAGATAGATACTTTATTGATGTAGTAAGCTCATAAGGTTCCTGAGCACCACATCACGAAAACATACCTATATAATTTTTGACCCCCTTAAACCCCACTTTTATAGAGTAAAACTGGGGTTTACAGGGGTATACATTATTTTTCTTGTTTCTGCTCAAAACATAGATTGTGGGTACACGTTAGACCCGCCTCGCCGAGGCGGTTCTAACGAGTACCCACAATCTATGTTTTGAGCAGAAATATGAAAAATATCGGAATTTTTTATCCGAAAAATTGCCATTTTTCGGTGGTAAAATTTTCAGTGTATTTGAATAGGCGTGTTTTCGTAATGATGAGCATATATGCATAAAACATAATGCAATTGTATGCAGGATAGCAGCTATAACATATATACATGAATTCATACATGATAGCAACATTGATTGTACTGTTTATCGCCATTATTGTTCTAATAGTAGGAGAAGTGCAGCTAGTCTGGTTCCAGACTTTATCTTTTCTGTTATTTTTCTTTTTCAAAGGTATACAATCTGCTAAGCTTATAATGATTTGATAAGTTATGTCCCTTAGTGGAAAAGATAGCCAGAGTTTACCAGTTGTTTCTATACATTACGAAAACATGCCTATATAACGTTGACCCCTTAAACCCCACTTTTATATAGTAAAACTGGGGTTTACAGGGGTATACATTGTTTTTCTTATTTCTGCTCGAAAACATAGATTGTGGGTACTCGTTAGAACCGCCTCGCCGAGGCGGTTCTAACGAGTACCCACAATCTATGTTTTGAGCAGAAACATGAGAAATATCAGAGTTTTTTATCTGAAAATTTTCAGTTTTTGGGGGTGAATTTTTCAATATATTTGAATAGGCGTGTTTTCGTAATGGTTAAAGAGTGAAATGGGATTAAAGAGACAAATACAGCTACAGGAAGAGATGAAGAATGACAAAGAAAAAAAAAAAAAAAAAGAAAGAAAGGAATTGCAGAAACGACTTGAGCCAGTCTAAAGTGCAGCCTCTGTTTCACAAAACTGACTGACAGATAGGAACTAAAAATATCTATTTTAGTTTGCATTTAGTTTTCTTGAAAAAATGACTTGGCTGGCATGTGATTGGTCCTATCCACACCAGCATACCAGTTTTCCAGCTCATGTACGCCATTGGATAGACCTGAAAAAATTGCAATGACCGAGATACATTATTTCTCTTTATGTTTTCATAGATAGAAACATTCATCACGAAAACATACCTATATAATTTTGACCCCCGTAAACCCCATTTTTATATAGTAAAATTGGGGTTTACGGGGGTATACATTATTTTTCTTATTTCTGCTCAAAAACATGTATTGTGGGTACTCGTTAGAACCGCCTCGCCGAGGCGGTTCTAACGAGTACCCACAATCTATGTTTTGAGCTGAAATATGAAAAATTTTAGAGTTTTTTTTATCTGAAAATTTTCAGTTTTTGGAGGTGAGATTTTTCTATATATTTGAATAGGCGTGTTTTCGTAATGGTTGCGCAGTGATCAATGCCCTCAGATTTGCAGTATATACACAGAGCATGTGTAACGATTTCAACGACTTCATTATATATTACGTCAATTTCAATATAAAAGATACTATGATACAATATTAATTTTGTAACATGTTGTAACGATCTGCTCTCTGTTTGAAGATTCCCTCAAACATTATATAGATAAGTCGCGTCAAGTGAAAAAGTATCTTCAGAAAACAATGACGTAACGAGTAATCGCACCTAAGTACTTTATACTTCTTGGTCATAGCTCTAGATAAGCACTGTTTTAACAACCGCATTAATACTTATTTGATTTCTCCACACTTACACAGAACATACGCACGTTGTTGTACTCATTACATCACGAAAACACGTCTATATAGTTTTGACCCTTATAAACCCCACGTTTATACAGTAAAACTGGGGTTTGCAGGGGTATACATTAATTTTCTTATTTCTGCTCAAACATAGATTATGGGTACTTGTTAGAACCGCCTCGCCGAGGCGGTTCCAACACGTACCCACAATCTATGTTTTCAGCAGAAATATGAAAACTACCCCAATTTTTCTTTTGAAAGTTTTCATTTTTTGGTGGTAAAATTCTCAATATATTTGAAATGGCGTGTTTTCGTAATGTGAGAAACCCCTCTGCCAATGAGTTCCCACAGTGTGAGGAATCCACGTGACCAAATGACTAGGTACACGGAGTTTGTTCGCATAAGGTAGGATTTTTAGATTATCTCTATTCAAACCAAATGGACTTTGTTCAAATAAAGCGCAGAGTTCGCGGAAAATCAAGCTCATTCTGGTGGTGTAAGCGCTATTCTGCGACCTGGCCTTATTCTCGAGAACATTCGAAGAATGTTTCTCCTGTCAATTTTGGCTACCTGGACAATGTACATGAATTTTGACGAAAAACATTGAGAATCAGACCAGATTGCAGAATAGCGCTTACACCACCAGAAAGAACTTGATTTTCCGCGTATGCGCTTTATTTGAACAAATTCCATCAGGTATAAATCGAGATATTCAAAAACTCCTGCCAGATGCGGAGCTAAAATAGTAACAAACTCTGTGCACCTAGTCATTTTGTAACGTGGATTCTCCACACTGTAATAATTTGTGAAGACCCTAGAAAAATATTTATCCTGTTACCCTTTTTGTCCAGAGCTATGTAAGCCATATCCATTTCACCATATAATATGGGAAATGAGGAATGTTCTGGTATTAAACAGACTTAGACAGTAATGAAGTAAACATTCCCTGAAATAATAATAATAATAATAATAATAGTAATAAAATACATTGGAAAGCCGGTTAAAAGCTGCAAAATGATACTGAAAATCCGTCTAATAATGTAAGTCCCTGCATATCCCTGTTTCAATATATGAGCTAGCGCACGGCAAAACTACAATGACGTGCGACCAGCAAAGGCTCAGATCAGCCTGCGCACTGCGCATCCGCGCAGTCTGATCAGTGTCTTCGCTAATCGCATGTGCCGTATACAGCCTCCGGGCTATCCAACGAGGAATGAGCTAGAACCCCTGCCATACTGGATTGATGTACAGGCTTATCTGATTCTTTGCTGTTTCACAGGTCTTATTGTTGGTTTTGTCGTGTACCGGCTCATACATTATGGGGTATTTGTAATAAGGGGGTACACATAATGTAATGGTATGCGGACAGCGAAGTCCTAGATTAGACTGCGCTTCTGCGCAGTCTAATCTAGGCCTTCGCTATCCGCATCAGGGCCTTCACTGTCAGCTTGTGGGATCATTGGGTAATTCTTAATATAACGACTTTTAGCTCAAATTCCCTGATTAGACTATATAACTTCTCTGACCTATCTGGATCTTTACAGTTAGTACATGCCTCGAAGACACTTTTTCTCAAGGTGCGGCTCAAATAGTGAACACATGTAGTACACACCTTACATATGTATAACATGTACGCATCAGGAGAAAATAAACCAGCTTTAATAACGCACACTCTTAGACAGTAGAGCTGATAAACATACTTAGGCACCCAAATCTCGTGGGGAGTCTCATAGTAAACTTCGTTTTTATCTCGTTCGCCATCTTCAATAAAGACGGAGTAGTAAAGACGCATTTCATAATTATTACGTTATTTAATATGGATGCCGTTTTGTAACGCTAGCTTGAAAATGTGTTGATAGTCAACTTTAACCACAAAAAACAAGAGGCCCATGGGCCACAATTCGCTCTCCTGCATATTTGCAAATGCCATGCGATAGTCTTCCAGTATGCCACAGCAACTGGGACACAAATTTGACCATACCAGAAAAGGTCAAAGGTCATCATAGTCTCATCATTTTAATAAACTTGGTACACCTTGAGTCCCCGATGATGTATACCAAGATTCAACCGCAGAAGAAGATTTTTAAGTGTTTTTACCATATATGAGCACGGCAGTCATCTTGTTCAGTGATGCAGAACCATTTAAACAAAGTGTCAACATTCCTTCGACAGAAGGCCGACTGAGATATCTGATGAAAATTCGTCAAGTTGTTTTAGAAAAGACGAGGTTTAAAGATTTCATGGTTTTAAACCTGTATATAGCAAAGGACAAAGGCAGGTAATCCACAGAGGGCATAATTTTGATCCTAACTAAAACGTATTACTACTTTAATAACATATTGTAAGTTTCAGCCATTAGTCTTAATTATATATTGAAAAAAAAAAAAAAAAATCAACTCCTCACCCCCCCCCACCTCCACACACACCCCATACAAATTTATAGAGACGCAAATTGGACCTTGCCGTAAAAAGGTCAAAAGTCAACCTATGATCATCAATTGAACAGCTTGGTAGAGCTTGAGTCCCCGATGCTATATACCAGGATTCAGTCCCAAAGCTTTCTTGGTTCTGGAGAAGAAGATTTTCAAGAGTTTGCACCATATTTGGACATGGCGGCCATCTTGTTTAATTGCGCGGGACTATTCGAACAAATTGGCAATACCCTTTGGACAGAAGGCCTATGTGAAATCTGGTGAAAATTGCTCAAGCAGTTTCAGAGAAGAAGACATTTAAAAATTACACAATTTTTATACTTGTATATTGCCCACTGACAAGGGCAGATAACTCATAAGCGATAAACATTTGAACATAAGTAAAATGTTTTACTACTTTAATCACACATTGTAAGTTTCAGCCATTAGTATTTAATACATTCTGAGAAAGTGGCTTTTTCAACATTTCCCCATACAAATATATGGGGACGCAAATTTGACCTTGCAGGACCACTTACGGTCATCATTTGGACAAAATTGGTAGACCTTGAGTCCTCGATGCTATATACCAAGATTTAGCCCCAAAGCTTTCTTGGTTCTTGAGAAGAAGATTTTTAAGTTGGCGGCCATCTTGTTCAATTTCGCTGAACCATGTGAACAAATTGGCAATATCCATTTGACGGAAGGCCTCATGTGAAATCTGGTGAAAATTGCTCAAGCGCTTTCAGAGAAAAAGGCATTTAAAAATTTTACACAATTTTATACATATATATAGCCCAGTGGCAATGGCAGATAATCCTCTTGGGACAAAAGTTTGATTGTAACTAAAATGGTTTACTACTTTAATCATACATTGTAAGTTTCAGCCATTAGTCTTTAATACAATTGTATTAAAACTATAGTTTCAACGAAAATGGTCAGGATAACATATGATGTGTACTGGGTATAATATGTGCAATGTCGCAGAATTCCTGTATAAGGAAAGATAGCTTAACGGAATAAATTGCATAGTTACAATAGAGATACTTGTAAGGTCATATATCAGACCAGCTAATATGCTCATAAGCATAATTGAAGTATATGTAGTATTGATTACCATAACTTTGTTCACATTAAAGTGGAAATAATTGTTATTTCTTTATGTTGAAGAGTTTGACAAAAGTTTGGCTTTTAAGTCTCATATGAGACCGGAAGTGGTATGACGTAAAATAATCCCCCATCTAAACGATACTTACCTTGGTTAAGTTGATGTTTGGTTGGGATTATTTGTAGTCATATAACCACTGGAGGGATCAGATGCCCTCCCTTTACATGTAAAAACATGTCCCGCCCTAGAAATTTAAAGCAAGAAAATTTCTGCCAAAAAAGGGTAGATTTAAAAAATTTGGTACATTTAATAGAGTATTTTCTTTCTTTTTGTCAAACCACATTTAGCGTTAAAAACGGAGCTCTCGGATTAACTGAAGCGTGCATCTCTTTTCAACATTTTCCCCATATAAATGTATAGGGACGCAAATTTGATCTTGTCGTAAAAAGGCCAAAGTCAATCTACGGTCACCATTTGAACAAACTTGGTAGACCTTGAGTCCTCGAGGCTATATTCCAAAATTCAGCTACAAAGCTTTTTTGGTTCTGGAGATTTTTAAGTATGGGCATGGCAGCCATTTTGTTCGATGGCGCGGAACCATTTGTTCAAATTGGCAATACCCTTTTGACAGAAGGCCCCATGTGAAATCTGGTGAAAATTGCTCAAGCAGATTCAGAAAAGAAAACATTTAAATATTACACAATTTTATACATGTATATAGCCGAGGTGCAAGGGCAGATAAACCCTGGAGACAAAACTTTGATTATAACTAAAATGTTTTACTACTTTAATCACTCATTGTAAGTTTCAGCCATTAGTCTTTCATACAATTTGAGAAAATGACTTTTCAACATTTTCCCCTTACAATTGCTTGAGGACACAAATTTGACCTTGCCGTAAAACGGTCAAAGGTCAACCTAGGATCATTATTTGAATAAACTTGATAGACCTTGAGTCCATGATGCTAGATATCATGATTAAGCCTTGAAGCCTTCTTGGTTCTGGAGAAGAAACATTTTAAGTGTTTTTATCATATATTGGCATGGCGGCCATCTTGATTAACGGACCGTGACCATTTGTACAAATTTTCAATCCTCTTTTGGCTCCACATGAAGTTTGAAGAAAATTGGCCCAGTGGTTACAGAGGAGAAGTCGTTGAAAGGTGTGGACGGACGGACGCCGGACGACGGATGGACAAGGACGGTCGACAGACGGCAAATGGTCACAACAGCTCATCCTGAGCCTTGTGCAGGTGAGGTAAAAACGCAAACTGATAAATATCAGGATAACTTTAGATTATAAATAAAAATACATTTTTGCTCAAAATTATCATTACGAAAACATGCCTATTCTAATATACTGAAAATTTTACCACCAAAAAATGAAAATTTTCAGATAAAAAAATTCTGGTGTTTTTTCATATTTCTGCTCAAAACATAGATTGTGGGTACTCGTTAGAACCGCTTCGACGAGGCGGTTCTAACGAGTACCCACAATCTATGTATTTGAGCAGAAATAAGAAAAGTAATGTATACCCCTGTAAACCCAAGTTTTACTATATAAAAGTGGGGTTTAAGGGGGTCAAAGTTATATAGGCATGTTTTCGTGATGGAAAATGCTCAGTATTTTTCATGAAAAATAATAAAAAAGGTTATTCGATTTTTCCCCGATTAGGTAATTTGTCACATTTTTATACCCCGCCACACGATAGTGGCGGGGTATTATGGTTTCAAAATGGTCGTCCGTTTGTCCGTCCGTCCGCCTGTCGTACGTCCGTCCGTCCGTCCGTCCGTATTTCGTTTCCGGAGAATAACTTGAGTAAATATCAATGGAATTTCGCCAAACTTGGTATGTGCATTGATATTATGGAGATCTGGTTTGGGATTGCTAGTGGGCAAATTTCATCAATTTTTGACGAAGTTATCTGTCCGAGAGATGTCGTAGTTTCTTTTCCGTACAATAACTTGAGTAACTATTGATAGATATACACCAAACTGGTGGGGTATTATGCTATCGGTGCTTTTATTACTTTTTGTGCCTTTCCGCATTTGCATGAAAAGTTTCTTTGTAAATAAAAAAAAACTTCATGTTTAAATCAATTCGATTTTTAAATATATTTCAATAATATTTTTTTCTTCTGCATTCTTTCCCAGTATTTTTTTTATATTGGTAGAAAAGATATTCTAAACTAAAATTGTCACTAAATATAATTTTGATTAAAACATACTGTAAAACGACGTCACTTGATCAAGAAACAATAACAATAGGGAAACCTGGCTAATTTGTGTCCCCGATATGCATGTTTTAAGCCTGTTTTTATAATAAAAATAAATGAATAAATAAATAAATAAATAAATAAATAAATAAATAAATAAATAAATAATCATTGTATGAATATCCCATGGTTTTAAGGAACGCTGAACAAAATAATTTCAGAGTGAATTGTTGTCAAAACATAACGGATGCACAGACTGAACTTGGCCTTCGACTCCATCAAGACTACTTTTCCACTGGCGTGACTTTAAATTGCCCCATATTTGAGCCAATTAACTACCTTTTCTGACATGTAGAAGAGTTTGACAGCGGTTTGCTTACAAACAAAGTTAGCCTCATGCGCATGGGTCAAATAATGTCTCGGATATGTTTGGTATTTTATTTTATTTGAATTTTTGTTGTTTTTGTTTCATTCTAAAAACATGCCTATTCAAATATATTGGAAATTTTACAACCTAAAAAAGGAAACTTTTCAGATAAAAATTCTGATATTTTTCATATTTCTGCTCAAAATATAGATTGTGGGTAATCGTTAGAACCGCCTCGGCGAGGCGGTTCTAACGCGTACCCATAATCTGTGTTTTTGAGCAGAAATAAGAAAAATAATGTATACCCCTGTAAAACCCCACTTTTACTATATAAAAGTGGGGTTGAAGGGAATCAAAATTATATAGACGTGTTTTCGTAATGAAATTCAGCACAACTTACATTTACTGGAAAGCACTTTTAAACAGACATCAATAATTATTTCTTATTTTATTAATTACTTATTGGTCTGCTTACCGTGATGCTAACAAGGAGAAACTATGATTTTTGTTTTTTGTTGTTGTTGTTCTTTGAAGTACAAAATGTAGTCTCGAATAAGAATGCGGCGCCAGTTACGTCACTAAAAATCAAATGACGTTTCAGAACCGTGACTCTGTTTTGTATTTCAAATTTGATGCATGTACGGAGTAAATTGTGTAAAATATTTTAACTTTAGTTGAAATCAAACTTGCATTTTGTTACGCGTTACATCAAATAATTGCCTTTACATGATGTTTAACTATTGAACACAATTAAATAAAAATGATTTGAAAATTCTTGCAATTTGCTCTTATTTTGAGTACAATATATGTTTGTCGGCAACATGCTTTCGCGGAGATTGATCATGAAATACTTTCTACGGTCATTTTCTCCTTTCTGCTGATTCAAGAAGGGCAGCTGTCAGTTTCTGGCAAAATGTGCACAATACTGGTAAACAGCTTAGAGGACAAAGCCTGTCCAATAAACGTGTGGTTAGGTAAACTGACTGCGCTCTACATGACCCCATTGGGTTGACTGGGTCGTAAAATCTCAACCCAAACAATCAAACAAACTAATATATATTTTTCTTCTTAAAAACTTTCCATTAGTATTGCGTTAATTGATATAAGCTAACCAGACACCCATTTGTTTGAGGTGGACTGGCCCGAAGAATTAAGATAGAGCAGTCCACTCGGCATAAATAGCTTATACGATTAAAACTCTAAAATGCACCTTTCCCGAATATATCAGTATTGATTCTTATGGAAATTTACTGCGTATAATGTATACTCGCTATCCTGCATGTTATGTACGTTGAAATTTGTATATGTGCTCATGGGCCATATTGCTTATTGCATGAATAAATAGAGGATCTTACACGAGTGGTCATTTTATATGAAATTTATTAAACGAGCCTTCGGCGAGTTTCATAAATTTCATATTAAATGACCACGAGTGTAAGATTCTGTTTATCATATGGCCCTTTTAAATTGGATTTTATTGCCTTTAAAGTTGACACTTGTTCAACACAAAATGCATGGTTGACATGGACGTCGTCATGACGTTACTTGTTCCCGCCAAAGTGTTATATAACGTGTGGTTATAAGATTTTTATAACATGACGTTATCCACTGAATAACAGCGACGTCATATGATAAATTACTTACCTACTTTGCTGATTAGTATAATTGAAAGGATGTGTAGAACAGCTGACGTTACTTCTAATTGCTGTTTTAATTCTGACTCCAATCCGGTTTCCAGATAGCTGGAATGGTAACAAAAACAGCAGCAACAACAAACATGGCGTCTGATTTCCATTTTAATGTAGTTTCCAGAATATTGTGTTCAAATCTTTCGCCTGAAAATGACATATTTACTCAGATTAATGATAAGTACAATTTGCTCTCGTTATCTCGGAGTCCAAGGGACTCTGTAAAACTCTTTGAGATATCCACACCGTGGCATATCAGATTTGCAGAATTGAGGAAAAAATAAATCGAACAGCCACATTTCACAAATGAATATGTAATTTGACTCCTGACATTAGAGATATATTGTAATGCTGTGGAAAAGAGGAGAAATTACTCTTCAGGATCAATTTTTCCTCTTTTCCACATTTTTTTTACCTGTTGTTAGATTTCCATGTTGAAACAGGGACCAGATTTTCACCTCGATATAAGCGGTAATTCGAGATAAACGAAATCGAGATAACGAGAGTCGACTGTACACAGTTCTTTATCATTGGAGATTGCTACCTGTTGGGACTCCTCCTTACAAACCCTCGACATATATTGTGTTAACATTTAAACACGTCTGATTACACTTTGATGAGAATACCATTGCTGACTTATTGAGTTATAAATAGTGTAGACAATGACTTAACTGCTACTAAACCTTTAGCAGCAGATTAATCCACAATAAATTGCTAAGACATGTCTGTTCGAATATAAAGGATAATAAATTTTGGTCACGGAACTGACATTTCCAAATTAGCAGTCTCTATAGGGTCTAAGTGCAGCTTTTTGAAAATGACATTCTCAACAAATGGTATGGTTTCAAGTACGTCGCGGCATGGAAAAAAGACAAATGCCTGAACATACAGCATCACAAAAACATACCCACTTGCACCCCACTTTTATACAGTAAAACTGGGGTTTATAGGGGTATACATTATTTATCTTATTTCTGCTCATAAACATTGATTGTGGGTACTCGTTAGAACCGCCTCGGCGAGGCAGTTCTAACAAATACCCGTAATCAATGTTTTAATAAGAAATATGAAAAATGTCAGATTTTTTTTTCTGAAAACTTTCAGGTGAAATTTTCAGTATATTTGAATAGGCGTTTTTCGTAATGGTGCTGACCCATATAAAACTGCAACGTAGGTAATAAAGGAGCAGTTTGATTAGGGTCTACAATATTTGCCATTGACTTGCCTTTTCCTTGTTTGATACTCGATACACTTGGTAGGTTTTGCGCCATTTTTGACAAGGGAGACAACTTTTCTGACTCTTGTACATCAATCCCCCACTAAAAAGGGGTTTACTCTAAAAAAATGTTCCCAGGGGGATAATTTTTTAGAGTAAACCCCTTTTGAGTAGGGGATTGGTGTTTCTGAATGCAAACAGGAAGTCACAAAAGTGTAAAGTGGCGAAAACTGTCATCAATAAAACATACATGTACCTTCATAATTTTGACCCCCTTAAACACCGCTTTTATATAGTAAAACTGGGATTTACATGGGTATACATTATTTTTTCATATTTCTGCTCAAAAGCATATATTGTGAGTACTCGTTAGAACCGCCTCCCTGAGGCCTCGAGGAGGCGGTTCTAACGAGTACTCACAATCTATGTTTTGAGCAGAAATATGAAAACGTCAGAATTTAATCCGAAAACTTCCAGTTTTTGGTGGTGAAATTTTCAATATATTTGAGTAGGCATGTTTTCGTAATGCACAAAGTGTAGCCAGTCCCATTAAGTGTAATTACAGCTACGGTACCTACTCTCAGTATTTGGGAAATATGCCTGATTTGTTTGTGTTGAGGTTTTACGGCCCAGTCAACCCAATGGGGTCATGTCGAGCGCAGTTAGTTTACCTAACCACACGTTTACTGGGCAGGCTTAGTCCTCTAAGCGGTTAACCAGTATTGTGCACATACATTCTTTCGCCAGAAACTGACAACTGTCCTTCTTGAATCAGCGAAAGGGAGAGAATGACCATAGAAAATATTTCATGACCTATCTCCACGAAAGAATGTTGCCGCCCACGGCGGGGTTCGAACCCGCGACCTTCTGGTCCTCAGTCGGATGCGCATCCAACTGAGCCACCGAGGCCGGCATGTCTGAGCAAACACGGGAGATCCAGATCAGCCGCTATAGAATGTGGCGACTGATCAGGCAGTAGTATTGGGTGGTACCCAGTACTCATACTTCAGGCTCTAACTGTTTGCTAATTCACCCTATATATTTTAGATATCTCACCAGGTACAGTCGACTCTCGTTATTTCGAAGTCGCTTATCTCGAATAACCGCTTATCTCGAAGTGAGAATCTGGTACCTGTTTTAACATGGAAATCTAACAACAGGTAGCGAAATATTGTAGAAAAAATGGAGAAACCTAACGAGCAATTTCTCCTCTTTTCCACTATATTTTCAATACACTCGACTCTCGTTATCTCGAATTCCAAGGGACTCTCTGAAATACTTCGAGATATCCGTACTTCGACAAATCAGATTTGCAGAATTGAGGAAAATCTAATTCGATTAATCACATTTAACAAATATATGTGTAATTGGACTCTTGAAGTTAGAGATATATTGAAAATATTGTGGAAAAGAGGAGAAATTGCTCCTTAGGAGCAATTTCTCCTCTTTTCCATAATATTTTTACATGTTGTTAGATTTTCATGTTTAGGCAGAGAACAGATTTTCACTTCGAGATAAGCGGTTATTCAAGATAAGCGAGTTCGAGACTGCGGGAGTCAACTGTATATCTCTAACTTCAGGAATCAAATTATATAATATTATTCATTTGTGAAATGGGGTTGTTCGATTTAGTTTTTCCTCAGTTCTGCAAATCTGATATGTCAATGTATGGATATCTCGAAGTATTTCAGAGAGTCCCCTTGATTTCGAGATAACCAGAGTGGACTGTATATGTAGTCAATAGACTTTGTCGCGAGGCTCTAGTATGTTGTGAAAATACGCGCTTGTTTTTTGGGGGTTATTTTTTGGTTATTTTTGTTCATATCATAATTTTGCTGTTGTTTAACTTTTTGTTTTATATGTCACTGGATCGCAAAAACTAAATTAAAGTGAAAAACAAAGTTTAGAAAGTTTAGAAAGAGGTCCAAATGGAGTTAGAGAACAATAATTCGTATGCGACTAGTTAACGCTTACATTTAGCATGCTAAGTAAATATTTTAGCAGACGACAGTTCGAAAAATGTTTCGTATTATTCCCATAAAATAGGCTTTGGCGTCTCATGTAAATTGTCTCCTAGAGAAACAATTTGCATGGAATGTCAAAACCTATTTCCTGGAAAAAAAATCATGAATTTGTCATCTGCTGAATTTGCCCATAAAGTGGAAATGGTTAAATGTAGCGCCTCGTTATTAAGAATCAACGCGTTATAATAAGTTAAGAACTTGTTCCCTGTTATAACGAGCAAATACACTATGCAATAACCAGGATTTTGTTTGAACTAGTTTCCTGTATTTAAGAAGCCGCTAAATATCAGCAACATTGAAAAATAGAAACTCATATTTTCAAATTGATATCCTTTTAAACGTGTCTTTATAAAAACTAACCAAGATATCCATTGTAGAGACATATAGGCGCCGCCATCTCCAAAAGGAGAAATATTTAGCAGTTATATTGTACACTTATGGAGATTTTCAAGCATATACAATATTTGTATAGAACAAAAATCTATAACGAAATAATCTCATATTTCACTGAATCCATTACATTGTCAATGATAAAGCTTTGCAAACAAATGTGTTTTCAGTTTATTTCTGAAAGTACAGTCGAACTTCAATGGCTCGAACATCTTTGGGACCTTGGAAAATTGTTCGAAACATGGGTAGTTCGAGCCACTGAGGGTTAACCATGGTTCCAGGTCCGGAAGCAAATAGCGATAATTTATGGATTTTTTTTATTTCCTTCACAATAATTGTATGTTGTTTTTTTTATGTATTTCTGTATTAAGAGTAGCATCGGGACCCAGGATGAAGTTGGCTAGCTGTAAAAGTGCTTTAAACCCCACGGTGGTTTACTCTACTGACCCTTCTAAAGCGGTGGTCCCGGTGTTGGTCTTACTCTTTATTGCTTTGTGGTTTATTCTACGATGCGATTTGTTTTATGTCTTACGTTGTGTTATTTTGTTCTTGTGTTTTTCATTCCTTTTAGCATTGCGATTACCTCGCTTTGGGAAAAGAGAGCTAATCTTAGAGTTTTTCGTACGTTTGTTCGATTCGCGTTTGTTTGGTTTTGTCTGTTAACATTTCCTCTTCCTTTTGGTGTCTGGAAAAGGCTGCGGTTTGTAATTATGGCACTCCCTGGACTTTTTTCTTACCTTTTTTTCATAGTTCTCTGGGTTAAATAGAATTCAACCCATTTTAGAGGAGTGGATTTAATGCCAAAGGCGTCGTGAAGAATGTTAAGAACAATTGGATGTCAACAGGTTCAATGCTGTACTGAGATCAATCATAACAACTATGATAACTTGGTTGTTATCAATTGCATTAAACAGATCACCGTACATCTTGTTCATCGCAGTTTCTACACTGTGGTTATTTTTTTTTTATTTTTTATTTTCAATGCGCACATTAGTATGCCAGAAGAAGTTTATTCGCTTCAATATACTCGGTAATGTGACGCAAGGCAGCTTTCTCCAGAATTTTGTATATAAATAATAAGTTTGATACTGGCCGATAGTTATGAAGTTCTAACGGGAGACCTTTATTTTTTAATTATGGTCTAATAACAGTAGTTTTCCACTTTTGTGGGAACCTCCACTTGCTAGAGAATGGTTCACTATTTTTGCGATGACTGGAGTAACATATTGTAAATTTTCTTTCAGTTTTTGGTGTAGGAATGACATCTGGTTCACATGTTGTTGACTTTGATTCACGAAAAATTCAGAAATTTCCTTTTTTGAAAGCCGGAATTGAACTTTGTAAAAGTAGCAGTCATTAAAGGTTTACTTTGGTAATCTGTGGTATGCGATTCTTCAATGATAAGCTTGTCCAATTCATCCCTTATTTTTGCAATTTTGTCTGCAAAGAAACGCAGAAAGTCATTTTGCCAAAGCAGCATCATTGGTATGTGGTGGTAGAGGATTGTCTTTAACTCGACCAAGTAAACTTCAAGTTACTCCATACAGACTTTTTATATATCTCCTTCTGCCTCTTTAATTCTATTTTGATAATAGTCATTCTTAGCTGCTGATCCTGCAGCTATGGAGCTGTTTCTAACTTTTACAGTCAGTGAAGTTTTGTCATTACGGTATATACTTTCTATTGATCTTTTGTACTGTTTAAGGCTTTTCAGATTACCCGTATACCATGGCACATTTGGTCTACAAATAATAACTTTCTTTTTCAGGGGAGCATGTTTGTCAATTATATCTGATGCAGCTTTACTTAACTCTGACACCAGGGCCCAGTTGTTTAAAGCTAACGATGTCGTTAGTTAACGATTCGTTAAAATTTACCTCGAGTGATACGCAAATACGCTGAAATTTTTTGCTGAAAAAAATGTGAGTAGCTTTTGCAGTGCAAAAGCTACTCACATTTTTTCAGCAAAAATTATCAGAATATTGTATATTGAATCCGCTAAAACAGTTAACGAAATGACCCTTAACGAGCTCGTTAAGCTAACGACGCTTTGAACAACTGGGCCCAGGTCATCAATCTTTCCGTAAAGCATTGGAGGTCTGAGAAATCATTTTGCAATGTTTCTTTGGATACAGATTTCCAGTTTTTACTTTTAATGGTTTTAATAGTATGTAACAAGTAGTAAAACAATGGTCTGAACTAAAATAGTTTGTTTTGGGCACTGAAATACCTGAACATACAACATTTCTGCAGCTTTTCTGAGTCCGTGATTGGCATCCATGCACGTGCACATTTCAAGTAATATATATATATATATATATATATATATATATATATATATATATATATATATATATATATATATATATATATATATATATATATATATATATACTATCGCTAGCCAATCATCGCATCATGCGTGCAATTTCATTGCTTTTTTTAAAAAGTATTCAGTCAACCATGTTTTTAATTTTATAAATGGTTCAGGCATTAGATAAGAGCATTTAGCGTTTTCTCTTTTATCCATCAAGAAAAGTGGCGTACTAACATCATTTTAGAACCCTGTCAATTAGACAAATCTAAAGATGTTCAATAAAATGCGTTTAAAGGAAAAAGGTATAAACATACATATTTCATCTCTGAGTCATAAATCTGATCTTGGGTTCTGACAATCACTGCAATGTAGAAGGGCGGTGCTTCAGAATATTGTAAAACCTTCATTTAATTGCAGTGAAACCAAATAATATTTCAAATTTGAAACCTTTCTGAGACGTCGGTGCTTGTTTTTATTCACAACTTTTATCTAAGAAAGTTTCTTTAAATAAAACGTATATAAGCCAGGGCAAGACAAAACCAACAAAATGGCATGTACGCTCAGCAAAGACGCAGATCAGCCTGGGCATCCGATTCGAATCTTCGCTGTCCGCTTGAAAAAAGTCAGGGTCCTTAGCTACCCACTGAGCGCAAAGAATAGACTCTGGCGGATGCTCAGACGTATCTGAGCATCACGAAAACATGCCTATATAATTTTGTCCCCCTTAAACCCCACTTTTATATTGTAAAACTTGGGTTTGCAGGGGTATACATTATTTTTCTTATTTCTGCTCAAAAACATAGATTGTGGGTACTCGTTAGAACCGCCTCGCCGCCACAATCTATGTTTTGAGCAGAAATTTGAAAAATATAAGATTTTTTTTTTATCTGAAAATTTTCATTTTTTGATGGTAAAATGTTCAGTATATTTGAATAGGCATGTTTTCGTAATGGTCTTCGCTGGGCGTACATGCCAATTTGTTGTTGCTTTTGTCATGCGCTTGAAAAATATTTTAAAAATCGAGTAGACATTCTGTATGGTATCCTGCGGTTTATATGATAGGGTTCACAGTAATATTTTTGCTAAGTTTTCGAAGAGAAGGGTATGTATCTGGTTCACAGTTTGCTAAAAACAGGAACGGATGTAAACAGAGTAAAGCTAATATACCCCGAGCAAATGCTGACATTTGCCATGATAGGACTCACACGAATAAGTCGTTGAGGTACTTATCAAATTGCTACTATTTCCATATATTTAATACAAGATAGTATAATGTAATTCTTTTATTTTATTTTATTTGCGATAACTACACTTTACGGCATGCGAATCAGTTTTGTAATAACGCTTAGCATGTTGGCTGAAACAGCATTCTTTTTTACATGTCTTATTTTTTCCCAGAAAATAGGTTTTGACATTTCTTGCTAACTGTCTCACCAGGAAACAATTTGCATGATATACCAAAACCTATTTTCAGAGAAAAATGAAATAAAATAAAAAAAAAAAATCTATTATTCACTAACATCAATTTGTCGTCTGCTGAATTTGCCAGAGAGCTGCAAAAGTTAAGTAAACAATAAACAACTGATCTCACCTGATGTGTGTTTATATTTACATGTAATACTGTTGCGTGAACTCTATCATTAGTACAATACATGTAACGTGATCTTGTGAGACCATTTTATTCCATGTAAATTCATACTAAAGGGACTAGATACACATGACCGATTTTTCTGTCTTTTTTAATTAAGGGAGATAATTTTGTGACTTCCTGTTTGGTTTTCTACACACCGGCCTCCTTTCAAAAAAAGGATCCACTCTAAAAGGAAAGAATTTGCTCCCCATTGGGAGCAAATTCTTACTTTTAGAGTGGATCCCTAGAGTGGGAGGCAAAACAATTTTGACATAGTTACTTACCTTAATGGCATTACTTTATGTGTATGTATCTTACGCAAATTTACAAAGATTTGTAATTTGAAGTAGCCTGTTCAAGGCTTCAAAGAAAACTGTTTCGAAAGAAATCCATTCAAGTGATAAAAAACCTGTTGCTAAGCTGCGGCTTGTCTCATTTGCAATAAAACACCTCTTTTAGGTTCCTCTTTTAAAGGCTATAATAAAGTGGGTGAGGACACGGGAAACGGAACCATTACGACTGCTACGGATACCGAGTTCGGCTTGTATAAGCTCAGTTCAGATATTTCACTTCTCGCCTGTGCAATATTTGTGCACTAAATGGTATGTAACATTATCAGCAAATACCTTGAATAGAGTGAGCAGATGCGCTAGCTAAACTGAATTTCCGTTCGCATTTGTCATATGTGTCCTTTTCCCGTGGCGTGCCCTAATTTTTGTCTTCATTGATCTCTTGCAGCATGTAATGAACAGCTAATGATGTCGCCAGAGCTGCTGAGTGTTCTCGTTACCATAGGTAGGTACACGAAGCTTCCTCAGGAGAAAATCATTATTTCATTACGCGAACAGCGGAGGCAAACCAAACTGCGCATGCGCAGTCTGGTCAGGGTCTTTGCAGTTCGCTATATACATTTTTCAAGACCTAGATATGTTTGTCAGACAAAGGAATACGGTGAAAAAAAAATGCGCATAAAACTAAACTGGTTTGTGTATATTGTACTAGTATGACGCACTGCGTCAACAAACAAAATTTATACGGGTTGTCCTTGGAAACAAAGAAACCATGAAAGGACGGAAATAGGAATCTCGATTTAAACGAGACTCTTATGATAGCATTTTAGTTTGCAAGGCTGCATACGCCGAATTAAAATAAAAACGGCACTATGATTAAGTATGTGGAGACTTTTTACGATCGTCACACAGCGCTTGACACCATCAACATCAAACGAAGTATCTAGGTATGGAACGCCATAGCTGTCTAAAAGCATAGATTTGATTATGAAAACTCGTTCTGTTCTGTGGTGAAACGATTATACAACATGAAGAATTACCCAGATATAAGAGGCCATAGCTGTCTTACGAGCATGTTTAAAGTGATTATATTGATTTTTTTTGTCTTTCTGTTATATGCTGTTGTCTGAACATTATATGGAGTGATTAATCCAATATATATAGTAGCAAATTCGTTATATTCTGTGGTGAAATAGTTATAAGCTGTAGTAGTTTTACATCACGAAAACATGCCTATATAACTTTGACCCCCTAAAACCCCACTTTTATATAGTAAAACTGGGGTTTATAGGGTTATACAGGAGTATATATAATTGTTTCTTATTTTTGATCGAAAACATAGATTGTGGGTACTTGTTAGAACGCTGAGGCGGTTCTAACGAGTATCCACAATCTAAGTTTTGAACAGAAATATGAAAAATATCAAGATTTTTTATCTGAAAATTTTCAATTTGTTTGAATAGGTATGTTTTTGTAATGTTATATGCTGTGGTATCAATGTTATATTTTTTTTTTCCATTTGATGCAGTAGATACATTTTTATGGGGTGCAAATTTTATTTTGATGATGAGGTCATTCATGACTTTAACATACCTAGGTAAGGGTTTTACCTTTGCTATTCGGATACGTTTCTTTCAAAAATTTCAATACGAAAGTCACGAATGCCAGTTCCATGACCAAGAATCCCCTCCCCCAAATGCACACACCATCCTCTTCGCCACGCCTCCCGCCCCGGGATCCAAATACCGATGGTTGGGTCTGAAATCCAATTATCCTCGAACAAAATCTGAATATTATAATCTTATGAGTGGTAATATAGACAGAAACCATAACGCAGCACGGTACTGAACGCAGTGTTTCACCAGATGGCACATGCAGTGTATTTGCTTGAAATTTAACATCCTCTTTTCTGTGAGAAATAGGAGGAATATCATCAATCTTTTGCTTGCTGAATAAGCCCAGAGAATGATAAAGGCTAACATTCAATTCCATATATATGAATTTGTAAATGCAATACCATGTCTGTATTTAAATTGCGATGTGATGTTTAGTGAATGTTAATTTACATTAATTCAGTGATGAGACACTTTTGAGAACATTGGAGAACATATAACTTTTGTTTAATTAATGCTTTAACACTGCGTCCTTGATAAAGATTTCGGTGGATGCCATTTTGTGATCACTTTTCGTCCGTCGTCCGTCCGTGCGTCCGTGCGTCCGTCCGTTAACATTTTCAAACGACTTCTCCTCTGAAACCGCTGAGCCAATTTTGCTCAAATTTCATATGAAACCTCCTTAGGGTGGGGGAACGAAAAATTGCTAAAATGGTCGCGGTCCGTTGACCAAGATGGCCGCCACGCCCATATATGGTAAAAACCTTTAAAAATCTTCTCCTCCAGAACTGAGAAAGCCTTGGGGCTGAACCTTTGCAGGAATCATCGGGGACGGGAGGTCTACCAAAATTGCTAAAAGAATTGTCGTACGTTGACGTTTGACCTTTTTACGGCAAGGTCAAGTTTGCTCTCCTATGCATTTGTATGGGAAAAACCTTTAAAAATCTTCTTCTCCAAAACCGAGCATGCCTTATGGCTGAATCTTTGCATATATCTTTGGGAACAGGAGAGCTACCATAATTGCAAATATAATGGTCGTACATTGACATTTGACCGTTTTACGATAAGGTCAATTTTGCTTCCTTATGCATTTGTATGGGAAAAATGTTCAGAATTTTAAACAACTTCTCCTCTGGAGCCTCTGGGCCAATTTTGCCTTCTTAGGGTGGGGAAACAAAAAATTGCTAAAATGGTTGCGGTCCATTGACCAAGGTGGCCGCCATGCCTATATATGGTAAAAACCTTTAAAAATCTTCTCCTTCAGAACAGAGAATGCCTTGGGGCTGAACCTTTGCAAGAATCATCAGGGACAGGAGGTCTACCAACATTGCTAAAAGAATTGTCGTACGTTGACGTTTGACCTTTTTATGGCAAGGTCAAGTTTGCTTCCCTATGCATTTGTATAGGAAAAACCTTTAAAAATCTTCTTCTCCAAAACCGAGCATGCCTTTTGGCTGAATCTTTGCATATATCTTGGGGAACAGGAGGGCTACCAAAATTGCTAAAATAATGGTCGTACATTGACATTTGACCTTTTTACGTTAAGGTCAATTTTGCTTCCTTATGCATTTGTATGGGAAAAATGTTCAGAATTTCAAACAACTTCTCTGGAGGCTCTGGGCCAATTTTGCTCAAATTTCATATGGAGCCTCCTTAGGTAGGGGGAACAAAAGATTGCTAAAATGGTCACAGTTCGTTGACCAAGATGGGCGCCATGCCCATATATGGTAAAAACCTTTATAAATCTTCTTCTCTAGAACCGAGGATGCTTTGGGGCTGAATGTTTGCATAAATCATCGGGGACAGGGGGTCTACCAAAGTTGCTAAATTAATGGTCATACATTGACATTTGACTTTTTTTTACGGCAAGGTCAAATTTGCTTCCTTATGCATTTGCAGGGGGAAAAAAAAACATTTAAAAATCTTATTCTCCAAAACCGAGGATGGCTTGTGGCTGAATCTTTGCATATATCATCTGGAATGGGCGGTCTACCAAAGTTGCTAAAATAATTGTCATACATTGACATTTAACCTTTTTACGGCGAGGTCAAGTTTGCTTCTGTATGCATTTGTATGGGCCCCATACATTTGTATGGAAAAAATGTTGATAATTTCAAATGGCTTTTCCTCTGAAGCCTCCGGGCCAGTGTTACTCAAATTTCATGCGGAGCCTCCATGGGCAGGAGAATGAAAGATTGCTAAAATGGGTATGGTCCATTGATCAAAATGGCTGCCATGCCCATATATGGTAAAAACCTTTTAAAATCTTTTTCTCCATAACCAAATAAGCCCTGGGTCCTAATCTTTGCACAAATTACGGGGGACAGGAGATCTACCAAAATTGCTCAAATGATGGTTCTATGTTGACATTTGACCTTTTAGCCTCCAAGGTCAAATTTGCTTCCCTATTTGTGTAGGCCATATACATTTATATTGAAAGTATCGAAGTGACTTGTAGATCAACAGTAGTAAAATTGTTCTGATTGGAAATCTAAGATGGCCATCATCTGGTTTATATTTATAATATTTCCCTGCCACTGTGCTGTTTACATGTATAAAATCATGATTCTTCAGAAAACACTTAGCCAATTTCCACCAAATTTCACATTGATCCTTCTGTTGAAATGTGATTGATAGTATATTCAAATGATCATGCTCCATTGACTGTCAGGCCCATATATTCTTCTTCAAAACTAAGAACTGCTCAAATGATGATATTTTCATTAGTGGCGATGACAGGATTGGAAAAATGTTGCATATCATCTGCATGTCTGCAGTGGCTATGTCACTCAGGTGAGCGAACCGTGGCCCGTGGGCCTCTTGTTTTTTCGGAGGATGAGAATTGGCATTTCATGCTGGTTGTCTTGTGTGAAGTGTCGGATCCCATTACGAAAACACGCCTATTCAAATATATAGAAAATTTCATCTCCAAAAACTGAAAATTTTCAAATAAAAAACTCCGATATTTTCCACATTTCTGCTCAAAACATAGATTGTGGGTACTCGTTAGAACCGCCTCGCCAAGGCGGTTCTAACGAGTACCCACAATCTATGTTTTGAGCAGAAATAAGAAAAATAATGTATACCCCTGTAAACCCCAGTTTTACTATATAAACGTGGGGTTTAAGGGGGTAAAAAATATATAGGTATGTTTTCGTGATGTTTTGTCTGGGAAGTATAGAGGGAATGTGCTGGATTTGTCCATGGCATGTAATTAAATGTTAAGCAGAAAGGGTCACTTGATAACAAAAATCATTACGAAAACATGCCTATTCAAATATACTGAAAATTTTACCACCAAAAAATGAGAATTTTCAGATAAAAAATTCTGATATTTTTCATGTTTCTGCTCAAAACATAGTTTGTGGGTACTCGTTAGAACCGCCTCGATTTTCTGCTCAAAACATAGATTGTGGGTACTCGTTAGAACCGCCTCATTTGAGCAGAAATAAGAAAAAATAATGTATACCCCTGTGAACCCCAGTTTTATTATATAAAAGTGGGATTTAAGAGGGTCAAAATTATATAGGCATGTTTTCGTGATGAAACATAACGAAAAACGCGCTTGTATAATTTTGACCCTCTTAAACCCTACTTTTATATAGTAAAACAGGGGTTTGCAGGGTATACATTATTTTTCTCATTTTGCTAAACAATATAGATTGTGGTGGTTCTAACGAGTACCCACAATCTATGTTTTGAGCAGACATATGAAAACTATCAGAATTTTTTATCTGAAAATTTTCAGTTTTTGGTGGGAAAATGTTCAGTTTATTTTAAGTGGCATGTTTAAGTTTAACGCTTTAACGCTCTGCGTGCTAGGTAAAGATTTCGGCAGATGCCATTCTGTGTTTTTACGCCCCCAACTTCGAAGAAGTTGGAGGGGCATATTGCTTCTGGGGCGTTCGTCTATCCGTCCGTTCATCCGTCTGTCCGTTTGTCACGCTTATTTAGCTTAACTTTAGAAGCGTGCATGCTCCTGTTTTGAAATTTCTTATATGGATTCCTCATGAAAAAATAGCTGACACGTATTTTTTTTCTTGTCAGGATTATGCCTCTTTCCTGACCTATGGCCCTTTGAAAAAATATAAATGCACTCTTGTCAGCAAAATATCTCAAGAACTGTTAAAGCTAGAGCCTTGAAACTTAATGAATAGACTGGTAGTGATGAGTAGACGACCTGATTAACCTTTGAATTAATTAAACACACACACACACACACACACATAAAAAAAAAAAATAAATAAAAAAACACTTCATGAGTTATGGTCCTTTGTAACTTTGGGCATTTTTACATTGTTAGCAAAATAACTCACAAACTCTTGGAGCTAGAGCCTTGAAACTTGGTAAATTGATTGATAATGCTAAGTAGATAACCTGATAAATTTTTGAATAAATTCTGAAAAATATTTCATGAGTGATGGCCCTTTGTAAATTTAGGCATTTCCCTTGTCAGCCAAATATCTCAAGAACTATTTAAGCTAGAGCCTTGAAACTTGATGAATAGATTGGTAGTGATGAATAGATAACCTTATTAACTTTTGAATAAATTTTTAAAAATAATTCATGAGTTATGGCCCTTTGTAATATTGGGCATTTTTACCTCGTAAGCAAAACATCACAAAAACTGTTGGAGCTAGAGCCTTGAAACCTGGTGAATTGATTGGTATTGATAAGTTGATGAACTGATTAACTTTTGAATAAGTTCTGAAAAATATTTCATGAGTAATGGCCCTTTGTAACTTTGGGCATTTTTCTCTTGTCAGCAAAATATCTCAAATACTGTTGGAGCTAGAGCCTCATAACTTGATAAATAGATTGGTAGTGATGAGAAGGGAGGGGCTTTTTGATTCTGAAATGAGTAATGGCCCTTTGTAAATTTGGGCATTTTTCCCTTGTCAGCAAAATGTCTCGAAAACTGTTGGAGCTAGAGACTCATAACTTGTTGAATAGATTGGTACAGATGAGAAGATGACCTGATTAATTTTGAATAAATTCTGAAAAAAAATATTTTAGGAGTTATGGCCCTTTGTAGATTAGTCCATTTTACCTTGTATTATCTTTATAGGCAAGCATATGGTTTGGGGCATAGTGTTTTACAAACACAATTTCTAGTTATGATTTTTTTTTTTTTTTTTTGCGGAGGGAGACATTTTCATGCAGATTGTCTACTTAGGGGACAATACGAAATGTCGGATCTTTTTTTCTGGGAGGACTAGCATCGATTTCTCATCTGCTGGATTTGTCCATAGTTGGTAAGAGTTAAGTAGAAAGGTTCATTGCATACCCAAAAAAAAAATAAAATAAATAAATAAATAAGTAAATAAAATAAATAAATAAATAAAATAAATAAATAAAATAAAATAAAATAAAATAATAAAAGGGTTCAATGCTCTGCATGCTAACGATTTCGGTGGATGACATTTTTGGGTGTTTTTCTTTACTTTCTTTTGTTTTGGAAGGTTGGATTTGACAGTTCATGTGGATTGTCCAAGTCCTTTTCCTGGGAAGAATGTGACGAATGACATCGGCTTGTCGTCTGCTGAATTTGCCCAATGCATGTGAAGTTGTAAGTACGAGTAGAAAGGTTCATTAAAAAAAAAAAAAAAAAAAAACAGAAAAAGAGAAACGATTGTAAAAGCTTTAACACTGCATGTTGGGTTGAGATTTAGGCTGTTGACTTTGTTTTTACCGGAGAATTGGATTTGGCATTTCATGAAAATTGTCTACTCAGGGGGCAGCTTGTGTGAAATGTCGGGTCTGTTTGTTATCTGCTCAGTTTGCCCAAAGCGCGCTAAATGTTTAAAAATTCATTTCCGGAGGGTACGGACAAAAATTATTCGGTACTATTCGAGGTTAGCGGTAGTAAGTCACGAATGCATCCGAATGATATCATCCTCATAAAAAATTGCACCCAACAAAAAAAAATTGTTTTCGCTGATTATGGAAAAAAAGCACAGCATATAACACTGAGACCATAGCAGACAATAAAAATACTACAGCGTATAACCATTTCACCACAGAATATAACAAATTTTCTATTACATGTATTGAATTAACCATTCCATATTATGTTTAGACACGAGCTTATAATAGGAAAAACAAAAGCAAAAAAAAAAAAAAAAAAAAAAAAAAAACACCCAAGATATTCACTTTTTTTTGCGCGAACATGTAAGACAGCTATGGCGTTCCATATCTAGTATAAACATCTTCATGTTGTTCCCCTATAATATACAATAAAATCCGAGGTATACGAGCATTTGTTTTATATAAGTTATAAATAGATTGATTTTCTTTGGCTCAGAGCTTCCTTCAGCCCAGTCCTACACTGGCTTGCGCGTGCCTTCCAGTTTATATTAGTTTCTTAAATTAGATATCAGCTTTTAGTGCAATCGTCAGTTGTGACGCCGACGTCTTATGTAATAGAACAATTGTCAGCTGTTGAGGGATATGACGTTGATATCCGCCATTGAATACCAATATTGATCTCGGATATCGTCTCGGTCCATACTGGTTTTCTCTGGTGGATATCATGTCATATCCAATACCTATACAGTCAATAATTTTATAATGCATCATTAGACGCACTTTCACAGTTTTTCTGTTGTTTAAGAGATTCTCTTTTGTGGTATTCTAGAAATGGAAGTATACACTAAATCATGAGTGTTTTCACCTATTTTATATAGTAAAAATACAGTGTCATAGGTGTAAATATTTGCAATTTGACGTAATAGATCGATCTAAAAGGAATATACTTGACAGCAATGAAAGCACCCTTCCACACCCACTCCTACACCTCACCTATTCCTCCGCCCTCCCCTTCCCCAACACACACACACACGCAATAGCTGAAGTGTCGAAATTCCTATGGCTGACTAGTTAGTTTCAGCCAATGAGTCCTCATCAGTGACCCTCATTTAAAGTTTCTTTTTTGTTTGTTTCTTTCTTGTTTTTTCTTATTTCTTTGCATAAACATCTGTTGTGGGTACGCCTCTAATGTGTATCGAGGCGTTTCTGTTGAATTCCACAACACTTGTTTTCCTGGAGAAATAAGAAAAAAAGTCAATATTTTCTTATTGAAAAGAGCATCTTGTCTGAAGCTATGCTAATATACTGTACTGGTTGACCGCGATGATAAAATTCGTTCTGAATTCACATGATCGCAAAATTGAAGTGGGGCCATTACGAAAACACGCCTATTCAAATATACTGAAAATTTTACCACAAAAAAACCCCGAAAATTTTCAGATAAAAATTCTGATATTTTTCATATTTCTGCTCAAAACATAGATTTTGGGTACTCGTTAGAACCGCCTTGGCGAGGCTGTTCTAACGAGTACCCACAATCTATGTTAGCGAGGCGGTTCTAACGAGTACCCACAATCTATGTTTTTGAGCAGTAATAAGAATAATAATGTATACCCCTGTAAACCCCAGTTTTACTATATAAAAGTGGAGTTTAAGGGGGTCAAAATTATATAGGTATGTTTTCGTGATGCACAGCATTTCCTACAAGAATGCATACGCTTCTGGCGAAGGCGCAAGCTGATAAGTCGACGCAGTCCGCGGGAAGATGCTTTTGATCCTTCTTTATATACAGAGAGTGCTTGGCGACGACACTGATCAAACTGTGCGGATGCGACCATTTATCTGAGTCTTCGCGTGACACACATACAGTCTTCTGGGAAATGCTATGCCCGACTCAGATTTTTTCATGTTAATATTAAAAAAAATCAAAACAAATGCAACCATATCAAATTTAGTGTCAGTAATAAACATACTGAGTTACTTCAACAGCGGCAGATAAATCTACAATGGTGGTGTGCTTATGTTGTCAAGCTCTGTGCATGTTTATTCTCCGCCGAGCACACATAAGTTGTCAGGTTCCACGAAAGCGAGCTCCGCCCATATCAACTGACACAAAAGGAATCGGTAATTCAAGGTCCAAACTCTAACCAATGAGTTTCGTTTTCCGTGTTACTGATGCACTTTTTCTTCAGAACGGGTATTATTTTGTCCGAGAGCTACTATGCCGTTAAGCATTTACTTACACCAAAAATTTAGAGTTTATCATGCGTTATTACTCTTCACGTCAAACACTTAGCTTACACGTCTACTTGTACGACGGCGAATTAATTGAACTACGCTCACTAACAATACAAATCAAAGCACTGACAGCACTGACGGGTGCATTGTCGATGAGTGTATGCTGAGAAAATGGCCCTGAACGGGGACTTAACACTATTGCTTTTTAAACCTTAACGTCCTTTACTTCAAACAAATAATGCAGACCCTGATCAGACGCCACATTCTGATCTGGGTCTGCATTATTTGCCAATATCCTAAATGTCCCAGTTCAGGTTTCACAAACAACCCTCTATCAACAGCACTCTGGCGTCACATTGACAAGAATAGCGTGGCTATAAATAACCGTTACCTCGATTTCGTCTAACGCGTGGTTTGATTACATTTGTCAATGACAATCACATGGGCAACTACCTTAAGGAAATTTTGGCGTGTGTATACTATGGCTAGATTGTTAACAATCGACGCAAAAATGCGAACAGACAAAGTCATACCTGAGTCCTTGTCGTCGCGCTAAATTGGTACATGTAATGTTTCGTCAAAGTTCCGAAGACGGAGAGGATTTCATTTGATTGAAATACCGTTATTGCCCTAAATATTCGGACGGACAGGTCTGAGCAAACAGCGTAGATCCAGATCATATGCCGGAGCGTCTGATCAGAATCTACTCGCCCAGTAACTTTAGATATTTCTGTAGGTAGTAAAATGGACTTGTTTAAATTAGTCGGAAAAATTGTTAGGTGAAATGTTGCGGTGTGCGTATATTATGGGTAAATATGATATCAAAGTAGGCAAGTTCGTCTGTCATTACTGACAACGACCATTCCTAATCAAATACGTGAAGTGTTAATATTTGTGTAGTTTTAGTATCAAAGTAATTATCAATTTAATAACAGATTATATTTCCCATGAAAATGAAATTTTGAGTCAAAAGAGTGTTCGACTGAAATCCACCGCGCCTTGAAGGCCTATGGATCCGTCCTTGTTCACTTTCCGCACGAGTATGATAAGGAAAGTTATGCTTGGTAGTTTACTTACTTATTTATTTATTTATTTTTCTTTTCTTTATTTATGTATTTGTTTGTTTGTTTCAGGCATTGTTCAAACAGTGGCTCAGAATTTGTCAGAGACTTACAGTATACCTCGTTCTTCGAGTGATCTTACTGCGCTTTTGTCGACCCATCATATTGATGATGCCACCACGATTCGAACAACATCTTTAGTCTCCAGTGAGACCGTGGAACACAGCACTTCTGTTTCTATACTGATCACACCTACATCTACAATTACGACAATAACTAATTCAAGTGAAGTATCCAGTTTGTATCTATCAACCAGTATTTCACCAACACCTGCTTCTACAACACTGGTGACATTTTCAGAAAGTGTGTTTATAAATGAAACTGTTTTGTTAGATTCATCAACTTATGTACCAACACGTAACACCACCCAAACCCTACCTTTTACCACACAAACATTGCACCAATCTGATCAGTGGTCCACTGAAATCCGTTCTCAGTTGGAGTCAGTTTCGAGTTCTCTCAGGACCGAGCAGTCTAAAGATTCAGTTTCGAACAGGTTCTACTCTTCTGTTCATGAAACCACATCTGCTATTGCACCTATTAGAAACCAAAGTTCTGAAAGCAGTTTGATGACAGAAAGCCGTCAACCGTCCCATATTATTGACACGACACAAATGATTAGTATTTCTAGTACGTCTTTGGGAAGCATTGAAAGTTCTCGTTCTGTGTTTACAGACACATCAGTGAATATGAACTATACAGACAACACGAGATACTCTGTATTTGACACTGCATCAGTTGTAACAAGGCCACCTGGCACATATGTTAAAAGTATATCGGTTTTAACAAGCTCATTCAGCGCCAGCTCATCTGTTTCTTCTACCCTTTCAGCCATATTAACATCTCAAATGTCTGTAGGAAGCGGCAGCTCATTTGGTAACTATACTGAACTAGTTGCAACAGGCTTAAGTCAGACAATTTCAGTTGTTAAAGAACCAGTATCATCATCTATACGCCAATCGTTTGAGATAATGCCGACGTCAACTGTACAGACTGATAGAATTTCCGAAACGTTTCTACAAAGTTTCTTATCGAGTAATGTAGTAGACACTCAAATCTTATCAAGTGGCGTAGTAGGCACACAGTTGATCCCGTCTTTCACTCTAAACTTTACTGGGAGCTACAGTTCTTACCCTCCGACTACTGTTTCATCGATATTTAATGAATCGTTTGTATCTACATCATCGACAGGTCTACAAGAACTATCCTCATCTCTACAAGAACTATCCTCATCAACAGAAATAGCAAATGCACCAATGAAACCTGTCAGTTCAACAGAACATACCAGCACTTCTAACAACACTTTTCCTAGTTCAAATCTCATCTCATCAACCACAACACCTGTAACGTCAGTAATATTCACACCAACTCCATTATTAGTGACCATCGGTGATACGATTGCATCTTCCGTATTGTTGAAACCCTTCAGGAATTCTACCGCAACACATTCAAGGACAACAACATCAGTCATTACTGACTCTCAATTTAAACAGATAAATTCAACACGACTGCCAAGTGCATACTACTCAACAGCTGTATCATTATCGACTATATTGCCGTCAAGGGTGTCTTCAGTTGTCTTAAGCAGTTCTGCCGTTCCTTCTAATGAAATCACGCATGACCTAAAGTTCATCTTCGAATTGGAAGGTGATTGCGACAGATTGATACTCAATGCTAAGCTTCAGATTGAGTTTTGGCAAGCTCTCATCGCCGTTCTCTCAGTTGAAACATCCGTTCCAATCCCAAAAGGACAAGTGGAGCCAGTAGATTTAGATTGTGAACCTTTTGAAATTGTTTTGATTCTAAGGAAGTTAAAAATAGAAGATTACTTAACAATCGTAAATGGAAACATTTCCATGTCTACATTTGGTGTCCCTATATTGGATGAAATGTCTGTGATAGAGTATGAAGTAAAAACCCTTAAAGTCATTCATCTGTCAGTAGATGAAGGATACAAACCAGGACAGTCTAGTAAACCAAAGTTAGAAAATGTTGATATTATCATCATGATTATTGCAGGAGTTCTGTTTGGGTGTCTTCTTTGTATGTGTCTTGCTATTGTTTGCCGTGAATGTTATAAAAGAAAACGAGCAGCTTCTTTTAACCTTTTAGACGTGCCTCATGTGAGCCTTAATATGGAGGATTTTACATTAACGAAAATTCCCCGTCCGCAAACAATTTATCGTGATCATAACGGGGTGGAAGCTCCAACGGCTGTGTCAGAAAGAAGCAGATATAAGCGACCAGAATCTCTTACAACACATAACATTAATTCCTCTTTTACTAATGGTGCACATAACATTATAAGTGCAGATACTATTCAAGTCCGAATACAGCCGCATCCTGATGGTGTTGTGGTTGGACTGACTTGTACGCCACCAAGGAGTCCAACAAGGGAAACGCCATCGAATCAAAGTTCTCCACGCAGCGAGACATCCGACCCCTCTAAGCAAACATTGCTTAAAGATAAACGTCCAGAATTTGGAACCACAAATCCTAACTTTGAAGTGGATGATGAACTTATTGACCCAGAAGGGAATACCTGTGTCATAAAAGAAGATGAGACAGAAGAATTCTTATAGCTAACAATTTCTCTTGCACGAATAAAACATACGACAAGATATATCAAAAGCGCGCGATTACAGTCATCAATTTGTTTTCATCTTTTTTTCACAGACTTGGGTGCAACTTTTTAAATATCAGATAAATGAAAAATGTGTCCCTGGTGAATTGTTTTAAGATCAGATGAACAACCGCCGACTTTTCATGAGTTTTTCAGTAAATTCTAGTAGTATGAAAAGTTAATGTTTAAAGTTAATGTTTGTAAATTCCACCGACAGTGTGCCGTGTACTCAACGAATGAGGAAAGATAAATTATCTCGATCATATAAAATACTATGTGTACGTAGAATATAAACATTGGTTACAAAGTTTGTTTCTTTTCTGTTTCGCTTAACACGAATATATATATATATATATATATATATATATATATATATATATATATATATATATATATATATATATATATATATATATCCTGTCGGCATTAATGAAGTTTTACCTATGAGCTACGCTTTTTTTCTTAATTTTTTGTTTTACGCCGCATGCTAAACAGAGTATCTACAGTAGTTTATTTCCTTGTATGGATATTATTTCGATTATTCTGTTTATATGTCTATATTTACATTATCAGTGCATTTACAGAACATCCCTATAGTGACATTACAAAAACAAGCCTATTCAAGTATACTTAAAATTTTACCACTAAAAAATAAAATTTTCAGATAAAAAATTCTGATATTTTTTCTTATTTTTGCTCAAAACATAGATTATGGGTACTCGTTAGAACCCACAAACTATGTTTTGAGCAGAAAAGAAAAATAATTTATACCCTTGTAAACATGAGTTTTTACTATATAAAAGTGGGGTTTAAGGGGGTCAAAATTAGATAGGCGTGTTTTCGTTATGATCTATTGGGACGTAATATTGTTCATACTTCAATGAATACATTGACCCACGCGACGTCAGTAACATCAAAATAAACAATGTCTCTCTTCAATATCATTGGACGATGGCGACGTTATGGCGCCAACGACGCTGTTCCGCTGTCAATAGGAAAACTGTGTACAATTGTTTTCTTGTTTTAATTTTTGTCCTTAAACCTGATTTTTTCGTCAAAACATGATTGGGAAAATTATGTAAATATATATAATAAAGGTAATTTATTTAATATTCATTGAATTATGAACAGCATCGGGTCACGAGCAAACTTTCTTTGCTCGTGACCCGATGTTGTTCATACTTCAATGAACGTTAAATAAATTACATTAATTTCTTAAATATTTCAAAGGTGTAAAAGACATAATCTGAAGATACCCAGGAAATGCCACAATCACGAAACATATCCCGCCCGACGCATCAAAAGAAGGAGATAAGGACAGAACACACGCCACATATGAAATCAAAGACGCACAACAAAGACGAACTGTTAGTTATTAACAGGAAAGGTCGACAGAGATCTTGTAGCAAGTAATTTCATCAGAGGCACATTGTTTTCATTTATTCGATATTTAATTAGAAATACACATGTAAGCGGCTAGATTCTCTTACAAGTAATCTTACATTTTATAATTCTTTAATTATTAATAATGCATATAATACATGTACGGTCACTCTCTTTATACCGACATTCGATACAACGACAAAATCCGTTATAATGATAAACTGACTGGCACCTTCGCTTAAGAGGTGACATTTAATAATAAGAAATTACGCAACAACATTGTATTTAGTATATTTTATTACATCTTGTTATTGTACATCGGGAAGAAATACATATTTTGGATAAATAAAAAGAAATAGTAGCATTCAAATCGAATTATTAGTTCACTACGTGACTTGCAGTGAAGCCTGTAACCCTTAAAAATGCTATTCCATCACGAAAACATGCCTATATAATGTTGATCCCCTTAAACCCCACTTTCATATAGTAAAACTGGGGTTTACCGGGATATAGATTATTTTCTAATTTCTGCTCAAAAACATAGATAGTGGATACTCGTTCGAACCGCCTCGCCGAGGCAGTTCTAACGAGTATCCACAGTCTATGTTTTGAACAGAAATATAAAATAGATTTTTTTATCTGAAAATGTTCATGTTTTGGTGGTAAAATTTTCAGTATATTTGGATAGGCGTGTTTCGTAATGCAAAATTATAGCCGATGGAGTTTTGCTGTAGTGTTGCTTGTGGTGTTTTTGTTTGAGGTAATACCCAGCGGGCACTTGGTATCTATACAACGTCGTTTTAACGTCAATGCAATGTCACGACGGTTTTACAATGTTACATTAACTCGATGCAACCTTGCATTGACGTTAATGGACATTATATAAACACCACGTGCCAGCTGCGTAGGTGTATACCTAGCGGAGAATTCACATTCGATTTCAAGCCTTATTTTCTTGGGAAAAAAGGTATGCTTTATGAATTAAAGTTTTGTCTATAAAGGCGACACCTCATTTATTACTATCATAAACCAAAAGCTGCTTCATGCATTCCATGACGAAAACACGCCTATTCAAATATATGGAAAATTTCACCTAAAAAAAAACTGATTTTTTTTTTCAGATAAAAACTCCGATATTTTTCAAATTTCTGCTCAAAACATAGATTGTTGGTACTCGTTAGAGCCGCCTCGGCAAGGCGGTTCTAACGAGTACCAACAATTTATATTTTATGCAGTAATAAGAAAAGTAATGTATACCCCTGCAAACCCCAGTTTTACTATATAAAAGTGGGGTCTAAGGGGGTCAAATTTATATAGGCATGTTTTCGTGATGCTAACGTTTTAATACCATATACGGTTTGATGACCTGTCGCAAAGACAACAAAGGAACCACAGCTCGCGAAAATATACTTAACGCATACGCAAACAGCGAGGCCGAGATCAGCCTGCACCACCCCAGTCTGATCAGGGTATTCGTGTTTTTGTTTGCAAAATATCAAGGTATTGTACAATTTACTTGCGCAAAAAAAAAACAAGTTCTCTAATCAGACTGGACGTATGTCCAGGCTGATCTGTGTCTTTGCTGTTCGCATATACCCTACAGGTCACTTTTTTTCGCGCTACAGTTTCTCAGTCTGCGTATCAGCATATGTAATTGGTTCCGATCCATATTGCTTGGATATTTAACTTTAAAGACTAATTACTCAGATACTAATCATTTCCAGGTGTCTCCTTTGGAAGTAGTTTGCATGAGATTTCAAAGCCTATTTTCTGGTAAAATAAGAAAAAAGAAATATTTCAAAATGGTGTCTGTTTAACTTTTTACCCAGCATGCTAAGCGTTAAGATTCAACATATGTTCGTATCTGTTCAGTCTGATCTGGAGTTTAGCTATTCCACCTAAAAGCGCACTCAATCCTTGGCTTTCCGCTGAGCGACCCCCACCCCCCCCCCACCCCCGCGCCCCCGCGAAGACACTGACCACACAGGCTGATCTGACTATTTGATGTCTCTTGGTATAAAGTACATTTCTAAATTCCAGGTGCATGCGTTCATTTTAAAATCAATAGGAAAATTCACGTATATATAGCATGCATTTCTTTAAAATATTTGTTCTCTAATAAGCACCGAACCGAATTGAAGTACAGTCGATTCTAGTTATCTTGAAGTGCAAGGAACTCTCTGAAATACTTCGAGATATCCATGCCTCGACGTATCAGATTTCCAGAATTCAGGAAATAAAAAATAAATCGAACAACCACATTTAACAAATGAATATGTAATTTGACTTCTGAAGTTAGAGGTATATTGAAATTTTTGTGGAAGAGAGGAGTCATTGCTCCTTAGGAGCAATATATTTCCTCTTTTCCACAATATTTTATTACTGTTGTTAGATTTCCCTGTTAAAACAGGGACCAGCTTTTCACTTCGAGATAAGCGGTTATTCGAAATAGCGAAGTGGAGATAACGAGAGTCGACTGTCTGTAATTTTGACAATTTAAGGCGATTGATACACCGGGTAAATTCATCACGAAAACATGCCTATATAATTTTGACCCACTTAAACCCCACTTTTATATGGTAAAACATCAGAGTTTTTTAATTTAAAAATTTTCAGTTTTTGAAGGTGAAATTTTCTGTATATTTGAATAGGCATGTTTTCGTAATGTCAGCCATTTTTCACAAGGCAGTAAAACTTTCGTAACTTCCTGTTTGTTCAAAAGGGGTGTATCTGAAATAATCTGCTGGAAAAAGATTCTTTCTTTATAGAGTAGACCCTCCTCAGGAGGTTTGGACAGATCTGACTCCATACTTTTGATGCTCCCAGTTTGATAAGATAACACAGAAAAGACTGCAAATGGATTTATTACTTTTACCACTAATTGTCTGGACAAATTCAGCAGACGACAAACTAGTAATTTTGTCTTATTTTGTTTTCCAGAAAGTAAGGTTTACCCTCTAGGAAACAATGTATATGGACTCTTAAACCTTATAATCCGGACAAAAAAGTAAAAAATAAGTATTTGAAAATGCTATCTGTTGAAATTACTTCCATTTTAGGTGGACTCCGTCGCTGCTTTCAAATTGACACCTCCGTCAAGTCACTTGACTATTTAACTGACAACCGCTATTAACCAATCAAAATAGCTAATAAGGAAATTGTCAATGTTTTTAGTTAGACAAACAAATCAACACGTGCTTTTTATAGGTAAGCACAGGTATATCAATACAAAGTTTGTCTTAGGAAATTCACGTGGGCGGGTTATAACTGCCTGACGGAGGAGTCAATTACACGTGCACCCTCTGAGTTCCAATAAATCATATGTGTCAGCCATTCCAAAGATGAACACGCTTCTATATGTGATATGTCATATAATCTGTCACCTCTTTTCGTGCTTTCAAACAGTGCAGGAGAGAGACTACCATTGAATTTTCCTTATACACTGCGTGCATAGATTTTCTGAAAATCTTCTGGGGCCCATAAACTTTTTGTTGTTGTTGTTTTAGGTTCAAAGGGTAAACACTACACTGATAGCAGTCCCTATGAAAAAACAAAACCAGAAAAGGTATGGTAGGTTATGTTCACTTGTAAACCGTCGGCCAGTTGAAAGCCCGTATTGTTTAACTCATTGAAGACTGGAGACCCCTAAACCTGTAACTGTCAAACAATGCAGATCCAGATCAGACGCCGCAGAATGCGGCGTCTGATCAGGGTCTTCATTATTTTCAAACAGTTCAACCGTTTTCTTTAGGAATATCTACATCATATAGCCTGACATGCCTAAAATTGAAAATGGACTCTTCCAATATATAGTGTGGGAGAGTTTATTCAGTCTTTAATGAGTTAAGGGTCTCGACCGGACCGGGTGTAAAAGCAAAATGTTCTTTAGATGACTTTCTAGGCTCATTTTCAAAGCCATCACAACAGACCTTCACACCTGCCTAAATTGTCTATTTGATCAACTTTGGCATCAAGACATGCACAATAGTCCCAGAAAGAGTAAACAATTCTGGAACTCTTTATTATGAATCTAAATTAGTAAGAACCGTAACCGGTGATCTGTGAGATTTAGTGTTCTATGATCTTTCAAAGGGACGGTTGTCGGACATGTACCTAATATCCGCAGAAATACACAGTAACACTGCAATGACTCGAACCCCGATGACTCGTTTACCGGACCTGATTCTAGCTCGTTTCTAGGCCCTAGGAAATTCGTCCAATAGATCCAGAAAACAAATATTTAGAGAGTTCCTTTCTTGAAAGTATGTTGTGTGTTCCCATTCGAATCGGATCATCGAGCGATTCTTATGAGTTTACAGCATATTATTATTTTATAGAAGGCCGAAAAACATCTCTTACTTATTCCTATTTGCCTCCTACTTTGGCGCTTTGACTGATCCTTGATGGCTCGAACTCGCCATGTCTAGAACAAATTCCCATGGTCCTAAAGATATACCGTATTCGACCTAATTACCGCACATACCCCTATAAGCGCACAGTCAAGAAATTCCGTAGTCTTCAGATTACAACCAGTGTACTTTTTTCTTTACTTCTTTACAAAGGCATATGTTGTGGGTACTCATTTGAATTGCATCGACAAGTCGATGCAATTCAAATGAGTACCCACAACATATGCCTTTGTAAAGAAAGTAAGAAAAATTCGCATAGTCATCATTAAATAAGTCCTTTTCTGATCTTTTTTATAGTGTATCCTTATAGTAGATAGATACATATTTGACCACAAATGAGTCCTGTAAGTTTGAAAAACCTAAGCGCAAAGTGCGGTAATTAGGTCGAATACGGTAAGAGCCATTGAAGTTCTACCGTATATAATTTCAAACGAAATTCAATGGTTGTCTGTTTCCATTATGCAATCTGTGCGGTTCTACTGACTTGCTTATGTCTTCGACAATCTTTCCTTATATAATTAGATCTGTATTCAGATAACTTAGCTTGTCTGAAAACCTATTTGGATCACAACAAGGAAAGCACGCCCTTATCAATTCAATTTCGGTGAACACAGTCCAAAATTAGACTGCATATTAACGCAATCTGAACAAGATTCCATTGTACGTGTACAGCAACAATAGATGTTGCAGAACATACCAACGACCAGAGATATCTTTGATTAGACTCCGCTTGCGCGCAGTCTGATCAAGGACAGCATTGTTCGCATATATCATAAGGGTCGTTCATCAAGTTGCGACACATTTGTTATCGAAAATTGGTTATTTTGTCCATATTATTCATCCCAGGATATAGACCGAAAAATGAACTTTTCTATATTCATTGTCTATTGCTTTTCTCATGACAGTGAAAAATACCTTATGACACGGTACTTGTCGTGGAAAAAGGGTCTTCGAAGCAAACCCAAACAGATAAGTCAAAGATCGGCCTGTTTTCGTGTGACCGTTGATAAAGATCTTTTGTTGTTCATGAATACACGTATATTATATAGCCTCTTGTCATACTGTATGAAGACGGCGAAGGCTCTGCTTAGGCTGCGTAAATGATACCATCGATATAAGTAGATGCCCAAAGACATGCTTTCTTATGGCGATCTATAAATGTATGTGAAATGTGCGCCTTTTGAGAAAAGCATCTTTTGTAACCATTTGAGGTATTGATGACCATACCGCGAGAACTCATACAGATGTGTGCAAGCTGGACTAAGTCTTCGCTATACGCATTTGAGTAGAAGAAACTTTTTACCGGTTCGCAGTACTATTCAGATCTTCAGACAGTCTCTCAGGATAGCTGTTTTCAGAAGGGTCAACGACACCAATAAGTCAGGAGAAGAATGGGAAATACAAACTGTCTACTGTTCTGTCGATATCCTTCGGAAGAGAAAGATGTTTTTCGTTTGGCATTCTATTTTAAATATAAAAACATTATTTGTGATTTATAATATGTTATCAGGAACCATTTATCTTTTCTGTTTCTGCGCTTAGTTTCAAGTATTTTCCATACAATTAAGTTTACGACCAAAACAAATGGGTCTGATCTCTGCAATTTCTACAGTAATCTGGAAACGTCTGATTAGAAAGTATTTTGGCTTTTCTCTACCGATTTCAATAACTGATGTTTCACAACAATTTTATGAACCATTTAGAAAATTTGACACACCGGATTATGTTTAAACTCTGCCTCCAGTTTACCTACCATATCAATTTGTACTGTGGTAAAACAGTGAAAATATTCGAATTTCAATAAAAATAAAAATATAATATAGCTATTTTAACATAGGTAGTTATGACAAATGGTTTTGCATTAAATCGTCACAAAACATTGCAAAGTTACTTCTGTGTAAAACGCCTTGCAATAAACAACTTTCTGAAAGATGTCGAAAGCAAAGAAACTTGTGTACCCTATCAAAGCTTCGGACACAGTGATTTCAAAACTTGCTTATCCTAATATCTGGCCAAGCCAAATGACAAAGTGTGCATTCCCTGATCCAACTGCATCTTCAGAAGTTTGAGCTGGGTCCATTTTGTTTGTACAACTGAATAATTAAGTTAACTATTGAATATGCAACACTCCAGTGCGCGTCCTTGCAGTCCCATAGCTCGAAATACAGTCGAACCTCAATGGCTCGAACATCTTCGGGACCATGATAATTCGTTCGAAACATGGGTAGTTCGAGCCACTGAGGGTTAATCATGGCACCAGTTCAGGAAACAAACAGCGATAATTTATGAAAATCTTTTCGATTTACTACAGAATAATTGTATGTTGAGTGTACTCATTAGACACAACATACAATTCCATGATAAAATAAGAAAAAAAAAAAATCCCTAATTATTTTTTTTGAGCTATTGGAAGAATTTTGTAGGGACTGAAAAAAGAGTTCAAATCTTCCGCGGTAAACGAGTCATCCGTGTTCGAGCCATTGAGGTTATACTGTAAAGTGTTCTCTTATTCCAAGGTAAAACAATTTGGCAGGATACAGGGTAAATGCTGCCTTATCTAGATTTTCTCTGTTCGCATCTGATACATCTGGTGCATTGCTATGGTCGCTTTTCCCCGCACCAGGCCACAAATTGAGTAATCTTACGACCGAGGAAGGTTTTGAATTAGTACAAATCATGTTAGCGTCATCAAAGAAAAGAGCATAATAATATGTCAGCTGTCTCAAATAATTTAAATTTCCATAAACAAAATTTTCGTCATGTTGCTCATTATGAAGAAGCCAACTGATCTGGATCTGCACTGTTTGTTTTTTTTAGTATGCAAGTTTGTATCAACAACCTTGATCAAGTTATCTGATTGGCTGAAAATAAGAAATGGGCGTGACATCTTAATTAGTTATTCAGCATGACAAGTGTTAAGGAGAATGGATATACTTGATAGATATTTCGCCATTTCTGCCAAGGGAGACAATTTTTGTGTGCTCTTGTTTGCTTTCATGCACACCAAGCCTCTTCTGAAAAAGGATCTGCTCTAAATGGAAAGAATTTGCTCCCTTTACAGAAGGGATCAAAACCAATTTTTGTCGAGCTGTCGCCTTGAAAGTGTATCAATTCCCATTAAATTAGTTAGCAGTTCCTTTAATAACTTTTAAAATTTTATTCCTTATATTCCTTTTTATTCCTTATATTCTTTTTATAACTTTTAACACATACTGGAAAAAATCAGTAGACGAAACAGTTGATATTTTTTTACGTTTGGTACAGTGAACCCTCGTTACAACAACAGCATTTGATTCCAAAAGACGTTACCATTAAAATGAATTTGCTGTTGTACAGATTACTTAATGAGTAGATTGCTATATCTCCCCGTACTTCACCCATTACGAAAATACACCTTTTCAAATATACTGAAAATTTCACCACCAAAAACTGAAAATTTTCATATAAAAATTCTGATATTTTTCATATTTCTGCTCAAAACTTAGCTTGTGGGTACTCGTTAGAACCGCCTCGCCGAGGCGGTTCTAACAAGTACCCACAATCTATGTTTTTAAGCAGAAATAATAAAAAACAATGTATACCCCTGTAAACCCCAGTTTTCACTCTGTGACAGTGGGGTTTAAGGAGGTCAAAATTATATAAGTATGTTTTCGTGATGGCTTCAAAACATAGATTGTGGGTACTCGTTAGAATCGACTCGCCGAGGCGGTTCTAACGAGTACCCACAATCTATGATTTTGAGCAGAAATAATAAAAACAATTTATACCCCTGTAAACCCCAGTTTTACTCTATAAAAGTGGGGTTGACGGGGATCAAAATTATATAGGTATGTTTTCTTGATGATAGTGAAGATTCTATTTTCATTTCCTTTGGGATCATTGTGGAATCTTTGAAAATGGAGTTCTGCTCATGTATACGCTAGAGGGCGTAAGCAGTGTTGCAAACACCATTACTGCTTATGAAGAGTCTCAATAAAACCGAGACTCTAATTTTCTCTCTGCAGTGTGTTCTTTGTTTCCAAAGGCAATATTTTAGATTTTTACTCGTTTTGTTCTTATTTTCTCATAGACTATATATTTTGGATATTAATTGGGCGATTCTAACAAATATCCAAAAGAAATGTTTCTTAAAGTATTAAATACAACATCCTTGCATTATTTGCGACTAATTGTCAGCGAAGGCTTTGTGACAGTCAAATTGTCATAATAACGAACTTTGTCGTTGTATCAAGTGTCGGTATAAAGAGGGTCTGCTGTATCTTTCCCATAAAATGACTGTAAGAAAGCCTCCTTACTTCATTACGTGCCATTTATGATTTTAGTTTTCTTGGGACCATTCATCCAACTCTGATATATTGGAATATCTAGTTCCACTTAAGCTGAGCACTGGCACAATGGCTCAGTTGGTAGATCGTCGGTTTGTGACCGGAAAGGTTGTTTGTTCGATCCCCGGCCGAGCCATACCAAAGACTTTAAAAATCGTACTAGCTGCTCTTTCGCTTAGAGCTCAGCATTAAGAAAGTAGAGCTAGGAATCAGGGCTGGCCAACTCCGTGTCAGTATGTGACTGAGTGGAATATCATTACAAGTGAATTGGGCGTAATATTTCAGTGAGGCAGCAGTCTAAAAGTGAGCATTGAGCTCACTGCCACATCCAGACACCATCGTGATATTACAAAGCTTGTTGAAAGCGATGCTAAACCCTAATAAAACAAAACAAACAGTCCACTTAAGCTGTAACTTATGGTGTGGGGGGAGTGGGCGTATGTAGTCCTGCAAACGACAATGCTGTCATTACGAAAACACGCCTATTCAAATATATTGAAAATTTTACCGCCAAAAATCGAAAGTTTTCAGATGAAAAAAATCTGATATTTTTCATATTTCTGCTCAAAACGTAGATTGTGGGTACTCGTTAGAACCGCCTCGACGAGGCGGTTCTAACGAGTACCCACAATCTATGTTTTTAAGCAGAAATAAAAAATAATGTATACCCCTGTTAATCCCAGTTTTATTATATAAAAGTGGGGTTTAAGGGGGTCAAAATTATATAGGCATGTTTGCATGTGATGCATATGAAGTGTCCTTTTGAAACCGGGACTCTAATTTTCGTTATTTTATGTGTTCATGGGTTGCAAGGGAAACTTTATCAATTTAATTGGTTATTTCATACAAATTGGAGACAATCTGTATGTCATGTCAAAACTTATTTTCCGCGAAAACATATAAGTATTCTAAGCTTTCAAAGGTTTGTTTGAAAAGAAATAAACCCCACGGCGTGAGAATATGACATGTGCCTTCTGTAATGACTTTGGACAGCCTGAGTAAGGATTTTGTTAAATTCATTGATATACATGTGTTCTACAGTGTGTGAATGCGCAGGCTGATCTAGGCTTTCGAAGTCAGCACGTATGATAAGGATAATATTTATGTTGCTACTCAAATGAACTTCAAAATATACTATTGGCATAAAGTTAAGCATATTCTATTTAAAAATACCATCAGCCTGTTAGGGACATTAAGAATGAAAATGCTTGTATTATAGATTACAGCTATAGCAGTAATTAGCTATTTCATAATCAAAACCATTAAATCTTTGATTTAATAATGGACAGAACACCCCACCCCCACTCCACCACCACACACACACACACAAATCACTGTTCACTATTCAGTTTGACAAAATTCCACTGAAAACAAAGTTATCAAGACTTCTATGTTAACATCACAGCATTCGTTAGGTCTTCGGAAGTTTTCTTTGAAGCATACAAACTTACAGTTTTTAATGCAAACATTTAAATGAAATTTCACCATATCCCGCCACTTCCCTCTATAAATGGGCATAATGTCCCTTCCTCTGAATCACATTTTAGCATCTTCTAATCATGGATGACACTAGTCTCATGCGCGAAACCCTTGGAATCCTGTCCAGTGTTCATCAGAGCGGATACGGCTGGCTCCCTCTTTTGAGCACGTCGACCGAGCTCATACATAAAGTGTTCTGTATGGTTAAAATCCAGCGGCAATCTCGACCATGATAGACAAGCGATGTTCTGCTGATTTGTGTATTCCTCGATGATGCGAGCACAATGTGGTCTAGCACTGTCATCTTAATCATATCCTGGCCTTCCGGTGAGTTCAGCAATGGCCTAACGACAGGTTCTCGAATTTCGTCCCTGCACTTTTGAGCATTTAAAGTTCTGTTAACATCTGTGATCATAGGAGATTGCGTTCCATACCATCACCATGCCACCTCCACTGCCACGCGCCCGACCTCCGTATGCCACAGACGGGAACGACTCTCGTTAGTCCATATATTTCTCCTCCAGTTGCGAAGACGCCATGCCCGTCGCTGTCTTGTGTAGTCCTATCTCTCGACTTTATGAAGTTCCGTCGAGCGTCTAGTTTGTAGTCGTTTAGTACACGACTGTTAACGAGACGGCTAGACACCCTGATACGGTGAACATCGCGAAGTTAGGTTCGCTAGCTTTATCAGGAGGCAAAGCCATTTCGTCTGCTTATGTGATAAACAAAGTCTGTTTTCCCTTGGAGTGGTAGCCTTTAGTCTTCCTGACCATGTTCTGTCTTTAACAATGCCAGTTTCTCTACATTCACACCTGTACTCACGACACTTTGAGAGACACATTCAATGCCCTAGCAATAACACGCCGTTTCATACCAGCATCTCTCATGTCACTTATACGCCAGTTATCGCCTTCACTCTTCTGTATCCTTGGTATAATTGATTGATTTCTAGGCTATGAAATGCCGAAAAAGCACAGTTGAAGGGAATTATGCTTTATACGTTCGTGATCATTTTTGCATTTAAATATTTGAGCTAACTGTACTTTGGTTGCTCATACAATAACGTACATGTAGGAAAAAAAACAAACAAACAAAAAAAAAAGACGAAAAAAAAAACAAAAAAAAAAAAAAAAATAAAATAAACAAAAAACGAAAAAAAAAAAAAAAAAAAAAAAAAAAAAAAAAAAAAAACGAAAATATGTTTCACGACGTCAAAGCATAGCGTCGCATTAAATATGCTTAACTTCATGCCAATAGTATACATGTATGAAGAGTGCGCCTAATAGAGCTTCAGTTATAGGTATTGACATTTTATAATCTGATTTTGAGCGTCTTAATCTAGGTCGCCTCCTAATGTACTTTTGACAATATATTTTCTACCTGAATTTTTCAGTATCTCATTTGTGAACTTGTTTTATATCGCCTTGTAGAAAGGGGTCTTAGCGTACTGTTGTTTCCTAAGTCTTCGGATAAGCAGGCCAAAGCAAACAGTGTAGACCCTGATCAGACGCCACAGAACGCGGCGTCTGATCAGGGTCTATACTGTTTACCACTCATCCAGCAGTTTTCGAGACACATCGACATATTAGGTAAATGATATGTTCAAATTTTAGGACACGTTTGGTAAGGAGATCACCTAGCTGTCCCAATACTTAAAGCAAATACAGTATAACCTGAATGGCTTGAACCCCGGATCGCTCGTTTACCGTGGATGATTTGAACTCGTTTTTCAGTCCCTACAAAATCCTTCCAATAGCTCAAGAAAACAAATATTTAGGGATTGTTTTTCTCATTTTATCATGGAATTGTACGTTGTGTGTACTCATTAGAATCGCCTCATCGAGGCGATTCTAATGAGTGCACTCAACATACAATCATTGTGTTGAAAATCGAAAAGATTTCCCTAAATTATCGCTATTTGCTTCCTGAACTGGTGCCATGATTAACCCTCAGTGGCTCGAACTACCCATGTCTCGAACGAATTTCCATGGTCCCAAAGATGTTCGAGCCATTGAGGTTCGACTGTATGATATGTGAGAACAATTAAGGTCCAGATCAGCCTGTACATAGGGCCTTTGCTGTTAGATAATATGTTATATGTATTAAATGAATCTGTAATATGTTTTTGTTTCTGTTTTGGCATGTACTGTAATAGTCATTTCAATGTTTGATCATACAGATTTTTTTCCGCCACACTGTACGAGTACACAGACGATTCATTTTGGGACAGGAACCAAATAAGCAGACTGCTGTCGTTCTAATCCTGTAAAATGAGTTTGTTGTATGTAGTCATGAAAGTGTTGAAACAGAATATATTTAACCCAAGTGAACAGTGAAGGCCTTGATCGGACTCTGCGTATGTGCAGGTTAATCTTGGCATTTGCTATGAAGTTCTACATGACTCTACTCAAAAGTGTTTTTGTTACCAAAACATCCCATGGAATCTGATGCGCAACGCACGAAAAGGGCCCTAATCAAATTTGCGGACTACACAAGCCTTACTTAGTTCAGCCGGTACATTCACACAGTCTGGCATTCTCTCTTCGAAGACATATACTACAGTATCCATTGATTCTGTAAGCGGGCAACACAGGCCCTGATCAACCTGCGCATTTGCGCAGGCTGATCTGGGCCTGCGTTGTCCGCAAATTGAATAAGGGTCTTTTTCGTGCGTTGCGCATCATATATTAGATAGGCTATCAAAGCGCAACGTTAAAGATCATACCGCGGACTTGTGCGCACATTTGCGCAATCTGATCAGAATCTTCATTGAGCACGTTTTGGACAGCCAAGGATGCAAAGTATTTCATGTGGTCAAGGAAGACTGCGCGGATGCACAGGCTGATTTGATTCTTCATTTAGCTCACATATCAGATGGTACATTTTCTCACGTTGTGGATCACACTGACGATCAGCTTTTAGATATTGTAAAAGTAGAGCAAAGTGTCACAGAAATATAAATGATGTTACCCAGAAAAGACAAGAGACACGAAGCACAACCTTCCCGAGGCATCGCAAAAATGATTATTGTATTATCTAAGAATAGACTGTTTTTCATTGGCTGAGAGCTGTTTTCAGACCAATGAATATCTCTGATGTTCACCGGCTTGGACTTGTTTTCCCATTGAATATATGTATCTAAACTTAGAACATAAAGCGAAAAAAGGCATTTTGAGAAAATTAGGAAAATCTTTGTCAGTCTGTTCACTGGTTATACAATAAAACGATTGTTGACCATTGAGTTATTGAATATGATGTGATAGCCACTGGTGAATACCAATAATGACCTAGGCTATCGCCTCGGTCAATAGTGGTATTTTCCAGTGGATATCACATCATATTCAATGCCTCAATAGTCAATAACTGTATAATGTATGAGGAACAAACATTGACAAAATACAATGACACAATTGCAATCACCGACATAGACAAATTAGAACTGCAACATAGGATTCGACTTGGGACGAGCAGAAGAAGTACCTACTGGGTCATTTAAAACAAGTTTTACTAAATCGAAACATAGCCCTTTAATCTGATACAGCTCCAAAATACAAATACAGTCGAACTTCAATGGCTCGAACATCTTTGTGATCATACAAAAATGTTCGAGACATGGGTTATTCGAGCCACCGAGGGTTAATCATGGTGCCAGGTCAGGAAGCAAACAGCGATAATTTAGGGATTTTTTTTTATTTTCTTCACAATAATTGTATGTTGAGTGTGCTCATTAGAATCGCCTCGATGAGGCGATTCTAATGAGTACACACAACATACAATTTCATGATAAAATAAGAAAAGTTCCCTAAATATTTGTTTTCTTGAGCTAGCGGAAGAATTTCGTAGGGACTCAAAAATGAGTTCGAATTAGCCATGGTAAACGAGCCATCGGTGTTCGAGCTATTGAGATTCAGCTGTATGCGTTTAGTCCGCAAAGGATAGGATCTCCTACCTCATGAGTCTCTCTATACATACCAACTTAAGAAATTCCAGACTGTTCCCGAAAACTATCAAGCAATTTCTAAAGGTAATTTAAACAATATTGTACATGTAGGTGATGTTCAAAACAATAATTAGTTTATCAAACAAGCTACACTTAATAATGATAACAGTCCATTACCACATTTTGAACCCTCAGGATGTTCACTTGAAAGAATTTCAGTTACAATGTACTACCCGTAGCCGAGCGGCAAAGGATGTTAACCGCAATATCAGAAAACATTCGCGCAGTCTGATTATAATCTTCCTTGGACACATTTTGGATAGCCAAGGATGCAAGATTTCTTCATGCGGACAACAAAGTCTTTGTTGGCCGTACCTGTCAGAAGGTACATTGTCTCGTATTGCGACTGATGTATGCAAGAAACTGGAAGCTAATAAAACGTTTGGTCCCGATTTACATGTAAGTGAGCAGCGTCGCGAGAATAGGGTTCTAATAACCTTCTGTCAAATCAGTCTTCCAATGCGCATTTCCGGTTCCTTAGCAAGGTCACATCTAGTTCTTTGGCCGAATCTTCCCCTTGGTCCGCTTACGTAAGCAAACAACATAGGTTTTGGCGAGTCAGCACGGATGTGCAGGCTCGCCTGAACATTTGCTATTCGCATATGCTAAAATGGCTCTTTTCCCATGATATTCACCTCGTGCTCTAGTGAAGAGCTCTAATGGCAAATCGCAAAACACACTTTTTGTGCGCCGCGACTCATACATGTCCAACATACGTAACATTTACATGTGCCCTTTATTTCAGAGAGTGTGGACAACGCTACAAGTGTGTATGGCTTCAGCTGTTCAGCTGTTATTTTAATGAAGTTCATTTCCATAATCCATGTTACGTTTTGATTTTCCAAGCCTATTCCATATTTACCCAAATATTCAGACGCCTGGACTCCTTACTTTATCAATCTTTAACTTTAAACTAGTCCAGTTTATTACTCGATATGTTCAAAAGTGACTGGACTAGTGACAAACAAGTACGTATATTTGTATTTGCCCTCTTTGCTGTTGGACTTGTCTCCTAAAAACAAAATATAATGACCCCTTTAGTTTTTAACGCCGAGTGAGTGTAAGGTCGTGTGATCAAGTTCAGATATAGGACTTGATTTTGTCTTTTTTTCTACTTTTTGTTTGTTTGCTACAAATATATATAAAAAAATCAATGGACATAGTTAGGTAAGTCTACGATAAACAGTATAGACACATGCAGCGTCTGATCTGGGCCTACACTGTTTGTTAAGGCCTGTCTGTCCGAATATTAAGGGCACATACAGTAATTTAGATTTGAGCCAGCGCATGGGAAAAAATGGCATGTGCGCCCAGTGAAGACTCAGATTAGCCTGGGCATCCACCCAGTTTGATCAGTCTTCACTGTGCGCTCAATGTGTAGCTAAGGACCCAAGAATTTTTCATGCGGACATCACACTCTGATCAGATTGGGGGCTGCCCAGGCTGATCGGAGTCTTCGCTGGGTACACATGCCATTTTATTGGGTTTGCCATGCGCTGGCTCATTTCGTCATTTATATCAGACATACTTCTATTATTTAGTGAAAGCGGATGTTAGGAATATAAGGAGTCACAGGCTGGTCTTTGTTGTCAGTTTTAGCGAGGCTCGTTTTCACTACATATGATAACCCATGAGCCGTTGTGAATTTCTGAGCAGTATAACAGTAAATATCGACTGAAGGAACCGAACGATTGATGGACATTAGAATTACATTCGCTAATTGACGGAAAATAATCAACAGTGTTTAATGTACCTTGCATTGGTGTCAGTGCTGTCACTAGGTTGCTTGTTTGTATGTATCTTGTTTCGATGGGTCTATAAAATTACATAATGAGGTATGCCTTCTATGGGAGGCAGTATGATTTGTCAGTCCCTACAATGTGGCTGTTTATGTATGATGTGTTTTTTTTTTTCCACAGCGAAGCCACAAACAGACTTTCCGAGCCTCGGACATTGCTATACCGTATTTTCCTAAATCTCTATTCAAGCTGATAGGCATGGTGGTTGAAGCATGCTTACCAAGTAAAGCTTACTTTCCATGGAGAGTGGTAACACCACCAGTTCTTTTGGGTCCATGTCTGTCTGTCCGCACATTCCTATATTTTTCTTTATGTATATCGACTTCGTGATTTTCCGAGACAGACTCATTAAGACTGTATCTGGAGACTGCATGAAAAATGTGTGTTTAGAGATTAGTGGGTAGCGTAGTTGCACTTTAAAACATAATAATTTTTGATATTGTATTGTATTTCGACATGAAAACACACCACCTATTATGTTCGCATCTTTCAGATAACCATTGTTCCTGAAGCAAAATGTATATGTACGCGAAAAGTGTATATTTAGATCATCCTGTGCTTCCGCACAGCTACATCATTATGAAAACACCCCTATTCAAATATATAGAACATTTCCTCTCCAAATACTGAAAATTTTCAGACAAAAATCTCAAACTCTGATATTTTTTTCATATTTCTGCTCAAAACATAGATTGTGGGTACTCGTTAGAACCGCCTCGGCAAGGCGTTTCTAACGAATACCAACAATATATGTTTTGAGCAGAAATAAGAAAAATAATGTATACCCCTGTAAGCCCCAGTTTAACTATTTAAAAGTGGGGTTTAAGAGGGTCAAAATTATATAGGCATGTGTTCTTGATGTCACCACTTTTGCCCTAGCCGTTGATACATGAAACAGGATCTAATGTTTCCATTATCTAAAGTTATTGTAATTGTATTATGACATCATTAACATCATGTAGTCATAGCGACGACGTCACGGTTTTATATACGGTTTTGTTGCTATAGTCTGTATGCATCGGTCCTACCGCCTGTTTGCATCGCTACTTACTGCCTATAATAGCCGGTACGAATACTGCTTTTTATCTCATGGTATTACTGAAAGAATTAGATATAGCCTGGACATTATGCGGCAGACTGCATGCCTAGTTGTCAACCAATCATTGTTGATGGCTATTCTTCACTCTAATTGCACGACGGCGGTTCGGGTCTCAGACCCAATGACGGTCTCTTCGTAAAACTTTAACCAGTGGGTTGGGGCTTGATGATATGTATTTGGCTTGGCCCGCCCTGGTTCAACTATTGGTTTTCATTTACTCTTTCATACAGTAGAATTAGCCATGAGTACTCGTCTTTGTTTATTATAGTGATTAATTTGATTTTTGTGTTTTCGCTTTGATGCATTGACTGAGTTGGGAGCCTTTATGCGAACCGATTTTTTATGTATTAAGAGTAGCATCGGGACCCAGGGTGAAGTTAGCTAGTTGTAAAAGTGCTTTAAACCCCCGGTGGTTTGCTCTACTGACAGTTCTAAGGCTGAGGTCCCAGTGTTAGTCTTACTCTTTGTTGCTTTGTGGTTTATTCTACGAGGCGATTTGTTGTATGTCTTTCCGTGTGTCATTTTGTTCTTGTGTTTTTCAGTCCTTTTAGTATTGCGATTACCTCGCTTGGGGAAGAGAGAGCTAATCTTAGTGCTTTTCGTACGTTTGTTCGGTTTGTGCTTGTTTGGATTTGTCGGTTTCCTCTTCCTCTTGGGGTCTGGGAAGGGCTGCGGTTTGTGATTGTGGCTGTCCTTGGACTTTTCTCTTACCTTTTTTTTTACTTTGTGTCTACTATGTTTTAGTGTTGTCAATAAACTTCTTTATTGACACTTAGTGTTCAGTTTATCATTTACAAATGGTAGCAGAGCGAACAAAAAGTTTTTTTTTTAAGTGGGGACAAGCCGAGGTTTTATGCGATGGAACTTTGAGGAAACAAACAAGTATAAGTGAATTAGAGATTGTGATATTGTGAATTTAAAAAAAATAAGGAAGAACGGAAGAAGAAGAATGCCAGGAGCATTTGATCCGCCATTGCTAACAATGAAATCTCCTATGAACTTTGGAAATAAAGGACATTAACATGGGTAACATTAACATATGTTAGCAAGGAGAAGCAAGCTGTTGTAATTGCTTTGTGTCTGCCAGAGGAACATTACAGTCAGATAAAAGAAAAGGTGTTTCAAGAAGTAAAACTGGATGACCTAAATAGTGAAGATTGACAAACATTTAGCAAAAGATGACATTACAGGTAGTCTTGAAAAGTTTGGAGATTTTGAAAATTATCAAAGAAAAGAGGGACAGTCTTTGAATAAATATGTGTTAATGTTTGATTTTAAATACAGAAAGATTAAAAGAAAATGTTTGAATTTTCGATCAGAAATATAAGCATTGAGAAAGCCAATATCTCCAGAGTAGAAAAGCTTCTGATCATGGCAGGAATGGATTTGACAAATAAATTGTCTTTGTGTGAGCAGGCTAAGAAAGTAATGAAGTTGTTTAACAATTGTGACATGAACTAAACAATAGTTCTGTTATCAACAGAAGAGGATCAAGTTTTAAAGAACAGTAAAGAAAATAATTATACGCTGTGCAAAGACAGACAAGTGAATGTTACTGCAGCAAAGAGGGCACAGATGAAGTGGGAGAAATCGAGAAAAGAACATTCAATTGCTTAGAAGAACCAGCAAACACAATCAAAGTCGGTTGAAAATCAAACTGGAAGGAAAAAGAATAAACCCAACAGGGAGAGATGGGAATATTCTTACTTTTATATTATATGGGTCATACAGGCATTTATTAGATGCGTGTCCCGATAGTTAGGAGAATATAAAGAAGAAAGCCGAGGTAAAACCAATTCATCAGAGCGCTTAAGAAAAACAAAGGGACAGAAAGACTCAGCTATAACTGGACCAGCTAATAGCTGAGATGCAAATCGTAAAGAATGTAGTGACAGAACTGAAAGAGGAATTAAAGCAGCTAAACTGTGATGCTGATGAAGACCTAAAAAGTTGGAAAGAAGAAAAAGAATGCTTAGAGAAGAAACTAGAGTTGGAGAAATAGGCCAGAATGAGACTGTAATCCACAATAACTGAGCTTACAAAGCAGACATCCAAACAGATGTCAAAAGTTACAAAGAAGTTCGATCATAGTGTGGCACAGAATGATCTTCAGCATAGGTCAATAATAAAGAGAACAGAATAGTTGAGAGCCATTTCCAATGAATTAAATCTTCAATTCAAAGTTCTGAAGATAAGACAAGAAATTATGGAAGAAATACAGGATGAAAGAGAACTTTTTTATCTAGCTTTAGCAGTGGATTCAGAAAGGAGGAAAGGAAGACTGGTGAAGCAAATAAGGAGTCAAACCAAGCTCAAGAAAAGGGACAATAGACCCAGAAGGAGCATCAGGAGGCTGTGCATCAATTACAGATGTGTCAACAGAAGGACTGCTGTATGCCATGGAGTGCATGGAAAGGGACCTTTGCGGCTGATGATTGGATAGGAAACACCAAGCAATCGGGAAGTCATTAGTTATGAAAGACAGCCAGCTACATGCTCAGGGCTTTAGCGACACTATGCAACTGAATCACCTGGTGGTTCAGGCAGCACTATGTTGCCATTGATTTGAGACACTGCAACGCTAGTTTGACATTTAACAGTAGGTTGCCAAGTCCATACATTATGCATTATCATAATTTCACCAAGTTTTATCATTTTGCATGTTGGATATTTGACCTAAAATGGTTGTTATTTAAAATATTTCAGTTTAAATTAATTAATAATTACCAGTTGTTTCCCCGATTTCAGTTAATAATGAGTTGGTTCCTTAATAATATAACAAAATAACAAGTCAGAGTGTAAGGTGCAGACACAGGAGGAATACCGTTGAACACGCCTGATTTAGCAGCTGGTAAAGAAAGGCAGAAGTATAGGGAGAAAAGAAAATTACTGGAACTGAAAAAACAGTGACCTGATGAGAAGATGTTTTCAGGACAGTATATTACCAAATTATTTGAGACAAATCAGCTAGCATTTAGCAGATGCTAAAGCATTTTCAGAGTGATGTTTTAAGTTATCTATGAGTCTATCATGGCACAAAATGGCTAAACATTCCAAGTATCAATTGTTTTTGTTCATTTTAACTTCTTCAGTGTTTTCATCTTAATTTTAATTACCAACTATAAGTTGTTGACAAAGCATAAATAAATCACAGGTTATATATTTTATCATTTTATTTAGTTTTGGAATTTTGCTCTTAAAAAACACAGAGAATATAGAAAATATAATTGATGTTAAAAAAAGGTCAGAGAAAAGTCCAGAAGGTGCCACAATCACAAACCGCAGCCCTACCCAGACGCCAAGAGGAAGGGGAAACAGACAAAACCAAACGAGCGCAAATCGAACAAACGAACGAAAAGCACTAAGATGAGCTCTCTCTTCCCCAAGCGAGGTAATCGCAATGCTAAAAGGACTGAAAAACACAAGAACAAAATAACAGACGATAAGACATAAAACAAATCGCCTCGTAGAAGAAACCACAAACCAACAAAGATTAAGACAAACACCGGGACCTCCGCGTTAGACCGGTCAGTAAACCAGCGAGGGGTCCAAAGCACCCTTACAGCTAACCAACTTCACCCTGGTTTCTGATGCTACTCTTAATACAGAAATACATAAAAAAAATCGTTTCGCATAAAGGCTCGCAACTCAGTCAATATGTCAAAGCGAAAACATAAAAATCAAATTAATCACTATAATAAACAAAGACGAATACTCATGGCTAATTCTACTGTACGCCAGAGTAAATGAAAACCATTAATTGAACAACGGCGGGCCAAGCCAAAGACATATCGTCAAGCCCCAACCGACTGGTTAAAGATTTATGAAGAGGCCGTCATTGAGTCTGAGGCCTGAACCGCCGTCGTGCAACTGAAGAGTGAAGCATAGCCATAAAAAATGATTGGGTTGACAACTAGGCATACGGTCTGCCGCATAATATCCAGGCTATAGCCATTTCTTTTATAATAGTTAATTAGTTTTCTGAATTGCTTCGAAAATTTAGATTTTCCTACAATTTTTCTAAATCTATACACTAAGTCACCGTAAAATTCTGGTTCCGATATACCTTGTTGCAGAAGTTTTTTCAGACTGACAGCATTGTATATTTATGTAAGGGATATAACTCATATCTTCCATTATCTAACAATATTGTAATTGTATTATGACATCATTAATGTCATGTAGTCAAAGCAACGACGTCACCATTTTACTTTGTGCCTACTGTGTTTTAGTGTTGTCAATAAACCACTTTATTGACACTTAGTGTTCAGTTTATCATTCAGAGCAACCATGTTTCACAAGGCAGACAATTTGTGTTACTTTCTGGTTGCTTTCCTGTAAAGAAATATCCATCTGAAAATGGGCTTGCTCCAAGAAGAAAGGATTCGCTCCAGTTTGGAGCCGATTCGTTCCTTTCAGATTATATGCTTCTAAAGCACTTTTCCTAACCTATCTATAACGAATAAAAAGAGGGTGTCCTGAAAATTCCACAATCACAGAACATAGCCTACAAATAGCACCAAGAGATAGAGTAAATAAACTACGACAAACCGCACACACGTTAACCCTTGTCCTGCTGAACCCGGGTATACCCTGCCTTTGCAAACATTGTAGATCCAGATCAGTTGGCTTCTACAGAAGCCAATTTTTCTGGATCTGCACTGTTTGTCATTAAGTATGTGAATTTGTATAAAAAATCTGGATCAAGTAATCTGATTGGCTGAAAATTAGAAGTGGGCATGGTATCTTAATTTATTCAGCAGGACAAGGGTTAAAAACTACGAACAGCAAAGCAGCTAACTCCATTTTTCTCAACTAGGTGATCACAATTCCAACAGGAACCCGCCAAGCCCAGCAAAAAAGAAAAACTACGAAAAACTGCCTGCATCCAACAGTCGAAATTCATCACAACATACGTAGAACACTAAAAACCACCCTCTTAGAATTGTCAGTAGTTAAACCACTAAGATAGGAGAAAAGAGAAGGAAGAGATTTAAATCAATTTGACTGACACCAGATGATTATCTAAGCTCCAAATCTTATCCGTAATACAACAATGGAAAGCACAAACAGAAAAAAAAAAAAAAAAAAAAAAAAAAAAAACAGGACGAAGCATGTTGCAATCGAAGGGGACCATAATGCCAGCATTTGAACGAGAATATACGACAGATATATTGTGCTACATGTGGATATGTCTAAAAGCTGCTGGATGACTAGCAAACAGTGTAGACCTGTTCTGTGGCGTCAGCTTATTCACCTTTTGTTCGGGCTTGTCTGTTGAATGAGGACTACTGCAATAAGAATCACCTAAGGATTTCCGTTACGTTGCATGCTCCTACAACCATACACTTTTAAACTCCTCACCTCGCCATTTCTTAACTCAGTTCGTTCTTCTTGGAGCTTGGAAACGTCCACTTTTAGAAGCCAGAATGATGTAATGAGCAGTCTCTTTTGGATCTACACTGCTTGCTAAGCGATCTTGTTTGGTCGATAGGGCTGACAGATGGAATATCACACAGCTGCTATTCTTTAAATTATGTAGAAGGGCATTTTCCGAGCACGTAAGCATTTACAGCGGTTCATAAAATTATTCTGCTGACTGGAAAGGTCAATTGTTTGTCCATTGCTTGTAATAACTCCGGTGCTGTTATTTATTTCAATAAAAAGAAGCAGCTGTATTGAAATGTATATAAATTAACAACATTACTGCAGTCTCTTAACTGCACGACGGTTGGTCGGTTCGCATGCTGAATGACGGCTAGGTCCTAAACAGTTTACAGATGGCGTATGTCTGGACTTGCAACTCTGCTGTGGTCGCGATTGTTATGGTTCTACTTGTTCTGACTTTCAGTTTGTAGTCAATCCCTCATATAGGTTTCGTCGAAGTGTTAGAAATTAATTGATATGTTTTCTGTGTTGATCTACTTATAAGTTAGGAAACCGAAGATTTATGTATAGCTGGATCTGTGCCAGGATCAACCCATATATGCCGAGTGGATACTTCTTCCTTTAAAATTTGGTGAGCTCCGTTTCCTATATAAAAGGTATCTGGTTAGTGTCTATTAGTATCATGTTATGTAGGATTTTCGTAACTTAATGCAAAAAATGTAGATCCTGATCAGACGCCATATTAGGGCCTAGACTGCTTCCCAATGTCCCTGGGACGCTAGGTTTAAATGCGTTTATAGCGAGGACTGGGCGCTAGTAAAACCCAGATTTTGCCGCCAAAAATGATAATATTTACCGTTTCAAAACTTCTGTATTGCAGCATTTCTGTTTCAGTTCCTCATAGTTGTGTGAATTCTGTACGTGTTGGTGTGTTGTTTTGTGATGTCGTTTTGTGTCATTCGAACTTTATTTGATGCTTGGAGGGTCTTGTTTCGTGATTGTGGGCTTTCCTTGGCATCCACATATTTGAATTTCTTGTCTTGTCCCTATTGCTCCTAGCAAATGCGAATGGACACACGTTTTATATACATGTAAAGGAACATACAAAACATTAGCTCTTCTTGCCAACAGATGGTTCCCCATTGTTCATTGGACATCTAATGGACATTTCAGGTGAGCTATCTCTGCCAAATATTTTTTCTTCTTTCTTTAAAAACTACCTTAAACCAAAAGCGTCGGCTCCGCTCTGGAATAGACTGTTTCCGTTTTAGAGTGGATACCTTTTTAGAAGCTGCTTGATGCGAAGAAAATTAAGCATGCAGTAACAAATATGTTTCCCTTGTAAAACTGGCTGTATGTTTACCAAGTGTCCGAAGACCCCCTTAAAGTGTTAATTTCCAGAAACTTAATTTTTGCTGGCAAACACTACAGATTCGTATCAGAAGCAAACTGATAAGGTGCCGCGTAGCACCTTATCAGTTTGCTTCTGTTACGCTATGCGGATCTCCAGTGTGTGGGATATCAAATGTCATAAGTGATGTATAAATCCAAAAAAAATACAGAAATATACATGAATTTATACAGCAAACTATGGGTTTAAAAGCAACACGATAAACATATTATGGTCATAACCATTCCAGCTATATAACAAATAAACCTAGTAGACATAATTGTTCCCATGGGAACCCGATTAAGGCTATAGGTTATCGAGGGTTGAGCGCAAGACTGTAGTAACTCAAACACATTTTTGAAACCCTTGTTTAGGAGCAACTTTGACCTCTTTGTAAACAATGTAAATTTGGGTAGCATTGCTCATACGAGCAATGGCACCTAAATTTTCATCGTTTACAAAGAGAAATGTAATCTTCATAACGCCTTCATGGTGAGGAGATAAAGTATTGGGAAAAACAACCATCTGACTACTACAGCCTTGCGATCAACCCTCGTTATGGACCATATCTAGAATGGTTACATGTTATTATGCCAGAGTGTCCTGCATCACAGTTTTAATGCCCTGTTCAGAAGGAGTCTGATCATTTGATCATTTTGGTTGCTGTCTTAGAATATTCAGCTCGTGTATTCTCAAACAATCAAACCTCAAAGGGAAGTCGATCGAAATATCCCTAATTTGATTCCTCCGGTTACTTGGATCTAAGCGCTGATCGGTGCTAGTTTCCTGTTTTCATCCTAGTACTAAGAATACGCCTAGTAGCCTGCTGTTTTTGTTTCATAAGCTGAAGATTATACTCATTACGAAAACACGACTATTCAAATATATAGAAAATTTTACCTCCAAAACCTGACATTTTCAGTTAAAAACGCCTATATATTTCATATTTCTGCTCAAAACATAGACTGTGGGTAGTCGTTAGAACCGCATCGACGAGGCGGTCCTAACGAGTACCCACAATCTATGTTTTGAGCAGAAAGAAGAAAATAATGTATACCCTGTAAACCCCAGTTTTCCTATAAAAAAGTGGGGTTTAAGGGGGTCAAAATTATATAGGCCTGTTTTCGTGATGGCGAGAATAAAAAAAATAAAACAAAAGAGTACAAAACAGCCTTGGGACGTGAATGATCGAATGATCGAACTCACACTATGAGAAAATGTGTCTTCGAGGATATGCAGGGTATCAAATTCAGACAGTCTTATCTCGACTCAGTACAAGACGTACGTATAACAGTATCTCTAAGCGGATACAGAATATCTTGACCAGAATGAGTGAACAAACAGACTGATCCGGAACTTCACTGTCCGCATATGCTCGGAGACATTTTTGCTTGGCACAGCCTAACTGACAGTATTTGTACACAGAACAAAATAATTCGTCTCAATAAACAATTGATACAATCAAAGCTGTTAGTTGCTATGTGTCACTGATATTTATCCATTAGTTCTGATATTTCTGTTATCTCCCTCCAACGTTATTTCTGTCATTTAGGGACGGTGATTAGCTAGCTTAGACTTCGACATCTAACGAAACATCTTGGCTAATTACAGCAAAACGTTGTTCGGTTGACCAAATACGCACTGCTACATGTAGTTACTATTGTGCAGATTAAGGTTAACATCGTAAATTCCACTGCGCAGAAGAACTATTTTCAAAGGACTGATAATGTTATGCCTGCACGAATCATTAATTACTTGAAATATCATAGATTATTCTATCGATGCACTAGTAAGTCTTATCATGAACATCGCATCAATGTACCGATAATATTTAATCAGTGCATCGACTTTGATAGTTTTACCCTTTCGGTGCATTACAAATTACAAACATATAGGTCGTGAAATGAAGGTCTCATATAGGATGAGTATGAAAATTACTTAATTCTTGAAAATTATTCTGTCACAGTGAATAAAATAATCATATACAAGCACTGTTTATCGGCGATACAAGCGTCCATTCCGACACTGTGCTGTTTTTTCCCTTTCCGCAGAAGGCCAACGAAGACACCATCGAAGCCAAGTTATCACCGAAACTGCTATAATATACTGGGTTTACATTTGTAGATTTTGACCTGAAAAAAGCAATTTGTATTAGTATACCTGGTATGATATATGTATATTCATGTATAATACATCAAACGCAGTCGATACATTGTTTGAAGCATTGTAGCACCAAGACATGCGTAAACTGGCAATTTCTGAGTATCTTCACTTACATTTTGCAAAATACCGAGCATTTGTTTTATGCAGCATCATACCAAAACTGTTACATGCTGTGTGGAGCATTTCCGTATCTAGTCAGGTACTCAGGCGCTCATCAGCAAAACAATGCCATGCGAAACGCACGAAAGTACCCTTATGTTGGTTTCGGACAACGCAGACCCATATCAGCCTGTGCAAATGCACAGGATGATCAAGACTTTCCTTGCCCGCTTACAGAATCTGGATACAGTAGTATATGTACAAGTGATAGTGGTATTATCTCACTACACGGCATCCTATGGACTTGCTGGTGTTGATTCTTGCATTACCTTGCTGAAGAAAAATCCCTTTAGAGAGTTGTGATTCTAAGGTTATAAAACCTTTTTCGTGCTCAACTCAGCTGAGCATGAAATTGTCCTGCTAATAAATCTCAAATTCCTAACAATGGCAAATTCTTTCTTGCTAAGCATAGCCGAGCATGAAAATTTCTCTGTAATGAATATAATAATTCTAACTATTTTTGGCAGTTTCATATTAATTAACAATGAAAAAAGATCATGCCCAGCTGCGTTGAGCACGAAAAAAGTTTTATAACCTCGGGACCCGATCAAGTAATACCGCATCTAAACAATTCGCCTGATTTTGCAAACTACTGAAGAAAGATACCCGTGAATGCTATTTCCGGTCCGATGAAAAGTCAAAGCAGTGAAGGAGGAGTAGGTAAACGCAAAAGGCCCTGAGTTCTTCAATACTGGGACGATGGCACCGGAACACCATTGGGCCAAATATATTATGTTCTCGAGCGGAAGCAAGGTGAACTGGTTAACTAGTGACACGCCTTCGTACATGTAAGTGCTAAATATAGTAGTGTCACTGGTTTCACAATGTCCTGTTTCAAAGTTTCAAAACAAATATTTAAGGGCAACTAAAGTAATTAATCAAAATGCATCTCATTACCGACCGTTCTAAGGCGGTGGTCCCGGTGTTATACTCTTTGTTGCTTTGTGGTTTATTCTACGAGGCGATTTGTTGTATGTCTTTCTGTGTGTCATTTTGTTTTTGTGTCTTTCAGTCCTTTTAGTATTGCGATTACCTCGTTTGGGGAAGAGACAGCTAATCTTAGTGCTTTTCGTACGTTTGTTCGGTTTGTGCTTGTTAGATTTGTCGGTTTCCTTTTCCTCTTGGGGTCTTGGAAGGGCTGCGGTTTGTGATTATGGCACTCCCTGGACTTTTCTTACATTTTTTTTATATTTATACGGTACCGTAAGCCATGCATAGATGTATAACAAACTTATAACTTTATTTTGCAAAGTCTCCATATTTCTGTGTTTGAAGTGGCTGAACAACTCTGCTAGGAATACAACACTATCGGATAAAGGCATCTGGAGTCCTCGGATTTGAAAGGAACCATGTTATGCAAAAATGGAAAGCAGATTTATTCAACAAAGTTCTTTTTAGACATGCTTACCTGCGCTTTCTGTGAACACCACACCGAATTTACAATAAATATGTATTCTGACAATTTAACTCCTTACAACACCACGCCTTACAATACTAGCCTTTAAATTTCCACACACTCAAAATATTTACAATTTAAAATGTCTAACTGTGTTGATGGATTGTCATAAGAACTTTTTTTTCTTATTACGAGAATACGTTGGAATTTTAAATTACTTTGGTCCCTAGCAATCGAATTGTAGCCGAAGAACGTACTAAACAATCGCACAAATACACTACGGCCGATATTCGTCATAATGAGAGACATCACTTTTTTCCTATTATCAGCCTTGATAGGTAGAGCGAACGGTAGACCAAATATGAAGTTGTACTTATAATGGGAATTCTGCTGATTTTAAATTTATTTTTCCTTGTCTAAAAGGAAGATTAAAAATTTGATGTGTAACTGCAGAAATTGTTTTTATTTTGATACATTGGAAGCTTTATTGCATATTTTTAAATTAGATTTCAGCAGGAAACGAAATCTACAATTAATGAAGATGCTAATGATAAATGCAGAGTCGAATCAACTTGATCTACAGAGAGTATTCAAGGGAGGATATGACTACTGTTTCCCTTTGCTTCATACAGTATCCAAAGACTTTATTACGGGATACCGATGGTCTCTATGTGACTGGGAAAATGCACATACAGTAGACTCTCGTTATCTCGACCTCGCTTATCTCGAATAACCGCTTATCTCGAAGTGAAAATCTGGTCCCTGCTTAAAAATGAAAATCTAATAACAGGTAACAAAATATTGTGGAAAAGAGGAGAAATTGCTCCAAAGGAGCAATTTCTCCTCTTTTCCACAATATTTTCAACATATGTCTAACTTCAATTACATCTACATTTGTTAAATGCGGTTGTTCGATTTATTTTTTCCTCAAGTCTGCAAATCTGATATGTCGAAGTACGGATATCTCGAAATATTTTTAGAGTCCCTTGGAGTTCGAGATAACGAGAGTCGACTGTATTGTTCGAGATGTTCAGCGTCCGCAAATGTTTCGAAGACAAGCTCATTTACCTCATCTATTATTCCTACGAAACCTTCGAAAGCTTCAGTTCCTATTTGACAGAGATTGCCGCCGATGTTCAGGGCACCATGACGCCTTGCAATTATATTTCCTGTAAAATACATTTATGAAAAGTGCACAGTAATTTTAAGGGAATATGTAGACTTAGTACTCTCTGCCATTTTAGCGCAACAAACTCCTTCTAGAAAGGGGTCTACTATAAAATGGTCGAATTTGCTCCCACGGGGAGCAAATTCTTTTCTTTTAGGGTGGACTCCTCATTAGAAGGAAGACAAAATGCTTTATTTTTACAGAGTTTTCTACCCTGAAAGAGCGTCCATTCCCCTTAATTCATACTTATTATCTTCAAGATAAATGCAAGGAATTGTTTACGGGGATAGATTCACTAAGTAGTCTCTATTCTATTTCGTTCAAAGGAACAATTTTGTGACTTAATGTTTGTTTTCCAGTGTACCAAGCCCCTCCTTCAAAGGCATTAACTTTAAAAAGAAAGCATTTACTTCCATAGGGAGCTATTTCTTTTCTTTTAGACTATACACATTTTTAAAAGGGAGGCCATGTCAATTTTGACAGATGCTCCTCCGCTGAAAATGTATCTATCCCCCTTTACTCATATAAGTTTGAGAAATGGAAATGTGAGAAATGTTCCTACAAGTATATGCCAACATCGAAGGCCCAAATCGCCCTTTGCACAGGCGCACTCTGATAAAGGCCTTCGTTGTCCGCTAATATAATAAATGGTTATTATAGGCTGTATCAAAGAACAGAGACGTCCCTAGTGAGACTGTGCAAGTGTTCATGTCGCTCTGAGCTGTCGATGCTCTCATACGGTGCAATGTATCTTTTATGAGATCGCATATTATGTATGAACAGCAAATGAACAGATCATCCTGTACCCACACTTATTGATCAGTTGTTTCTGTGTTGCTTAGTTCACATTACAGTACCTAATCAATCTATAAGGGAACAGCGATAATTCATATCGGAGTCTTCGCTGTTTGTTTATGCTTTAAGCGTTATTTCTGTAAAGTGCCGCCTTTTTGATATGTAATACTGTAGGAAGCTTTGACGAAGATGTCTAAAAGGAAGTACATATACCATCTCTGAACAGCTTCGCCGTGACAGTTTAACACAATGTTCTCGACAACATGGCGACTTGTAGGTGTTTGTGTGTAACACAAGTACATAATCGTCGTGATAAATCGAATTCAGTGTCACGGCAATTTTTTACCATGGCATACGATGTTCAACAAACGAAAAGGGCCCTTATGTAATTTGCGGACAACGAAGGCCAAGATGCGCATGCAGACCGATCTTGGCCTTCATTGTCCGCTTCTAGAATCAATGGATAGTGTAGTATATGTCGAGAAATTGAGATTGTCCAGATCAGATGCACGATGCGACCACACATGTGAGTCCATACAAATTGACATTTGACTGATATTTCCGTCGATATACATGTATTATGCAATATCTAATGATTCTGTAAACAGACAATGAATTAGTTACTATCCTTTCGACATCACTCGGAAAGACGGTTTTTGCTTGGCGTTTTATTTTAAATGAAATTATTTTGTTCTGACTGGAAACCATTTGCGTTTCTGTTTCTGTCTTTTTTTTATCAACTATGTACCCTAAAATTAAATTTACCAAAATTGATCTGACCTATGCAATTTCTATAGTAAAGTGACTTTGTGGATTTTTTGTTTAAGAAAATAGTTTTTACTTAACTTTCTTTGCTGACTTTGAATTACTGATGTTTCACAACATGATGAAAATTTCAGAAAAATTGAATGAGCGGAACTTGTTGAAAATCTGCCTCCAAGTTACCTACCGTACAGATTTCTGCATAATTTGCATTCCTTTTTACTATGGGAACAAGTGAAAATATTTGATTTATTAAAACCCAATGCTGAAATAAATTTTTTTGTGCATGGGTGATTTTGCATTTAATCATGAAAAAAGTTTGAAAATTTACTTCTTCTGTGTAAAGCGCCAAGCCAAAACGACTTTCTAAACGATGTCGAAAGCATAGTAGTCTGCAGGTATTTTACATAAGGACCTTTCACATAACTAGGACCTTATTTCTTCGTAGGGTACACTTACCTTGAGTTGACAAGTTTCTGGATATTCCATTTACTTTTGCATTAAACAGACCATTAGAAAACGTAAACCAGGCATCAGTCATTTGGTTGTTCTACAAAACATCAATCGTGTATACTTAGTGCTTTATTTTCATAACATATAATATATGCTGTTAAACGTGTATTGCATAAACGATACCTTCACAAATGGCGTAGACATCAAAGTCTACAATTGTTGCATTACAAACAGGATCTTTGTAAACATAAGGCAAACAAAACAATACCAAACAAAACACAACACCAAATAACATAGCCAGACGTCCAATAAACTGTTGACAGACCTGCCGGAAGGTTTGATAGAAGAGCCCATTCCCTATTAAAAAGTCCAGTAAAACCTTGGCGAAGACATGTGGACTGATATAGGAGACGGTCTGAGCTGTTTTGCCTTGCCATCACGAAAACATGCCTGTATAATTTTGACCCCCTTAAACCCCACTTTTATATAGTAAAACTGGGGTTAACATTATGTTTCTTATTTCTGCTCAAAAGACAGATTGTGGCTATTCGTTAGAACCGCCTCTGCGAGGCGGTTCTAACGAGTACCCACAATCTATCTTTTGAGCAGAAATATGAAAAATATTTGAATTTTTTGTCTGAAAATTTTCAATTTTTCGATAATTAACTTTTCAGTATATTTGAATAGGTATGTTTTCGTAATGCCATAAAGTCTTCTTTAACATCCCTGAGTGTAATAATGGATCACATTTCGAATTCGGAATTGTTCATCACTGCAAACAGGAATGTCAGTAAACTCACAGTCAGAATGGCAAATAGTCTTACACTAGATCCTGATGAGACAGCTCTTCTGATTTCGTCTGGTTCCACATTGTTTGCAAAGTACTTGTTATCATCACGAAAACATGCCTATATAATTCTGACCCCCTCAAACCCCACTTTTATATAGTAAAACTGGGGTTTACTGGGGTATACATTATTTTTCTTATTTCTGCTCAAAAACATAGATTGTGGGTACTCGTTAGAACCGCCTCACCGAGGCGGTTCTAACGAGTACCCACAATCTATGTTTTGAACAGAAATATTAAAAAATATCGGAGTTTTTTATCTGAAAATTTTCAGTTTTTGGAGATGAAATTTTCTACATATTGGAATAGGCGTGTTTTCGTAATGTGATCTGCATGAGTGAGGGTTAACGTATATGCAGTAGCTCATTTATGAGATAATGCACATTTTATGAGAGAAAATGAAAAGACAGTAGCAATATGAAAACATGACAACAGTAATATGATAATATTAGAAAGTATACACTCTCATTTGAATTATCGTAATTTTATGACAATTATCAGCGTGTCTTATCTGTACTTGTGTTGCAAAATAACTTCATTGTATTGTTTGCAGATTTACTTGATTACATGCGGGGAAACTGATCCATAATGTAATTTGAATGTGACCAATGTTATCGTGAAAATACAAGAAATTAAGAAAATAGAAAATAATGAAAACGAATAGGCTAAACGTTTGGTTATGGAGGAATGTCAGGAAGAGAGTGATATCAGGAGCGGAGGGATGCACTGGGAGCATGATAAAAGTCATGACCTATAATATATCTGTCCTTTAACAATACATGCTGTTACCGATTTTGCATATAGAAGGATGCGTGTGTAGAGTGTTAATTTTACGAGTGACAAATATTGTATTGTTTGTATGTAAAGACACCATCCAAGTTTAACCTCATCCTGAATTCTGATGCAGTGCCAAATACTCACTATAAAACTGAACCGGGGACAAAACATTTCCTACAAGACTGAATGTGTGCCGAGTGAAGATTCAGATCAGGCTGCGCATCTGCGCAGTCTGGTCCACGTCCTCGCAGCGCACTTTGTGGGTAGCTATGGATACAAAAAGTCTTCAGGTGGACAGCGAAAACTCTGATCAGCTTGCAGGGAATGTTCTGTAGCGGCTCAATTAAGTATCGGACTCACCGTTGTCGTTATATTTATGAATTCATAGTTGACAACTGGGCCTTCAGCTACTGATGAAAACTTCATTTGAAGTCCACTGCCCAATCTGTCAAACCCGATGAACACTGACGGCCCTATGTCCGATGGACCACAACCTAGAATACATGTAGTTTTAAAGTTACTGTGAAATTCAAACTCGTGACTTGTCAAATTCAGACATGTTACATGTTAAATTCAGACAAATTACATTTTAAATGTTACTCATTACGAAAACACGCCTATTCAAATATATTAAAAATTTCACCACCAAAAACTGAAAAATTTTCAGATAAAAATTCCGATACTTTTCATATTTCTGCTTAAAACATAGATTGTGGGTACTCGTTAGAACCGCCTCGCCGAGGCGGTTCTAACGAGTACCCACAATCTATGTTTTTGAGCAGAAATAAGAAATTTAATGTATACCCCTGTAAACCCTAGTTTTACTATATAACAGTGGGATTTAAGGGGGGGGGGGTCAAAATTATATAGGCATGTTTTCGTGATGTGGTCCTTCTTTGCCAGCGTATAAGAGCTGTTAAGGAGGAGTACTTGATAATACTTCTGAGATAATATTTTTTATTTCTCCACAAAAAGTATATGCTGCCGATACTGATTTGAAGTGCAACATTAGTTTTGTCGAGAAATTATCCTAGAATTATCCCAAAAATATTCCTTTTTAAACAGTCCTCTGCAGGTGTTTGGCATAATGGCCCCTTCACATCTTACGCATCAGCTCTGGATTTATCCCCATCCCACAACAACAAAAAACTCTTACTCGGCTTTATGCTGCAAATAAATGACTACTACCGGATAAAATTGTTACTGTTAGTAAGAGAAAATTACACCAAGACTAGAAACGAAAATAAAGATGTATCTGACATAAGCTACTGGAGAAAGGCGTCAAGATAAGGTTGTAAAAACCTCATAGAGATTTTGAATGGCTTTCATAGAAGCGTTCACTTGTAAGTCATGATATGCCATAAAAATAAACAATGACTAAAACTATGAAAACCTATGATGAATTAATTAGTGAAAAAGCCGTTAGGAGGTGCCACCTGAAAACCTAGTGACAAATAAAGCCATGACTTCCTGACATGAAAGTACACCACAACCTCTTTATAACACTAGTGTTTGGGTCCATGGCATAAACCGTGTTAGTTAAGCAACCGTGTTATACCCAAACAAAAAATGTATAGATTATATTGAAAAATGACCATTTATGGTCATTTTTCAATATAATCTATACATTTTTTGGATCCATCTTTGAACCGTGTTATATCCAAAACCGCGTTATAGAGAACCGTGTTATAAAGAGGTTGTAGTGTACTATGAATTTCGGAACGTATAGTCATTTTTAAATTAATATTTTATATATAAATGTTCACATTTGTGTGTAGGGCGCTGTTGGGTGGGGTGGGGGCGTGGGTGAGAGGGAGGTGTGGGGGTAGCATATTATGTTCCTTTAATTAATGTGGTTAGCTTACCATCAGGTGGTAGAAATTTATTTATTTCGCGTCGTTGTTGTCTGATTTGTTCTCTCTATTATGGTTCTCAAAATTGTTTGATATCACAATTTTGATATCTTGGTTAGGCAGTGAAAATTAATGAATATGTAAAGTCTTCTTTTTCATGAGATTTTCACCACATTATGGTCCCGTAAAATTGATCTCACGGTCTAAGTCACGAGGTTTTCCCAGAACCGTGAAAATTCACAGACCTTTCACAGAAGTTTCATGGTCCATTGTCACAGTAGTGATACAGGCATACACGTACAATAAACGTGCTCTAAATTATTATTCAAGAAATCACTGCAAATGCCGGACAAATACCCTTCTTAAAAAAGAGCCTTGCATTGCCTCTAAATGTTATTTCATTATTGGTATTGTTTGTTTTTACGGTATGTTTTACATTTCTATCATACTCTGACATAGTCCTAGATAAAAGTGTTGATCCACGTATTATTTCGTTTTTATTTCTCTACGAAAACGTTGTACGAGGCGCTTCAAATGATTACCCACAACATTTGTTTACATGCAGAAATAAGAAAACAAACAAACAAAAAAAAAAAAAAAAACTATCAGCACTTTTCAGTTGACAAAAATGGTTTATATAGATACTCGGATTTAAGCATCATTGGCACAGGCAAACTACAGTTAGTTTTGCTAAATGTATGCGTAGCATATCTGGCACTAAACATGCTGTGAATCTGACAGAGCTACCCATTGTAGACTGAATGAACTCCCCGACTATATATATTGGAAGATTCAAATTTCCATTCAAGGTATGTCAGGCGATGTGAATCAGATATTCCTAGAGAAAAATGGTTGAACTATTTGCAGTTTAGACCCTGATCTGGGTCTGCACTATTTGCCAATTACCCTTTTAGGGGTCTCCAGCCTACAACAGGTTAAAGGAAAAAAGGAAGGTATATTAAAAAGCAATAAACAAACAAAAAAGTGATTGTTCGAACACTTGGAAGCTTGGCAGACGACTGTAAATAAATGTTCCGTGTAAATACATCAAATTAATTGGATACATGTATAAAGTTCTTGCTATGAATGACAAATAGTGTCTGGTTGATTTACATATGACAACAGGAGGCGTATTCTCTTTCAATTTCATTTGGCGCTGTATTGTGAGGAGCTGCGAATAATGAAACGATTAACTACATGTTTTGTGAAAACAAAAACGTTTTGTGAAAAAAAAAAAAAAAAGAAAAAAAACAAGTAGTGAGCGATCACTTGTCAACACCAGCAACATTTTCCCCTAAAAGTCAAATATCCTTTCCTGAAACGTGATATGTTATTAACTATAACCTCTCTACAACATGTTCTCCTTATAGTGACTTGTTCTGACCCCATCGATGACTGCTGTATTGAGACTGCACTGTATTTAGAGGGTTACTTCAAACATACACATATATTATGTGAAAAGATATGTATAAAGAAAAGACACGCACATTACTTTTCTGTAAAATATTCTTAACTAGAGACCATTTGGCTACAAAGAACATATCAAAATTAGAGGAAAAGGAGAAATGGTTTCTTTCAGTCTGTACAAGACGAGTAACGAAAGCATCTCAATATACCCATGCACTAAGTAGCTTTCAGCGGTAATGTTTTTGACATATAGTGGGTGCGCTCATTGGTACCAAGAGCACTTACATGTAATACTATCAGCACTAAGTCGAATAAGGGAGCGACGTACAGTATAACCTCAATGCTCGAACCCGGATGGCTCGTTTACCATGGATGATTCGAACTCTTTTTTCAGTCCCTACAAAATCCTTCCAATAGCTCAAGTAAACAAATATTTAGGGATTTTTTCTTATTTTATCATGGAATTGTATGTTGTGTGTACTCATTAGAATCACCTCATCGAGGCAATCCAATGAGTATACTCAACATACAATTATTGTGTAGAAAATCGAAAAGATTTCCCTAAATTATCGCTATTTGCTTCCTGAACTGGTGCCATGATTAACCCTCAGTGGCTCGAACTACCCTTTCTCGAACAATTTTCTGTGGTCCCAAAGATGTTCGAGCCATTGAAGTTCGACTGTACATCTTGAAAACATACCTATATAATTTTGACCCCCTTAAACCCCACTTTTATATAGTAAAACTGGGGTTTACAGGGGTATACATTATTTTTCTTATTTCTGCTCAAAATATAGGTTGTGGGTACTCGTTAGAACCGCCTCGCTGAGGCGGTTCTAACGAGTACCCACAATCTATGTTTTGAGCAGAAAAGTGAAAAATTTCAGTTGTTTTTTATCTGAAAATTTTCAGTTTTTAGAGATGAAATTTTCTATACATTTGAATAGGCGCGTTTTCGTAATGATATCGACCTCCACATAAGCAGTTTATTGGCAGCTGAAGTTCTGCCCTCTCAACATAGTCCGAAGTTACGAAATGTTTGCTTTAATACGATATACATAAAGGACTTTCGTCAAATAAAACGCTGTTAGTAAGAACTATGAGATACTTGTATTAAGACTATATAAGTAAAGGTATTCATCAAATTAAACGCTGTTTATAAGAATAAACATCACGAAAACATACCTATATAAATTTGATCCCCTTAAACCCCTTTTTTATACAGTAAAACTGGGGTTTACAGAGGTATATATTATTTTTCTTATTTCTGCTCAAAAACATATATTGTGGGTACTCGTTAGAACCGCCTCGGCGAGTACCCACAATCTATGTTTTGAGCAGAAATAAGAAAAAATATCAGATTTGTTTATTTGAGAATTTTCATTTTTTGGTGGTAAAATTGTCATTATAATTGAATAGGCATGTTTTCGTGATGATATTAATAAAAAGTATCAAAAATTAACCTGAATTATGTATAAGTCCCTGATGTCTTCCTTTGCCCTCTGGTTTAAATCGAATATACATGTAGACATCACGTCCCCAGTCAGCATTGGAGAACGTATTCATGTTACAGACGGCTCTACCGTCAAAGTAGGCTGTACCGTCACCAAGATACTTGACGTTTTCAATATGGATTCCATCATTCCTCAGTAAGTCTGAGGCCATATCATTGAAATTCAGATGAAGTTCTGGTAAACATTGTGTAGCTGAAAATAAGAGAAAGCGGTTTTGTTTTTAGTTTTGATCCTGCTTTTAACAAGATGGATGTTTGCTGTGCATACTGAAGAAATAATTAATGTACATGCAACACAAACGAATTAATAATGCTACAGTGAATCCTCGCTACAACGACAGCATTTTTTCCCAAAGATTTGCCATTAAAATGAATTTGCTGTTGTAAATAATCCTTAATGGACAGAATTGTATGTAAGAAAGGCCTTGTTCATCACGAAAACATGCCTATATATTTGTGACCCCCTTAAACCCCACTTTTATATAGTAAAACTGGGGTTTACAGGGGTATACATTATTTTTCTTATTTCTGCTCAAAACCATAGATTGTGGATACTCGTTAGAACCGCCTCGCCGAGGCGGTTCTAACGGGTACCCACAATCTATGTTTTCAGCAGAAATGTGAAAAATATCAGAACTTTGTATCTGAAAATTTTCATTTTTTTTTTATGGTTAAATTTTCAGTATATTTGAATAGGCATGTTTTCGTAATGTTATTCTTTTTTTTACACATAGAGCATAAGTTTGGATATTTGTTAGAATCGCCTTAGTGAGGCGATTATAACAAATATCCCAAGCATATGTTGCTTGAAGTTTTTATGCAATATTCTTGCATAAAACCTCATTAACTGTCAACTCTTGAGCGAAGGTTTCGTGACATTCAAATTGTCATTATACCGATCGTTGTATCGAGTGTCGGTATAAAAACGGTTGACTGTAGTATTGATATTTACTACATGTAGTAAAACAAAAACAACTTCAGTCACAAGGTTGGAAAAAAGTATTTAGCCATAGGTTACCAAAGGAGGCCAAGATCGGACTGTGCCTTCGCTGTTCGTTGCTGAATCAATGGCTGGTACAAAATTCATCGACAGATTGAAATATCTTAATCAGACTGCGCAGGCTAATGTGGTCTTGGACTGTTTATTGCTTAACAACACTTTACCACTTTTCAAATTGTGATCTATTCAGTAGTTATATAGAAAAACTGGGGTTTACAGGGGTATACATTATTTTTCTTATTTCTGCTCAAAAAACGTAGATTGTAGGCACTCGTTAGAACCGCCTCGCCGAGGCGGTTCTAACGAGTACCCACAATCTATGCGTTGTGCAGAAATATGAAAATATCTGAGTTTTTTTTATCTGACAATTTTCAGTTTTGGACGTGAAATTTTCTATATATTTGAATAAGAGTGTTTTCGTAATGTAGTGTAGATAATGATAAGACACCGCTGAAAACGGCGTTTGATCGGGGTCCTCACTTATCCAGAAGTTTTACACACGTCAGTTGGTAGTAAAATAGACGTTCAAATTTCTGGACGGGTATGATAAGAAGTTACGGTGTCCAAATATGAGTAAATGCGGTATTCTGTAGTGTCCGATAATTCTATAAGAGCACAGTCCAAAACCTTATCCGGCACTTATCGTGATATGCGAGAAAGACTCGTTTCGTTGTTACTATGCATTTTATGGTCGCAATGATGATTTTGTTTTTTTGCAGTTCAGCTGAGAACAGACTTGTCTTATTTTCCCAGATAAGAGGGTTTGTCATTTTTTGCAAATCGTAGTCTCAGGAGACAACTGACATGACATGTCAAACTCTGTTTTCTGAGAAAACAAAACTATGAAACATGTTTTAAAATGTCGTCTGACACAGCGTTGCAATCGTTTAAGCGTCAACATTAAACATTATCCTAGATCGTACAAACTTCGGTTGACTTAACAATAAGATTTCATCACCGTGAATCTATGAAAATACGTCTTGTCTAGAAACGGAAGTACCTTGGGACCTGTAATGTTATACATTACGAAAACACGCCTATTCAAATATACAGAAAATTTCAACTCCAAAAACGGAAAATTTTCAGATAAAAAACTCTGATATATTTAATACTTCTGCTCAAAACATAGATTGCGGGTACTCGTTAGAACCGCCTCGGTGAGGCGGTTCTAACGAGTACCCACAATCTATGTTTTTGAGCAGAAATAAGAAAAATAATGTATACCCCTGTAAACCCCAGTTTTACTATATAAAAGTGGGGTTTAAGGGGGTCAAAATTATATAGGTATGTTTTCGTGATGACCTCAAAGTATGTTGTAATTAAATCCAACAAATTGTTTATAAAAGTGAGCATAGACATACACTGCGGCTTATTCAGTGTAGTCGCGAAGTTAACTTTTTCCTTTCTCTGGGCTATATAGGCAGACGGAAGTTGGTGAATTTTGTTTTTCATATTTTTTTCTCAGAAAACCGGTTACTTCTTTGGGTTGAGTTTAACGGCCTAATCAACATAATTAGGGTCATATCGAGCCGGTCAGTTTACCTAACCACAATTTTTCTGGACAGGCTTAGTCCTCTAAGCAGTTAACCAGTACTTGTGCCAATTCTTTCACTCAAAACTGACAACTGCCCTCAGTCTTGGACCAGCGGGAGGGTGAGAATGACCGTAGAAAATATTTCATGATCAATCTCCCAGGATTTGACATTTCATACAAAGTGTCTCCATAGGAGACAATTTGTATGAAATGCCAAATCCTTTTTATTGGGGAAAATGAAAAATAAATTTATTTCATCATGTAACCTGCTGTAAATGTTTCATAGCATTATGAAAATATGCCTATTCAAATATACTGAAAAGTTAATCACCGAAAAATTGCAAAATTTCAGACAAAAAATTCAAATATTTTTCATATTTCTGCTCAAAACATAGATTGTGGGTATTCCCACAATCTATGTGTTTGAGCAGAAATAAGTAAAATGATGTATACCCCTCTAAACCCCAGTTTTATTATATAAAAGTGGGGTTTACGGGGATCAAAATTATATAGGCATGTTTTCGTGATGGAATTCTAAGCGTTAATTCTGTACTCACGTGGTTGTGTTACATTTACTCGGTTATCCATTATACATTGGCAATCATCTTTTGAATAAATAGTACCATCTGCGCAAGGCATCGGTGTCCAAACTCCCACTATCTGTTGTTCGTACCAGCTCGGACCTAGGCTGGAGGGTTGGAACGAACAGTCTGAAATATAAATAAAAATCAACTTTCAGCACTGAGAGGCGCACAACCCGCTTTATACGGCATGTCGTTCTGGTATAAAATAGTTATATTATCCTATAACTGTCCGGCTGTACTGAACATTTGGAAATAGTTAAAAATGTTAATGTTTTATCACAGAACCTTTTTTTATCTTTTTTTTTTTTTGCTCCAATATTCGACGCTGGATTAACCCGGGACTAGCTAAATTTGAGATCGGGGCCGAATTTTCGGTAAAGTCCTCATCACGTGCTTGTATTCCTGTTCCTTAGTAAGTTACTCTAGTCAATAACTGATTTGGCATCATTTTCATGCATGCCATACATGTTTAAAGTGCAAAAAGTAGTGACGGCTAAGCATCAAAGATTTGGCAAATCGGTTGGCTAGATCTTGTCGGTATCAATCGGTATGTGAAAGGCTGTAATGTTCATTTATGATTGACAAGGCCAGCCCATTATGAAAACACGCCTATTCAAAGATATAGAAAAGATCACATCCAAAAACTGGAAATTTTTCAGATAAAAACTCTGATATTTTTCAAATTTCAGCTCAAAACATAAATTGTAGGTACTCGTTAGAACCCACAATCTGTTTTTGAGCAGAATTAAGAGAAATAATGTATACCCCTGTACACCTCAGTTTTACTATATAAAAGTGGGGTTTAAGGGGGACAAAATTATATAGGCATGTTTTCGTGATGCTGGGACCTAAGTGGTGGATTTGGTAGGTCCATTGCCAAGATCTTATCCATATCAATCAATATGTGGAAAAAAAAAAAAAAAAAAAAAATCATGTGCAAAACGTTATGGCTGTTTATATACCTTCTTTTGTTTAGCCACGGCTCGGGTCGATAAAATCAACATTTACCAAGTCTATTGGCTAGATCTTGTCGGTGTCAATCGATACGAGAAAACTTTACAAAATATTCCACACAGTTCAAGAGTTATGGCTATTTTCATCTTTTCACATGTTTGCCTCGTCTTAGCCTCTGTCAATGTCAAACTATACTTGGGAAGTTCATTGGTTCGATCTTTATGGTATCTATCAGTGTGCTAAAAATTATCAAAATATACCCAACAATTTAATCGCTGTGACATTTTTGCTAATTGACCATGAATGGACAGACAGACAGACGGACGGACTCACACGGTGATTATAGGGCACCCTTCGAAAGTGAACCTTTCAATCGGTCGAATCAATCGACTTTTCTGCAGGTGGTGCACTGAAGCAGCTACGCCATGAGAAAATATATCTACGGGGTGTAAACAATCTGTATATATACCAGAGCAGACAGTGATACCGTACATTCTGATAAGAGTATTCGTTACACGTCAATATCCGATGAATCTGAAAGCGGGGAGCTCATTACGAAAACACGCCTTTTTAAATGTATTGATAATTTCACCACCAAAAAAACCTGAAAGTTTTCAGATAAAAATTCTGATATTTTCCATATTTCTGCTCAAAACATAGATTGTGGTACTCGTTAGAACCGCCTCGCCGAGGCGGTTCTAACGAGTATCCACAATCTATGTTTTGAGCAGAAATAAGAAAAATAATGTATACCACTGTAAACCCCAGTTTCACTGTATAAAAGTGGGGTTTAAGGGGGTCTAAATTATATAGGCATGTTTTCGTGATGCTGGGACCTAAATGGTGGATTTGGCAGGTCCATTGCCAAGATCTTATCACGCTTATTTCAATATATTAATAATTTCACCACCAAAAAAAAAAAATGAAAATTTTCAGATAAAAATTCTGATATTTTCCATATTTCTGCTCAAAACATAGATTGTGGGTACTCGTTAGAACCGCCTCGCCGAGGCGGTTCTAACGAGTATCCACAATCTATGTTTTTGAACTGAAATAAGAAAAATAATGTATACCCCTGTAAACTCCAGTTTTACTATATAAAAATGGGGTTTAAGGGGGTCAAAATTATATAGGCATGGTTTCATGATGTATTGTCCAGATTACACTTTGAGGATATATACGCTATTATGCATGTGCTTTGAAGGCACACTTATTTAAAAGAAGGATTTGCTTTTACTTGTCATTCTTTATTAAGTAATTTGTAAATGCACTGAGAAGATTAGAACTGCAGTTAAGAATTGATTATGGTTATCCCTAAAGCAGAGCTATTAGAGCATTCCGATCAGACTGTGTGAATGATTAGACTTCTCTGGGCGCACATTTCCGAGGGTACGTTTACTGGCGCTGCTGCTCAAATATAGCTGATATAATTTGCAATATTGCAACATAATTTGCCATATGCCAACAGTAAGATTCATAAATGTTGAAAAGTATCCAAGCATTCCCATGAGGTTTTGCGGTAGACGAAACATTGAGTTCAAATGCGATTTTAAATAATACAAATCTGAAACTTTGCAAGTAATCGAGAAGTATTTATTTCGTTTCAGCAAAAAATGAAAATCAGTTATGCAAATACAACATTGCAATCAAGGTTACGGAATCTTGTGGATGTTACGCCGCGATACTACTCATGTTGTTCTTAACCCTTAAAATGCCAAGAAAATCTGCATCTGAAAATGTCGTCTGTTTATGTCGTCTGCTGAATATTCTTGCAAACTTTTCAAACCTATTTTTTGCATACATGCAAACAGTGTTGATTCTTATCAGACTGCTCCTAGAGGATCTGGGTCCACACTGTTTGCAATAATGACTTTTAAAATCGCAAGCAGATGACAAAGCAGACGACAATTGTTGTGGCTGCCAGTTTAAGGGTTAATTTATCCTTTTGGGGAACAAATGAGCCGCGTCAAGAAAATGCCTTCGAGCATGCGCAAAATGAGCGGATTTACATCAGTCTGCACATGCGCAGTCTCATCCGGGCATTTGTCATCCATTGAAACATTCTATAGTACTCAATGATTCTGTTTGCTGATGCGCAGGCTGATCTGGGCATTCGCTGTCCGCATATGTCCGAAGACACGTTTTCGCATGGCGCGGCTCCAATATTACACAATATTTTTCTTCAAACACTACATGTACCTTTATCTGGCCCTATGCAATATGTACTGAAAATTCGTAGTTATGTTCTACAGTCGAATTTCGAGGCTCGAACATCTTTGGGACCATAGAAAATTGTTCGAGATATGAGTGGTTCGAGCCACTGAGGGTTAATTATGGTGCCAAGTCAGGAAGCAAATGGCGATGACTTAGGGATTTGTTTTCGATTTTCTACACAATAATTGTAAGTTGAGTGTACTCATTAGAATCGCCTCGATGAGGCGATTCTAATGAGTACACACAACATACAATTTCACGATAGAATAAGAAAAAAATCCCTAAATATTTGTTTTCTTGAGCTATTGGAAGGATTTTGTAGGGACTGAAAAAAGAGTTCGAATCATCCAGGGTAAATGAGCCATCCGGGTTCGAGCCACTGAGGTTATACTGTAATTGTATCATCTTTCTTTAGCTTAAAACACTTACTTGTTTTAATAAATGTATTCTCGTCAGGCGGACATGCATCAGTACAAGAACCATCTGGATCTAGAACACATTCATTCTGATGATGATCGAACCTATATCCTTTAGCACAGCAGTTTGGTATAGGTATTCCCTTAGGACAAGTCCAATAACTCCTACATGTCTTGTGGTAGGCTCTCTTTCCACCGGGATTAATTTTTGAACATTTATCTGTAATGAACAAAAGCGATACGCGTTTTAGTGTATAAATTCGTACCTCAGTAAAGGCAATTCTAATTAATATCCACACAACCACTTTAAGTCTTTAACGCTTTCATCCCTGCAGACCAGTAAACAGCGAAGATCCAGATGAGACGGCTAGTGACAGCATGCTACAATCTTTGCCACCATTCTGTTATAGAAGCTAGAGTTAAACTCCTATTTACAACAATGGATGTGTCCAAAATCGGAGATGGGAGAGTCCATTTCAGAAACTCAAGGGTGAAAAGGTTAACTTAATAAGATTTTGTCTGTCAAATGATACATTTGTCTTTGAAATTGTGATATTGCACAGGTGTATGGTTTTAAAGCTGTCAGTGGTGATTAGTCCTTAATCTGGTAACCCTAACTGTCTGAACTGGACCATTCCCTCTTTGAGTTAAGACGCATCCATTATTGCATATCAGTGTAACGTAAAATGGCTACTGAAATAGCTTCCCAATGAACTCTAAAATAGAAAATGGGGTTTGTCAGTCTTTGGTCGGCTTTGAGTATTCGGTTATCATATTTTGTCTACAGTGTCAAGTTTCATTACATACATAAGCAATAAATTCGTAAGTACAGTATTATCAAAGAAATGAACTGCAAACATTTTAGACGCAAATAACTACAATGTATATTGTATAATATGACTGAATAGGGGAAATAAATTAGGTTCTTGTGAACAGTTTTAAACGTAAGAGTGAAAATGCCATGAATTATATGAACAAAGTCAGTATAGGTATTTTGACGTGACAATTAAAGAATCTACGTGATAAGCTATAGAGCTTTATGAAATGTTACGGAGCTCTCATTACGAAAACACGCCTATTCAAATATACTGAAAATTTTACCACCAAAAAAAAGGAAAATTTTCAGATGAATATTTTTATATTTTTCATATTTCGGCTCAAAACATAGATTGTGGGTACTTGTTAGAACCGCCTCAGTGAGGCGGTTCTAACGCGTACCCACAATCTATGTTTTGAGCAGAAATAAGAAAAATAATTTCTACCCCTGTAAACCCCAGTTTTACGACACAAAAGTGGAGTTTAAGGGGGGTCAACATTATATAAGCATGTTTTCGTGATGTTACGAACATTAGGGAGCCTAAGCATAACAAACTACTTACTAAGGCTCGCACAATTAATCGGATAATCGATTAACTGATCAATAAATTCCACAAAAGTGATTATCGTTACAGAATCGCTAGTAACCGATCATTTGATTTCTGTGTCTGTAACTTTACCGTATCTACCCTTAGCATTCAGACACCTCAACTCCTTACCATACTTTATCTAAAAGTGAACAGATTACTACCCACTGCTGTGTCTAAAATAGATGGATGAATGGCAAATAGTGTAGACCCTGGTGAGACGCCGCATTTGCGTAACATATGGTAAGATTCATGCTCAGATAGGTAAAATTATTATCAAATCTTCAGCGATTACTAATCGATTATCGATCACAATGGCAGGACTGATAATCGATTATCTTTTCAGCTCTGATTAGCCAGTCTTACTACTTACCACATTTGGACTGATGAGGGAACGTACACTGCAGTATGTCTAAATTCCACAGCAGACCCCATGAGCATTGTTGTATTAAAGGTTTACCGTTCAGAGTTTCACACTGAATGAACATAGAACAGTCCCCTGGGTACACATTATATCCGATACCATTGTCCCACTTACACTCAACAGAACAGTCGATTTTGCCGGCTGAAATACATACATCATACATACGTCCGCCGTACACCGCAGCTGACGCAATATAGAGGTTACATGTAACAAAAAACTTCAAGGAGCCTGCACACGAAAGAAGGGGCGTTACGTTTTTGAGGTTTGTGGTTCTTCGAATGTGCATGCGCAGTCCCTTATGCGCAGTACATGCGTTTGTTTTTTGCCTGAAGCTTCCTCAAGGGGTCTCTGCTACATGTCTGCGAAAAGCCAAGGTTCTGGCGAGCCTGCGCTTATGCGCAGGCTCGCCTGAGCCTTCGCTGGTCGCCTATGTGATAAGTACCATTTTCTCATGTGCTGGCTCGAATATTTGTGTTCATGGCTCCAGCAAATTTTTTTAACCAAAAAGTATTGGCAATTATCTGATTGCTCGACGGAAACGTATACTGTAGGTACTTTCTGCCCAGTAAGATATTTGCGAATGTTTTGGATGAGTATGATATAGTCTTGATTTCGAGTGTCAAAATTAACATATACGCAAATAATTGTTTAATTTGTGTATGCATCATACATGTACATAAATCTCTTAAAGCAAAACGCTGAACGTAATTAATTAATTAATATATTGTAGCTACTTTCAACAATGCTTTTTGTTAATCAATTAATTAATTCAATTTATGAAAATTAATTAATTTATTAAATAATTGATTAGTAAACTATTTAAATAATAGAAAGTATTATAGGTCAAATGCTGCACATCGGACATTTATAGAGAAATATTATTTATTCTGAATACAGTTGCGACCATATGACATGTTCGGATATAACATGTGATCAGTAGAATTGACTGAGTTGACTCCTTGAAAGTGTATCAGTTCTCTTGTTAAAAGGTTAAGATTAACTTACTAGGACAAGGCAAGACCTCACAGGATACAGTCTGGACGTGACTGCCTTTGCAACCTTGACTCACGCTGCCACTCACTTTATCGATACATGTCCTCGATCTCTGTCTTGTCCCTTGACCACAGGTTTGTGAACAGACAGACCAGTTAGACCATGCATTCCACTCTGGCAAAAAATACAACGATAATGATTAATTGGGTCGCACCACACAAAAGACTTGTCTTTGGGCATATGCAAACAGCGAAGGGCCAGATCACCCTGCGCATCCGCGATGTATTATCAGAGTCTTCGCTATCCGCTTACAGATTTATATTATACTACAGAATGTATGAATGGAGAGCAAAGGTCTGGATGATTCTTTTGCGCATGCGCAGGATGATGATTTGAATTTTTTCATTTTGTACATGTTTGAAGACATATTTTCACTTGTTGTGGCCCATTTGAATAACTTGAAGCTGTTTATTATTATTATCAGAATCTCGTATACATGTAGACAGCGCCATGATGCAATACCCATCCTTGTAAGGGTTTTTGCACTACGATGGTACTCTCCACAGCACAGGAGCTTGACGTTGGATAATTTCTACTTATAGGGCCTGTCCCTACGATTATTTCATAATCGTAGGGACAGGCCCTATAAGTAGAAATTATCCAACGTCAAGAGCTTCATAATCGTAGGGACAGGCCCTATAAGTAGAAATTATCCAACGTCAAGCTCCTGTGTTCCACAGGCATATACGTATTGTAATGGAGGCATAAAGACAAAAAAAAATGCTTTTGAACATGCGCAAAATGTGCAGATTCGTGTCATTCTGCGCAAGCGTAAAGTATCATCCGGGCCTTTCCTTTCCTCACATATATTCTGTAGTATCCAATGATTCTGTTTGCAGACCTAGTGTACCTTTTTAGATAGGCAGGCTGACCCTCTTTTGCGTAGTTTTCATACAGTGCATTTAATTTTGGCACCAAATTTCAAATTGGAATACTGACGTCTGTTGTATCAAACGATTTGCTGAAAAAAATTTTATATATAACAATAAGCATCTTTACAAAAGAAGAAAAGCGGGAAAGAAAAGTAGACACTGTTTGCAAATTGGTAGGTGCTGGGGCTGATCATGTAGGATAAAAACACATTGATGACTTAGATCAGGTAACACGAACTAGCCAAATTATAGTGCGTCTAATTACCCGATGCTTACAAACATACCCTTTAAAACTTACAAGGCCACCGACTTCATTCCGATTATTCACGTTAACAGGAGATAATTGGCAAGAAGTGTACTTTGGTTTAGCTCTTTGTATCACGAAAACATACCTATATAATTTTGACCCCCCTTAAACCCCACTTTTATATGGTATAGGGGTATACATTATTTTTCGTATTTTTGCTCAAAAACATAGATTGTGAGTACTCGTTAGAACTGCCTCGACGAAGTGGTTCTAACCGGTACCCACAATCTATGTTTTGAGCAAAAATATGAAAAATATCACAATGTTTTATCCGAAAACTTTCAGTTTTTGGTGGTGAAGTTTTCAATATATTTGAATATGCGTGTTTTCATAATGAAACCTCATTACATGCCACTGTATTATTTAATCACGCCAAACGATAACTTGCTAATTTTTTTTTTAACATTGTTTCTTTTTAATAGTATTTTCTCACCTGCGCACAATATACACCATTACTTCTGTCAAATTTTATTCCAAATAGAGAAGATTGGCTTTGATTTTAAAAACTCGATTTTTTGCGTGAACTTGAAGATCATATTGTAAAATTGTTTCCAAAATTCATACAATGAAAGAAACATTCGCTCCAAGTACTCCCTCCCTCTCCTAAATTCAGCAGCCCGTTTTTTCAACGTGCTGTAATAAGCAGACTCATCTCCAGTAGTTTTAATGAAGTCATCACGAATTTCCTTCGGGAGCATGCCCTTCTTACAGAAGTACTTTATGACTGCTTTAACTTCAACTTTGTCAATTTTCTCATTTTTATACAACCTCCCCCAGTTTGCAGCGAATTCCTACATAAATCAATAACTTTGAATTTTATTTCGTTCTACCAAAGATGTTGAATAAGATAAAATTATGAATTGATTGGGGTTTCATTTCAATTTATTCATTTTAACCCATTATATACTGAATAGACTCTCCCACACTGTATATTGGAAGACTCCAATTTCAATTTTAGGTACAGCCGGCTATGAGATTTACATATTCCGAGAGAAAAATGGCTAAACTATTTGCAAACAGTGGAGACCCTGATCAGACGCCGCGTTCTGCGGCGTCTGATCTGGGTCTGCACTGTTTGCCAAGTACCCTTTTACGGGTCTCCCGACTACAATGGGTTAAGAATATCAGGCCGAGAACTTCTTTATCGTACCTCGTATAATTATTATACTGAACACATAATTGAAAATGGATAAACCGAAATGATTTGGTCACCAGTTTGGATAGGGAGACATTTGTGCAGACAGTAACTTACCTGCTTTGAATAGGTAGCCTTCACAAACGGTGATTATTCTTAACTCATTTGTGCCTGGCTTCCAGCAAATGGGACATTGGCAAATAGTGTAGACCCAGATCAGACGCCACAGAACGCGGTGTATAATCAGAGTCTGCACTGTTTGCATTAAATAAAGGAATTCTATAAAACATGGTTATCAGAAAATATAACCAGACACCCTTTCTATTCGAAATGGACCGGTCCAAAGAGTCAAGATAAAAAAGTTCACTTGGCATAAATGGGTTTATAAAAATAATTTACACTCAGGGAGAACATTTTCTTACATGCTCTTTTTCGAGTAGACCTCAATGAGGCTAATGGCAACTATTGGTATGTTTTACCTTGACCCATTTATGCCTAGCGTCCCATAAAATGGACATTCGCAAAACAGGGTAGGCACAGGTCAGAGTCTACATTGGTTGCATTAAATGCAGAAATTTCTCTAAAGAGTAACAATAGAAAACAGTCACCCTTTAACGTGGAAATGGAGTTGTCCAAAGCCTGAGATAAAACAATCCACTCGACATAAATGGGTTAATGTCATTTTTTTTTGTATCTATTTTCGTTCACGTTATCACAGTATAATAGCCTGTATGCTCTTGTACCTGTTTTAACACATGGCCAGAGTTTGCATGGCTCCACTTCGGTTTTGGGACCTGGGCAGTCCGTACTTATAGCATTGTTAAGTGGATTAATACAGTCGCGTGTTCTTTCTCTAACACCAGTTCCACACGACCCCGCACAAACTGACCAGTGCGACCACTTCTGCCATTCTGAAAAGATAACAGTATTAAACAGAGTGAAAAAGTAGACAAACATTATAGTGAGAAAATATCCTAAAATATCTCTAATTTGGATAAGTGAGTACGCTATTTTCATAATATTACGTATACAATATATGAGTCATTCCTAATAGAAAACGGTGTCATGAAATATGAAACCAGCGTACTTAAACATAACGAAAACATGCCTATTCAAGTATATAGAAAATTACGGCACCTCAAAAAACTGAAATTCTTTAGATAAAAAACAACTCTGATAATTTTCGTATTTCTGCTCAAAACATAAATTGTGGGTACTCGTTAGAACCGCCTCGGTGAGGCGGTTCTAACGAATACCCACAATCTATGTTTTTGAGCAGAAATAAGAAAAATAATGTATACCCCTGTAAACCCCAGTTTAACTTTGTAAAAGTGGGGTTTAAGGGGGTCAATATTATATAGGCATGTTTTCGTGATGAGCACCATACACATTCATTAGTCGCCAACACAACATTGAAGTTCTATATATTCTGATAATAATCCATCACGAAAACATGCCTATATAATTTTGACCCCCTTAAACCCCACTTTTATATAGTGAAATTGGGGTTTACAGGGGTATACATTATTTTTCTTATTTCTCTCAAAACATAGATTGTGGGTGCTCGTTAAAACCGCCTCGTCGAGGCGGTTCTAACGAGTACCCACAATCTATGTTTTGAGCAGAAATATGAAAAATATCAGATTTTTTTATCTGAAACTTTTCATCTTTTGGTTGTAAAATTTTCAGTATTTTTGAATAGGCATGTTTTCATGATGTCAGTTAAGACTAAAATCCGACTGCATGGATGCGCAGACTGATCCGAGTGTACGCTGACCGCATATAACTTAAAGGTTGTTTATATTCACCAAGGCTCATAAACTAACTAAGCGTAAATATCCTTAAATTTCATGCATCAAACTTTCTGAAAAAAAATGGCATATGCAAACGGTGCATGCCCAGATCAGACTGCTCCTGAAGCAGTCTGGTCAGGGTCTACACTGTTTTCAATTTCACTGTGTATATTAGAAAACAACTGCATAAAAAAGTACGATATAGGCGAAAACAAAATGTGATAAAGTACGTGTATTTGAAATATTAGGAGATTTACCATAAATAATCGTAAATTAAACTAAAATTACATACCTGCTCCAGGACAATCAACGTCGAGATCTTTCAAGCTGCATTTTCTGTCCATCGTAGATGGTCCATTACAATCTGTACCGGTTTTACAAATCCTGACGCGTGTTTGCAAACCAGTATTACAGTTGCACCGCTGCCAGCCGAGCCATTTTGACCACTGTCCTGGACATGATGGATTATCAAAACATGGCTTTCTGTCGATGAATGCACCAACGCATGGCGTGCCGCCGTTTTGAGGTGGAGGATTATCACAGAACCGCCTTCGCTCCTGCATTCCTACAAACAGTGTTTTGAAAGTCTATGAAAATAGAAGACGTCAGCGCCAGGTGTTATTCATGCCATAAGCAAAATGATAAAAAAAAATATAGATGAAGTTAATAAGGAAAGGTTTACAATCACAAACCACAACGTTCCTGAGGCACAGAGTGAAGAAAAGGTGAGAACCATACAAAGATAAGGAACACCACAAACTGAAAGAACTGCGACAGAGGAACCGCCTTTGAAAGGTTAACGGATAAACAAACACTTGAAATAGCTTTATACGATCGAAAACTTGCCCGTGAGTCTAGTGTTGGGAATCGGCCAGAATTTCAGTTTCATAGTCGATCATCACTTTTGTAAAGGACTGATCATCGATTAATAATCGACTTACGGAAAATACATTCATTCCTATTTTAACCCTCTTTCAGGTATCTATTCATAGCTCCGAATAGATGAGGGGTAGCCACATAATATTTGTTTCTCCATGAAAACATATTTTGTGGGTACTCATTAGAAGCGCCTCGCCGAGGCGCTTCTAATGAGTACCCACAAAATATGTTTTCATGGAGAAATAGGAAACATATCTGTACTTTTCGGTTGAAAAAAGTGTCTTATTTCAGGCTATTTTTTTTTCAAATTTCTTCACCTTTATTGACGACAACTCTAAAATGGTCCAAACAGACAGCTCAGTAGTTCATGTTTTATAATCTGCCTATTACATGTAAATAAAAAAGTGAGACAAAATATGTTTCTAAAAACATAATTTTCCGATTAGTGGACTATAAATTCTTGCCGATCATCAGTCACAACAGGCAAATTGACTGATGATCGATTATAATCGATCATCGGCGGCGACACTACTTGATTCAGATGAAATACTTTACGTATACACAAGAATATATGTTCGATCTGTGTACGAGTCCTCTACCACGACAGTAAAACATATAATGATGAAAATATACTTTTGCTCAATCTCTCAGTTTGTGCTAACTTTTGGGTACTACATGTACTGCGTTGATCGGTAATTGTTTGTTCATATACGCGCCAATATAATTCGTACATGACAATGTTTCTTTTTTAATTAACCAATAATAATAAAAGGAATACCGGAAAACAGTGTACACCCAGATCAGACGCCGCAGAACGCGGCGTCTGATCAGGGTCTACACTGTTTGCTTTAAATTCAGAAATTTCTACGAAACATAATAACAATAAAAAAACAACCAGACACCCCTTATAAAGGAAATGGACCTGTGCAAAGAGTTAAGGTAGAAGAGTCCACTCGGCATAAATGGGTTAATTATTGCTCGAACGAATAAAGACGTGGAGTAGCAAAACACCTATGCAATATGAAACTGGCCATCATGAGACATTGTGCATTCGTTTCTTAACAATTGTGATTATTTATTCGTTGAAGAGATGAAAGGTAAATACTGCAGGCGTAAAATTATATTCCAGCCGGGACAAGGCATTTCCTACAAGATTGCTCGTGCACCAAGCGAAAACTCAGATCAGCCCGCGCATCCGCGCAGTCTGATCAGTCTTCTCTGACCGTCTGATGACGCTTTGCATTCTTGGCTACTCACAGCATAGCCTGTCCTGCGAAGACTTTGATTAGAGTGCAAAGATGAGCAGGCGAATCTGAGACCTCGCTGGGCGCACATGCAACATTGTAGGAAACGCTGCGACCCGGCTCATTCAACCGATTTTAGACTGAACAGACTCTCCCACACTATATATTGGAAGAGTCCATTTTCACTTTTAGGTACGTCCGGCTAAGAGCTGTACTTATTCCTAGAGAAAAATGGTTAAACTATATGCAAACAGTGGAGACCCTGATCAGACGCCTTCTGCGACGTCTGATCTGGATCTGCACTGTTTGCCAATTACCCTTTTACGGATCTCTTTATACAATGGGTTAAACGTCAGTTGCATGTGTAATCTTAATTACATTTAATCATTGGAGGACGTGAAATGCCCACAATTAAATGTTCTTGGAACGATCACATATATACATTCTGTGAATGTGGTTGGCAGGCGTATATGAACGGTCATAATGCAAAGGTGCTCTGCCCGCACTCGCTTTTATGGTGACTGGATAGACATGGCTATATTATGGTTTAGCTAATGAGTGTTACATCTTAAAAAGTGTAATGGAACATTACACTAGAGCAGCCATATTAGTGTAAAAATAACGTTACGTTCGGTAAAGAGCCAGCGCATGACAAAACCTACAAAATGGCATGTGCGCCCAGCGAAGGCTCAGATCAGCCTTGGCATCTGCCCAGTCTGATCAGAGTCTTCGCTGTCGGCATGAAGAAAGCTTGGGTTCTTAGCTACCCATCCGGCGCACAGCAAAGACTCTGATCATACTGGATGGATGTCTAGCCTGATCTGAATCTTCGCTTGGCGCAGATGCCATTTTGTACGTTTTGTCACGCGCTGGCTCAAATGTATCTTAAGCGATGTGCATCTTGAGAATACTCAGATCACATGCGCGTTCGCACAGTCTGATCTGAATATTCACTGCGCCCTGCCTCTTTTACAAGCATTGTATCATTTGCTATCCAAAGAGCTTTCGGCGAACACTCGGACGACTTTTAGGATGAGTGGTCCGTCTTACTCAGACGGACCACTCATCCGAAAAGTCGTCAAAGTGTTCGCAAATATCATAAGGTAGGGCCAACAAAACATAAGGTCATGTTTCTCGTTGCGATTCTTTTACCTTTTCCGCATGTTGTTGTACATGCTCCCCATTTGGTCCACCGAGACCATCCGCCATTTACAGCACAGTCTGAAGCAGCACGACAAGTGATTCTTTCTTCAGCAAAGCCTTTACAATCCTTTCCACCGTACATCGGCGTTGGATTATTACAGTACCGCACCCTGACCTGATATCCTTCCCCACAAGACGCGGAACAAATCGACCAACTTCCCCAGACGGACCAACCACCGTTTATGCTGCACTTTGTATCTGCAAAACACATCCTTGTTTCTTCACTAATTCCTTTGCAGACCGTTCCTCCATTTTGCGGAGGCGGGTTGTCGCAATATCGACGTCGACCTTGAATTCCTTTGCCACAGGAAACCGAGCATGATGACCAGAAACTCCAAACAGACCAGTTACCGTCAATGACTTCCTTGCACGGTACCCCGGTATCACAAGTTCTTGATTCTTTCGTTTTGCCTTGACACTTTGCACCGCCAAACATAGGAACTGGTTCTGTGCACGTGCGTTTTCTGTACTGTACACCCATACCGCATTCACCAACACAGAAACCCCACACGCTCCATTTTGACCACCCTCCATCTATTTTACATTTTATTCCAGTGGCACAAGATCGGGACTCTTCGAGTTTACCTTCGCAAATCGCACCTCCAAATTGCGGAACTGGCTCCGTACAGGTACGAGATCGGTATTGTATTCCCATGCCGCATTTTCCAACACAGAAACCCCATAAACTCCATTTTGACCAACCACCGTCTATTTTACATTTTATTCCAGTGGCACAAGATCGTGACTCTTCGGCTTTACCTTCACATAGTGCACCTCCAAACTGCGGCGCAGGGGCCGTACATGATCGGGATCTGTATTGTACACCCATACCACATTCTCCAACGCAGAAACCCCACTTACTCCAATTTGACCATCCGCCGTCAATTTTACATTTTAGGCCGGTGGCACAAGATCGAGACTCTTCGACTTTTCCTTCACATAGTGCACCTCCAAATTGCGGAGCTGGCTCCGTACATGTACGGGTTCTGTACTGAACGCCCATACCACATTCTCCAACGCAGAAGCCCCACATACTCCATTTGGACCATCCGCCGTCTATCTTGCATTTTGTTCCAGTATCACAAGGCCTCGAATCTTCTGTGTTTCCTTGGCACTTTGCACCTCCAAATTGCGGAGCTGGGGCCGTACAGGAACGGGATCTGTACTGTACACCCATGCCGCATTCTCCAATGCAGAAGCCCCACATACTCCACTTTGACCAACCGCCGTCTATCTTGCATTTTGTTCCAGTATCACAAGGCCTCGAATCTTCTGTGTTTCCATGGCACTTTGCACCTCCAAATTGCGGAGCTGGGGCCGTACAGGAACGGGATCTGTACTGTACACCCATGCCGCATTCTCCAATGCAGAAGCCCCACATACTCCACTTTGACCAACCGCCGTCTATCTTGCATTTTGTTCCAGTATCACAAGGCCTCGAATCTTCTGTGTTTCCATGGCACTTTGCACCTCCAAATTGCGGAGCTGGGGCCGTACAGGAACGGGATCTGTACTGTACTCCCATACCGCATTCTCCAACACAGAAGCCCCACATACTCCACTTCGACCAACCCCCATCTATTTTACATTTAATTCCAGTGTCACAAGGCCTAGACTCTTCTATGTTTCCTTGGCAGTCTGTTCCTCCAAATTTAGGAACTGGCATCGTACAGCTACGTGTTCTGTACTGTACTCCCATACCACAATCGCCTTTACAGAAACCCCATTTGCTCCAAAACGACCACCCACCATTTATTGGGCATGGAATAGATTCACACTCCCGCCATTCTTCTGGATTTCCATCGCAGAGGCGACCTCCGTTCTGAGGCTGTGGGTTGCTGCAGGTTCTGAATCGTATCTGTCTGCCCCGTCCACATATTGCCTCGCATATGCCCCACTTACTCCAGTCGGACCAATTACCGTCAATAACAACGACACATGGTATTTTTGTATCACAAGTTTTCTCTTGTACGTTATTGCCCTCGCACGGTTGTCCACCGTATTTTGGCTCCGGATTAGTGCATGTCCTCTTTCTCTTTATTTTTCCTTAAACGAAATAATAAAAAAACTCATAAATTTCGACATAAGTAAATGCTTACATCATAATTTGCTATACTCCAAGACATTCTCATGCATCTGTTGACCAATAAGCTGAAGACAACACTTCTATACAACTCATCAATGAAACAATCATATTTACCATATATATTTTTCACACCACTGAGGAAAAACACGACATGATGTTACTGTTTCCAATCAACTAAAGAGCAAGAAGACAGACTGTTATTGTTTTCACCCCGCACCCTCCCCCGCCCCACCCCACCACCCCCCCACAAAAAACACCTCCCCCCTAAAGAAGAACATGACGGTTGATGATGAGTTCAGGTTTAACGACGCATCAACCCATGAGGGTCATTTGCGTCAAAATGGTGAACTAACATGGTTCTGTAGTGAAACGATTATAATGGTAAGTCATAAGAACATGACGGAATGTTATTTTCTCCCAACTGTGGGACAATACGACTGAATGTTACTGTTTTCACCCCGCCAGTGAATAACACGACAGGATGTTACTATTTCCATCCAACTGTGGGACAATACGACTGAATGTTACTGTTTTCACCCCGCCAGTGAATAACACGACAGGATGTTACTATTTCCATCCAACTTTGGGATAATATGACATAATGTTACTATTCGTATCACTAAGGAAGAACAGACAGAATGTCACTGTTTTCACCCCATTGAGTAGCAGCACGGCGGAATGTAATTGTTTTCACCCCTTATCATATTTGCCCTTAGATTTGCATACTTCCATTTTAATGCCTGATAATATGTCTACAAAGTGCAGGATTTGTGACAAACAGTGTAGACTCTGATCAGATGCCGATTCTTGCGGCGTTTGATTGGGTCTATACTGTTTTCCCAGACCTGTCTGTTCAAATAGTTAGGGTAAATGCGGTACTGTTAGCGCTGGTCATACGAAAACGTTACAACTCAAGGAGACTGAGGACGTCACTGTTGGTTCGCGATGTACATTACGTTAACACATCTACAGCCAAATTTCAATGGCTCGAACAGCTTTGGGACCATGGAGATTTGTTCGAGATATGGGTAGTTCGAGCCACCGAGGGTTAATCATGACGCCAGGCCAAGAAGCAAATGGTGGTAAATTAGGGATTTTTTCGCGCTTCTAGACGATAATGGCATGTTGAGTGTACTCATCAGAATCGCCTCGATGAGGCGATTCTAATGCGTACACACAACATGCAATTTAATGATAAAGTAAGAAAAAATCTTTAAATATTTGTTTTCTTGAACTATCGGAAAAAAATCTAAGGGACTCAAAAACGAGTTCGAATTAGCCATGGTAAACGAGCCATCGGTGTTTGAGGTATTGAGATTCGACTGTATGTAACATGTCCACGTCTAAACCAAAGTTTCCGATAAGCCGTGTTTTTACCAAGGCTACATTGATTTTTTTTCTGAGTTCTACACGAAAATACATGTTGCGGGGTACTTTTTCGCTTCTGCTATGTGAAAACCTTATGAGTACCCTCAACATATAATTTTGTAAAGAAATAAAAACGATATCTGGATACCCGTTATCAAGAGATGCGTAATCCTATCGTATAATATGGGAGATGAAGTAGATTTTGTCGGAGGCTTATAATTCTACTAACAGGGTTATTACTTTCGAAACGACTTACAAGAGAAAAGTGCCATATCGATGGCTGGCTGGCTTCAGCAGTGATTGACATTAATGCATGACGAAAACGCACCTATTCAAATATACTGAAAATTTTACAACCCAAAAAGGAAAATTTTCAGATAAAAAATTCTGATATTTTTCATATTTCTGCTTAAAAACATAGATTATGGGTACTCGTTAGAATCGCCTCGGCGAGGCGGTTCTAACGAGTACCCACAATCTATGTTTTTGAGCAGAAATAAGAAAAATAGTGTATACCCCTGTAAACCCCAGTTTTACTGTATAAAAGTGCGGTTTAAGGGGGTCAAAATTACATAGGCATGTTTTCGTAATGGGGTTTGAAAAGCCCTTGCTCCATATTAATATCAGATTAAGAATTAGTTTCAAGTTTGACCTTAACCATCCTCATGGCAAATTCAACAGACAACAATTTGATGATATTTTTTTTAGAAAACAGGGTTTGATATTTCAAGCAAACTGTTTCCTTAGGAGACAATTTGCATGAAATGTCAAACCCTGTTTTCTGGAACAAATGAGAAAAATATTTCAAAATGTTGTCTGTTGTTTTTTTTTATTCTTTGACTGTGCAACTGACATGTGTAATTATTATTTCTGTAAACTTTTAATGAAGTACTGCAGAGGTGAAAGCTATTATCATACCAGTTTCTCTAAGAGAAGTAGATTGTATTCCTGATAAACACTGTCAGCAGCCAATCAGATTAATGGAACCCGCACGCTACATGTTGCACAGGTATACAGGGGAGCTGATAGCCCTGTTAGTAAAATTATAGGCCTCTGACTTTGGTTATTCAACATACAAGAACCACGGACAACGTTGTGCAGTTAGAATATTGCTTGAAATAAAAAAAAAACACATTAAAAAGTCTGCCCTAAAAACACAAAATGTTGAAACATACCCTGATTTTCTCTATATATTATTTGACAACGTTAGAATAATATACAGTCGACTCTCGTTATCTCGAATTCCAAGCGACTCTCTGAAATACTTCGAGATATCCGTAGTTCGACATATCAGGTTTGCAGAATTGAGGAAAAAATAATTTGATTAACCACATTTAACAAACTGATAGGTAATTGGACTTTTGAAGTTAGAGATATATTGAAAATATTGTGGAAAAGAGGAGAAATTGCTCCTTAGGAGCAATTTCTCCTCTTTTCTACAATATTTTCCATCTGTTGTTAGGTTTTCGTGTATAGGCAGGGACCAGATTTTCACTTCGAGATAAGCGGTTATTCGAGATAAGCGAGGTCGAGATAACGAGAGTCAACTGTATATTATTTGACAACGTTAGAATATAATATATACTTGTTAACGCAATAAGGCAAATTTCCGACCATGAATAATAATGTTTTTGAAGAAACAAGTTGTCAAAATCTGTGATGTTTTACAGTATAACAAATTCGATTTCTGGATTCTTGACAAGGAAAATGTGTTCAAGTTTCACGCATGAGCAGAAGTATGTTTGTCATTCGCCTTACGGCTCCGGGAAACATAAATCTAAGATAAAGTAGCCAATATTCCCTGTCAAGATTCCAGCTAACTACTGAATTAAATTTAATATGCAAACAACGTACGCCCAGATCAGTAGGCGTATCCGCGCAATCTCATTAGACCCTTTCTAATCCATTGGTATATGCAACCAGTACCCATCGATTCTGTAAGCAGACAAAGAAGGCCCTGACGGGACTGGGCAAAGCCATACATCACGAAAACATGCCTATATAATTTTGACTCCCTTAAACTCCACTTTTATATAGTAAAACTGGGGTTTACAGGGGTATACATTATTTTATCTTATATCTGCTCAAAAACATAGATTATGGGTACTCGTTGGAACCGCCTCGGCAAGGTGGTTCTAATGAGTAACCACAATCTATGTTATGAGCAGAAATATGAAAAATATCAGAATTTTTATCGGAAAATTTTCAGTTTTTAAAGGTGAATTATTTTTATATATTTGAATAGGCGTGTTTTTCGTAATGGGCTGATCTTATCTTCGTTTTATATCTGTTATACCGTATTCACCCTAAGTATTGGGACACCTTTACGCCTGACCATACATCCTAAATTTTGAAAACGTATATTTTACTATATGTTGTTGTGTGTAAAATAGTGCTGGAGAGTGGCAAACAGTGTAGACTTTGATCAGACGGACCAGACGCCACAGTCTGTGGCGTCTGATTAGGGTCTACACCGTTTACTCAGGCATGTCAGTCCCAATATTTAGGGCTATTACGTTAGCATTCCGTTTCGCATTTAGCCGCCTAAATCTAGATTCTTATAACTTTGGTATAATGCTCATATAACTTCAGTGAAAGAACAAGCACAATAACACTCGAGCATTCAGCACAAGAATTCTTTTTTGTATATATATGACGGTGTCGTCGTTACTATTCTTTGTATGTTTTGGACGTACTTCTTATTTTACCCTGTGTATTTAAGGGGAATGGATACTCTCAGGCAAGGCAACCCTGTCGGATCGTTTTCTTCTCTCTTCTGAAAAGGGTTCTACTCTAAAAGAAAAAGTCTTTGCTCCCAAGAAGCTTTCCTTTAAGAGCAAAAACCTTTTCTTAAAGGTTTTCAGGGCGCGTAGACGCCAATAGGAAGTTACAAAAGTAGTCTCCCTTGCCGACAATACTGGAAAATATATCATGTGTATCAAGACCTTTTAAGGGGCCTGGATACACGTGATAAATTGTCTGCCAGGTGTTTTTGTTGTTTTTTTTTTTTTTAAAAACAGGAAATAATTTTTGTTGCGTCCTGTTTGCGTTCGGGAACGCCAAGGGTCAACTCTAAAAGGAAAGCATTTGCTTCCCTTTTAAAGTGGACCCCGATTCAGAAAGGAGGCAAAACAATTTCAACAGAGTTGTCTTCCCGGCGAGTGAACTCCTTCACGTTTAATAACTTACCTATTCCACATGGTGCGGAACATTCGGACCAGAACGTCCAGCCACTCCACCCACCATTCACAGGACATGGAATAAGGGTATCACAGTGCCTGATATCTATATTCTTTCCCTGACATTTTCGCCCTCCATACATTGGAACGGGATTGTTACAGACGCGATCACGTTCTTGAGTTCCTTCTCCACATTCGGCTGAACAGTTGGACCAACGAGACCAAACGGACCAACCTCCATCAACAGGGCAGTGCATTTTAGCGAAGCAAATTTCTTCCTGTATAAACTCTCCAACACAGTCAGCACCTCCAAACATGGGAGTCGGGGCATTACATTGCCTGGTCCTTGTTCGAACACCTTCCCCACACGTTGCTGAACAAATACTCCACTGACTCCATAAAGAAAACCCACCATCAATAGGACACGATGCCCCACTATAACACTTTTTTGTCTCTACCATCTTTCCAACACATGGTTCTCCTCCATACATAGGCGATGGATTATCGCATGCTCGGTGTCTCTGGCTGACACCATAACCACACGTCACACGACATACTGAATACTCGCTCCAAGAGCCCCACTGGCCAGGGACTGGACAGTTGATACCAGTGTCACATTTCTTGACTTTAAATTCGGGACCGCGACATTGTTTGCCGCCAAACATTGGTGCCGGGTTTGTACATTCACGAACTTTTTTCGTCATTCCTACACCACATGTAACGGAGCAGGCTGCCCATGCCGACCATAATGTCCACTGTCCGTCTACTGGGCACTTAGTTCCCGTATCACAGGGCGTTTTCTCTTCAGACGGTCCTTTACATTTTGAGCCACCGTATTGTGGTGCCGGCGCATTACATTTACGGAACCGTTTCTGAATACCAGATCCACAAGTCTCACTACAAGGCGAAAACTCACTCCATACACTCCAGCCACCATCAATTGGGCAATGCATTCCAGTATCACATTCTTTTTCGTCTATCGGACTTCCAAAGCAATCCCCTCCACCATGCCGTGGGGGTGGATTATTGCACAATCTAATTCTTTGTTGATATCCCACGCCACATATAACGGAGCAAATACTCCAACGGCCCCAGATAGACCAGTTTCCATCGGTTGGACATTTAGCAGGAGCCTTACACTTCCTGATTTCCTCCGCAAGCCCTTGACAATCTGGACCACCATACTGAGGAGCCGGATTTGTACACGTCCTTGAACGTCTTTGGATACCAATGCCGCATGTTTTTGAACATGCTGTGAAATCACCCCAAGGAGACCATCCTCCAGCTACTGGGCAAAATACGCCCATATCACATTGTTGTATTTCCAGAGAGTCACCTATGCACATGGATCCATCGTAAGCTGGCGCAGGGGAATCGCACACTCTTCTTCGTTCCATTGTACCGAAACCACATGTTACCGTACATTTCGAAAAGTCCGACCAAGGTCCCCAATTTCCATCTATTGGACATTTCGCACCGGTTTTGCATACGAGTACCATTTCAGCTTTTCCCTCGCAAGGTAAGCCGCCATACAGCGGAGGAGGAGAATTGCATGTTCTTGTTTGCACCATAAACCCAGTGCCACAAGATACAGAGCAAGCTGACGGTGTGCTCCACGCTGACCATCCACCGTTTATTGGGCATGGTATATCAGATTCACAAGGCCTTTCGTCTACAGATGGGCCTTCGCAACGACGACCACCATTCGATGGCGCCGGAGAGTCACAAAAGCGCTCCCTGAATGAGGCTCCTTTCCCACATATTGCCTTACAAACAGACCATTTTGACCATGACGACCAGTTACCATCAACAGCGCATGAAGGTCCACTTACACATTTTCTTTCTTGTATTAATGGGCCTGAACATGGTCGCCCGCCATACTGCGGCACAGGGTTATCACATGTTCTTTCCCGAACTATCAGTCCAACTCCACAAGTAACTGGGCACTCCGACCATAAGCTCCATAAACCCCAACCTCCATCTATCGGACATGGTAAGCCTGTATCACATTTGAAAATGTCCAAGCTTGGACCAACGCAGTCCGCACCGCCGTATTTAGGTGAAGGATTATTGCATTTGCGTATGCGTTTCCCAACACCAACCCCGCATTTCGCATCGCACATTTCAATCACAACCCAGGCTGACCATCCACCAGGAATAGGGCATGGTGAGCCAGTATCACATAATTCATCTTCAAGGGGAGATCCTTCACAAGACATGCCGCCATATTTCGGTGCTGGGCTATCGCAATGTCTATGTCTTTGTCTTCTGCCCATGGCACAAGTGACTGAACACATTGACCATGCCGACCACTCTGACCACTCTCCATGAATTGGACAACTGACGTTTGTATCACAAATCATTTCTTGCACGCTGTTACCAAAGCACATTGCGCCACCGTATTTAGGTGGTGGCGAGTCGCACTCTCTATGTCTCGAAACGATCTGGGTACCACATTTCACTGAGCAAACCGACCATTCTGACCAGTCACCCCAGTTTCCATCTACTGCGCATGGCACTCCTGTATAACACTGCTTTGTCTGGACTGCAAGACCAATACAGTCTTGACCGCCATACATAGGCATCGGGTTATTACACTGTCTCATTCTCTTTGTCATACCACTACCGCAATCCCCTTTACAAGGAAGCCAGCTCGACCACATCGACCAGTTTCCGTCAACAGCGCATCTCACTCCCTCTGTGCAGGCAGCTTCGTCTACCGCTGGTCCTTCACATTGTGCTCCACCATACTGTGGTACAGGCGAGTTACATAATCTTTCTTTGGTTTTTACTCCCATCCCACACGTAACACTGCAGGCTGAAAACCCTCCCCATGTGCTCCATCCGCCATCTATTGGACATGGTTTACCAGTGACACAAACTGTCTTATCCACAAGCATCCCCCGACATGGCTTTCCGCCGAACTGTGGTACTGGGTTGTTACACTCCCTAAATCGTGTTTGTTCGCCAGTACCACACCAGGCGCTACACTGACCAAACTCAGACCATGGACCGAATCCTCCATCAATAGGACAACGTAGACCTTGGTCACAAATTGACTCTTCGAATGCAGCTCCTGTAAAAAGATACAGAGAGAGCTATCCCAGCAGCACACAACGTTGACACAACCTCAATTCAACGTTGATTCAACGTCAAGACGTTGAATCAACGTTGAATCGGCGTTGTTTTATGTCCGCTGGGATGCGCAGACCAACATAGGATGTAACATAAAGAAAGCGCTCTTATGGCGTTCGCAGACAACGACGATCCAGCTTAGCATGCGCATGCGCCATTTTTGGTAAGAACCTTCGTTGTTCGTTTAATCAAAAGATTTACTAGATACTGTAAAATATGATACCCTCCATTTATCTCTAGATAAGGGGTGGGGGTGGGGTGTTGGGTAAATATTGTTTTTATTTCTTCAAGGAAACATTTGTTGCAGATACTCTGCTGAGTACACAGAACATTATGGCTTCCGGTAGCCCCTTCTGGAGCTTCATTACGAAAACACGCCTATTCTACAATATTGAAAATTTCATCACCAAAAACCGAAAGTTTTCAGATAAAAATTCTGATATTTTTCCTATTTCTGCTCAAAACATAGATTGTGGATACTCGTTAGAACCGCCTCGCTGAGGCGGTTCTAACGAGTACCCACAATCTATGTTTTTGAGCAGAAATAAGAAAAATAATGTATACCCCTGTAAACCTCAGTTTTACTGTATAAAAGTGGGGTTTAAGGGGTTCAAAATTATATTGGTATGTTTTCGTGATGTGATAAGCGACCAGCGTTTACCTGGATCAGCCCATTTGTCTAGTTTTATCGCCAATATATAGTATAAGCGATCAGTTTATCCTGTAATCAAAGTGCGATGATAAACAAAATAATCAATGCCTACGCTGAATGTATATGCCATGCATTTCATTTTGATTTATCTGGAGAGACTCAAATTATAATGTTGGTAAATAAGGAAGGCCCTGATCAGACTGCATCTAATTGACAAGATCACCTGAGTCCGCTCTTCGCAGATGGAACAATAATTGTCATGCTCAACTATGTTTAGCAAGAAAGACTATGAAAATGGTGGTAATTTGAGACTAATAAGCAGGGCAAATTTCACGCTCAGCTGAGTTGAGCATGACAAACGTTTTATAACCCTGGGACCTGATCAGACGCCGCATCCTTTTTAGTCCTCATTACGAAAACACGCCTATTCAAATATATTGAAAATTTTACAACCTAAAAAAAGAAAATTTTCTGATAAATAATTCTGATATTTTTTATATTCCTGCTCAAAACATAGATTGTGGGTAATCGTTAGAACCGCCTCGGCAAGGCGGTTCTAACGAGTACCCACAATCTATGTTTTTGAGCAGAAATAAGAAAAAATAATGTATACCCCTGTAAACCCCAGTTTTACTATATAAAAGTGGGGTTTAAGGGGGTCAAAATTATATAGGTATGTTTTCGTGATGTTTTTCGACAGGGACAATAGGTTTGGTCACATTTAAACGAACGTATTTTTTTTTCCGAAAACGACTTTGTTCAATCGAATTATACATGTATATGTGTAAATTTAAAACAAGAACTTGACATTTGTTTCTTCTTCTCAACCTTTGTACCCTTTTCTGGCTCATAAAGACAGTTCTCCGTATACATATTCTTGTAAACCTCCTTAATATCACCAATACCAGCAATGACTTCGTTGGCCTAGTGCTAAAGTGCGTGGTATAGAACCCTAAGATTGCAGATTCGAATACTTGCTCCAGGCCATAAACATCAAAACCAACACACTTCCATACCACACAGCCTAATAATACTGATGGAGTATACCCAGCGGGCAGGTAGAGACAACATTGCATCAACGTCGATGAAACGTCATGACGTTACATCGACGTTAAATCGACGTTGTATAAACGTCATGTACCCGCTGGGACTGATCTTACCTTTGCACGGTTTCCCATCGAACTTTGGGGGAGGATTGTCACACTGTCTCGTTCTCGTCCGTGTACCAATTCCACACGAAACGGAGCATAAGCCCCACTTACCCCACATGGACCAGCCGCCGTGTTCTGTTGACAAGAATAAAAACATATTTTTTTATTTCATTTATTGTCCGTGTCACGACGATACCTATCTACGAGAACAGGCGAATGACAAGTGCCTAGAACAGACGTATTGCACGTGCAATCTAATCAGAGCGCGCGTGCATTTTCCCACACAATATTTTGTTATTGGTACGGAGACGTATGCAAGACTGACTACAATACATGTACGCATGCGCACACTTCAGTCTACACATGCTCACTTCTCAATTTTTATGCAGTTAGGTATTGTAACGATGAGGCTCCAATGTTATAAAAATGTTGAATAAAATAATTTTTTTAACATATATTTTAGCAGACTATGTAAATAATTCAACAGATAACATTTTGAATTATTTTCTTTATTTTCACAAAAAAAAAGGCTTCGACGTAGTTCGCAGAGTTTGCTGATTATTTAGTCAGTTATGCTAAACGTGTTAAAACGAATAGTGCAATGTTAGCAGATTCGGATAAGCGTTCATATACATAACAATTGATCCACCTCATGACAAAAGCAACCAAAATGGCATGTGCGCCTAGCGAAGACAGATCAGCCTGCGCATCCGCCCAGTCTGATTAGAGTCTTCGCTGTCCGCATGAAGAAAGCTTGGGTCCTAAGCTACTCATTGAGCGCAGAGCGAATACTCAGATCAGCCTGGGCGGATGCCCAGGCTGATCTGAGTCTTCGCTAGGCGCACAAGCCATTTTGTTGGTTTTGTCCAAAATCAATTGAGGTCAAATGATACATCTCCAAAGGAGATCACTCAGACCTAAATGTATTTACCTCCCTTCTCAAATGTTGCTATATTGTATTCTAAGACGACATGTGAGCCAGGGCACGAAACAACCTACAGTAAGACCTGCGTGACCAGCAAAGAGTCCGAGCAGCCTGTCCATCCATCCAGTATGGCAGAAGTTCTCGATTATCCCTCTTTGTATAGCCCGGAAGCTATAAAAGGCACATGTGATCAGCGAAGACTCTGATGAGACTGCGCGAATGCGCAGATTGATCTGAGTTTTCGCTGGTCGCACAAGCCTTATAGTGCGTTTGATCGCGTGCTGGCTCATATATTTTGATCCTTTAATGGGATTAAGTTCTCTATCTTAGGAGTAACCCCCTTTGAGAGAAGGGTATACCGGGGAAGAAAATTTTGTTCCGTGCCGGAGCAAAAAAAAAAAAAAAAAAAAAAAAAAAAAATATTAAAAAAAATAAAATAACGTAGAACGCTTTATCATTGAAATGTTCATTTGTCCAAACTAGACTTATGCTGTGAGATTTCCTATGTGGTCATTGGCGTGTGAGTTAGATAAACACTTACGCGGACAGGTTGTAACAACACATTGTTTTATTTCCACATATTTTCCTCTACAAGTGGGGCTAGGTTGTCCGGCAAGTGTCAAACAGTTTCGGGTTCTCGTCTGAAATCCCTCTCCACAAGCCACGCTACAAACCGTCCACTCAGTCCATCTCGTCCAGTGACCAATAGTGGTGTCTAAAACAGAAATTCAACAAAACGTTATACAGCACTACAGAACATATATTTTGTACATTCAAGCTTTAATATTTCTGTATTTATTAGTTATTTTTCTTATTTTAACCCTTGTTATGCTGAATAAATTTAGATGCCACATCTACTTCTAATTTTCAGCCAATCTGATTGCTTGATCAGAATTGTTGCTATAAATTCACATACTTAATGGCAAACAGTGCAGGTCCAGATCAGTTGGCTTCTTCACTGTTTGCAAAGGTAGGGTATATCCGGGTTCAGCATGACAAGGGTTAAACGTCCACCGTATTTGATTTAATCAATATTTTATTAGTTTATACAAGACATCAAATATTCCAGGTTCTAACGGTAGGCTAGTGCCTAATACGGGCCATTTTCTGCATACCGTATTTACACAAAGTATTCGGACACCTCAAATACTTACCATACTTATTCTAAAATTTGATCAAGTACAATTTACTACCCGATGTTGTGTCTAAACATCGCTGGCTGAGTGGCAAACAGTGTAGACTCTGGTGAGATTCCGCACTCTGTGGCGTCTCATCTGGGTCTACACGTTTCTCAGGCCAGTCTTGACTGCCCGAATGCATACGGTAAATAGGTACATAATTTACCCAAAATGTTTGGACATCTTAACTCCTTTTTCAAACTTATTCGAAAATTTGAACATGTCGATTTCGCTGATGTGTATAGACGTTGCTGACTGAGTTGCTAGCAGTGTAGACCCATATCAGACACCGCAGAAGGCGGTGTTAGATCTGGGTCTACACTGTTTGCTTATATAAGAGTGTATGAATACTGAGTCTGTCTGTATGAATACTTAGGATAAGCACGATGCTAATGACATAACCCGCGCCTAGATAAATATACCTTCGAATATGGGCGCCCAGTGAAGACTCAGATCAGTCTGCCGATTTGCGCAGCGTGGTCAGAATCTTCTCTATTCAACCGATAAAACACTGAATCCATGGCTAGCCACAGAGCATACAGAGACGACTATGGTCAGTGTATGGATGCGCAGGCGAGTCTTCGTTGGGTACCCTATTAAATATAAACGGATATAATACCTAATAAGCTTTTGAAGCACACAGAGTTTAGGCAGCTTTATCAAGTTACAGTTGTTTACAGTGTCTGCCCTTCGATAATGCAACGTGCAATCAAATACTTGAATAGTCTTTACAAGGAGAAACTAAGAAAACGTGCCAACCCTTTCAGTCTGCAGACCAAAACAGATTTGTGTGAACAGTTAGATCCTTATCTTAACGAGCCATCGCATTAGGATCTAAAGTGTTTTGATTTTTGACTGAGACCCCTATTTGGAACATTGATTCTGACCAGATTCTAAGAAGGAAGAGTTCATCTAAGAAATTCAGGGCTGAAATGGTTAGTAACATCAAACATAGCATTTGCACGTACTCCCCGACCCAGACGCATCCTACAATTGTTCAATTGTTCGACCATCGCAGTCCTTCTGCATTGGTATCAGATCGCCGTGCATACCGCATACCGCGGCTTTTTTCCCTATTAATCTGTAATTATATGTGTTTAACTGTGATGTTTCCTTTAGGAGAAAGAGGACCACTATGTGAATAAAGAGTTGTTTTTGGAGCTGAAACAGAATGAAGGCAGTAGTGTCCATCAGTAATGATTAGTTTAAGACAATCCTCCCTCCTCCCTGACCCAAGCCAGTAGTTATTTTTTTTTCTGCTTACGCCTATTCAAATGAAAATGTCACCTGCAAAAACTGAAAATTTTCAGATAAAAAACTGATATTTTTCATATTGCTGCTCAATACATAGATTCTGGGTTTAGGTTCTAAATTGTGAGGCGGTTCTAACGAGTACCCACAATCTATATTTTTGAGCAAAAATTAGAAAAATATTGTATACCCCTGTAAACTCCAGTTTTACTATATAAAAGTGGGGTTTCAAGGGGTCAAAATTATATAGGCATGTTTTCATGATTATTTGCGACAAAACCCCTGGCAAACTGACAAAAAATAAAAATCTAACAGTTTTGTTTAAGAAGTTCTTTGCATTTCCGCAATAGCTTTGGTGTTGTTATTTTGTTTGGAGGCTGTAAATGAATCTATTAATGCAGCACGTCCGCAGTCAGACATGCTGCCATAAATGTATTAATGTGTTACAGGACATATTTAAAATTAAACGTTTTCCTGTCACATTTTCATGCCACTGTGGTTCACATCATGAAATAAATAGAGTACTGACATTTTCAAAAGGTATGAAGTAATTCAAATAACCATCTCTGCATTTGGACCTATTCGTTGTTGGAAAAAGGTAACAGCTGTAAATCAGGAACAGAATGGCAAACAGAGTATATCCAGATGAGACACAACGATTGCAAAAGTATCTGTTGGTGTACAAGCTAATTGTTTTTAAATCTAAATATAAATTTAGAACAATGCGGAATGTGCCCTATTAAACATTTTGCAGTTCAAACCATACATCAATCTTACAATAGTTAATAGACGCTATTCTCTGTCACACCGAAATCCGTTACAACCTAAGATTAATTGTTATCACATCAAAATTTATTACAGCTGAATTTTATTTGTTGACAGGTCCTAGGTCCGCGGGTTATTTGTTAGACCTCTGCCAAAAAGAAGAGCACCGAACTTCAATATAACTGTCAAACAAATAAAGAACCATTGCTTTTATTTGCATTCGAAGTAGTTGTGCCAATTGCGCAGCTCTTTCCGAACCCAAATATTGTAGTACGTATACAGGGCGCACAAAGAGAAAAGGTGTCTTCGAGCATGCGCAAATTGTGCGGATTCACATCATCCTCTGCATGCGCAAAGGATCATCCGGGCCTTTGCTCTCTGTTCATACATTATGTAGTAATGATTCTGACAGGAAATGACGTGATCAGACTGTGCGGATGCACAGGCCGAGCTGGGCCTTAGCGTTTCTGCATATGCCCAGAAATGTTTTCGCGTGGCGAGCCTCATATTATATCTTTTTGACAGACAATATGCAAAGTAATTGCAATATTTGCACAGGTCATCTAAAACATGGAAGAAATATATGATATTCCATCGAATTCTTTCACCTTTAATGGCGTTGCAAAATACAAAACAGAAACGCCAGTCAAACATACTTTACTGTAATTAATCAGAATGTGTAATAATGCAGATTCGCATTTTGCGATTTATGTTGTTGCTAAATTCTTTTGGTATTGTCAAACAGTGGAAAAGCGTTTTGATTGTGGTGCCGTTGCTTTAAGTGCGTCCTTCTTTCGCTGTGGTGTCTTGGACGGAAGGTGCTAGGTGACTGTATCGATTCCTGATCATTGCCTTCCTTTCTATTTATTCTATACATAGTTTCATGTCCCTCTCTCTCTCTCTCTCTCTCTCTCTCTCTCTCTCTCTCTTATCTTATTAAATGGGTTCGCGAATATGTTAATATTTTGAACTTTTAGATTGTACTTCATTACAATATATTTGTTTGATGTATTATGGACAGCATAATTAAAGCGAGACCTACCTGATCATGTGTATATTTTATATCAAGCCTTCCTGAAGATTTAATATTACCTCTTAGACCCATTCAATTCGTTGATCATTAAGTTGGCTTTGACATTTTGCTCTTTTTTTTTTATTAATACAAGCAATTTTCTGTCATTTTAAGTCACTAAATTTAACTGATAGGTTTTGTTTGTAATCAACAAAGCGTCATTTCTCGCCATTATTAGAGAAAGGGTTAGGGCTATAGCCTTGATATTATGCGGCAGACTGCATGCCTAGTTATCAACCCAATCGTTGTTGACGGCTATGCTTCACTCTTTAATTGCACGACGGCGGTTCGGGCCTTTGACTCGACGACAGCCTCTTCGTAAAACTTTAACCAGTGGGTTGGGGCTTGACGAATTGTCTTTGGCTTGGACAGCCGTGGTTCAACTATTGGTTTTCATTTACTCTGTCACAAAGTAGAATTAGCCATGAGTACTCGTCTTTGTTTATCACAGTGATGAATTTGATTTTTATGTTTTTGCTTTGATGCATTGACTGAGTTGGGAACCTTTATGCGAACCGCATTTTTATGTTTTCTGTATTAAGAATGACATCGGGACCCAGGGTGAAGTTGGCTGGCTGTAAAAGTGCTATAAACTCCACCCACAGTGGTTTATTCTACTGACCGTTCTAAGGCGGTGATCCCGATGTTAGTCTTACTCTTTGTTACTTTGCGGTTTTTTCAACGAGGCGATTTGTTTTATGTCTTGCCTTGTGTTATTTAGTTCTTGTGTTTTTCAGTCCTTTTAGCATTGCGAATAACTCACTTGGTGCTTTTTGTACCTTTGTTCGATTTGCGCTTGTTTCGTTTTGTCTGTTTCCTCTTCCTCTGGGTGTCTGGGAAGAGTTGCGGTTTGTGATAGTGACACTCCCTGGACTTTTCTCTTACCCCCTTTTTAGATAAAATTGTAATGTACCAAAATTATAGCAGCATTAGATATTGCGTTCCCTAATACAGCGCGCATACGAGTATTATGCTAAAAGTACCATCGAGAATACATAATAGGTAACAGCGATAGCAGAGAATGCATAAAGTAAAGAAGTAACAGTTTACAACAGTACCGAGGTTTTGTTCTTATGATACATACCTACGTTTTCACATTTTGTAACTCGGATAATACTGTGTAATTCTATCGGTTTCATTTATGCATTTTTAGATGCAAATTATATTGCTTGATCGATATTAGCACTGTAAATGAATCAACATAGGCAAGTAGATCTCGATAAGTGTTCATAATTGCATTAATCACAACACCGACCGAGTTCACTGTAAACTAAACATTCTACTTTCGCCTGGATAGTGTCCTGCATTTTATACAAGGACAATACGGTCGCAACTTTGGGTAGACATGATACTGACGATGAAAAGATCTGCATCTAGGCTACATGTGCTACAGTTCTGGTGCATCCAAGTAAGACTAATGATGAAGTCTCGTTTGGTTGTCTTCGTGTGCTACGTTTTCTCAGGGCATATTTGAATTGTGAAAGATTTGAAGAGTTACGTGTTTCAAAGCCTTCCAAAGCTTTAGTGAAAATGGATAAACTACTAATTCATATGAACATAGCGTAGATAAGGTAATTTTCAAAGATTTTCTGTTATCAATAGACAGCATAACATCAAACGCGTTTGGTAAAATATCTTTTGGATAGGAGGATGCGTCTTTGTTAATAATTTTCTAGCAGCTCTCAATACATTTCATTGCAGTGACAGTTGCAAAATACGGAAAAATCCAGCCACTAAACATGCTGCGTTGAGTTGGACTTGTTCTGATTTATTTAGTTTTTTTTTGCACCCAGTCTACCCCATAACTGTTATATCTGAACTCTATTGTGTTTAGAATTTTCTTAAAATGTGTATTTTATTACGTCAGCAGTGAAGTTTGCTTTGAGCCCTCTCTCGAGCTGTTTGCTTTGATTCATCACAGTGTTTTGGATTATATGTGCTTTACTATTATGTCTCACGGATGATATAGAGGACCCCTATGCTGACCGAGCATATATTAGTAAATTCGAACTGCATCAGAATAAAGGGTGCGGTTTCTCGCGAGTTTAACTTGTTTAAGCTCACCCTCGCCCAACCCCCACCCCCAGTAGTTTTCCTTCTGACCTTTCCAAGTCGGTTCCTCTGTTGCATTTCGTCTTTGCTTGTGTGTCCTAGGTTTCATTTGTGCGTTTGTTTTCTCATTAATTGTTCCTCATTTCACATTATTTTGGTATTTTGTGATTTTTAGTATGTCAACAAAATATCATTTGCTTTCCATTACGAAAACAGACCTATTCAAATAAATAGAACATTTCACCTCCAAAAACTGAAAAATTTCAGATAAAAACTCAGATTTTTTTAATATTTCTGCTCAAAACATAGATTGTGGGTACTCGTTAGAACCGCCTCGGCGGACCTATGCTGTTCGCTTACTTCAGTCAAATAACTAGACATGTGACTTTTATGTGGTCTTCCTAAAGGGGCCCGGAATGTGCACTAAAAGATTGATCTGATTAATAGAGCTTTCTGCAACAGGCGGTTCTAACGAGTACCCACAATCTATATCTTTGAGCAGAAATAAGAAAAATAATGTATACCCCTGTAAACCCCAGTTTTACTATATAAAAGTGGGGTTTAAGGGGGTCAAAATTATATAGATCTGTTTTCGTGATGCGTGGTTATAAATGTAATTAAATTTGCGATATAGACAAATCCGTTCTGTTTCCAAATGGAGGCAAGTCGGTTCAGATGGCATTTAATATTAGGGCTAAACAAAAATAACCATTAAGCGCTGTCGCCTTCTCTTCATCTGAGTAAACGCATATGTCGCCCGTTATATGCAATGGCGGTATTGTAGAGGAATTGCTGGTTTGCCCATTAATCTACCCTATCACGAAACATATCTATATAATTTTGACTCCCTTAAACCCCACTTTTATATAGTAAAACTGGGGTTTACAGGGGTATATATTATTGTTTCTTATTTCTGCTCAAAAACATAGATTGTGGATACTCGTTAGAACCGCCTGTTGCAGAAGGCTCTATTAATCAGATCAATCTTTTAGTGCGCATTCCGGGCCCCTTTAGGAAGGCCACATAAAGGTCACGTGTCTAGTTTTTTGACTGAAGTCTACCACCTACGTAAGCGAACAGCAAGGTTTACATGGAGACTGCACAGATTCGCAGGAAACTTTGCTGTTCATATATGCTATAATAGTGCTTTTCCCCATGACACGGCAATATTTTTTCCCCGATTTTCGATTCTGTTTAGTAAAATATGGTTTATTTACCTATGCATACACGTGGATAGCACATCCGTGTGTCAACATAAAATCCTTTACACGTTACACCTCCATATTTTGGTTTTGGGTTGTCACAGACACGAAATCGCTGTTGGTAGCCAATGTCACATGACTTTAACAGGGAACATTTATTCCAGGCAGACCACGCGGACCATCCTCCGTGAATTGGAGCTGTAAATAAGACGCAGAAAGTATAACAAGCATGCTTTATATATCACAAGTGGATGCTTTCAGAAAAACGCTTTTTCTACGCTTAGCAAACACTATAAATGATAAAACTGATTGAATATTGATAGCAAAATGTTAAGTTTCATGTAAAGCCATCAAGTACTCTCCAAACATATATGAATTAATGACTGGACCATGAAATATAAGGCACACTGACCTCTTAAGATATGTCAATGTGACATATTTCATAGTTCAGTCATTGATCACGTCGGCGCAGACAATTAGAAGCATATCCTTGTCCCCGTATGTGTGAGCATATACATTTGTAGGATAGCCCCAGATCAAACTTGTATGATCAGAGTAGGCAATGTTGACCATTCGACCAGCACCATTTAGTCGTATCGCCGGGTAGCTATATAACGTGTTTACCCTAAAAAATGGGACATTTAAACTCCTTTCCGTACATGTGATAGAATTTGAACAAGCCCAGTGTACTTCCTGGCTTGAAATGCTGTTTGAGTTGCAAACAGTGTAGACCTTGATCAGACGACGCATTCTGTATTTTACATTTACACATTGCATTAGGCTTTATGTTTTTAACTCATTGTATTTTATGTTTGTTCGCTCAGTCCTGTCTGTCCAAATACTTAATAATACTTAATACACATGTAATACGGTAAATAAGTAGATATGTGCTAATTTAGAAGAAGTACGGTAAAAGGCTCGCTGTTCAAACCTTCAATATAGGCAGTATACGAAAATTTACCCAAATACGTATACCAGTATAGTCTATTAGCTTATAAGCGTAATCTAAAAGCATTTTAACCCTTAAAGCGTCAGTCACAACTGCAGCGGGCATTTTAATCGTTCTCTTTTATTATTCAGAGCAATAAAGCATGATATTTCATGTAGGCGGACGATTCACACGAAATGTCAGCTTATTGAATGTCGTCTGCTACGGTTCTACATGTACTTCTCAGGATCAGGATCAGATCAAGGACGTTTCCTGCGTTCAGAGGTAATCCAGTTAGCATTCTACATAAATCTATAGCGGGCCGTTATCGGCCCGTCAGCTACCCAATGTAGAATAGCTATGTAGAATGTTCATTGGGAAGTGTCTTCGCGTCGGTTGACTTCGTAGAAAGGCTGGACTCTACCACGCCGTCATAAAAGAAGTGTCCTGTATACTACAGTTGACTTTCGTTATCTCGATCTCGGTTATCTCGAATAACCGTTTATCTCAAAGTGAAAATCTGGTCCCTGCCTTAACATGTATATCTAACAACAGGTAAAAAAAATATTGTGGAAAAGAGGAGAAATTGCTCCTGAGGAGCAATTTCTCCTCTTTTCCACAATCTTTTCAATACATCTCTAACTTCAAGAGCCCAGTTACTCATATATTTGTTAAATGTAGTTGTTCGAGTTATTTTTTCCTCAATTCTGCAAATCTGATATGTCGAGGTACGGATATCTCGGGGTAGGATATCCCTTGGAATTCGAGATAAAGAGAGTCGACTGTATATTGTGACACTGGTATTAGTACGAGTATAAGTATAATTAATTTCGATGTTATTTTAATCAGCAATAAAATGCACATAGAACGCCCAATTTAATTGTGGCCTGTCAATTCAGGGTTTCTTATTATTTTATTTACGCTTAGCGTACTGGGTAAAAATTTCAGCAGACGATATTTTGATTTTTTTTTAATTATTATTTTAGGAGACAATATAAATGAAATGTCAAGTCCTATTTTCTGTGAAAATAAGAAAAAATATCGTCAGTTTGTCGTCTGCTGAATTTGATCACAGTCTGCTAAGCTCTAAAAGTGTGCGCCACACACAAAGTCTTGTAAATTTGAATCTGAACATGTCATGAAATTTAGCTCTGATTGCATACTGATACAGTGAAGGCCCTGATCAGCTTTGGTTCCTCACAGCGTTGGCACAGTTTTCGCTCGCCACATGCCTAATACAGTAGAACTTCAATGGCTCGAATCCCGATGGCTCGTTTACCATGGATGAGTCGAACACGTTCTTGAGTCCGCAGGGATTTCCTCCAAATACGACATACTGATAATTTAGGGAGATTTCCTTCTTTTATCTTGCAAATGTATGTTGTGTGTACTCATTAGAATCGCCTCGATGAGGCGATTCTAATGAGTACACACAACATACGTTTATAATATAGAACACCGAAAAGATATCCCACAATTATCTCCATTATGCCTCCTGGTATGGCACTAATAGTAACCTTCCGTGGCTCGAACAAATTTTCATGGTCCCAAAGGGGTTCGAGCCATCGGAGTTCGACTGTAAATGGATATTGTAGAACATATTGATATAGACTAAAGGCCCAGAACTCAGTCTACTGACCATGACCCGGCTCCGCTCTCCGCCTACTGACCATGACACGGCAATGAACAATAGTGCTTTTAAGTGTTGTTACCATGACACGGCACGGCGAAATTAATCAATGTTCTTTAGTGATGTATGAATTCAAGCTGCCATGTTGAAAGACATTCTGTATTTCAATTCATTATTACATATTTAGCACTTTATATTATATACAGTTGACTCTCGTTATCTCGACCACGCTTATCTCGAATAACCGCTTATCTCGAAGTGAAAATCTGGTCCCTGTCTTAACATGAAAATCTAACAACAGGTAAAAAAAAATATTGTGGAAAAGAGGAGAAATTGTTCCTAAGGAGCAATTTCTCCTCTTTTCCACAATATTTTCAAATTGAATATATCTCTAACTTCAAGATTCCAATAGAATATATATTTGTTAAATGTTGTTGTTCGAATTATTTTTCCTCAATTCTGCAAATCTGATATGTCGAGGTACGGATATCTTGAAGTATTTCAGAGAGTCCCTTGGAATTCCAGATAACGAGAGTCGACTGTATTTATATATTATAATTGAAACAAAACGTTGACATAGATATTTTATATATTACAATTACCTTTATGTATCACATTAAATTTATAACGAAATATAAGTGAAGATACCCCGAAGCACAGCACTCCCAAGGCACCAAGAGAAGGAGAGATAAGGAACAAATATCCACCAAACTCTCTTTTTAAACTACAGACGCACCAACAAAGTGGAACTGCTCCAGAGAAACAGCCATGGATCAGTCAGTAGGAAAACTTCTGGGGATGGGTGGGTTAGGGCGCGTTTGAGTGTGTGTGTGGGGGGGGGGGGAGGGGCGGCTTAAACCAGTTTTACTCGTGCGAAACCTCACCCTTATCTGCGATGCAGCTCCAAACAGTACAACAATACAAAGAAAATACCCAGTCAGCATTCTACATAAATCTATAGCGGGCCGTTATCGGCTCGTCAGGGTAGCTGATAGGCCGATAGATGGATAGAAACAAATTAGTACATACGTGAAGAAACATTGAAACAGACATGTTTTTCACTAATTTGATAAAGGTAAATTGGACTATATTATATTGTGTCCCACTTTATTTACTCTAAGTATTCGGAAAGAAAGGCCTGAGTAAACTTGTGTTTGATCAGGGTCTACATTGGAAATTGTTTGCGACTCATCCAGCAGTTTAAGACAGATCATCATGTTCATGTAGTAACATGACGTTTTCAGTGTTTTGAAAAGGAGTTTAAGTGTTTGAATATTTAGAGTAAATACGCTAGAAAAAACAGAATCGTTAGGTTATAGGGCCAATCAGAAAATCAAAGCCTTGATAGCATTGGTGGGTCGATTGTCTCTGAATATCGGCGTGGAAAATGACCCTGGACGGAGACTTAAGACTGTTTCATTTAACCCTTAACTTACTGTAACTTAAGCAAATATTGCAGACCCTGATCAGACGCCGCAGAATGCGGCATCTGATCTTGGTCTGCACTATTTGCCAATGTCCCAGTTTAAGTTTTACAGATAATCCTCTTCACGGTACTCTAACATCATAGTAACAAGAATAGCGCGGCTATAAATAAGCGTTACCTAGAATTCGTATAAACCGCGCAGTCTGTTTTCATTGGTCAATGATAATTACGTTGAAAACAACCCAAAGGAAATTTTGGGGTATGTATACTATGGATCGATTATAAACAATCGATCCAGTTGTTAGACGTGCAACAGTTCTCATTCTGGCATATGAACAATAAAAATCTTTACACCATATACTCTTATAGTGTCCCCATTTAAAATGCACTGTCCATCACGAAAACACGCCTATATAATTTTGACCCCCTTAAACCCCACTTTTATATAGTAAAACTGGGGTTTACAGGGGTATACAGTATGTTTCTTATTTCTGCTTAAAAACATAGATTGTGGGTACTCGTTAGAACCGCCTCGGCGAGGCGGTTCTAGTGAGTACCCACAATCTATGTTTTGAGCAGAAATATGAAAAATATCAGAATTTTTATCTGAAAATTTTCATATTTTGGTGGTAAAATTTTCAATATATTTGAATAGGCGTGTTTTCGTAATGCGTAAGTGACTTATATTCTATCGTCTGGAACGTTGGGAAAGGTCATATTGTCGTGGAAGTTTATCACCCTGTGCCGTGTGCGATATCAGCCTAAAAGGAGTCACGATGTTTTAGTGTTTTTATTTTATTTTTATTTTATTGTTGTTTTTTTTTTTTTGTCGTTTTTTTTTCTTCAGTGCATTACATGGTCTCTCATTCTCAATCAGATCGATTATTCCCTTCAATTGACGCAACAACATAGTTCGTAAAACTTTTAAATTTATTGAGAATTCTTAAAAATTTCAGAAATCTGGATTGAACTCGACAGACACAAAAAGTTTGTCGGACTTGTTTATTTACATTCGTTACCAAGTAAATCACGTGAAAAGGTCGGCTACATTTTACTGCACGACACGACGTTGATACACGGTGAACAAAGTAAAACGTTGCAAGGATAATTATGCTTTTTTTCCGGAAACAGAAACTCCGATTGTGGAAAAAATGAGAAAATAAATGCATAAGTACAGTCCACCCTTATTATGTCAAACTCGCTTATCTCGAATAACCGCTTATATCGAAGTAAAATTCTGGTCCCTGTTTTAACATGGAAATCTAAGAGCAGGTAACAAAATATTGTGGAAAAGAGGAGAAAATGCTCCTAAGGAGCAATTTCTCCTCTTTTCCACATTATTTTGTATATATCTCTAACTTAGGAGTCAAATTACATATCCATTTGTTAAATGTGGTCGTTCGATCTACTGTTTTCCTCACCTCCGCAACTCTGATATCTCTAGGTACGGATATCTCGAAGTGTTTCAGAGAGTCCATTGGAATTCGAGATAACGAGAGTCGACTGTATATAATAAAGAGGATATTGGCTTAGTATCGAAATAAATTATGTGGTGACTCATTATTTTGGTGGAATCGACTCACAAGCTCGCCGGTTCCGCCAAAACGAGTCCCCACAAAACATATTGCCCTTGTGTGAGAGTAATATGATGATGTGTTCACGCGACGCAGGTAATATCTCCCGAGGGCTTGCCCGAGGGTAACATTAATATTGTCAAGCAGGAAAAAATCGTCATACAGCCCTTGTACAAGGGTAACAACTGTTTATATACCGATCATTTGGTACAACTGTACTGTACGGAGAAACACGAGAAACTGATGGCTGAAAACTAACATTACTTTGCCAGGAGGCAAGGGTGAGGGTAATATTACATGTGCTTAGTATGATGTCATCAGGGGGTAACAACGCAGAATACTACCCTGTACCTGAAATGCTGTCTTCAACAAAGTATAGTATGAAAAATAATAAAAAATACATTGGTCTGATATTGGTGATTATTGTCCCGCGTTGGAATATCGAGAATGCGAGCTTCCAACTCGGGACACCGTTCACCAATATTAGTGCGATAACCCTGATGATATAAACGACATCTAATTGGCATTCCATCCTGCCACACAAGTTTGTCACATGACGTTACATGACATGTATTTGACACCTGTATGAACTATGTGTTCTGATTTTATTTTATTATTATTATTTTTTTTTGCATTTAACCAATTCCGATCCCACGCCCACCCAGTTCATCGTATTATACAGTAGTACAAAAAAATTATTAAGACGTTTATGCCATGCATTACGAAAACACGCCTATTCAAATATATTGAAAATTTCACCACCAAAAACTGAAAGTTTCAGATAAAAAGTCTGATATTACGTATTTCTGCTCAAAAAACAGCTTGTGGGTACTCGTTAGTGCCGCCTCGCCACAATCTATGTTTTTGAGCAGAAATATGAAAAATAATGTATACCTCTGTAAACCCAGTTTTACTATATAAAAGTGGTGTTTAAGGGGGTCAAAATTATATAGGTATGTTTTCATGATGATAAGAATGCTGCGAATGTATTTTATAGCAATGCAATGCTGTTGACTTACCGATAAATGCTCGTTTCATCAGTGATTCCCAGACCAGTTTAATGGTGACCGTTTCAGCTATGGACCACTGCGTGCTTACTGTAGTAACATTAGGCTGCACTGGCAAGGTATTACCAATCACCAGTTTGATAATATCTATTCCACAAGTTCTTGCATATTGTCCTTCAGTCATGGTGTTGTAGGAACAGAATGGTGAGCTGTCTGTGAGGTGAATAACACGCTTAACCGCCTTTGGACGGCCATATTGGAAAAACATATTATTTGCTGTACCGATGCCTTTGCCTGAGCATCCGCCACGAAAAGTTGGTCGCATATTGCTTAAGCTTTCTAGGAGGAACTTCTTATTGCTTGATAGAGATATCATGTCATCTATACCAACGCTGACTATCACGATCCCTATTCTGTTTCCTTTCGGGCCCAGAGGTACGTCTTTTATAAACTTCTTGAGAAACTCCATCACAAAGGGGTTCCATGTCACTCTGCCGCTGGAGTCAATATGTCCGAACTCTGCTGATGCTTCGATAACAATTATTATGTCGGAAATCAATGCATTTATGAGCGCTGTAACGAAAACCGAAGGACGTTTTTGAGCACCAATGTCAAAAATTCGTACTTTTGGACTTGTGTGCCCAGCGAAGATTCAGACAAGCCTGCTCATTCGCGCAATCTGACTGGAATCTTCATTGGATAATTTTTGGATGGTCGAGGATGCTAAGTTTCTTCTTGCGGATAACAAAGACTTCAATAAGACTGTGCGGGATGTGCAGGCAGAATTGAATCTTCGTTGGGTGAATAATTCAGAAGGCACATTTCATCGTGCTGAGGCTCATTTGTTACATAATGCAAATACAGATCAGAAACCCCTATACATATTATGCGCAACGCACGAAAATGACCCATATTGCGGACAACGTAGGTCCTGATCAGAATCCGTGCAAACTGACCTGAGCATTCTTTATTCGTCGACATATACAACAGTATCCATTGAAAATGCAAGCGGACAATGAAGGTCCTGATCAGCCTGCGCTTATGCGCAGGCTGATCTGGGCCTGCGTTGTCCGCATCAGGGCCCTTTTTCGTGCGTTGCGCATCAATTATAACTATGTACCCTAAGGAATCGGACTGGCAGGCAAAGCAATCAATGTAGACCCGAATCAGACGCCGCGCCGCTAGAACTGCATTGTTTGCTACTCATCCAGCATTGTGTTTACATTTTGGGTAATACGGTACGGACGAAACGGAAATTTGAAATTAGAAAAGTTTACAAAACGTCGTTCAAAGCGATGGATACATACCGACACGACCGATATTGTAGTGTAATATGATGAAAATCCAGTTTATTCAAAAGTTCGTAGTTTTCTTTGGTTTTGTTTGTTCATTTATTCGTCATTTATAATTATCAGTGTGTATAAGGCTAATATGTCTGAATGCATAAATAAATGTTATCAGCGTTAGTAGGGAACAATTTGTTAGGTAGTTGTTAGGTTGGTCGTAACAAGAAAACGAATTTTCGAAATGTGGTATGTTACCGCGTCTTAGCAACCGCCCGACCACCACCCCCCCCCCCCCCCCCCAAAAAAAAAAAAAAAAAAAAAAAAAAAAAAAATGAAAACAATGGTTGTGCATTTTGAAACCTCGTAAATATGCCTATTTGATAACGCCAAATACATGTATGACTGTCTCAGCTTTTTCAAAAGCTAACCGTGTATACATGCTAAATAAGCCGATATATTTGAACCAGTAACACGGGATTACCTTTTGAGTATGCGAACACTGCATGCAGATCGTAAGCAAATATATACAGATTCTGGTCCGACAATGCTACCTTGCAATGTGCCATATCTAATAAAGTGACTAGAGTGCAGCGGAAGCGTTTGCTGACAGCGAAGGCCAAGATCAGCATACGCATGTGCCAAGTCTAATCAGAGTGTCCTTGAATTATTGAATATTATAGAATATACAAATGTACCAGCGAACAGGCATGACTCTGAGGAAACTCTCGATTCACAGACTGTTCAGTTCGCACATCGTAGTTGCCCTGACTGTTTGGACAGGCAGGCCTAAGGAAGCAGTGTAGACCCAGACAAAATGCCTCAGAAAGCGGAGTCTGAGTAGGGCTTACGCTTCCACTTATCCAGCAGTATTAAAGACATCATCAGGTAAGAAAATGGACTTGTTCATATTAATTTTATCAATGTGGTAAGGTTTTTGTTTTAGGATTTAGGATATATTTGGTTAGGCATTACGGTGACAGTATGCCTGTTCAGAAATGCCTGTTCAGCTGCGACTGATTAGAATCTACACGATTTGCCAGTCATCAAACAGTTTATGACACATCAACAGGTAAAACATGACTGAGACCTCATTGGCCAAAACTAGCTAGTCTGTCCAAAAGAAACATGACACTTCAGTGGTTTCTCTTTTGTGTGTTCATTGCTCTCAAAGGTCATTCCTTTTACAAGAAATTAATCTTCACTACGACTGGTGTTAGTGCCGTGTGGTGGCCGTAAAACGTCTTCCTGTCCTTAACTATAGTCCTGCTGAACCCGGATATACCCTGCCTTTGCAAACAGTGTAGATCCAGATCAGTTGGCTTCTGAAAAAGCCAACTGAGCTGGATCTGCACTGTTTGCCATTAAGTATATGAATTTATATCAACAATCTGGAACAAGTAATCTGATTGGTTGAAAATTAGAAGCGGGCGTGGCATCTTAACTCTTCTCTTGCTAAACACGACAGGCCCTGTCAGTGTAGATCTAGATCTGCACTGTTTGTCATTAAATATGTGTATTTCTATCAAAAACCCGGATCAAGTAATCTGATTGGCTGGAAATTAGAAGTGAGTGTGGCATCTTAATTTAGTCAGCACGACAAGGGTTAACTATAGTGCAGTTTATATTATCTGGTCTTAATGATCATTGAGCCCATTCCGGGATTTTTGAAAATGTACATGAGTGTCACTGAGGAGGCCTGATTGGCCAAAACTAGCTAGCTTGGCTCAGAAAACATGTTGCTTTAGGTGTTTTAGTTTTGTGAGAGTGTTTATTGCTCTTCCTATTCTTGCTAAACACGAAATGCCCTGTCTTAGCAAACAGTGTAGATCCAGATCAGTTGGCTTCTGAAGAAGCCAACTGATCTGGATCTGCACTGTTTGTCATTAAATATGTGAATTTCTATCAAAAACCCGGATCAAGTAATCTGATTGGCTGGAAATTAGAAGTGGGCGTGGCATCTTAATTTATTCAGCATGAGAATGGTTAACGGTCATTCCATTTAGAATCTATTCTTCAGTTTATATTTGGATATTAAGGTGTTAAGATATCCGGTGTTTAGGTTAATTACGGTATACTCTAAGGCAACGCTACTTTTGAGATTAGCCATATACTCACATTTAAATCCTCTTCCTACTGCCCCATCCACGGCTGGTGCCAGTGGAACGTTAGCATAGAGATGGTCTATGGGTAATCCGTGGACTGGGTCGGCCGGTATTTCCGGTTGCTTCAGTAAATCAGGCAAGGTACCTGGAATCGGCAGAGACATTGACAGTGTCGTATCGAGTTTAGCTTGGGTGCTTTCTTTTAGAGGTTTGTCATAGCCATAAACTGGCTCTTGGTGAGATATTGTATCCAATGGTAAAGGAACTGCGCCTGGCTGCCTTGGTGGGAAACGTTTCCAGAAGCCACCCTCCCACTGAAGTTTGTCGGATGAATCTTGAGAACTAAATCCTTGTTGTGTAGCAGCAGCCTGCTGCTTAGAGGGCTCTAAAGTGAATCCGGGAAATGTCTTGTCAAAGACAAGCGGAAATATTCCAGATTGCCCTGGAGCTAAACCTTTCATCGCACCACCTTTAACTGCACCTGCTGAGATCTGCGCAGACGACTCAAAGCCCGTTTTTCGGAACGCTTTATCTTGAGAATACAAAGCAGTCTGATCTTGTCCGGAGCTTTTCCATGCCCCATATGTCTGATCAAATCCAGCTGGTCTTTCTTGAGCAGCTTTTGACTGTTGTCCTTGGGATCCAGAAACAAAAGGGTTCACTACCCCGGTATAAGTATCACCAACACCTGTGCTGCCAAGAGAGAAAGTCCCTGAGCCCGTTTGAAGACCTGATCCAGTGTCTTTTTGTCCCATTCCTGGACTATAAGGCAATGTTTTGCTCATCGCCTGCTGCGAAAATTTCTGCGGACCTGACTGCGATATACTCTGACTTTGTGCCGACATCTGAACAGGAATCAAATCTAGTGCCTGGTCGGAATTTAGACTAAAGTCAGAGAAACCATTACTGTCTCCGTTTATACACACCAAACTAGTTACAATGAACAAGAATCGGAGTAGCCATTCATTCGCCTCCATGCTTCTGGGCTGAAATGAAAATACACAAATAAAAGCAAAAATGCACAAGATTAACATGGTATCATCACGAAAACATACCTATATAATTTTGACCTCCTTAAACCCCACTTATATATAGAAAAACAGGGGTTTACATTATTTTTTTTTTATTTTTGCTCGAAAACATAGATTATGGGTACTCGTTAGAACCGCCTCATCTAACGAATACCCACAATCTAGGTTTTGAGCAGAAATATGAAAAATATCAGATTTTTTTTTATCTGAAAATTTTCATTTTTTGGTGGTAAAATTTTCAGATCATTTGAATAGGCATGTTTTCGTAATGATAAAAGTGTAAATAAGAGGTTGTTCCTCGAGATAAGGCGCATGTTCGCTTCATAACTTATTGGTATTTTTTTTTCTTTTTTTTCTATTTCTCCCCAAACAAATGTTGCTTCTACACATTAGTCTAAACATTAGAAGCGCCTCGCGAGGCGCTGCTAATGAGTATGCACATCATTTATTTTTCTAGTGAAATGAACGGAATATCTATCAGACTTATCTAAATCTATGTAAGCAAAGTCTTAATAAGAGAAAAGGACGGCAACTCAATTATCAAGTACATTAAGGCATATTCATGTATCCATACAGCACGTTAACGTTTTCACATTCAGCCTAATGGAAACGTCACCGTGATCAAACTATAATAAATTCACGTCGTAGAGCGTGCAGAAGGGAGCGTCTGATGGCGTCGCATGTAAATATTTACTTCTCTCGACGTCCGCTGCAAAATAGTTCTTGGAAAACCATTGTAATAATGTCGATTTACCTTTCTGTATCATGTTAGAATCGAAATGATTTTTTTTTTCTGCTGTGTATTATCGCGACCATCGCATAGTGTTGTTATTCATTCACGCCGGCTTCGACGTCGTGAATTAAAACTTTGAATTCTGCCTTGAAACACCATGCGTTATTCGCGATAATTTACAGTAGAGAAAAATTCATTATTATAAAATATTCATAGAGATAACAACAAATTGAAATCAGATTTCAAATCTGGCTTGCCATTTTAGGGGTTGTATCACAAATTTGCATTTTTAGTATTTGAAACGTTTCCTCCGTAAACTATCACCTATCTTCCGTTAGAGATCTTATCGTTTTGAAAAAAAAAAAAAACATTTACAAACAATCCAAGCGCTTATTTATTTTATAATCAAAAAGCATATGCATCTTGCTAATGGCATTAATAATGAATCCGAAATTTTCAAATCACCTTTAAACAAATTCTCTCTGCTTTAACCGTTACCACTATCAGCGAATTCAGCAGACAAAGAAAATATATCTTTCTCCTTTTCTAAGAAAAAAGGATTTGACATTAATGCTATTTGTCTCCTTCGAGACAATTTGCATGAAATGTCAAACGATATTTTCTGGAAAAAAAATGTAAGAAAATATTACAAAATATTTTATACTGAATTTTTACCAAGCATGCCAAGCGGTATTATCTGTCACTCTGCGCAAAATCTTGAGCTATACTTTGCGCTCAAAAAAAAAAAAACGGAAAAAAAAATTGCATAACTGTACATTAATGATATTCTGATTTACACTGAAACTACATTACAATAAATGTCCATTGTGATATGTAAAAAGAAATGCACAAAACTCATATAATGTCACCTGGCACACAGCAGCAGTGACAGAAATTATGCAATTATTCGATTTTAATAGATTCTTTTAATTAACGTCAGAACGAAAACAAAATACAATAGGGTCAAAATGGCCCTGTATCGCTCTCCTGATTATCAGCCAATCGAGTCAATTGGCCTTTCCGTTCAAAAAAAGAGCCGCCATCTTTGATTTCCAGTCAGTACAATTTTAGCTAATTTTGATCTACAAACGTCCCCTCAATATTTCCAATGAAGTTTCGAGTCAGTTGGCGTTTTGGCTCAAGAGAAAAAATCCAAATAAATTTTTAATATGGCGGCTAGGGCGACCATCTTGGATTTGCGATCGGATCAATTTTAGTTAGTTTTGATGTTCAAGTCACTCCGATACTTCCTGTCAATTTTCGAGTCATTGGCCTTTCCGTCCAGGACAAGAAGCTCAAAATAGATTTTCAAGATAGCGACTGTGGCGACCATCTTGGATTTCCGGTCAGAACAACTTTAGCTTTTTTGATGGACACGTCACCAGATACTTCTTACCAATTACAAGTCAATCAGCATTTTGATTCAGGAGAAGAAGTTCAAAACAGATTTTGAAGATGGCGGCCGTGGCGTCGACCTTTTATTTCCAATCGGAAAGATTTTAGCTATGTGTGATCTGCAAGTCACCATAATTCATACCAAGTTTCTAGTCAATAGGCCTACCCGGGAAAATGCAGATTATGAAACCTTTGCGATTAAGGTGTTCAGTCTTCCATCACTTGATAGTAATTGATAAGACTAGAAAGGTATGGAAGATAGGGTGTTTAAAAATCTGACAAATCCAAATATGGTAATTTCAGAGAAAAATATTTATATTTTCATAACTGAACCCGCAATTACAATTCAAATAACACATTATTACAGATCTACTATCTAGGCACACGTCTGCTAAATATCATAGAATCTGAATCATAAATAATAATGCTATACATTATTTTATACAGTAACCTACTGTCCTTTCAACATGTCTTGGAAAGATGTTTTTTGCTTGGTGTTTCATTTTAAATGAAAATATTTTGTTCTGATTGACCATATTTTATCAGAAACCATTTGTCTTTTCTGTTTCAGTGTTTTGTTTGCAAATATTTACACTAAAATTAAATTTACGGCCAAAAGTTGGTCTGACCTATGCAATTTCTATAGTAACGTGATTTTTTGGAGTTTTTGTCTAAGAAAATATTTTTTATTTTTCTTTGTTGAATTTAAATTATTGATGTTTCACAACCATATTGTGAAAATTGCAGAAAAAATGAACAAGCGGAACTTGTTGAAAATCTGCCTCCAAGTTATCTACCCTACAGATTTCTGCAAAATTCGCATTCATTTTTACTATGGGAAAAAGTGAAAATATTTGATTTTTTAAAATCCAATGCCTAGAATAAAACTTTTTGTGCATAGGTAGTTATGACAAAAGTTTGCACATTTACTTCTTTTGTGTAAAGCGCTAAGCAAAAAAGACTTTCTGAAAGATGTCGAAAGCACAGTAGTACGATTAAGTATGAGAAAATTGCTCATTTGTACCCACCTATATACATTTATAACATCTTTTTATATGTTCTATATATTTTGGACATCCATAACTCCGGAACTACTTAAAATATCAAGTTCCCATTTTAAGCGTTTCTTGGTTGTGTGAAGAACACCAAACGCATACAATTTCAAAATCCTGGGTTCACAGTTTTAAAGTTGGTATTTTCCGGATAAGGCGACCTCTCGGTTAAAGAGAAAAAGTTCAATATAGATTTTTATAGATTGCGGCTGTGGCGGCCATCCTGGATTTCCGATAGGAACGATTTTACCTATATTTTATCTACAGATTGCCCCGATACTTCCTACTAAGTTTCTTGCCAATTGGCCTTTCAATCATGAGAAGTTAAGATTATATTTTCAAGATGGCCTTTCGTAGCGGCCATCTTGGATTTACTATCAGAACTATTTTAACTGTTTTGGTCTACATGTCACCCTGATATTTCATACCAAGTTTCGAGTCAATTGGCCTTTCTGTTCGTGAGAAAACGCTCAAAATAGATTTTCAAGACGGCCGCCATGTCTCCCATCTTGGATTTTCGATCCGAACGATTTAAGCTGTTTTGATCCCCAAGTTACCCTGACACTTCCTACCAAGTTTCAAGTCATTTGGACGTTTGGTTCAGGCGAGGAAGCTCAAGATCAGTTTTCAAGATGGCGGCCATGGCGGCCATCTTGGATTTCCGGTCGTTACGATTCTAGCTGTTTTATTATCCGCAAGTCACCGTGATACTTCCTGCTAAGCTTTGAGTCAACTGGCCTTTCGGTTAAGGAGAGGAATAGATTTTCAAGATGGCCGCCAGACTTTTAAAGCAGACTGTTGTCGACTCCCGATTCACGACGCATGACGAACGACGGACATGGACTTATCGCAATAGTTGCTTCGTGAGGAATTTAGGCGCCATCTCTAATATTTAGCGTTTCGTGAGGAATTTAGGCGCCGACATCTCCAATATTTAGCAGTTATGGTGTTCACTGATGAAGTATTTCACAACAATATAGGATTTGTAGATTTTCTAAGTCCATTATTGACAGGCATGCGCACTTTCGGGGCAATGATCGCTAAATGCATGCTATTTCGCATTCAGTTCAACCTTGGCTTTAATTTATAAATGGTTTCAAGACATTATATAAACATGTCATTTAGCTGTGTTTTCTCTTTTATGTTTCATGTAAAGTGTGCTAATAAAATCATGTCGCTAATGACGTTTTTTTTTTTTTTTTTTTTTTCTTTCTTTCTTTTTTGCGTTTTTTTTTTTTTTGTTTTTCTTTCTTTCTTTTTTGCGTTTTTTTGTTTTTTTTGTTTTCTGTTTGTGTGTGTGTGTGTGTGTGGGGGGGGGGGGGGGGGTGGGCCGAGTGGGGGGTGGGGGAGGGGCGCGAAGGGGAGGGGTGTAAGGGTGGATAAAAATAAACATTATCACTTTTAGTGATGACGAATTTGATCTTTGGTTCTGACAATCACTAGGTCTGGTGGGATGGTACTCTGTCTTAAAAACCTATGGAACTTCCGACAATCGTAAAACCGTCATCTGATTTCAGTGCAAGCTATGGATATTTCAACTTTTCTGAGAAGTAGTCGACTGTCTTCTTCGACGTCTTCGACGTTTCTTTACAAAAGTAAATTTAAAAGTTTTCGCAAAATTTCAATTTGAAAACGGTAAAATGAGTACAATTACCAGTATATCTAAATAAGACGAGAACACAATCTACGTCTTTCACTATATTTACTCCATATTTACTTTTTGTGTATAACGCAAACATGGTGAGGATAAATTAACAAAGCCAGTGAACCGTGAAAAGTAGGTCAAAACCCGATAAACTTCAACTCCTGGACCTTTCATACATGTGTGGTACAAGTAAGATGTTCCCGACCATTACACCTTTTTGGAAACTGACCTAGTAGAGGAGGAACTAACAATTAACAAAATTGTGGAAAGCAGGTCACTAACTGATAGCGGGCGTAAATGCTCTCTCTTCGATACAAATTTGCTCCTAGCACTTGTAGCTCTTAAGAGGATTGGAGACGTTCTATAGATGAGCATTTTTACAAGGGGGACAACTTTTGTGACTTCCAGTTTGCTCTTCTGCATACAAATCCCCTTCTAGAAGGAAATTTATCCTAAAAGGGACGAATTTGCTTCCAAGACGGAGCAAAGTATTTCCTTTAAGAATAGACTCCTTCAAACAGAGAGGGTGCAGGAAAACAAACAGGAAGTCACAAAAGTTGTCTCCTCTGTAACATTGGGTAGAAAATCTACCAGGTATAACCAGTCTCCTTAAAAAACTACCCAGCTAGCATTTTTTTTATAAATCTATAGCAGGCCGTTATCGGCCTGTCAGGGTAACTGACGGGCCGATAACGACCCGCTATAGATTTCTTTATAAATCTATAGCGGGCCATTATCGGCCCGTCAGGGTAGCTGACGGGCCGATAACGGCCCGCTATAGATTTATAAAGAATGCTTACTGGATAGCCAAACATAACATTAACATAGTCTGTAAAACATGAAACATAGGTCAAGGCAACAAAGCGAGTGTGTGCTTCAGCTGCGCTTTTCGTTGATATGTCATTATTTTAAGGGGACGGGATACGCCTAGGCCCAGCTGTTCAAAGCATCGTAAGTTTAACGAGCTCGTTAATGACAAACTCGTTAGCTGTTGCAGCTAAGGTACTTTAAAATACATTGGTATTTTTGCTGCAAAAATGTGAGTAGCTTATTTTTGTAAGCAAAATATCAATGTCATATTTCAAAGTAGAAAAAATAACGTCACGTTAGATAACAACTTCGATAAGTTTTGAACAACTTGGCCTGGTAGACGTGTCGAGACTTTTAACAAGGAAGAAGGTTATTGTGGCTCCCTGTTCGTTTCTCTGCATAACTAAGCCCTTCAGAAAAAGGGTCTACTCTAATTGGAAACAATTTGCTCTGCATGCGCCCCGCCCACCCTGCTATGTTAGAAGGCCACTGTGTAGAAGAGAAGCAAAAGCAATTTCTACAAAGTTGCCTCCCGATGAAAGCGTATGTATTCCTCTTAAGAAAATGATCTTACCTCATAAGGTGAATATTTATATAAATAAAGTCGGCGAAGTATAAAAAGTAGGTCAAGGACCAATACATGTACTGATGGCGTTTCTAAGCTTCGCTCTCCTAGACGCAACTGCTGAGTACGTGTAGTTTACTCCAATTGTGTTAATACAACATATGTTAAATTGAAAGGTCTCGTAAATATCAAATTTATCTCGTAACTGTCGAATCTGTGGCAAACAGATTCGTATAGGCAGAAGTGACTGTCTACATGATACATAGAATATTATATAGTCGCATCATTTATTAATATTGCGTGTGGTTATATTTTTTCTATTCATATGCATTTATCCAACACCGCATCCGCATTGGCAGACTGTTGTCTAATAAAGGAAAGTACGATTTGCTGTCATGTTAAGATTTTAACTAATGAATAGTACTGGTATAATGTTAAATATTTAAAACGTTTATCCGATGGTACAGTGTGCATTCAGAAAACCAAGCCATTGTGCATGTAATTGTACTTGCAAATACAACTTACTGTATAGTTTATATTGTCTGTCCTATGTGATCACTGAGCCTTTTCCAGGATATTTGAAAATTTATAAAGGTATCAGAGCCACTGATGTGGTCTATGTGCTAACTGGCCGAAAGTCCTGCTAGAAAACTTTGACACTCCAGCTATTTTCTGCTCTCTGTGTGTGTGATTGTGTGTTGTGTGTGTTTGTATGTATTTGCGTGTGTCCATCGCTCGCAATGGGTATTATTTTTAGAATCTTTTTCAGTAATTAGAAATAACTGTCTGGCTTATATAGACAGGAGTAGAAACATTCTTCTCGTTTCTTTTCGATACAATCTTTAGATTTTGAAACAACAATGGAAAAAAAATGTGTTTGTAGTTCTAACATTATTGGAAAGGACCTTTCCACAATGTTCACTTTGAAATAGGGAAGTTTCGCTCCAGTACAGACTATTTCCTATAATAAACTAATATCATGTATTCTTGGCATGTGGGAAATAACTTGAGCGAGTCCAAAACTGGCAGGAATACTTCATTCTTGGTAGCATTCTTCTAAATGTATTCATTCCTGGTAGCATTCTACTAAATATATTCATGAGCAGTGGTCCTGCCCTTTAGAGGAGAAGTTGGTGCAGCGGAAAATACAAATGGCGCCTGCCATTGGTCATGGGTCTTGAATTATAAATATGGTGAGGAAAGGCCAATTCATATAAATAAAAATCATGTGTGTTTCAGCCTTATAGATCATCCGCTGAAAAAGAAAGTATCATTGTTTGATTGTGCCGCCCTCGGGAAAAAAATGCTTACTCAGTTTCTGCGGAACTGAATGTAAACAAGTTCATGAAAATATCATGGCTTCAGGAGATTGGCTTGAAAGTGTTTTAAATACTGAAAATTAATGTGCTGCAGTAGACGTCTCAAATAAGAGAGCGTTTGTAAACAATGTATGTGTGGTTTATTAGGAAGTTTGAAATGTTACTATTACCGCCTATGGAAAATATTTAGTGGTAAACACCTATAACCAAAAATAGAGGTAATTCCAAAACAGCTGATTTTGTTTTTAAAAGAAGCTTCCTGGCACGTGTCTGATATTTTCTAGAGATTCCATGTAAAATGGATTCCTTCTGGCGGCTTTTGAATAAGAAATTGCCAAAAAAGACCCTTTTCAACCAGGGTCAGTACCAGTGCAATGAATGGGTAGGGTGCCTGGAACATGGACCTATTGGAAAATAACTCTAACCTGGCCAGATGGGACAAAATCTATTCGAAGGTGCTGCAGCGTGTCTTATATGGCTGCACATGAGATATTACGTGGCGATATGGCCCACATTGGTGATAATGGGAAGAAGTTGGAGGTTTCTCATTTGTGCTGTTATGGCATTTGTGTTAAACCAACACACCTAGTCCTGGAGACTTATGAAACCAATTGGAAAGAATATCCTGTAAAGTCAGGGACAGTGCACAAAACAGCATCAACCATTTTGTTTCTTGTGAGGCTTCTAATTTAATACAACCTTACAAATTTAGTGGGCCACGATTGAATTTGTGTGCCGCACTGTTTGACCGAGCAGGAAAATTTCTTGAAAAGGTAACATGTTTTCGTACATATCTTCTTATAATTCTATTTGATGCTTCAACTTTCGGTGTATTTGTGTTCAGTTTAGTTTTTTCTAGCATATCTTGACCTAGGCGATACTCAACACACCTGCGTATTACGGCCTGGCTTTCATCACAAAATTTGAAACTGAAGTCTTCATTTAAAAATGGACTGCGTAGCAACCAGGTGGTGTTACTGGTGGCCTAGCATACAAAAGAGTAGATATTACATAGGTCATGATTGCCATGGACACTGAACAACAGCACCACAGCGCACGGCTTGGTTAATTGCAAAGTTGGCTTGCATTTTCTGCCTTTCATGCTTAAATTTTCCAGACTTTGAAGACCCTGCACGGTATGATTGATGCATTCAGATTATGGCTCTGTTTTGAGTATAAAGACATGGCAAAAACGTACCTCTTATCATTACAGGTCTCAAAAGAATGAAAATACAGTGATAAATATAGGATACTTATGGTCGGGCTCACAATCTGCACATTTCTCTATTTCTGCCTTTTAGTTTCCCGTGGACGTAGAAATCTTACAACTGTATTTGCAATGGGATTTTTAGTAATTAATTGATGCCTTTCTGTTGTAAACCTTACAGAAGATTTTGTGTGTGTGTGTGTGTGTGTGTGTGTGTGTGTGTGTGTGTGTGTGTGTCCTTTTCGTTTTCTTTTACTGAGATTTAACCCTTATTTGGATCCAGAAACCCTTTCTTAAACCGGGTTTGATGTTCAGTTTTGCTTTTTTTTCTGAAGACCATGATGTTGCGATTTCAGAATAAAAATTGTACGTCATAGATACACGTAAAAGGCAAATGTTGAAGTTTAGGAAAATATTATTTATACAATCACTATTTTATGGTCTCAATATAACAAAAAAATCCACTTCTTATCATTTAATACAATCAAATATCACAATACACCCAGTTTAAAGTCATCACAAATATAAAGAATACATAGGCAAAGATAAAGTACAGCATTTTATTTGAAAAAATTCACTCCAACTGACCTCAGGTCTTGAAAAAAGACAATATAAAAAGGATACCAGACTGGTCTTAATGTCTCTAGGACAAGAACAAACATACTAAATGGTAGTTGAATGATAAATGTAAAGATGAATGGTGTATAATACAACTGAATACCAGCTGCTGCAGCAAATATTAGTAGTTGCTGCCATTTCTATACTGAAAGGAAAAAGAAACGCAGGGTAGAGTTTTTTCCTTCTTATTTCAACCATTTTTTACGGTGTTTACTATAGCCATACACTTTTACAGATTGTCCTGTGAATGTGAACCGCGGGTATAAGAGTCTTTGGTCGATGTGCTATCTACCCAGTGTGTGAAATCATTCAACCGTGCACTACACAGTGCATTGCACGGACAATACGGAAAGCCAAAATTTCGTACAAAACAAGCATGTTTAAACCTTCAGCACAAGATTTCCTCACACCATTTGGTACATTTCAACGATACACAACGCTCTTCGATACTTTTACCGATTTTTCTTTTCATTTTTACGCTATTTTGAACTTTTTTCAATCATGGTACGATTGACTGATGTTCAGAGGGGTAGGGCAATTGCGTTGCTGATGCAGGGTCAGAGGCAACAGCAAGTTGCCAATGATTTTGGTGTTAACGTCTCAACAATTGAACGTCTTGTTAGACGTTTAAGGGAGACAGGGCATTTAGCAGACCGACTGTGGTCTGGGCGTCCACGCGTGACGTCGCGACGTCAAGACAGGACAATCCGTCTGGCACATTTGCGGAATCGTCATCTCACTGCTACCGAAACAGCCCTTAATACAGTAGGTACGCATAATCGACAAATTTCTCCGAAGACTGTTGGAAGTCGATTGCGTGAGATTGGTCTTCGAGCTCGTCGTCCATACGTTGGTCTGCCTCTGACCCAGGCACGTAGGATGCGTCGTATGGCGTGGTTGACGGCGCATGCGCCCAGGCTATTTCCGATGAGGCAGTGGAGACGAGTTCTTTTTACGGACGAGTCTGGGTTCACTCTCTATCGCGCAGATGGTCGACGTCGTGTGTACCGACGTCGCGGAGAACGCTTTGCCGACGCCTGTGTTGTCGAACGGGATCGGTTTGGGGGTGGCTCCGTTATGGTCTGGGGAGGCATTGCTCACGGGATAAAATCACAGTTGATTATTGTTGCGGGCAATATGACCGCAGTAAGGTATAGGGATGAGATCTTGCGTCCTGTTGCAGTCCCGCTTGTGCAACAACGTAATCTGATTCTGCAGCAGGACAATGCCCGACCACATGTTGCCCGAGTTTGTCAGGATTTCCTGGCAAACAATAACATCGCACCACTAGCATGGCCACCGTACAGTCCAGATTTGACCCCAATAGAGCACATGTGGGATGAGCTGGACAGAAGGGTTAGGAAGCGCCGAAATCCCCCCGCAACTCTCGCACAACTAAGGAATGCGTTGATCGATGAATGGAATAACATCCCGATGCGAACTGTCAATGCTTTGGTTAACTCTATCCAAAGGAGAATTAGGGCAGCAACGGCAGCAAGAGGGGGGCACACCCGATATTGATTTTCAGTTTGATTTTGATTTCAAGATTTGGGGGGTAGCTACCAATGAACTTCAATAACTCGGGACTTGTTGATCACAAAACAATGAAATTTGGAACTTTTGTTCCATACATGTACCGTTTTGTAATCATAGTAAAATATTTAACAAAATTTTTCAAACTTGAATGAAATTTAGGAATAAAATTTACCCTGCGTTTCTTTTTCCTTTCAGTATATATGTGCAGTTGCTTTTGTGTAGGCATTTAGGTCATACAGAGAATGTGTTGATGATACATAAGATACATCAGCAGTTACAACAATGACAACGACTAAAACCACCATAACAAAAAAAAAATACAATAACAACATCACATCAAACATCCAAACAAAACATTACCGCATGAACAGTTTGGTCCGAGAGCAAGACCTACTAGGTGCATTTGTACGTCATTTTACCGCAAGGCACGTACCGAAACGCCAACTAAATTTTTGAGTAGGATTTCATAAAAAAGAGCGTTTGATGTGTGTTTGTGAACCACATAAAAGGGCTAAATTTCTTTTTAATATAAGGGAAATAAATATCTTCGCATCATTGCACTGGTTGCAACACAGTTACTGCCCTACTGCTTAGATTTCCAATAGAAATAGTAGATCTGCTCCGAAAATCATTATTTCAGCACCTGTTTACAATTTGTACGACTTTTTTGTGAGCACTTTCAAAGTGTATGCTGATCTTCAGACAAACATATTGAAAACAACAATAATTAAATAATGACGTTTAAACATAACGCAGAAACCACACATATAACTGCATACAATATGCTGGAAAACGGCATGATATTAAGTGTTAAACATTACGTAATGTTTGTTATGTGTGGTTTCTGCGTTCTGTTTAAACGTCATCATTTATTATTGGTTTCAGTATGGTTGTCTGAAGATCAGCATTAACTGTGATAGCGCTCACAAAAAAATAAACCACAAAATTTAGAATACTTCAGTTCATTATCGCTGATTTGAATTTTTACTTTATATATATATATATATATATATATATATATATATATATATATATATATATATATATATATATATATATATATATATATATATATATATAGAGAGAGAGAGAGAGAGAGAGAGAGAGAGAGATAGAGAGAGAGAGAGCAATAAAAACTAAAAAATGTCACGGCACAAGATGTGAAATCTACATAAAAAGAATAACGACTTCACATGTCACACATGGTTTATATTTTAAAGTTTTTACCAAACGCGTCCCGCCATACGGCTCTTCAGTGTGTAGTAATGAAACGTTGCTGACGTAAAAGTCTTCCCGTACACCATCATAGTGTAGGTTATATTTTATTTCCTTTGAGATCGTTGAGCCCATCCTGGTTATTTTGAAAATTGAATACCGCTTTAAGCCGGCGCTAGTGGGGGGTGGGGGGGGGGGGGGGGTGGGGGCGTATGCAGCCTCGCAAACTACAGTGTTGCATATGAAGAGACTCAATCAAACCGAGTCTCCAATTTTCGTGATTTTATGTGTTTTTGTTTCCGAAGGCAATCTTTTTTGACTTTTATTTTACTATCTGTTTCTTTATAAAAATATCAGTTTTGAGTTCTCCTTTGTTATTTTTCAACATAACATCTAGGAAAGACTGTTCCTTGTTGCTATACTGTAATGTGAATCTGATATCTTTATGTAAACTGTTAAGATAACGTTTAATTTTGCTAAATCTTTGCTTGATTTTGTCCAAAGAACAAAACAGTTATCTAGGAATCGTTTCCAGTTTGTCATAAAATAAATCATTCCTGAAAAGCGTGTTGATCGCTTGATATAAGTTATCTTTAAGGTAGCCTATGGTAAGAGTTGCATATACAGGTGTGAACTTCGTGCCCATTGCTGTAACTTTGTTTTGTTTATAAAAGTTATCACCAAATGAGAAGGTGTTGTTCTCGAGAATGAATTGAATTCCTTCTATAAAGAAGACATTTGGAAATCTTTGGCTTTTCAGTTAATTGGTTTTGATACTTCTTTAAAATTTGTTGCATTCTTTCGAGGTATCCTTATTTGGGTCAGTTGCCAGTATTTTCATAATAGGTGGCGTCTGTGATTATTGATTCTACCATGTATTGATAATGCACTTTATCCATTATTATAGTAGCGCCTCCTTTGTCAGCTTCTTTTATTATTATTGTGTCATCACTTTTTAAAGATTTTGCTGCATTCGGTTCAAGTTTAGTTAAATTTGGTTTTGATTGGGGTTTGGCTTTGGTTTAGGGAAAATCAACTGTTTATCATTTCTTTCAGAATGTGGTATGAATTACTTATATTTCTTACCAGTGATCTACCTATGTCTTCGGTGCCATCAAAGTATTCCAACAGTCATCACCACGTTTCAGCTAGTACTGGATCACACGGAGTGCCAAAAAACTCACACGAAGACAGAAAGGAGCATTCCGGAATGCCAAGACATCTGGCATAACTACAGAAATGGAACGGTACAAGAAAGTGCAGAAGGATATGAAATATGAATGTAAGAAAGCTAAGAATACTTACGCGAATGATACAGTATCAAGTGATAAGAATCCCAACATCACGAAAACACGCCTATATAATTTTGACCCCCTTAAACCCCACTTTTATATAGTAAAACTGGGGTTTGCAGGGGTATACGTTATTTTTCTTATTTCTGCTCAAAACATGGATTGTGGGTACTCGTTAGAACCGCCTTGCCGGGGCGGTTCTAACGAGTACCCACAATCTATGTTTCGAGCAGAAATATGAAAAATATCATAGTTTTTGTATCTGAAAATTTTTAATTTTTGGAGGAGAAATTTTCTATTTATTTGAATATGCGTGTTTTCGTAATGAGAAGTTGTACTCATTCATAAAATCCAAGTCTAACGGCATTGCATAAATTGTGGTAATTGGCAGGGCCGACAAACCTGCCAATCACCACACTCCTCCCCCTTTTAACTTTTAGGTGCAAGGCATCAACTGAACATACTATCAATTTCTAGCCTTTCCTCGTTGGGCGCAATTAAAGTAAACTGAGGAGGAAAAAGTGTGCCCGATGTAGGATTCAAACCCACGACCCCCTGCTTGCAAGTCAGGTGCTCTATCAACTGAGCTAACCGGGCCGACAGTCCCGCCAATCACGACACAGTGATCCAAAGGTCAAATCTACCCTGCTCAACAACCAGGTCAGCTGTACTCTCACAACAGAAGATCACTCGATCGCGCCTCCCGGAAATGCAAAACTTCACAATAACTGGAGAAGGCGTCCAGAAGCTACTGTTGGATTGATACAAGGCTACCGGACTGGACGACTTACCCTCTAGTTTTCTGAAAGACTTAGCAGACGAATTAACACCGGCATTGATTCTCATCTTTCAGGCCTTGTTGCAGCAAGGTGAAATTCCTCAAGACTGGAGACAAGTCTACGTGACTGTTTAAGAAAGGTAATGGTAGCAGTTCATCCAACTACAGTCAGGTCTGTTTGCAGCTAGGTCTCCTCTTGTACATAAATGACCTGCACAAAAAGTGAGCTCCATAGTCTGTTTCTTAGCTGATGACAGCTTCCTATACCTAAATATCACTAGCACAGCCGATATCGCAGCTCTCTAGATGGCTCTCATTAGTTCTCATACTATCTCATTAGTTCAAACAATGTGGGAATATTAACAAAATGAAAAGCTGTAAAAAAAAAAAAAAAAACCCAAAAAATACACACGTTTCAAAACGTTTCGTCTCTTTTAGTCCGAGGCTCTCGTACCATGCAACTGCGTTCTAAATTCGACCGACGAAAATTAGACCCGCCTGCTTGAATGCGCTGTGTGTAAGACAGCATTATAACAAATACATCGGCTTTGGGACATCACGGCACAACTTAGCTAAATCAGAATGGGACCTTCATACCCCAAAATGTATCTTCTGTCCTTCCGACATCACTCGGCAAGACGTTTTTTGCTTGGCGTTTTATTTTAAATGAAACAATTTTGTTCTGTTTGACCATATCTTATCAGAAACCATTTGTCTTTTTTGTTTCTGTGTTTTGTTCTCAAATATATACCCTAACATTAAAATTACGGCCAAAAATTGGTCTGATCTATGCAATTCCTATAGTAAAGTGATTTTTTTGGAATTTTTGTCTCAGAACATATCTTTACTTTTCTTTGCTGAGTTTAAATTAATGATGTTTCACAACAATATTGTGAAACTTTCAGAAAAATTGAACAAGCGGAAAGTGTTGAAAATTTGACTAGAATAAAAGTTTTTGTGAATAAGTAGTTAAGCTTTTGTATTAAATCATAACAAAAGTTTGCTAAATAACTTCTTCTGTGTTGTGCGCCAATCAAAAAATGACTTTCTGAAAGATGTCGAAGGCACAGTAGCTGCTCAGACTGCAGGAAAAAAAAAAGAGCAGCGCTCAGAATTTTATCGAAACTTCTATATACAACAAGCCTTTCTTACCTACAATAATTAATTTTATTAAAGATTCTTCTTGCTTTGAATGAGTGTAAAATACGTTTGCTTTCAAAAAGTGACATTGTCCTTGATGACTGAAAGATGAAGAAAAGAACTGAAAAGAACGAACAAGGTTTATTAAATACACAATTGTCCAAATAACAGACTTCAACATTGATAATACTGATTTACTTTTTTGCACATTTAAAGGTTTAGAGGATCAGATTTTAGGAAGTGTCAAATTATTTATTTTGCACCCATTTGCACATTTCTTTCTTTTTTCTTTCTTTCTTTTCCAGAGGGGTTTGTTGTACATGTATCCAGTAAATCAAATTTTTTAAAGGTGACGCATTCTCTCATTTCAGAATATTTCAAATTAAAGATATTGTTCTGATGACAATAATGTTGAAAACCGCATTTAAAAATTCCTTTTGGTTCAAAAGTTACATGCATTCAAAATCGAAGTGTTGCAATTTATAGCTTGGTAAAAGTATCCCACCATGCACTATTCTGATGTCATTTGTTTTCTGATGCCATTTTTTTTTAAATATATATTTTAATTAAAATTTTATTCAAATCCCGATACTTTTATTTCTGACCGCCAGTTTTGATAAAAACATGTGAATATTCTATTATAGCATTTGAATTTAATATTTCAAGTTGTAAATGGTTTTAATGGTGAAAACTGAAGTATTTTAAAACATTTTATTGTAAATATAAAAAAATGCAAGATATAGAGTAAACATATCAAGAATAAACAAATGACTCAAAATTACATTCTAAAAGATTTTTATATAAAATTCCAATACTATAACTTCAAAAAATGGCATTTAAATTTATTTTAAAATTTTATATAACTTTAATTGTTTTAAAGTTACAATTCATTTACAAATCAAACTGAAATATTCTTTCTTTTTAAATCAAAACGCCATTGGCTCCTTTTGAATATAAATGAGATGCAAATAAGCGAAACATTAAAATGTTAATATAACTCTATAAGTGTTTGGAATTTTTCAATGGGGCTTTAACAAGTGAACTTGCCAGCCACATGTCTATCTTATTAACATGTATGCAATCCAAAAAGGAATTAGGGGACTGGTCTACTTTAAGAGAGCATGAAGTCAAGTACATTGCATTCTAAAAAAAGAGTCCTAGGCAAATTTGCTCCCTCTAACATCTTTCCTTTTAAGTCGCAAGGGGGGCAACATTGTGTGTGTAAAAGTTGTTTCCCTTTGCTGTAAAAACAGCGGCAAAATATTTCAGGTGTATCCGCACACTTTATATATGAGATCCTCATAATTTAGAGTGTTTAGTAATTACGAATACCATTGCCTTACATGACAAATGTGACAGAAGGTCATTGTAATAGATTGTAGATATTTACTGATGATCAATCAGAATATGAAGCGAAACGCCAGGAAACGAACCGCCTGATATGAGACGAAAACTCAAATCAGGCGGCGCATCCGCGCAGTCTGAACAGAATCTTTATTGTCCACATGAAAGAACTTTGCATCCTTGGTTATCCTAAATGCGCCCATTGATTTTGATGATCAAAGTGCTTGAATGCACAGGCTGACCTTATTCTTCCCTGGGCGCACATATTCGAAGGTCTGTTTTCTGACGTTGAGGCCCATATTAGTATTTAGGTCGCACAGAATACAAACGATCTTTAAATAGCTTTACGTTTGCTTTAAATTGTTATATATTCATAATAATTCGATCAACTGACATAGCGAAATTTATGTTATTTTGTTTGCAAATTGATATGCTGTATTCGAGAAACTCCGTTTAAATTGCTTAACCGCCGCCGGAAAAGGTTGCTTTCGGGCATATGTGGACTTCAGCAGGCCTTATCAGGCTGCACAGTCTGACAAGGCCTCTCGGTTTCCGGTAACTGAACTGTCAGACACTGACAGTATATAACAAAAAAAATATAAAATTCCTAAACAGATAGGACGGCCTCCAGTGCTCAGTTTTTGCTAGCCCTAGCATCGGAAAGATATACGATTTATTTCGATATTGAAAGAAAGCCTGGACATGTCTCTATATAAAACAACTGTAGAGCAGATATACATTCATTGCATTTCGCGAAAACTTGCACGTTTCTATGGAGAGACTGTTGATACTTAACAAATTAAAAGTATACAAAACCTTGTGAATTCAGTTTAAAATCATAGAAAAAGAAAACAAAATGCTTAAAACAGAAAGCAGAATGTTTATTTTCTCACGCATATATGCAAACATGACGTCATCAGTGATACCCGGTTGTTTTCCTCATTTAAGGGAGAGTACCCCGTTTTCCTGTCTGACATTAATTTTAAATAAGAAACCCGACTACAGGCTGACTGGCATGATGCCTTAGCTGTACCTATTAGTCGGGTTTCTCAATTCCTGTATCTTGCAAAAAACGTAACCCTAGCATCGGAAAGGCATACAGTTGAATTTTTGTATATATATGATATTGTTTCATATAAAACCGCTGTATACCATTGCGAAACTGATTGCATTTTGGAGAAACGCATGCATTTTGCATAATACTGATATAGAGTTTTGCAAAGCAACTGTAAGTTCTATTAAGCGTATAGTACACATGGATATTCTAACAGGTAAAATAACCCGATATTCACCCAACTCAAGATAAATAAGTCTGTACAGTTGATGCCTGAATATAGTTAGCACTGATTGTTTAAAATTCTTGTGTATTTTGTAAAACGGCGTGCACTTTATGGAATTGTGATGAACATTTTTGTTTATGGAAATTACGTCAGTTATTATGTTTGGTCTCCATACATTCTTACCCAGTATAGTTCGTTAACAAAATTTTTGAAATTATGGCCAAGAAGAAATGCGCGGCGATTCCCCTCTACATGTATGTTTAAGACTTACGTAAGTACAATACAGTGTTCTGTACGAATACTTTTTATTGTAAGATTATTAGCACGAACGCCCGAAAGATGTCTGGTAAAATTTAAAATGCGTCATTCAAAATGGTGTTATAAAATTTGCAATCAAACGTTTTCTTACAGGTTTATCGTAGCAGCCATATTGGACCAAAACATCGAGCATTTGTTTGGTGCAAATCCAGTTCTGTATACCTTGTAATAATGGCTATAGAAAACGGTAGAGGGGTTGTTTGAACCGCAGTTTGCATGCGATATTTAAAATTTGATGTCAGACAGGAAAAAAGGCTCTCTTCCTTAAATGCGGAAAGCAACCGGGGGCACTAATGACGTCATTTTTTTCTTTCATTTGAGTACACAAGATTTTGTATACTTAGAATTTAAGTATCAACTAGGCATCTATAGAAACGTGCAAGTTTTTGCGAAATGCAATGTATGCATATCTGCTATACAGTTGTTTTATATAGAGTAATGTCCAGGCTTTCTCCCTGTATCGAAATAAATCGTATATCTTTCCGATGTTAGGGTTAGCAAAAATTGAGTACTAGAGTCCTTACTATATACTGTACTTTTTTTGTCTGAAATACCTTTACATTACAAAAACACGCCTATTCAAATATATAGAAAAATTGAACTCCAAAAACTGAAAATTTTCAGATAAAAAACTCTGATAATTTTTCATATTTCGGCTCAAAACATAGATTGTGGGTACTCGTTAGAACCGCCTCGCCGAGGCGGTTCTAACGAGTACGCACAATCTATGTTTTTTTGAGTAGAAATAAGAAAAATAATGTATACCCCTGTAAACCCCAGTTTTACTGGATAAAAGTGGGGTTTAAGGGGGTCAAAATTATATAGGGTATGTTTTCGTGATGATATATGACATGGCTGGTGTGTCGTCTACGACAGATTAATATTTTCTCATTCGTCCATCCGAATACCATTTGTCTATACTGCAGATGACATGCAGGTGAGTGTGTGTGTGTCTTTTACTGAGCATTTGCTCTGCAGATAAAACGTCATTGCATATATTATATGAATCCTACATATACCGACACCTTAACCTGAACTACTCACTGAGTAGATTCAGCAGATGGCAAATTCATCACGAAAACCTACCTATATAATTTTGACCCCCTTAAACCCCACTTTTATATAGTAAAACTGGGGTTTACAGGGGTATACATTATTTTTGTTATTTCTGCTCAAAAACATACACTGTGGGTACTCGTTAGAACCGTGTCGACGAGGCGGTTCTAACGAGTACCCACAATCTATGTTTTGAGCAGAAATATGAAAAATATCAGAATTGTTTTATCTGAAAAATTGCCAGTTTTTGGTGGTAAAATTTTCAATATATTTGAATAGGCGTGTTTTCGCAATGTGATGACATTTTCTGTTTTCTTTTCTTTTTTTTTTTTTTTTTTTTTTTTTTTTCAAACATATAGGCTTTGGCAGTTTTTACCCAGCATTTTAAGTATTAAGTCCGTATTGTACGTATTTTGATACATCCGTTTTACCGTCTGTTCATGTGTTTATAAACTGTTTAATGCATGGTGACCGGTGCAGCATCGGATCTGTGTCTTCACTGTTTGCATCAGTGGTGCAGAGTCACCTCGCCTCCCCTGGTCCATTATTGCTCTTTACAATTTGGACTTATTTCGGATTTAGCTTTTGTGGAGGCCGTTTAACGCCTCCCTGCACTTTCCGTGTAGTTTATACTCTTTGATTCTTTGGGATCAGTGAGCCCATTTTGAGTTCAAGTATTTGAAACAAGAAAATTATCAACCTAAGAGGTGTAACCATTGTTGTACGTTACATAACTGTTCATGAGCTCAATGTAATAGTGTCTGCTATTTGTGTTACCATTGATGTGTTTCTTGTTTCCATGGAATTCTTCCTTTCAAAATTTATGTTCATAACAGCTGGACTAAGTGCTCTATATGTGGTCTATCAAACGAAACGTATTAATGTTACCGAATAGACAAAAAATGATACTTGTTTTTTTCAATCTTTTCCGGCTACAATAAACCGTATCCGCAAAATGTGCATTGATATGCTACATGTACATGTTAATGCATTTGTATATGTATCACGGGTGTTTCCAAATTGAATAATGCATACATTACATCAACGAAATGGTAGTTCATCATTTGCGGTGTTTTCTGTGTTCTGATTCTGATAAAATTTGAATAAAATCTTACGTACAAATGCCTGTATTAATTTTTTCTCATAAAAAAACGCACACATTTTTATTCCACCGACAGGGATTAATGGATATTAAGTTAATAAAGGACTAAACTAGATAACGATTCGGTAAAGATTTACATGTAATATGGTCTTCTTCTTCTACTGTACAAATTCTATCAGCAAACAGGAGTGCCACCGTCGCATTGTGTGAAATAAGTAATTTATACATGGTCTTTCCTGACAATGTGTTAGATGCGTGGTTACTGTCACTACCGAAATAGATTTTTGAAATTTTCACTGCTGACCAAAAGCACAAACAAACTTAATTTATATACAAATACATCCAAATTGCGAAATGTTGCATTATCATGTATACTGCTGCACACGTTGTTTTATCACACTACTTCTGAATAACATTAACTCTTGTCATGCTGAATAAATTAAGATACCACGCCCATTTCGAATTTCCAGCCAATCAGATTACTTGATCCGGGTTTTTGATAGAAATTCACATATTTAATGACAAACAGTGCAGAGCCAGATCAGTTGGCTTCTTCAGAAGCCAACTGATCTAGATCTACACTGTTTGCTAAGACAGGGCATGTCGTGTTCAGCAACAGAAGGGTTAAATATATATGCACAATAATCTTACAAGGTATTTGATTTCCCTTAGTCATAGACTCAAACAGCACGGTGTCATTTTATGGCACTGCCCTATTTTTAACGGTCAAATGACAGATTATGTCAACAATAGCATTTAGTTCGTTTTCTGATTAATTAAACAATTTGCAGTCATCTAACTTGGCATATGATTTCTCCTTACCATGAGCTCAACTCTGCTGTACCGTTGCTGGGCAATGACCTATACGTCACGGTCTATGGACTTCGCCATGTTTACGTCATCCCTGCAGTTTGTCTTTAATTTTTATTAATCATATGACATACAGTCATCAAAATTGACGTACACGTCCCCTCTGTTACATGTAAACCCTCAATCACTGTGGTGTCGCCTGCGAACATGACTTACAGGTCAAGATACAATGACTTCGATACTTTTACAAGGTTTGTAGTGTTTAGCTCTAATATAATACCGACAGGCGCAACATGTGGGACACCGCCTGCTGCGAAATTATGTTTCATTTACCTTTACCACTATCGGGGCTAATTCAGCAGACGACAAATTGATGATATTATTTCTTAACTTTCCCAGAAAACAGAATTTGATGCCGTTTCAAGCAAATTGTCTCCATTGTCTCCATTGGAGACAATTTGTATGAAATGTCAAAATCTGTTTTCTGGGGAAAATATTTCAAAATGTCTGCTGATAATTTTACCCAGAGTGCCAAGCGTTAAGAAGTGGGGGAGTTCGATACATTGCACAAATTAACAAAATGCTGTACCCCATAAAGGCTAGCAGGACATTTGCAGTTGGCTTAAACACTGTATTACCTTTGCCGCTATTGTTACATAAATTATAACATGCACACATACACACGCTCACACATTAAAATACTTTAACCTACAGAACACACTGCACTGTTTCGAATTATTGTTTTATATAAAGAACAAAGACAGTCACTATCATAATTTTGACCATAAAATATGTCAAACTAAAGGTCATGTCAAATGTCTGCATAGTAACTAATTTCCTGCTTCAGGGAGCCTGTCATATGATGATTGAAGCCGCAACAACCACTCAATTATAATTACATCTACTAAACAGTGGCGTAGCCAAGACGGAATTATGTTTACTTAAACCCAAGAAAATTCTTCAAAATATGCGCCTAGAATCGCTTCCAAAGTAGGGGCTGCTCCTAAAAGAAAAAAATAAATGCTTCCAGGAGGGCGGAGGCGTGGGAGGGGGGAGGGGGGAGGTGCAAATTCTTTCCTTTAAGAGCACCCTATGCCTATTATATTTTACCACCAAAAATGAAAATAAAAGTGGGATTTAAGGGGGGTCAACATTATATAGGCATGTTTTTGTGATGAAAGGTAAATTATGTAAAAGGAAAAACAATTCCATACTAAATGATCCGACACCACATTAATGTCTCATGTCACAGGTATATACGTATAATGTGTCATCAATAAAAGCGTTTATTTGTTATATCTGTACCTCAAATATTCTTAAATTAAAATGTACAGAGACATTATTTTCCAGTTACTTCTTCAACTATACATTTGTATGTTCATTTGTTTTCACAACTAGACCACGCCACGTGAGAATGTACCTTTGTGACATATGCGAGCAGCGAAGGCCCAGATCAGACTGCGCCTGATCTGAGCCTTTGCTCTCCGCAAGTACTGCTGACTGGCGAATATTATGACGTATTGCTTAAAATTCATGATCGGCTTATATGACTTTTTGGGTTGATCTAGCTCTTTACTGTTCGCATATGCCCTGAAATCATATTTGCGCATGCGCGGTACTATTCTATTTGTCCCTCTTCAGGAGTCGCAATGTGAGAAAACGTACCGGCTGACATGTACGCCCGACGAAAATTCAAATCAGCCTCTGCATCCGCGCAGTTTGATCGTAGTCTTTGTTGTCCGCATGGAATGCATCCAGTAAAGGAATAATATTTGTAAATATTTCATGTAGTGTTTGTTTTATGTTCGGGTTTACTTGTTTCATTTATAGAGTGCCGCTTAGTAGAATGGCCAGCCATCCAGCAGTATTCGGACAGATAAACAGGTAGTAAATCCAATGACCAATTTATAGGACGAGTATGATAAGGAGGTAAGTGTGCCACTACTTCAGGGATACGAGTGTATATTCTGAATTAAAGACCATTCCACTATAACGACCAACATTTGCCAGTCCCAAATAGGATTTTTCTTGGTATTACACATAGCTCCAGATAAGAGGGCGTATCCGCATAATAATTTTCTTAATTCTCCATAAAAAGGATGTTGTGAGTACCCATTAGAAGCGCCCCGGCGAGGCGCTTCTAATGGGTGCCACAACTCAATTTTTTGTGGAGATGTAAGAAAATTATCAGTACGTTTTGACTGAAAAAGGACCTTATCTTGAGTAATGTTCTACATTTAATATTAAGATCCCTTTTAGGCAACACCAAAAGTGGTCTTAACCCTTGTCCTGCTGAATAAATTAAGATGCCACACCCACTTCTAATTTTCAGCCAATCCGATTACTCGATCCCAATAGTTGCTATAAATTTACATACTTAATGGCAAACAGTGCAGATCCAGATCAGTTGGCTTCTTCAGAAGCCAACTGATCTGGATCTACACTGTTTGCAAAGGCAGGGTATATCCGGGTTCAGCAGGACAAGGGTTAACAGCGGAATTTTACTGTACTATGACCAGCTTATGTCCTTATGTGCATAATGTCACCCCTGATTGCACTTAATTTTCCGCCTATTGATGTATCATATCATCAAACAGTCCTTGCATAATTATGCTGCATCAGTCAAAACTAGTTTTGAGCAATACATACGGAGGTTCAGATCATCCTGTGCAGCCGCGCAATCTCATCAGACCCTTTTTCTGTTTTTATGCTTCAAGTTATTTCCATACGTGGACAGCTATGTCCCAGTTACACTGCGCGGAAGCATTTTTTGCATTTAGACTATCCAATTATGTGAACTCCTAGTAAATCATTACGAAAACATGCCTATTCAAATATACTGAAAATTTTTACCAACAACAAATGTAAAATTTTCAGACAAAGAATTCTAATATTTTTTCATATTTCTGCTCAAAACATAGATTGTGAGTACTCGTTAGAACCGCCTCGATGAGGCGGTTCTAACGAGTACCCACAATCGATGTTTTGAGCAGAAATAAGAAAAAATAATGTATACCCCTGTAAACCCCAGTTTTGCTATATAAAAGTGGGGTTTAAGGGGGTCAAAATTTTATAGGCATGTTTTCGTGATGTGAAATTAGTAGCAAAGGTCTTTACAGACTGCGCTTGTCCTAACAACGGTGAAACAGAGCATAGACATTTCTAAGCAGAGCGTTCTCTGACTTCCCAAGTGTTTTCATTTGATTTGGTGTGTGGAGTCCTTTTCTAGGAACTCGTAGGCATCCCTTACAACTATATATGAGCCAAAATGTCAGACAATGTACATGTGGACATTTTAAAAGTTCTTTTTATTGGCATCATTTTCACGTATTCGCATTCGGGTAATCTAACCAGAATTTTTTTCTTATACACAATATTTTGAAAGGGTAACACTTTAAGCTCAAACTGTATTGACTCTGCTGATCTAGGTCTACGCTGTTTGCTCAGCCCTGTCTCTTTGTGTATGCTTAAAGTAAAACCAGGGTCCAGTTGTTCAAAGCATCGTTAGCTTAATCAGCTCGTTAGTGGTCAAAATGTTTACTGTTCTAGTAAGTACGATATCCAATTCGCAATTATTTTTGCTGACAAAATGTGGATTGCAAAAGCTACTCACATTTTTTGTTTCAGCTAGAATATTGGCGTATATGCCATATTTAATGACCGAAGTTTAACGATACGTTAACTAACGACATCGTTAGTTTTGAACAACTGAGCCCAGGGTACGTTTTGTTTTTAATTTGTATGAGACCTAGTGACAGAACTTATTGTGACAGAATTGATTCAGAGCGTCGTGTTCATGTTTTCTAAAGACAAAAAATAACAGATGATATGTAAATACCTGTCTACCTTGTCGAATCAGCTGAAATTTAAAGATCAATGTCGCACCTAAATTTGCATAATTTATGTAAATTGAATCAAATCGAATCAGCTTTTCTCATTGTGTCCCTTATTTTATAGTCGAATTTATTTGGTGAAACTGTTGACTTTGACTGCTATGAAACAGGCGTCTTATAACTTCATTGTGCACATGGGGTCATTAATAGATTCTATAAAAGAGAATTGCATGTTTAGGGCGACCGGATAAGACGCTGCACTTGACAAGGTTATTGAATGAAAGTCATTTGCCTTAAATGCAAAAGTAAGGTTGATTAAAAATGTATCTGAAATGAAAATCTTGACAACCATACCTTTGGAGGTAAATTTGATCAACACTGAATGGAAACTCAGGAGACCAACACTGAATGGAAACTCAGGATTTTACTAACGTTCAATAATAACATTGTTTTTGTTACTGGTGCAGCTAAATTGAATATTTTATGATTGCCCAAACGCACGATAAAACTGAGTCTGTTATTTATATTTTCTTTAGAGTGTTCTTAGTTTTCTGGGGATCAATTTGTCTTAGATTAATTTTCACAAAAGCTGGTGATAAGTGCAGTGTTACGGCCGTAAAGGTCTCCTTATACCTCACCACAGCACAGTTTCCCTTGCTGGTCATATGTAATCAAGAGGCCCTTGTGAACTTGAAATGAGCCTATTTCAGAAAATTGGCACCTGAGTATTGCTTTTTTGGTAAAGGCCATCGTAGTACAACTTGAAAATGCGTTTTTCGTTTAGCTCTGACACCAGGTCGCCCTTGAACCCTCTACTTTGTTTCATCATAGTTTGTGATTGTTTGTTTTTGGGTCGTTTCTTTACTAAAATTACAGCAAGCTAAAAATTAAATGAAACAGTCGTAAGTCCCCTTTCAAGACCATTTTCCCGGCCTCCATTCAAAGACAAACGACCTATCAGTGCCGTCAGTGATTTGATTACTAGAATGTTCTTCAGATAAGATTAGAGGATCCTATGCGAACCGGACATATATTTGTAAGTTGGAAGCTACATCAGAATTAAGGGTGGAAGTTTCGCGCGAGTAAAATGCAGTTTTTAGCCACTACTTCCCCAGTAAACGTTTACCTCCCAAATCTGTTTGCAGTCCTTGGTCTGTACGTCAGATATTGCAATTATACTGCTATGTCTAGTCGAGGTTTCATATGCTCATATGTTTGATCTTTCGAGAAGACTGTGCGTTGTGACTGCGGCTTTCCAGTTAATATCATTAATTTTTCACTGGCCTGTTAATGTAACATTTAATGCAAACATTAGTCACATGAGAACTTGGACTGAGGTCATCGGGATCCTGCTGGTCACACGGAAAGAAATTGTTGCTACAAATCAATAACCCAAATATCAAAGCTGCTGATGAATGCAGTAAGAAACGAAATATAGCCAAACGTTAAGATGAGCAGAGCCTACAAAAGCAAAATCATTTTAACCCTGTGATCTTAACCCTGAGTCAGAATTGTAATATATATATATTCAGTTCAGTTTGGGTGACATTGCCTCCTATTTGGAAAAGGGTTGCCAGCTCTGTTTGTGTCTATTTAGTTGTATTTGTTTGTCTTCCCTTTTGATGTTGAGAACCTGATGGGGATCTGATTGTATCAGTTCCGGAGATCAAGTATTTATTTGGTTTTTAGTTACAGCGAAAGTGGTAATTGCTAGGAAATTTAAAGTTAAGGTATACGAAAGATCGAACAAACAATGAAATTGTTTGTGTGGGCATTGGCGAATAACACTCAAGCAGGTTCTTGAATGCGCGACCTCTTGTGTCAAAATACTGATAATTATCAGATATAAACACCAAGTTTACTGTTTTTACTTTCGGTAGTGTGTTCGTTGTTCACAATCGATCCACGTCCTCAGAATTATTTTGCTTCAGTCGTGCTAGTTCCAGGGTAGCGGCCACAAAACTTCACTCCATATTCTTTGTAGCATATATTATACTTTCTGATCTTTCGAGATCAAAGAGGCCATTTTGGATATTTCTAATTCCACTTACGTGTGTTTCAGATTATATATGAGCGGTATAGAATACCATTTATCTCAAAAATGGAAAATAAGTGTAGCTACCCATTTGAGCCATAGACTTACAAAGGCAGCGATGACCAACATACAAACAAAGACGAACTACAACATATGAAATGCCATCGAACGGTCAGCATAAAACTACAGGAGGTGGGATTAGTATAGTTAAGGAGGGGAGGGGGGAGAGAGCTTAAACTAGTTTTACTCAATCGAAACAGCGCTATTTATTATTAATCAGCTTCAAATTACAATATACATTTGACTCTCGTTATCTCGAACTCGCTTATCTCGATTAACCGCTTATCTCGAAGTGAAAATATTGTCCCTGCCTAAACAAGAAAGTCTAACAACAAGTAAAAAAATATTGTGGAAAAAAGGAGAAATTGCTCCTAAGGAGAAATTTCTCCTCTTTTCCACAATGTTTTCGATATATCGCTAACGTTAAGAGTCCAATTACATATATATTTGTTAAATGTGGTTGTTCGAATTATTATTTCCTAAATTCTGAAAATCTGATATGTCGAGGTACGGATATCTCGAAGTGTTTCAGAGAGTCCTTTGGAATTCGAGATAACGAGAGTCGACTGTAATTATGTTTGTTCCGCGTAGGATCATCTGCCTCAGTGGTGAAACGCCACAGCAAAAACTAAATATAGGGCTCAATGTCGATCTAAAGCCACAAAGGAAAACCAGAAATAAGACCACAATATGCCGGACCACAAACAACAACAGTCAGGTGCCAACCTTCAGAAATAGATTGAGGAAGAGCTATTATTTCGTCTGAGGTCCGGCTAACTCCCGTCTTGCAATTAAAGGGTTCAGTTAAGTCACCAAGCAGACTTTTGAGCTCACCAGATTTTGATAGATTTATTCACGTTCAACAAAGAGAAAGACGAACTCTTATGAACCAGTCCTATGTAAACTGTATGCAGGCAAATGCTGGAAAATTCTAAGCGATTGTTGTTGGGAAAAAAACTCAAGACAAAAAAATGACATTAAATGTCTTAGATACTCATATCAAATGTGAAGACGTTGTCAAATGGCTTGGAGTAGATATAGATTACCAACTATATTTCATTCAGCATATCAGTAACCTCTGTTGAAAAGCAGGTCAGTCGTTGAATGTCTTGAAGAGATTGAGTCCTTTCTTGTCAAACGGAAGAAGCTTCCACTTTTTCATACTTTCCTTTTATTTAACTTTAATTATTGCCCCCTTGCTTGGCAGTTTTGTTTAGACAAATTCAAGGGCGTGCACTAAGATTTGTTTATGCTGATTTCGATTCAACATATGAAGGTGTATTAGATAAGGCAAATATTCCTGCATATAAAATTGTTACGAACAATGGTCGTTGAAACAGTTTGTACATGTATTTTGATCTGCTTAGGAAATCAAAATGTTTTGCAAGTGGCACAGGTTCGTGCAACAAAACACGGTAGGAAACGTTTCAGATTAAGGAGAGGAACTCTATAAGCCTTAAGCTTCCGTTCCAATCCTATCAAGTATTATTGTATGTATATATTACTGCTTGTCATGTGAATTGTGAAATAAATATGTTTAAACTAAACGTTTCAGATTAGCAGCAGCGTTCTGTGGAGCAGTTTGCCAGATGATTTTAGAAAAGTAAGCAGTCTAAATTAAATGGTGAGGACTGTAAATGTAAATTTATGTAAATAGTTGTTTCGCAGGACCTCCTAGTGCTTATCTAGTTCCAAATATGTTTTGTTTTAGCTTTCTGTTTGCTAAGTTTTGTTTGTATGTTATTATTATTATTATTTTTTTTTGTTTTATATGGTATACATGTGGATCAGTGGTGGCCCTAACACTTATAGCCAGGCGGTACTCGCACAGGATGTGTGCCTCAATATATATATATATATATATATATATATATATATATATATATATATATATATATATATATATATATATATATATATATATATATATATATATGTGTGTGTGTGTGTGTGGTTGTGTGTGTGTAGTTGCAATGAAGCTGTTTTATCGTTTTCTTATTATCATTATTGTTTGTTTTTTTTTTTTTTTTTTTGTATTTGACTAAGTAATGTTTCTGTTTTTGGGTTTTTTTTTTGTTTAGAGATTAGCATATTTAAAATCTGCTTTTGGACACGTACCTTGTCGTAAAATCTTAATTGATAATAACTCTGTGATGTTTTGATTAAAGAAAGAAATAACTTTATTCGTTTTGTTTTTTCAGATTATTCGTTTTGTTTTTTCAGATATATATATATATATAAACTCTTGTAAACTATATTTTGTAGGTTGCATGCATATGAAAGATGGTCAAAAGCTTTTCAGAGCTTATGTTTTCTGTTATATATTGTCATGCCGTCTTTATTTCTTATCTTATCTTGTCTCACCATAATCGGGCCAGCCACCAAGCATGCAGTTTGCCACACAGTGTCCCAGCGAAGACTCAGATCAGCCTGGACATCTGCCTTGTCTGATCAGAGATTCGCTGTGTGCCCAACGGGTAACTAAGGACCCAAGTTTTTTTCATGCGGACAGCGAAGACTGATCAGACTAGGCGGATGCCCAGGCCAATCTGAGTCTTCAGCTAGGAAAATCTTACATTTCGGAGCAATTCAGAAAACTTATTATCCGTTATAAAAGAATTGGCTATAGTCTGGATATTATGCGGCAGACTGCATGCCTAGTTGTCAACCAATCATTGTTGATGGCTATGACTCACTCTTTAATTGCACGACTGCGGTTCGGGTCTCAGACTCAATGACACCTCTTCGTAAAACTTTAACCAGTGGGTTGGGGTTTGACGATATGTCTTTGGCTTGGCCCGCCATGGTTCAACTATGGGTTTTCATTTACTCTGGCATACAGTAGAATTAGCCATGAGTACTCGTCTTTGTTTATTATTGTGATTAATTTGATTTTTATGTTTTCGCTTTGATGCATTGACTAAGTTGGGAGCCTTTATGCGAACCGAATTTTTATGTGTTTCTGTATTAAGAGTAGCATCGGGTCCCAGGATGGTTGGCTAGCTGTTAAAGTGCTTTACAACCCCCCCACCCCCCCCCCCACCCCCACCCCGCCCGGTGGTTTACTCTGCTGACCGTTCTAAGGCGGTGGTCCCGGTGTTAATCTTACTTTTTGTTGCTTTGTGGTTTATTCTACGAAGCGATTTGTTTTATGTCTTAACCTTGTGTTATTTTGTTCTTGTGTTTTTCAGTCCTTTTAGCATTGCGATTACCTCGCTTGGGGAAGAGAGAGCTAATCTTAGTGCTTTTCGTACGTTTGTTCGATTTGTGCTTGTTTGGTTTTATCGGTTTCCTCTTCCTGTTGGTGTCTGGAAAGGGCTGCGGTTTGTGATTGTGGCAGTCCCTGGACTTTTCTCTTACCTTTTTGTTTCGCTGGGGGCAAATGGCATTTTGTAGGTTTAGTCATGCGCTTGCTCAAATGTATTTATAAGTTATATACTACAGTCGAACCTCAATGGCTCGAACACCGATGGCTCGTTTACCATGGCTAATTCGAACTCGTTTTGAGTCCCTATACGAAATTCTTCCGATAACTCAAGAAAACAAATATTTAAGGAAATTTTATTTTATCGTGATATTGTATGTTTTGTGTACTCATTAGAATCGCCTCATCGAGGCGATTCTAATGAGTACACTCAACATACAATCACTGTGTAAAAAATCGAAAAGATTTCCCTAAATTATCGCTGCTTCCTGAACTGGTGATTAACCCTCAGTGGCCCGAACTACCCATGTCTCGAACGAATTTCCATGGTCCCAAAGATGTTCGAGCCATTGAGGTTCGACTGTATCCATCAAAGTTTGCTTAATTGGTGCCATTTGTTGCTTTATTACCGTATTCGACCTAATTACCGCACTGTGCGCTTAGGATTTTCACAATTACCAGAAAAAGCTTGTAGTAAAATATCCACTTGATGAGGACTATAATAAAAGATCAGATTATGACTTCAGGAGATGATAATTCATTGATATATATGCAATATTTTGTTCTGATTTTCTTTATAAAAAACATATGCTATTGGTACTTATATGAACTGCCTTGAGTTGTCGAGGCAATTCAAATGAGTACCAAGAACATACGACTATATAAAGAAATAGATAAAAATACACGACTTGTAATTTGAAAACTACGAAATTAAGTAACTGTGCGCTTATAAGGGTATATGCGGTAATAAGGTCGAATACGGTACGTGATTTTGGCACTTTCTGCACATCTTTGTTTTCATTTTTTTGTAAAACTGCAGCATCGTGTTTAGCAAATACCTAAATTGTCATTTTGACGCACATTAAAGTGAACTAGTTGGACAAGAATGTATTTGTGTGTAATCTACTTGTGTTTGTTTATGTAAGTTTCTGTGTGCATGTCTTCATATCAGAATACCCTAGCCCCACTTTTTTATATCGTCTTTGGCTATCCATACAAAATATAATCCCCTTCCTGGTGTTTGATTTAGTACATATAATCAAGTTGTTAAAGGGTAACTATTCTTTAACAAACGCATCATATCATCAGCTCAGAAAATATTTCAGTTAAACAAAATATATGCACTGAGCTTGTAAGCAATATGTCGCTAAGCAAACTCATGTCCAAATATACCTATGCAAATGCTTACCGCTGAAATAAGTTGTACATGAGATGCCTTTTAAACCGGCCAACTATAAAGAACTCAGAAAATGCTAGAGCCTTACCGAAGCACCAAAAGAAGGACATAGCAACCATTCTACATAAATCTATAGCGAGCCGTTATCGGACCGTCAGGGTAGCTGACGGGCCGATAACGGCCCGCTATAGATTTATAATAAATGCTAGCTGGGGAGAGATGGGAACGAGTAATGGCAAATACACTCCAGATATAAAACAAACGAAGCACAAGAAGGAACAAATGCAAAAAGTAATCTAAACTAAGACATAAGTAAAATTGATTTAAGCCCCAAGTAAAATTTTTACTGACCGTTCCAATGCGGTGCTTCTGCTGTGGTTTACTATTTCTGTCATTGTGTAACTTTGCATGTGTGTCCTGATATTTTTTTTGTTTTGGATAGCATTTGCCAATTTTTTTTTTTTTTTTGAAAGAGACTGTCCTTTTCGCATTCTGCTAGTATTTTAATTGTGGTGCCATTGCTTTAAAGGCGTCCTTCTTTCCCTTTGGTGCCTTGGACGGAAGGTGTTAGGTAACTGTAGCAATTCCTGATCATTGCCTTCCTTCCTATATACTTATCCAGTGCACAATTTGATACATACGAAAACACGCCTATTCCAATATAAAGAAAATTTCATCTCCAAAAACTGAAAATTTTCAGATAAAAAAATCCGATATTTTTCATATTTCCGCTCAAAACAAAGATTGTGGGTACTCATTAGAACCGCCTCGACGAGGCGGTTCTAACGAGTACCCACAATCTATGTTTTGAATATTTCCGCTCAAAACAAAGATTGTGGGTACTCATTAGAACCGCCTCGATGAGGCGGTTCTAACGAGTACCCACAATCTATGTTTTGAGCAGAAATAAGAAAAATAATGTATACCCCTGTAAACCCCAGTTTTACTATATAAAAGTGGGGTTTATGGGGGTCAAAATTATATAGGCGTGTTTTCGTGATGTGAAATATTTCTATGAAACACATATATAACAACAACAACAACAACAACAACAACAAAATTGTGATGAAACAAAGCAAAGGGCTCAAAGGCGATCTGAAACCAGAACACAAGAAACCCCAAAACGGGATCACGATGAGTCCGACAACATATATTAAATGTCAGGCTCCAACCGTATGAAAAACAATTGAGGAGTAAGCCGTCATTCAGTCTGAGGATCGGTCCACCGTCGTGCAAATAAATACTCGCCAAATAAATCTATAGAAGATGTCCAGAAATAGCTACAGTTACATATAATAGCCTACACTGACAAAAAGAGTAAAAAGCAAGCAAACCATTACAGAAAGCACTTATTATTAATAAGCTACGGATCAAAGAAAAGAAAAGACAAAACAACCAGCTCCTTCTTCCCAAACACGGTGGTCATAGTGCTACACAGGAACCACTAAACACAACAATAAGATAACAAACAAGGCAAAACATGGGGGGAAATGCAGCGAGCAGCCACAAGGCCACAAAATAATAATAATAATAATAATAATAATAATAGTAATAACGAAATAATAAAAAAAACACAGGATATAGATCCCGGCATATCCCTGATGTCACTATATATTACAGGGGAACATGGAACATGGGTGTGTATATTACCCATGCTTATTAACATAAGGATAGCGTCTGCTAATCATCTTCATTTCTGAACACGCCAATTTAAATTTAGCCATTTTCTCAAAGATTATTTGTCAAAACCAATAATCGAACTTACTGATTTACAAATGTAAACAAGCAGTCTTGGGTTTAGTGTACTAAATCAAATTTACTGATTTACAAATCTAAAAATGTAGACTACATTGTTCATATAATTTAAATCAGTAAATTCGGAAACTGCTCAGAAAAAAAATGCAAAAATACAAGATTTGCTGAAGAGCAAGTTCTTATCCGTGCAGTTGTTGCTGCGCAATACAGAAATCTACTATTAATATATAGTTTACTGATTATTTGTGAAAAACTTAAACACTAACCACATGGGGTGGGCCAAGAAGCTTAATCAGTGTTCACTTACCATTTTTTTCCCCGAGAAACTATATATCCTCTTCACTGAACCATTGCATCTGGAAGAATGATAAAGTCATTCGTTTAAGACAATGTTATCTTGACACCTTATGCTCTTAAATTTCATACCTGTCACTTAATCAGTATGCATCAGTCATTATTTTAAAATTAATTTCTCGAAGTGGTAATATTATTACAATTCGGCGGAAGCAGTCAGAAAGGTCCTCAGCACCACAAATTGAAAAAAAAAAGACTAGACCAGCAATGCATTTGCGCCATCAAACCATAGTCTTCGCTGTTCGATTGGTAGAAACCTTCATACTTAAGAATCTAAAGGTAAAAACAAATTTAATTATTTTACACATACTGACGAGATCTTTGCAAACACGTACTGACGTAAAGGTCCTTTCTAGCATGGCTAATGTTTAATGTTTTAGGACTTTGAACTTATGCACCAGTCATCTGTAGTCCCTGCCCCAACGGGGCCGGTGAATAGCGGGCTTTTAACTTTCCAGTTTGCAAAGCCCTGCTAAACGCCCTACACTGCGGTGGCAAATTTATGGTAAAATCCCTGCTAAAAGCCCTTGCTCCTCGGGGCTACTTTTTGTTTCCTGGAACAGTCTGGTAAAAGGTCTGGTTTACTCGGTACAGCTAACTTCAAAGGTACATAATCATTAGCCGTATGAGCCAGGTCATTAGAAAGTTGACTTATAGGGTTTATGTGGCTCTAATATATGTATCCAAAGCATTCATCACGAAAACATGCCTATATAATTTTGACCCCCTTAAACCCCACTTTTATACAGTAAAACTGGGGTTTACAGGGGTAAACATTATTTTTCTTATTTCTGCTCAAAACATAGATTGTGGGTACTCGTTAGAACCGCCTCGGTTGGGTACTCGTTAGAACCGCCTCACCGAGGCGGTTCTAACGAGTACCCACAATCTATGTTTTGAGCAGAAATATGAAAAATATTTCAGTTTTTTATCTGAAAAATTTTCAGTTTTTGCAGGTGAAATTTTCTATATATATATATATATATATATATATATGAATAGGCGTGTTTTCGTAATGTTAGCGGGAAATTCATACGCCGGCCCATCTACGGCACTGTCGGGACTCATCGGGGGTTAAATCATGGCACTTAAGCCCCGCTATACCCGGCGCCATAGGAACCGGAATACAAATGACTGGTGCATTAGAAGATTATTTGTGAGCCGTTACGTCCGAAAGCGAAACTTCAGACATTTACGCCCGGCGAAGGTTCAAATCAGCTTGCGTATTTGCGCAATCTAGCCAGAATCTTCACTAAGCACATTTTGTATAGCCAAGGATGCAAAGTTTTTTGTTTTTTTTTTTTCATGCGGACAATAAAGACCCTGATTAGACAAAGAGGATGTGCAGGCTGATTTTTGCGCTCGCTGTTAGCACATTTCCGAAGATTCGTTTTCTGATGTTGCGTCTCAATTGTTTAATCTGTCCTTGCATTGTAACCAGCTTGTACGCAGTGTAGTTTAAATTGTAGCTTGGTATTTTGCACGTTTCATTTTAAAATTATATAAATCAAACTATGTGAAATAGACAGGCATCTGTGTTAACCCTTTTCCTGCTGTACACGGATAGGCCCTGCCTTTGCAAACAGTGCAGATCCAGATCAGTTGGCTTGAAGAAGCCAACTGATCTGGATCTGCACTGTGTGCCATTTATTATGTGAATTAGTATGAACAATCTGGATCAAGTAATCTGATTGGCTGAAAATAAGAATTGGGTGTGGCATCTTAATATATTCAGCATGACAAGGGTTAATAAATATATTCAGCATGACAAGGGTTAATAAACTACAACTGCGAAATACAATACTACTTAAGTAGTCGAACACAAACGCCTATGCAAACTAAATCAGGTGCCGCAGACCGCAAACGAAGTGTCTTATAAGGGCATATGCTATTTCGGACACCGTAATTACCCTAAATACTTGCAGTCCTTACTCTTTGTCTTATATTTCTCTTCAACAAGTCCTTTTTACTACTTGTGAATGTGTAAAATTGTTACATGAGTGGCAAACAGTGTAAATCCTGATCAGACACCATGTTCCACACGGTGACTGATCTGGGTCTACACTGTTTGCTCAGGCCTTTCTGTCCGAACGCGTAGAATAAGTTTGGAAATTTGATCAAATTGACTCCCACCCACCCCCCACGCACCCACCTCAGAATGCATCCTGGATCCTTACATACCGACGGAATAAGTCAACAAAAAACTCAAACTGTACTTTTCAATTAGACTTACTTCTTATGGCCACATTGCAATTCATCAGAATCTTCACGGAATCAAATACGTTCCACTCAGCAAATACGTTCCACTCTTTCACCCTGACTTTCTGTAGTGAACTCTCCCGTCTCAGAAGTTGGATACGTCTGTTTTTTTGGTTTTTTTTTCTAAATAGGATTGTTAGTCAGAATTTAAAATAGAATAAGAAGTAGTGTAGGCCCAGATAAGACAGCTTGTACGATATACTGGTAAATGGATAAGACTTCAAAGTAAATTCATGGTAGAAGGATAAGACTTTAGGTATACTGGTTAACGAATAGTTCGTCATGGTATAGTCATGCTGAATAAACTGATATACTGTAAACGGATAATTCGTCATGGTAAATTTATGCTGAATAGACTGATATACTGTAAATGGATTATTCGTCATGGTAGTTTATGGTGAATAGACTGATATACTGTAAACGGATAATTCGTCATGGTATAGTCATGCTGAATAAACTGATATACTGTAAACGGATAATTCGTCATGGTAAATTTATGCCGAATAGACTGATATACTGTAAATGGATAATTCGTCATGGTAGTTTATGGTGAATAGACTGATATTCTGTAAATGGATAATTCGTCATGGTAAATTTATGCTGAATAGACTGATATACTGTAAATGGATTATTCGTCATGATAAATTTATGCTGAATAGACTGATATACTGTAAACGGATAATTCGTCATGGTAAATTTATGCTGAATAGACTGATATACTGTAAATGGATAATTCGTCATGGTAGTTTATGCTGAATAGACTGATATACTGTAAATGGATTATTCGTCATGATAAATTTATGCTAAATAGACTGATCTACAGTAAAAGGATAATCCGTCATGGTAAATTTAAGCTGAATAGACTGATATTCTGTAAACGGATAATTCATCATGGTAATTCATGCTGAATAGACTGATATACTGTAACTGGATAATTCGTCATGGTAATTTATGCTGAATAGACTGATGCACTGTAAATGGATAATTAGTCATGGTAAATTCATGCTGAATAGCTTGATATGCTGTAAACGGATAGTTCGTCATGATAAATCCATGCTGTATAGACTGATGTACTGTAAATGGATAAGGTTTCGCGCAAGACTGACCGTTCAAAGACGGTTCCTCTGTTGCGGTTCTTCTTTGTTTGTGTGTTTGTGGTTTCATGAGTGACATTTGGTTTCGGGAGGGCTGTGCTTCGTAATTGTTGCATTCCATGGTGGCTTCACTTCTTTTTTTGTTTCATGGTAAATCAATGGTAAATGGATAACAGATGATGGTAAACGTATAAGAGTCCATGGTAAATTCATATTAAATGGATAAGACTTCATGGTAAATTCATGCTAAATAGATAAGACTTCTTGGTATAGTGTAACTGTATAACTTTTATATACCGCTACATTTTCTATATGTATTTTAACTTCTAAGATATTGATGAAGTTTAGAGTTTTACTATACAAAAGGTATATAATAAGCGGCAATTCATATTTTTATTTGATATTCAAACTCTGTGGCTTAGGACTCAAATCAGTAATACGATTCTCACCCCTGCTTAGGATAATTCAGTTACATCACGAAAACACGCCTATATAACTTTGACCCCCTTGAATCCCAACTTTTATATAGTAAAACTGGGGTTTACAGGGGTACACATTATTTTTTCTTATTTCTGCTCAAAATATAGATTGTGAGTACTCGTTAGAACCGCCTCGTCGAGGCGGTTCTAACGAGTACCCACAATCTATGTTTTGAGCAGAAATATGAAAAAGTTTAGAATTTTTAATCTGAAAACTTCCATTTTTTGGTGGTAAAATTTTCAGTATATTTGAATAGGCATGTTCTCGTAATGAAAACTAAATCGTTCTTTCCTGACTCGTTTTTACTTCTCATAAACGACTTTCTTTATAAGTTACGCAAACACTATAGGACGATGCAATAGCATTACAAAAACATAAGTTATGCAAACACTGTTTATCCTTTACGAAAACAAGCCTATTCAAACATACTGACAATTTTACCACCAAAAAAAAAAAAAAAAAAAAAAATGAAAATTTTCAGATAAAAATTCTGATATTTTTCATTATTCTGCTCAAAACATAGATTTTGGGTGCTCGTTAGAACCGCCTCGGCGAGGCGGTTCTAACGAGTACCCACAATCTATGTTTTTTTAACAAAATAAGAAAAATAGTGTATACCCCTGTAAACCCCATTTTTACTATATAAAAGTGGTGTTTAAGAGGGTCACAATTATATAGGCGTGTTTTCGTGATGATCATTCATTAGGAACATGTAATAACATTACGAAAACACTTCCATTGAATGTAAAGGCACTTTTTATGGCTGCAAAAACTTAAAGTTTCAGATGAAAATTGTGATTTTTTTTGTCATGTCTGCCCGAAACAGAGATTGTTGGTACCCTTTAGAACCGCATCGAAAGGGTACCCACAATGTATGTTTATGGCAGAAATAAGAAAAAATAATGTATATCCCTGCAATCCCCATTTTTTATATATAAAAGTGGGGTTTAAGGGGGTCAAAATTTTCATGATGTTAAACTGTGTGAGTCATTTGTTTTGACAGTGGAAACAAATATACTCAACATAATAATTTAAGGGTCACTTAGTGCATATTTTCATATATGCAAAATTTGACCGAATCTGTGGGTAAACCAAAAGAATTAATTGAAATATTGTTGATTATTTCTTAAAGTGGAACCCAAAAAGGAGTGTTTCCAATAACAAATATTGAAATGAAAAATTTAATTTAAAAATTCGTAAAAAATGCTACTTTTATACCCAAAATGAAGTGAAAACTCGACATTTGAACATGATAAGTGATGTCTTGACTTTAAACTGAAAATAAATCGAGAAAGTTTTAATTTCAATCAAGAAACTCACATTTTTCTACGACTACCCTCTATAGATTATTCACTGTCTATGGGGAATCATCGAGGCATTGTGTCTTTCACCCCTAGGAAAGGCCATATCTGTGTGTCTTTCACCCCTAAGAAAGGGAATTTGCAAGATTGTGTTTGGGATAAATCCTTGTTTTGACTAAAATTAGAACATTTCAGATATTCTGAAACAAAAACAAAAAACAAAACAAAAAAAAAAAAAAAAAAAAAACCAAAAAAAAAAAAAAAAAAAAAAAAAAAAAACCATCATTTTGGCGTAAAAAGTCATTTTCAGAATTTCCATTTTTTCTCAGAATCTTCTAGGCTGATATATTTTGCGCTATTGACACTTTTGACTTTGGTAGCTGAACATATTGCTAACGTGTTGAGCTGATTGAAATGGCCTTGCAAATGGCAGTATTTCCCACAGAATAATTTCAACAACTGACGGGTCGCATTTGAACTTCAATGAAAGGGAAACTGAAATTGGTGACCCTTTAATTATTTTGTTGAGTGTATGTGTTTAGACTTAGCTGTCACCAAAATATGTGAATGCTGGCGCTTTCGATGACAGCGGAAACAATTAAGAATGATGTTTGATCTTAAAACTAGCAAATGAACCACAACATGAGAAAATGGACCTCCAGACATGCAAACACAAAAATACACCTATATACATTTGACTCCTTTAAACCCAAACTTGGGTTTACAGGGGTACACATTATTTTTCTTATTTCTGCTCAAAAGCATAGATTGTGGGTACTCGTTAGAACTGCCTCGCCGAGGCGGTTCTAACGAGTACCCACATTCTATGTTTTGAGCAGAAATATGAAAACTATCAGATTTTTTTATCTGAAAACTATTCGTTTTTGGTGGTGAAATATATTTGAATAGGCGTGTTTTCGAAATGTCTGATCAGCCTGTGCACTTGCGCAGTCTGATCAAAATCTTCACTTGGCATTTTGGATGGCCTAGGATGCAAAGTTTCTTCATGTGGAGAGCGAAGACACAGATCAGACTGAGCGGATGCGCATGCTGATTTGAGTCTTCCATCACGAAAACACGCCTATATAATTTTGATCCCGTAAACCCCACTTTTATATAGTAAAACTGGGGTTTCCACGGGTATACATTATTTTACTTATTTCTGCTCAAAAATATAGATTGTGGGTACTCGTTAGAACCGCATCGGCGAGGTAATTCTAACGAGCACCCATAATCTTTGTTTTGAGCAGAAATATGAAAAATATCAGAATTTTTAACTGAAAATTTTCATTTTTTGGGTGGTAAAATTTTCAATATATTTGAATAGGGGTGTTTTCGTGATGATTGGGCGCACATGTCAGAAGCTACGTTTTTTCATGTTATGACACACAAGTTATCGTCATATATGGGAACATAATTGACATCGCTTAAATTAAGGCCCTTACCAAGGAACATACAGTTTGGTTTGCCCTTACATTTGCACTCTAAAACCTGGGCCCAGTTGTTCAAAACTAACGAATCGTTAAAACTATGATCATTAAATATGGCATATACGCGAATATTTCTGTTGAAAAAATGCAAAAACTACTCACATTTTTTTTCAACAAAAATACCTGTGAATTATATTTTGTACTTAACAGAACAGTTAACATTTTGGCCACTAACGAGTTCGTTAGTTTAACGATGTATTAAACAGCTGGGCCCTGATTATTGATAATTAATAAAGCTGATTAGTGCCAAAGAAATCGGAGCAGATGTAAGTGTTTATGCGTTGTTCACATGTGGCGTTTTATTTTGTCATTACAGTTTAACCTCAATGGCTCGAACCCGGATGGCTCGTTTACCCTGGATGCTTCGAGCTCTTTTTTCAGTCCTTACAAAATCCTTCCAATAGCTCAAGGAAACAAATATTTAGGGATTTTTTTTCTTATTTTATCATGGAATTGTATATTGTGTGTACTCATTAGAATATCCTCATCGAGGCGATTCTAATGAGTACACTCAACATACAATCACTGTGTAGAAAATCGAAAAGATTTACCTAAATTATCGCTATTTGCTTCCTGAACTGGTGCCATGATTAACCCTCAGTGGCTCGAACTACCCATGTCTCGAACAGTTTTCTATGGTCCCAAAGATGTTTGAGCCATTGAAGTTCGACTGTATAACTACATAGCTTTATATCATGTATATGAAGAGACGTTATATATGGGTCTCCAGACTACAATGGGTTAAATTAACAACAGTAAATAAGTTCTGAATTGTGCTGTGGGACACATACGTTGCATGTGGTGCAGTCCAGGAAAAAATGTTTTCTTCTCCGAGATGTAGTATACGGGGTTCCCAGGGCCTTCCTTAAAAACCCACTATTACAACTAAAACCATATGCTTTGATGTATTTAAACTTTGCAAAGGAACCAAAGAAACTGGAACAACCCAGTAAGCATTCTACATAAATCTATAGCGGGTCGTTATCGGCCCGTCAGCTACCCTGACGGGCCGATAACGACCCGCTATAGATTTATGTAGAATGCTAGCTGGGAAGACTCTTTACGAAAGAAAAAACATAGTAATCAAAGCACTGAGACCCCTGGTGGGTCATTTGTCGTGTATGTTGAGAAAATGGTCCCGAATGGGGACTTAAGATTGTTTTCTTTAACCCTTAACCTTTAACTCTGGCCGCGTTCTGCGGCATCTGATCTGGGTCTGCACTGTTCGCCAATGTTCCAGTCCCAGTTTTATAGATTACGCTCTTTACACCGCACTTTGACGTCACAGTGACAAGAATAGCGCGCCTTTAAATAAACGTTACCTGGATTAGCGTGGCTTTAAATATTTATTTATTTATTTATTTAAACAATGTTTAAAGAGGATGACACAATTAGCTATAAATAACTATTCTACCTTGTGGTCCTCTAACTAAAATTTATATACATATATACAACAAGACTTAACTAACAGCTAAGAAATTCATGGGATAAAAGTAGCTTGCAGCGAAGTGAATGCTTGTATAAAAATAAAAAGTGCTAACAGGTATGTGCAAGTGATTTAAAACCAAACATGGCACTTAATTATATCAAAGACAAATCTGTATGTTATCACAGTTTTTGTAAGTGCTTTAAGATTTGACGAGCGCATAAAACCAATATAAATAAATAAATAAACGTTACCTGGAATCGTACAACGCGCCGTTTGATTTTATTGTTCAATAATAATCACGTGGACAATAACCTTAAGGAAAATTTGGTGTATGTCTGCACAATGATGAATAGATTCTAAAAGGAATGAAGCCAACTTGCAATCAATAAGTTATCAAAATTAACCGGCAATTGCAACATAATTGTTTTTGTTTGCATTGTATACATAGATTAATTTCTTCTTTTGTACTGTCAATTCCCATTTATCTCAAACTCCAGGGGACAAGAACTTTTGGTTTGAGATAGCAGTAGGCTTAAACAAAAGGAGTTGAAGTGTAAAGAATATATATAGTCGGTTTCTCAATTCCTGTATCTTGCAAAAAACGTAACCCTTCAGTCGGAAAGCTTTACGGCTGAGTTTTTGTATATATAAAGCTTGAATATTGGTTTATACAAAACCACTGAAGCACTGATTGTTTTAAAATCTTGTAGCGTTTTATAAAAATGCTTGTATTTAATGGAAATTTGATAAACATTTTAGTTTGCGGAAATTACGTCCCAGCAGGCACACAATATCAAAATGACGTCGTATCAACGTCGATGCGACGTGATCACGTCGCATCGACGTTGATACGACGTCATTTTAACGTTGTGTGCCTGCTGGGGTCAATTTTATACATTACTACCCAATGTAGTTCGTCAACAAAGGTTTTGAATTTATGAACATGAATAAATGCGCGGCGATTCCCCTCTGTGCAGTCCGATCAGAGTCTCGCAGTACAATCTGTAAGTAGCCAAGGATCCAAAGCTTTTTCCGATAGACAGCGGAGACTGATTATCTCAGGTTGATGTGAGTCTTAACTGGGTACACATGCCATATTGAAGGAAGAATTGTGTCCGGTTTAATTTATATATAAACTGACCCAAGCGGGCACATGACGTTTATACAACGTCGGCTCAATGTCGATGCAACGTCATTACGTTGCATCGACGTTGAGGCGACGTTGTATTAATGTCATGTGCCTGCTGAGACGAATGACTCTCTCTCTCTCTCTCCCTCTCTCTTATTTTATAGTATAGAAAGTCACATATTTATAAGATTATGAATAAAGTCCAATATCATATATATATAACATCTGGAATTATGTGATTGTATAGCACTTATTGAAATAATAATAAACTATATAAAGTATAAGAAACTAGGAAACGGACTATAAATAAGACTTACGCTGGATAAATTGTATCACTTTCACTGTATTGCTAATTAATTATCACCATTATTATTATTATTATTTTGTGTGTGTATGTGTGTGTATAAATACAATCTAAACACAAATACAACATGTTTTTGTTTATTTTACAAATGCGTTGGGTCACCAATTAAAAGTCAGGGAAAAACAAAGGATTCAACATGGACTGATGTACTCTTTTTTGAACAGTCACCGGTCATCAACCAGAAATTAGGCAAAGTCTTGTCTTTATAGCAGTTGCATGAATAAAAGTAATGCTGAATCGATCAGCATAAATCAATACGGTTTGTTGTATCTTTGAAAAGGAAAATAACAAATCATGCGTTTACTGAGATATTAATCATCATAAAGCATAAAAAAAAAGTTTAATGTCAGGATAAAACCATTAACCCTCATTCTACTGGTACCGGATATGCCCTACCTTTGTAAACAATGTAGACCCAGATCAGTTAGCTTCTGAAGAAGCCAACTAATCAGGATCTGCACTGTTTACCACATCTTCGGTAACCCAGGTGTGACCCATTACGTTATACTTCATTTAAGAAGTGTAATGAAATGGGTCACACCTGGGTTACCGAGGATGTGTTTGCCATTACAGTGGTGATAACGTTTTTTTGTCCGTTTATGCGTTTGGGGTGCGTTTTAAAATCGTGGCATAACGTTTGCGTTTCGACAAAGTTTCTAGCGTTTCATATCGTTTCGGCCAATCAAATTACAGAGCAAAGCATTTCACTCAAACGCTTAATTTGCATATGCGCACTTAAGAGATACAAACGTTTTCTCGAAACGCTTTTCACCGTTTCGGCCAATCAGCTTGCCTTATCGAAACGCTGTTTTCCGTTTCGACCAATCATTTGACCGTTTGGCACCGTTTGTATGTTAGACCAATCGAATCATAAATACCCTTTGGACCGTATTAAACCATGTTTTTTACAACTAAAGTAATATGTATCTACGTATTAAAATTGTATTTGTATTTATTTTATTTTATTTTATTTATTTATATTTTCTTTATAAAATATATTTTGGTATTGTCGAAAGAATTAACATGATTAATTATTATACTTTGTGAAGCCTATTATTCTTACACTGCAATCATGACAATCAACGTCTTTTGACAATTAAATGTTTTAGCACAGAGTATTCGGTATAAAATACTTAGCAGATGACATTTTGAAGTTTTTTTTTTTCTTTTTTTTTTTATATATATATATTCCCTGAAAACAGATTTTGGCATTTCAACGGAGACAATTTGCATGAGATGTCAAACCTGTTTTATGGGAAAAAATAATTTAAAAAATAAATGCCATTAATTTGTCATCTGCTGAATTACCCCAGAGAGTGGTAAAGGTTCGAATGATAGTATTAAGTTTACATTAATCGGAACTTTGTTGCACTTTCAATATCAGAATGCCTTAACCAAGAAAATATTTATTTATTTTATTTATCTTATTTTTATATTTTATTTTTATTTTTATTTTTATTTTTATTTATTTATTTATTTTATTTATTATTATTATTATTATTATTATTATTATTATTATTATTGCATAATTTTAGATGTTTGTAAATGGCTACGATTGCCATTTAAATCGGCAGGCTTTTCTCACTTATTTTGTTTTTAAGGTGTGCGGTAAAAATGCCAGAGCTGAAAATGCCATATGCAAAAAATGTCAGAGGAAAAATGCAACATGTAAAAATGCCAGAGGTTACCTGGTAAAATGTCATAGGAAATAATCCCATACGTAAAAATGCGAGAGATAAAACCTATTATACAAGTTAGTTCTTTATTTGTCTCTCATGTAGCACAATTTGACAGCATCATGGGAAAAGGTGAAAAGATGCAACAAGAGTATATATGTCCAAATAGACTCCCCACACTCTTTATTGGAAGAGTCTAATTCAATGTTAGGCATGTCAGGTTATGTGATTTAGATAATCCTGGAGAAAAATGACTGAACTTTGCAAACAATTGCTACCCTGATCAAATGCCGCATTTTGCAGTATCTGATCTGGATCTGCACTGTTTTCCAATAGCCTGTTTGGAGTCTCCGAATTAAAGTGAGTTAAACTCTTTTCACATCAAAAAACAATATCATCTGCTTATATCTAAACAAAGCAGGTTAAAATGTTAACCTTTACCACTCTGTTTATTCAGCAGACAACAAAGTGATGACAGTTTTTTCTTTTTTCCAGAAAACAGGATTTGACATTTCATGGCAGTTGTCTTTGTTCAAGACAATTTGCATGAAATGTACAGAATTTTCAGCTGATGACATGTTGAAGTATTTTTCTTATGTTATCCTGAAAATAGGTGTCGGCATTTCATATATATTATCTCCATACACTTTCCCTGCAAATTGTCTTCAGTGGAGATAATTTGCGTGAAATGTCAAACCTGTTTTACGGGAGAAAATAAGACAAGAGGTCATGAATTTGCCATCTGCTGAGTTAGCCCAGAGAGTGACAAAGGTTCAACTAGACAATGAATCGTTGACATAATCCATTCTGTTGGTGATATGTGTTGACCACGATGAGACTGCGCGGAAATGTCCGTTCACCTTGGTCTAAGCTGGTCTCAAATACCATAAGGTCGTTTCTTATTTCTATTCGAAGGGGCTAATAAATATTCAACCAGTGCCGACCAAACCAGTTCAGCTTGCGCAGCGGGATCAAGATCAAAGCTTTTCTACACCAGTCTTAACTACGTCGAACCTGTGAATCGCCATTATTGTTTTGAGTAATATTTCTCCACCTCCCCCTCACGTCCCTCACCCTCACGCCCCCACCCCCCTCCCCCCTCACGCCCCCACTTTTTTTTTAAAATGAAATGTACACTGTTGTTTAGATAAATGGTGCTGGAACAGATGATCTTCTTTTTACTGAAATTTATTGTTAGAATTATGTATCATCAATACTAATCCTTTCATTAGATCCTTATCCAGTGAAAACGTCCCTCTGAGCACAGGTGTTACTCAGATTAAAGTGAGTGGATTAGTCTAGTGCATAATGGTGTCTACTCAGTTCACTGAACAGTCATTAGTATAAAATACTGTAATACATAAATCGCTCAGTATCCATCTAATACACAGACTGATCAGATTTGTAAAATATGAATAGGTTCATTTTTACTTGTTTGGACCATTATTTTTCAAATACAATGCACTTTGCACATCATGGCAATTATGTGAACAGTCGGCAAACATCTTGCTGGAGGGCTTTCATGAAAGCGTATATTCTCACTATGAAAACATTTTTGGCATGTATATGCGAAGCTGTTAATCTTTGGAACGCTATAATTTAATATGAGAAGACGATGTGCTGGATAAACAGATCAAATGTATGGACGAGCAGCAATAACCCAGAGTGCGCGGATGCACATTCTAATATAGTATTTTGCATATTGCAACCGATACTTAAATATTAGAAGACGATGCACTAGAGAAACAGCAGATCCTTTCGAATAATAATGATAATGTACAGACGAACTGCAACGAATCAGATCAAAATGCACAGATGAACATATTAATCAATGTTGCATTTATAGTACATTGTAGTCTAGATACCACTAAAAGGGTAACTGGCAAACAGTGGAGGCCCAGATCAAATGCCGCAGAACGTGGCGTCTGATCAGGGTATCCACTATTTGCAAATAGTTCAACCATTTGTTTCTCTACATAACATAGCCTGGCATACCTAAAATCGAAATTAGAATCTTCCAGTATATAGGGTGGGTGAGTTCATTCAGTTACAATAGGTTAAATACTAGATGATGTGCAAGACTATTGGCAAATCGTATCGAATAAGACAATGTACAGATGAGCAGCTACGAAGCAAATCAGAGTGCGCGGATGCCCAATATTTGTCACATATTTCATGTATTCCTTTTTTTTTTATTGATAAAATTACTTTGTAACTACATGTATTTGATAGTTTAAAATGAAAATGAAGTTATATCAAAGATGAATTGATGAAATTGAAATGTTTTTTTTTTTTTTTTTTTTTTTTTTTTAATTGTTCAAAACTGACATAGCAGTTGTTTAAGTAAGTTTTCTTCGATATATATTTTTTTACATTACGTCTGGTGTTGTCTTAATTTCAAATATACGAGCAATATATCCTTTTAATGCATTATCTGTTTATGCATGATGTTTCTTTTTTCTCATCCAAACAGATTTGGAAGTGCACCTGCATATTATAAAACTTCCAATAAACAATACATGGAATGAGTATTTCTTATACCTCACCCTCTTTAAGCAATACACAGGCTAATATTATGTAACCTTTGAAAGATCAAAAAGGAGATAGTATAAATAAAAAAAATATGTACATAAATAAAAATTGGAAAATATCATGATATTATACACATTAATTGCACGTTACTTTGATAATACTTGATGTGTGTCTTCATTTTTCCACTAAAATAATTGTGTTGTGTATATTTATTAGAATCACCTCACAAAGGTAATTTTAATGAGTACCAACCATATATTTTCTGGAGGAGAAACATAAAAATACAAGATATGATCATAATCATAAATCGATTATAAAGTTTCTCAAATGAACCCCATTTATTTATTTACTTATTTTTAAAGTAAATAAGAACACTTCACAAACTGGATCCTAATTCTGCTGATGGAGAACTGTATAATGAGCCTGATAGAAAATTAAAAAAAAATAATTGTATCCTAAAATGTGAATATTTATTTTCTGCAATTGCGCAAAATGAATTTTCTGATACACAGTTATTTCTACAAATTAGTCTGAATGTTAGTGAATATTCAGGTCAACTTGTACGTCTGCACAGTCTGATCAGTCTTCACCACACGCTCTATAAGATATACTGCTTCTTCGTCCAGAAAGAACAGACTGATCAGGTTGCGGGATGCGCAGACTGATCCACATATTCACTGAAAGTACATTCTTTTTTGCAGGAATTAATGTGATTCTGCCAAAAACTGTTAAATTCCATTTCCGTTGTATATTGCATTTTTAAGACACAACGTGTTTTCCAGTACTTTCAAAAATCAATAATCAATCATTCTTAACTGGAAGTTGAAAGGCATTCCTATCATTCCACTTTGAACTGCTGGGAATGAAAGAAAAATAAAGATTTTGTTCTTATATTTCCTATAAAATAGCATTTGACATTTCAAATCCTATTCAGTTTTCAGGAAAATAAAAACAAAGTCTTATTAATTTCTTGTCTGCTGAAACTGCCCATAGCGTGGTAAATGATAATTCTGAAATGTCTGTGCGGAAGAAAAGTGATCCAAAATTATGCTTTTCCTGAACAATGGATTAATTTATTATACCCTTTTTAGTGATTATCTTTTAGTTTGACGAAGCTTTGAAATTGTGCTAGTGGAAATTTATGCAGATAAGAACCAGATAAAGAGGGAATTTGATGATAAACTAGCATATTAAGACATAAGTGTTTGTATTTATCCATAAATATGTTGTGGGTATTCATTAGAACTACCTTTGCGAGGCGATTTTATTAAAAGCAACAAGCTATATTTTAATGAATAAGAAGAAAAAAATGCACACCAACCTTTCGCCAAATTACCGACCTTATCTGTTTCTATGTCTTAATCATAAACTTTACTAATGTCAATAATTTCCCCTTATTAGGCCCCTACCTATAAGGGTGGCCAAAGCCACCAAGAATTTCTTATTTTTATCTGCTTATGGTCATTCGGGTGTTATGCAATCCAAACTGTGTCTTTAATAGTAATTGCCACCATCTAACACCCTAAATCATCGCGGAAGGAAAATATAACGAAATACATGTATTTACTCTAGATTTTTTCCTACCGCTACTTAGCCGCAATCTTGGACAGGGAACTCCCGTATACGCTGATATAGTGAAATGTTAATCTGCAAAACCGTGACTTGAAAATATATGTTTAGTTATTATTATTATTATTATTATTATTATTATTATTATTATTATTATTATTATTATTATTATTATTACATTCATTGACGTGAGTCTAATCATTGCATTCAATATAATTCATAATCGAAATATTTATGTACCCAGTGTTTGTCTCAGGTGAGAAAATAGTGTGCAACAAACAACTATTACCTGACTGCTTGAAACGTTTCAGAAACGATGATCTGATTGGCTAAAACTGTAAACGATCGTTTAAGCGTGGTCGAAACGCTGCGTTTCCAAACCGTTAACAAGCGTTTTGCATGCGTTTCCGTGGACATAAAAAATGCTGTCGCTACTGTAAGTATGTGAATTTGAATAAAAAGTCTGTATTAAGTAATCTGATTGGCAGCCAATTAGAAATAGGCGTGGTATCTTAATTTATTCAGTATGATAAGAGTTAATTTAATATTTGTATGTAAACGACTTCTCTTCCGAAATCGCAAAAAACCGATTAAGATGAAATTGCCTAGTTAATAAATGTCTATCAATTTTAAGATTGTTATGTCAATCAACGTCCAGATGTGATTGTCATGATCATACGTGGCATTACTAAAACATGCCTATTCAAATATACTGAAAATTTTACCACCAAAAAATGAAAATTTTCAGATAAAAACAAAAATGATATTTTTCATACTTCTGCTCAAAACATAGATTGTGGGTACTCGTTAGAACCGTCTCGGTGAGGCGGTTCTAACGAGTATCCACAATCTATGTTTTTGAGCAGAAATCAGAAAAATAATGTATACTCCTGTAAACCCCATTTTTTTTCTATATAAAACATTATATAGGCGTGTTTTTTTTTGTGATGGTTACAACATTTAACTGAATGATCAGCAATTTTACAGAATATTTATTCCAGATTGTACATGAAACCTTCACGTGAAAGGACTTTCAAATTTGAACATTTTACTTCTGCGAAAATGTCAGACCGATTGAACTCATTTTTTTTTTGAGGCAGGATCTTTCACATTTATCAAATATAATAAGATCAGATTAAGATATGCAGACAAAATTGGCTTAAAACCACCAGTTTTGGTTAAAATCCTTAAACGCCGTCTTTTCCATTACGAAAACACGCCTATTCAAATATATAGAAACTTTCACCTCCAAAAACTGAAAATTTTTAGATAAAAAAAAAAACTGATATTTTTTCATATTTCTGCTCAAAACATAGATTGTGGGTACTCGTTAGAACCGCCTCGTCGAGGCGGTTCTAACGAGTACCCACAATCTATGTTTTGAGCAGAAATAAGAAACATAATGTATACCCCTGTAAATCCCAGTTTTACTATATAAAAGTGGGATTTAAAGGGGTCAAAATTACATAGGCGTGTTTTCGTGGTGCAAAACTGAAAGCAACATTGAACTGCAGGAGTGAGATCCTTCTTGTAAGCTTTATTCAAAATTCGCCGTACAGGATTGCCATGAAGATCATGCTCGTTTAATGTTTCAAATAATTTGTCCGCTGTTGAAAGATCAACTGAGCTCGCATTACATGTGTGTGGCTTTCAGCGACTGTGACCATTTCTTGGTATCGCTGTAAGTATTCATGTCATTCATTGCCCAAATTCATTTGATGATTATGTTTGGATATAGGCAATCCTGATGTTCGCCGTGACTACCAAAAAAAAAAAAAAAAAAAAAAAAAAAAAAAAACAAACAAAAAAATAAACAAAAACAAAAAAAACAACAACAACAAACAAACAAACTTAAAGCACACTTCTCCGAAAAATAGGATAGAAAACGTAAAATTGGATAGGGTAACAAACATTTCGAGTTTGAAGATTTATTTTTATTTTTAAACATCACGAAAACATACCTATATAATTCTGACCCCCTTAAACCCCACTTTTATATAGTAAAACTGGGGTTTACAGGGTTATATATAATTTTTCTTATTTTTGTTCGAAAACATAGCTTGAGGTACATTATAGAACCGCCTCGCCGAGGCGAGTACCCACAATCTATGTTTTGAGCAGAAATATGAAAAGTTTTTTATCTGAAAATTTTCAGTTTTTGGAGGTGATTTTTTTCTATATATTTGAATAGGCGTGTTTTCGTAATGATAATAAAAAAAAGTACAGAAGCTGCCCAGGAATAGCCACTCTCACAGAGAATAGCTTACAAATGACACAAATGGGAAGAGCCACCAGACCATTACAGACATAACGCAAAACTATAAGTGAAGCTACCAAGGAAATAAATGCCACAACAGCGAAGCCTACCCTTCCCGAGGCACCAAAAAGAAGGGAGACAACCGCTGCATATGCAACAACTGACGTACAAGCATGCAACAGGCGAGCCGCCTTGGAATAGTCAGCAGAAAGACTACTGGTGTGGGAGTGGAGGCGGGGGAGGCTTAAACTAATTTATCTCTGCGAGCCATAGACCAACGCCCTCTTTCCCAACAAGGTGATCACAGTACTAAACAGGACCCACTAGACTAAAAAAAAAAATAAGAAAAAAAAAAGCAGAAGACAATGAACAGAACAAAACATGAAAACAAAACTCACATAACTGGGCAGCCACAAGGCCACACAAAGAAGAAACAATATCAAAGCCCCTCAGCGAAGGTCTATTAAACATCAGGTTTCATTAAAATGTAAATTTGATGCGTGAAAATGTGATAAACATAGCGCTAAATTTAGTCATAATTAATCACCTTACCTTGAAGATGGACCATGGACAGCAAGTAATCATAACAGCTCATCATTCAGCCAAGGGCAACTATGAAGACGGTATCTCTACAAGGTATATCCAGTCCCTTTACGATAGTAGAGTGGAACCGAGCTGTCCCATGTCACGATGATGTGAGCCACGCAATGCGAAATCTTGTCTTCTGGCCATGTTTCGTGTAGTTAATATCGTTGTAAGGCCAGATATCATCCCTTTCATCGCTGATTTTCTGAAGTCGACTCTACCATTTTTTTTAAATGAACTTTTCCTCTGATGCAAAAAGGGGTTTTAGATGAAACTCGAAAAGAGAACGGTAAACAGTGTAGATCTTGATGAGACAAGCTCTCTCATCCGGGTCTACACTGTTTGCACAGGTATTGATTTTGGTCTGCTGGACTTTAAGGATTATTTATACAATTACAGTCGAACTTCAATGGCTCGAACAACATTGGGACCATGAAAATGTGTTCGAGATATGGGTAGTTCGAGCCACTGAAGGTTAATTTCGGCGCAAGGTCACGAAGCAAATGATGATAAATTAGGGATTGTTTTTCGATATTCTACAATAATTGTATGTTGAGTGAACTCATTAGAATCGCCTCATCGACAATTTCATACTAAAATCAGAACATTTACCTAAATATTTGTTTTCCGGACCTATCGGAAGAATTTCATAGGGACTCAAAAATGAGGTCGAATGATCCATGGTAAACGAGCCATCGGTGATCGAGCTATTGAGGTTTTACTGTATTAAATATTATCAAATTTTAAAGTTCAATCAAAACGTTACACATTGTGTTATCCACCTATGATGGGTATTGAAGGTATAAATTTAAATCACATTCTTTTGTTTCACTTATTTTGTAGGACAAGCTCACGTAACATCACGAAAACCATGCCTATATAATTTTGACCCCCTTGAAACCCATTTTATATAGTAAAACTAGGGTTTACAGGGGTGTACAAAATTTTTCTTATTTCTTCTCAAAAACATAGATTGTGGGTACTCGTTAGAACCGCCTTGTCGAAATTGTGGTACTCATCGAGGCGGTTCTTACGAGTACCAACAATCTATGCTTTGTGCAGAAATATGAAAAATATCAAAATATCAGATTTTTTTTTTTTTCTAAAATTTTTCATTTTTTGGTGGTGAAATTTTCAGTTCATATTTGAATAGGCATGTTTTCGTAATGAAGCTGAGGTTTTTGTTTTGCATATTAAAGGAAAAGACCCCCTAAATGCAACGTAAGCTTAAATTCCTCAGCTTTAGAAAACAATTATCTTTGCGCAAATGTAATCAAAGTAGGTGAAGAAATAATGTATATATTATAATTCATATGTCATATAGCTATGAACATTTGTGCCACCATCTTGAATATTTAATTACATGTGTATTTTTATCCTTAAATACAAATCGCTTTTTTAGAGGAATATGCTGCTTATCTAAGATAATTGATACTTTATATGTATTTTAGTGTTGTTCTGAATGTTTATACTTTGAGTTAGGAGCCTTTATGCGAAGCGAATTTTTATTACGCCGGGCTGGAGCCCGGCGTATCTTTTTGAGGTTGGTTTTGTAAAATGTGTATGCAATTTGAGAACATCGGTTTTCTTCCAGTTTTATGGAGTTCTTAGTGGGGTTATATATAACTATTCATCCTCACTTTTTTTTTATTATTATTATTCAAAGTCATACTTTTGCAGCAGAGAACTGTGTTATTGGTAACATAGTGAAATAAAAAATGGGAAGTACTGTGTAGAATGAATGTAGCAATGTGGGTTTTGCTCATTTAAAAGAGAAATGAGCAGTTTTCCCGTAGAAGCCCCAATTTGACCATTCGACCTGAAATGAACTTGTTGCTGTCATTATTCGTACACGTTTGAATTTTTTTCATTTCGTTTTTTTTTTTTTCGTCGTACTACGAAGAAGAAACAAAAGATATTTTTCTTTGTTTACGATTGGAAATATGCATTCTCAAATCGAACGGATTATAAGCTGGTTTAATAATATTGTTAAATTTGATATTCAAGCATGGAAAGATTTGGGCCGAAAGAAAACGTTATGAGTGGAGAAAAGAACGAAACACTGCTACATAGATGATTTCGGATATAGTATGTTCGGCCTAGGCTATGGATGGCGATATATAATTATGTATGCGGGCTAGAAAACAGACGATCATAGTTGATTTTTTTTACATAGCTCTGATAACGTCTATAATGTTTTTATCGTTGAGTATTGCGATAAGTTTTATAATTACAACCTTTCATAAATTATAACATTTTTTCACTATACTACGATCCACAGGGAGCTAAGTAATGCATGACAGATTAGTTTCCCGGCGTATTGACGCTTTGCGTCAATGTTTTCTTGTGTATTTCTGTATTTAGAGTAGCATCGGGGCCCAGGGTGAAGTTGGCTAGCTGTAAAAGTGCTTTAAACCCCAAGGTGGTTTACTCTACTGACCGTTCTAAGGCGGTGGTCCCGGTGTTAGTCTTACTCTTTGTTGCATTGTGGTTTATTCTACGAGGTGATTTGTTTTATGTCTTACATTGTGTCGTTTTGTTCTTGTGGTTTTCAGTCCTTTTAGCATTGCGGTTACCTCGCTTGGGGAAGAGAGAGCTAATCTTAGTGCTTTTCGTACGTTTGTTCGATTTGTGCTTGTTTAGATTTGTCGGTTTCCTCTTCCTCTTGGTGTCTGGGAAGGGCTGCGGTTTGTGATTGTGGCACTCCCTGGACTTTTCTCTTACTTTGTTTTTGAATATTTGTGCTTGGTAAAGCAATAGTAAATGCAAGTGACATAAAACGATAACTACGGTACAGTTTAAGATAAAGGAGCTTTTTTTCCCAACCAAACTGTATTGATACGTTCTCATATTTCATCACAAAAAAAAAAAAAAGAAAAAAAAAATCATATGAAGCGGGTATTTATTAGAAGCGCATCGCCATTTCTACTGAGTGCACACTGCATATGTTTTCGTGGAAAAATAAGAATCACACGTACCTGATACCCTTTTTATCTGATGCTATGCTATAGAGCATGCACTCTTGATACAGTCCAATACATTGGTAAAGGCAATAAAAGAAAGTATATGCTATTAATCACTATTTCTTTATTTCAAAATATGGACAGAGTGAAAGAAATTTAACAGTGGGATTTATAAGAAAATAACATTTTGTCAAACAAGAATAAAACTGGCTAGCGCACAACAAAACCTACAATAATAAGACTTGCGCGACCAGCGAAGTATCAGATCAGCTGATCAGTCGTTGCTAATTGCGCGTGCCTTCTACAGCCTCAAAGCTCTCCAAGGAGGGATAAACTAAAACCTTTGCCATACAGGGAGGATGTACAGGCTGACATGAATCTTTGCTGGTCACACAGGTCTTACTATAGGCTTTTGTCGTGCGCTGGCTCATATAATATGTACGTAATATAGAAAATATACATAACAATCAAATACGGAGATACCCTTCTGAATGTGTGACCTTATCTATACTGGAAGCCGGCATAGGACTGCTGAGAATTTTTGACAAACAAATCTAAGCTGTAAACGCATGCGCTGCTTGCCTTCGAAAATACCAGATCAGTTAGTTAATGAAGACATGATTTAAAAAAAGAACGTCCTTGCCAAGCTGCATGAATGCACAAAATAGTCTGGAGTTCCCTGTTTCATCACGAAAACATGCCTATAGGATATTGACCCCCTTAAATCCCACTTTTATATAGCAAAACTGGGGTTTACGAGGGTATACGCTAGTTTTCTTATTTCTGCTCAAAAACTAGATTATGGGTACGACCTAGGCAATTGCTATAGTAGAGTGACATTTTGGAACTCCTATATAAGCAAATATATTTTGTTTCAACACAAGTTCTTTAATAGTGCAGTAACATTGTGAAACATTCAGGAAATTTGAACGAGTGGAACTTGTTAAAACTCAGTCTTCAAGCATTCTTTCCAAAGGCGTGGCGCTCAGTAATGTGTGTACCATGCTTAAGAAATTCATAATAAAGTGTCATTTACATGGAATACGTTGTTTCTTTACCATAGTGGCTGCTCTTAAAGGAAATAATTTGCTACCTCTGGGAACAAAGTCTTTCCTTAGCTCTTGTCCTGCTGAATAAATTAAGATGACACGCCCACTTCTAATTGTCAGCCAATCAGATCACTTGATCTGGATTGTTGCTATAAATTCACATACTTAATGGCAAACAGTGCAGATCTAGATCAGTTGGCTTCTTCTGAAGAAGCCAATTGATCTGGATCTACGCTGTTTGCAAAGACAGGGTATATCCTGGTTCAGCAGGACAAAGGTTAAGAGAAGCCCCTATTTTGAAAGCGATTCTAGATTTCAAGATTTGCCCTGAGTGCGCGTAAAAACAACTTCGTTCCGGCTACACCGTTGCTGTCGTTTTTTAGATTTGCATACATCGCAATCTATTTGTACTATGGGACAATAAAAATATTCAGTTCTTTTGCAAACAGTGAATAAAATAAAATGTTCGGTACATGTGTAGTTACAACAAATGGTTTTGTAGTGAATCATGAAAAAACATGCACAAGAGAGAGAGAGAAAAAAGTTCTAAAACACGTCGAAAATAGTGTCTTATATATATATATTAAATAGCATAACCTTACTCATTACGAAAACAGGCCTATCCAAATATATTGAACATTTCACCACCAAAGTCTGAAATTTTCAGATAAAAATTCTGATATTTTTCACATTTCTGCTCAAAACATAGATTGTGGGTACTCGTTAGAACCGCCTCGCCGAGTACCTACAATCTATGTTTTTGAGCAAAAATAAGAAAAATAATATATACCCCTGTAATCCCCAGTTTTACTATATAAAAGAGGGGTTTAAGGGGGTCAAAACTATATAGGTATGTTTCGTGATGTGTTAGAAGGCGGATTAGGCTGATACACTGTACATTCGAATCACTGCATACGCATCTTGATCAGATGAAAGAATGTGATTTAGACATTTCACGTTTATTGTTCTCTCACTCAAGAATACCGAGAGGAAATTGTTCGTGACTTATATTGATAACTATACTTTTACTTATTTTTAACGATTAACTTTATAGCTGCACTTATATATAATAAACTAATGGCTGACATGAGTAAATACGTACAAAAGTATAAAGACGGCTTAATTGTTATTTACCTTATTAATAAGGAACCGTTAGAATCAATAAAGGGAAATTATGTATACCATTCATTAGTACTTTGCATGCTGGGTAAAATTTCAGCGGACGACATTAGGATATATTTATCCTACTTTTCCTAGAAAATAGGATCTGACATTTCATGCAAATTGTCTCCTTCCTTAGGGGACAATTTGCATGAAGTGTCAGAGCCTATGTTCTGGGAAAATAAGAAAAAAATATCATTAGTTTGTCGCCTGCTGAATTTGCCCATATCATTGTAAGTGTTTAAATGGGAAGTACGTGGGCGGACGAAACAATGTCCATGTTGTCGCATATGATGATTTTTATTTATTTACGTTTATATGAGACACGGGAACTGTCTCTTGCGGATCACTTTGTGTCGTAACCAACGGAAAGGGAGAAAAAGAACAGGGCCCAGTTGTTTAAACCTAACGATGCCGTTAGTTAACCTATCGTTAAAATTTTAATCATTAAATATGGCCGATACGCTAATATTTTTGCTGAAAAATATGAGTAGCTTTTGCAAAAGCTACTCACATTTTTTCAGCAAAAATACCTGTGAATTAGATATTGTACTTGCTACATCAGTTAACATTTTAATCACTAACGAGCTCGTTAAGCTAACGACTCTTTGAACGACTGGGCCCAGAAGAGAAGGGAAAGTAGATAAGTGGACGGTTATTTGACTTTTACAATTCAATCAGATTTCTATTGACAATTCTTTTGATTGCCAAACACAAAACTTTCCAAAGTTGACACGGTTAACTGAAAACTAGGGAAAATGCCCAATTTTACAATGGGCGTTACTCATGAAATAGTTTTCAGAATTTATTAAAAATTTAATCATGTCATCTACTTATCATTACCAATCAATTCACGAAGACTCGAGACTCTAGCTCCAACCTTTTTTGAGATATTTGCTGACAAGGTAAAAGTGCCAAAAATACAAAGTGCCATAACTCATGAAGTACTTTTCAGAATCTATTCAAAAGTTACTCTGGTTGCATACTCATCACTACCAATCTATTCAACAAGTTTCAAGGCTCTAGCAATACAAGTTTTTGTGATATTATGCTGACAAGAAAATAAAACATGCCAAAATTTACAAAGGGCCATCACTCATGAAATATTTTCAGAATTTATTCAAAAGTAAATCAGGTCATTTACTCGTCATTACTAATCAATTCACCAAGTTCAAGGCTCTAGCTCCGATAGTTTTTAAAATATTTTGCTGACAAGGTAAAATGCAAAACTTACAAAGGGCCATGAAGTATTTTTCAAAATTTATTCAAAAGTTAATTAGTTCGTCTACTTATCACTACCAATCTATTCATCAAGTTTCAAGGCTCTAGCTTTAATAGTTTTTGAGATATTTTGCTGACACAATGTCATCGATATTTTTTTCAAAGTACCTTAACTCATGAAGAGGCATAATCCTTTTTCACGAGGAATCCATATTTCAAAACAGTAGTATGCAAGTTTCTAAAGTTATGCTATGCATAAAAAAGCGTGATGAATGGACGAACGAATGATCGAACGTCCCTCTAACTTCTTCGAAGTTGCAAGCATAATGGACATAATATATATATCTCTGACTGATAAACAATTCTAACATCCAGACAAATCAAGGCACCAGTTTTTAATTCAAAGTTTGATTGCATTACCTCATTAGGTGTTGATTTCAGTATATATTGGTTAAAACTTCAGCATTTTGACGAGTTATTTGACAGCCTTACCTATTTCACAGGAAGCGGTCAGAAGAAACTGCGGTTCATTTCATGTATATTTCAGTGACACCATACACATTTACAGGTGGTCTGAAAGTTTAGTTTTGGAAATTATCTTGCATACTTCAGTCTCATCACATTGTTATGACTTGACTAGCTAACACAGGAGAAGTCTATATAAAAAGGAAATTTGTGTAAGGGAGACCACTTTTGCGATTTCCTATTTGTGCCTTCACGCCCAGTCTCTTTTCAAAAGGGGTCTTCTCCAACAGGGCAGATTTATTCCTAAGCAGCGGCAATTAATTCAATCGTTAAGAAGATCACTTTGCTAAAGAGAGACGAAAATAATTTTGACATAACTGCCTTCCCAGAAAGTGTACCAACTACTCTTAAATCATCGTACGCTACATGTATGATTAGTGCACGTTTACATAACACTGTACTTATTTTTATACTTAAAATACCAAGAAAATGTGTAGCGGGAGACATACTATTCGTTTTTTATTTACAGAGAAAGTAAGTCTTTATATTTTTTGTGAATCGTCTGCTTTGCAGACGTCTCACACGATATGCCAAAACTTATTTCCTTTTAAAATAATAATAAAAAAACACAAATATTTCAAACTATATGCTGCAATCGTGATTGGCCTTAAGGGGTTAACTTGCTTTTGAATTGATGGTATCAACATCTTTTGTGCACTTCCAATGTATCATACAGTGTGGAAAGCAGCCATGTACCTGTTGAAGTATCCAGCAGAGGCAAAACTACACACAATTTGATACATTTATTGAAGTACTGATGTCTTAACTGTATACTTTATCAGTATGTCGGTGCTTTGAAAAATCGGTATTTATAGTGTTTGCTAGATATAGTAGAAAAAAAGTTCTGTCTATGAAAACATACTTATTAATGAATTTGGGAGTAAAATTTAGCTTCCTTCATTTGTCACTGGAAACAGCTTTTCAGTTGGCAAATATTTGCCATATCTGATTATAGAAGAACAAACCAACCGTGTGATTTATCGTTAAAATTAGATTAAGGAAGTTTATATTTCTAAACAATACCAGTCATAGAACAGTCGGTCTCTGTGTAAAAGAAGCAATTCCAACATCATTCTTTAAGGATTTTGATAAAGGAATTTGAAGACAATGTTCGCTTCAGCTGCAAAGTTCTCGCATCATTTATAATAGAAGAAAGTTTGACTCCTTTCAGTTAAAGAATAACGTAGACAACAAGTTGGATTTTCAATTATGTACCATATATACACCAAATATTCAAATAGATAAGCTTGAGCAAATAGTGTTATCATAATTCATAGGCAACAAGGTTTCAGGAAAACAGTCTATTTTACACTTTAATAGCCATGAAATTGTCCTGTCTCTTGCAGATTGTCTTCCGTCAGTATGGCGCAAGGCACATATGAACATCAATCAATTTGGAACTGTAACTCTATGGCTACCTTTACATGAGTTGAACACCGCAATATACCAATAAATATTATTGCATAAAAAGCAGTGTCGCACGTTATTAGCAGCCGTTCATTAACCGGCGAAAAGCCGTGCATTAACAAGGCAATTCACATGCTGTTAATTCACGACTACGCAACTTTCAATATGATCGTACCGGGGCCACAGATTTGCTGCCGTTATGAGATGTGTACTGCCCGGCCCTAGAACGAGCATAGTTCGTGGAAATTGCGTTCGCGAGACATTGGTGAAAAGGCGAAACAAAATAGTGCAACAAATAACGCGAAATGTAGCAAATAATTTCAGTTTTTATGCAAAAATAGCGATCGAACATGGTTTTTCAATGCATTAACATTCGCCAGGTCCCTAGGGAGGTGTTGAAAACCGCGGCCTCCGGCCCCGGTTTTCAACACCTCCCTCGGAACCTGGCGAATGTTAATGCATGATAAACCATGTTTGATCTCTATATTGTACAGTCAAAACCCATATCAGAATAAGCGGTTTTACTGGCTAGGCTGAATTTTGACCGTTTGTAGCTATGCCTTGAAAATATTTCTCCACATGGCTCGGTCAAACATTCGCATTTCTTAAGGGGAACTTTGCCAATGAAAGTATATTCATTCCCCTTAAATAGAATCTACAGATTTAAAATCACTGTTCACTGAGAATTGAGTCAGGGGCCATGAAATGAAACAAAATGTCACATAAAGTAAATATCTCTTATGCCCTATGCGAAAAGAGAATACTCGGATCAACTTGTGCATCCTCGATGTCTTAGTAAGCCGACATTATCTACAGAAGTTTTTATCCTTTCAGTGGGTAAGTAAGATACTTATAAGAATGCGCAAATATACAAGATGATACTGGCATTCGATGCTGGAATAAGGCATAAGAACCGTTTTCCTTAGTGCGCAGTAGTAACGGAACTATATTGTCTGCCATTTTTACAAGGGTGACAATTTATGCGACTTCCCATTCATTTTTCTGCATACTGGGCCCCTTTCAAAAAAAGGGATCTACTCCAAAAGGAAAGATCGTGCTCCATTGGGAGCAAAAATCTTTCATTTTAGTCCCCTTTTCAGAAGAGATGCAAAACATTTTGACAGAGTTGCCTCTCTTAAAAATTATTCATTCCCCTGAATTGCAAAAAAAAAAAAAAAAAAAAAAAAAAAAAAGAATCATCGGATTACTTAAGCGTCTTGTGTCTCATAATGTGTTATAAGGGTGGTTTACACTTGTATATTTTCACCTGAAAAAAAAAGAAACAACAACATCAATTGTTTGTATTGTTTGTATACGTTTAAATACAAACATCACAGGTAGCAGAAAGTAGCTGGGCTGGCTCAGAAAGCTGAAGACTTCAGCTGTTGTCAGTTTTGTGAATGTTTTAATTGCTCTCAATGATCATTTTTTAGACTCTTTCTACATAGCTAGCGGACCGATTAAGTAGCCCATACACAATGCTTATCATAAATGTTAATTCCATGAAATTTAATCATACAACATCAATGTTTTGTTAAAATTTCTTATTAATCTAAAATGAGACTCTTGTATTGAGAAGGAAGACTATCTTCTTTTGGATATTTGAACATCAAGCTATTGCAATTGTCAGCATGATCTAATATTTTGCTTATGTTCAAATGCCTTTGCATATTACTCTAGATAAGTGCAAATAAATCAATTTAGACAATCGATACAGAAATATAGTTAATATGTTGAAATTAAGTATGTGGATCATTATGAGATCTATATATTTGTTTTCAATTTGTTTAATATATTTAATTCTCAATATCTACGACAATATATTCAAACATATCTTATTCGTGCTCAGCTCTAAACCATGCAATAATTAACGAAATAGGTAAGACAATATTTTCTTAGGTCGACGCTGGAATTAAAAAAAAAAAAACAAGAAAGAAAAAAAACACAAAAAAAAACACTAATATATCCATATGTTGCTTATTTTTATCATTATTTCTAGTTATATTTTATCTTTACTATATTAGCCCTATGAGTAAAAAACAAGGGGTGTATAAACGCTGTTCGTTCCTCTAAGCTGTTTGCAAGAAACTACTTCAAACTGTAGAATACAGTCAATGTACACAAACGTGTTGATTAACTGTATATTACAGACAATGTACGCAATAGTGTATATAATGAAACGTTATTTTTGTTTCCAAACAGAACATAAAGTATAATCAATTTATTATATTACTCGATCTGATGGAATTCGAGCTATCACACACACACACACACACACACACACACACACACACACACACACACACACACACAGAACGTTGGTCTTTTAAGTGCGCCTACCTCATCCAGAATTCCTATAAAGCCTTGGAAAGACTCATTTCCTATTCGGCAAAGGTTACCACCGATGTTAAGTGTACCATGACGTCGTGAAATGCTCTTTGCAGTACCTGTGAATGTTATTTATAGTATATGGAAGTACCAACTAAAACTGACGCATAGCGCATATAAAAACACTGTTTGCCCTCATTAGCAAATGCGCGATCAACGCCTTGTCTTATTTGTGCACTAGTTGCGATGCTATTTAATCTTATTTCAAAATGTGGAAGGTCTGACATTATGCGACGTCCTGAGCAGCATGGATCCCTCTTACGCTTAATGTGTGCACATAACTTCTTGCGTGACCGATCGCGATATCAGAAATAAACATACCTTAATAGTGTTTAATAATTAAAACTTCCAGTACAGAGTACAGAAATTTATACACTTCAATACAAATTTCTTAGCCCATGAAACTATATCGAGTTATAACACAGTTTGTCGAGTATCCAAATTCCTTGATTTAATCATAAGCTGTTATTGATTAAAAAGAACAAATAACAAACAAAGACACCCAGTCGACAGCAGTCACTCACTTGTGATATAGCATATTTTTGGCACTGAAGTTCAAGAAACTCTGAAGTGGAAAATCTGATCTGACTTAATTTCGAATTCATCAAAATTTTATGCCCATTCTAATTTTGATAATTTGATAAAAAGTGCTGGGCTGTTTTCAGCAACCAAAGACAAGTTCTTCTGGAATGTATAATCCTTTCTGGCCATTGGGTGTATAAGTAGATCAAGTTATTCCATTCATGGAGAATAAAAGCGCTGGAGGCCTGGACATAAGAATAGTCTTCTACTGTCATCAGGTATTGCAGATTATATTTTATTTCTTTTGGGATTTATGGGCCCATAGTGGTATCTTTGAAAATCGAGCTCTGCCCATGTATACGCTAGAGGGCGTAAGCAGTGTGGCAAACTTCATAACTGCTTATGAAGAATTTCAATAAAACCGAGCCTCCGTTTTTGTAATCTGCAGTGTGCTTTTTGTTGCCAAAGGCATTTTTTGACGTTTATTTGATAAGCGTTCATTCATAACTTTTACTTTTACTTACCAAAATAGCTCTAGATAAGATACCCTTTTCAATAAACAAGTATGGATAATTCTCATTTCTCCATGAAATGCCATGGCCGCCATCTTGAAAAAATATTTTGAACATTCTCCTGAACCGAAAGGCCAACTGACTCAGTAGTAAGTATAGGGGTGACTTGCAGATGTCACCGGGTCACCGCAGCCTCTATTTTCAAAATCTATTTTGAAATTCTTCTGAATCGAAAGTTTAATTGACTCAGACTTTGATAGGAAGTATCGGGTGACTTGAAGAATAAAAATAGCTAAAGATATTACGGTCGGAAACTGCCTATTTTGAACGTCTTCTTCTGAACAAAACGACCAATGGACTGGAAACTTGATAGGAAGAATTGGAGTGATTTGTAAATCAAAAATATGTAAAATCGTTCCCATCTACAGCAGTCATCATGAAAATATATGTTTAACTTCTCCTGAACTGAAAGGTCAGTTGACTCAAAACTTGTCTGGTATTCAGGTAAGCAACACAGGGCTGTCGTGGCTTTCTTTTTTGTTTTAATATGGAGTTTAAAGTTCATAATCTTTACTGATATGTCAAACATATTTTACTCAATCTAACAGGGGAAAGTGTAAATAAACATACCAAATTTTACTAGCAACAAGATCCTTAGACTTGTTTGTATATACCTAGTGTGTTTTACAACAAAAATAGATGTCATTAAGTAATATTTACTATCAAACTGTTCCGCGGAATACGTTTTATAGAGACAAAAGGTCGGTATGCGGTAGAGGTGAGCAAGTGATGCAGTCGTCTCCTAATGACTATATGTTCTGGCCACAGCCGATATGGTTTTGTAAGCATTTTCCGGCCGTAGTCCTTCATAGGTAACCAAACTTATTATAACCAACCAACACAACCTCAAACTGTCTCATTAACTACACAAAGAAAAAGGTTAGCATTACTGAACAGAAGAATTCATATACTACACAGAGAAAGGATAGACTTACTGAATCGAAGACATAAATAGTTTGAGTAAAGATACACAGGAAATGCCAAAATCACGAAGCACAGCCCTCCCGAGGCACCAAAAGAAGGACGAATGAGGAGCAAATAAAGACATTAGAAACGCAACATACAAAACACAGTCTATTAAGATCAAACCAATAGAAAAACATCTTACTAAATCCCGATGCCAAAGTATTTAAAGCTTAACGAATTAATATCCAATATTGAAAAAAATGTAAGAGAAAAGTCCAGGCAGTGCCACGATCACAAGCCGCAGCCTTTCCCAGAACTCAAGAGGAAGAGGAAACAGACAAAATCAAACAAGCGCAAATCAAACAAACATACGGAAAGCACTAAGATTAGCTCTCTCTTCCTCAAGCAAGGTAATCGCAATGCTCAAAGGACTGAAAAACACAAGAACAAAATAACACCAGGCAAAAACTAAAAACGAATCGCCTTGTAGAATAAAATACAAAGCAACAAAGAGTAAGACTAACACCGGGACCATCGCCTTAGAACGGTCATTAGAATAAACCACCGGAGGTTTAAAGCACTTTTACAGCTAACCAACTTTACCCTGGGTCCCGATGCTACTCTTAATACAGAAAGACATAAAAATCGGTTCGCATAAAGGATCCCAATTCAGTCAATGCATCAAAGCGAAAACATAAAAATCAAATGAATCACTATGATAAACAAAGACGAGTACCCATGGCTCACACTCATGTAAGCCAAGCCTCCATATACCACTGGCTTCAGACACTCTTCTTAAGTTGGACTAATATTCGCAGCTCGTCGAACTGTTTCTATAGACAGTGAGAAGAGCTAAAATACCGAGTACTAAAAGACTTCTGGGTAAGACCAATCCATTCAGTCTATGCAAGAACGAAGAAAGGCGAAACAAAGGATCTCTTTTAAAGAATATATGATGCACCTAGGGAAATGGACTTACTGCACAGACTGTAACCAGTTTACTGTGCCCCAATCCCAAAACTGGCACAAATGAAATTTTGTCAAGACAGATCAACTAGTCACGGAGATAGTATTACTTGAACATGTGAACGGACGGACAACTGAGCCTTGCTATTTTATAAGCTCATCTTGTGAACCGTAGGCTCAAATGAGCTAACAATGCGTAAATAGGAAATCTGGGGCTACAGCCTTTTATGTAGTGAACTCATTCTTTATCTAATTGTATAGCTACAGCGCAATTTGACATTAACATATGCGTTTCTATTAACTTTATGAACAATCAAACCAGCGCTAAATCTAAATATTTTAAATCTCGGTCGTAGAATTACTAAAATGAAGTGATGGATGAGATAATAAAACGTAGGTTTTACTTCTTTTTTACTTCTGACTGTTCTAAAGGTGTGATACAGTGTTCTTTCGGTTACATTGTGTTTCGATTCGTTTTTGGGAGCAGTTTACCGCCACCAGATTACTATTACGCATTTCAACAACCCGTTCAGCTGAAAAATACCTTCCTAATATCTATCTAAAATCACCCCCAAAATAGTTCCCTGCTAACGCTGACAACGCTTAATTCCGTATTTAAACATATTAGCTTTATACACTCCGATGCTGAGAAATAGCGAATAATTGAACAAAAGCAAAGGAAACATCAAACTTTTGAAGAAAACATAATTTTGATCATGTTGTGTAAAATATCGGCGGACGAATATAGGAATACTCCAGTATTTCTTTTTTTTTTTTTTTTTTTTTTTTTTTGAATCTGAATTTTATTTTGTAATTTCCCGTTACAAAACACCTTCTGAGATCCGGGTAATCTCAAAAGGGTCTCCAGTCCTTTCATACAACGTCATTCTTCCCATATATTCATATGTGCACCACACTCATATTCATATTCACTCTCTGACAGTCTGGAGCCTGTCTTACAGAAAAAAGTAAAAAATTATATGTTGAAAGACCTTTACAATTTTTTGTGGTGCACCTCTCTCACTGTCAATCGCACTACAATTTTATGGCAAGTTACAGAAGGAAATGTTAGGTTTCAATAAAGATTTTCTAAGCATTGTTATTATACATATTTACACCAGTATCTCTCCATAAGATGATCGGCCTCAGAGATACAAAGTTTGGCTTGATTTTTTTTTTTATATATATCTGTGCATTATATTGAGATTTTTTGTCATTGTACTCCAGTATTTCAGTGAAGCAAACCAAATCTACAGCATTGTCTAACAAGCAGTGGTGATTTTAGGAATTTATAGAGGGGGGGCTCCCCCAATGACTTAAATACTTTTAGGTTCGAAAAAATGAAAATCGCGCAGAAAATTGCGGGAATCTTCATCTTTTTTTTTTTTTTTTAGCTCGCCCCCATCCTGTACATTATGATTATACAAATTATTATATTATACAAATGTGAGGGCCACCAGGAATCGATGCAAATCCTGCGCTCTATAGTAATTTCTGAAAAATAAAAACAAGTTAGCCTAGCCGCGCTTCTACTAACCACAGAAAAAGGGCAGAGAAGGGATATTCTCAAGCTGTCTTTAGGCACGACAAAGATGGCGGTCAATGCGAATAAAGTTTATATATGCTTGTTTGTAACCAAAAATATGGAAATGTTTATAACGATGGGTTTGACTGTAAAGAGATGATGCTGTGAAATTTTGAGCTCTTTAATTAGTTTCTTTGTGTCGTCTGTAAGGGGGCGAACTGCGCCGTCCGTCACATTGGTATTTGTAACCGGTGAACGGTGCGCATAGGAAAATCAGAGAAAGAGGTATCAGTTTCTCATAAGTGGAGTGAAAATGGATATCTCTAATTCAATTATAAATACAGATATCTTATTGAAATCAGATATCTCTAAATGAAATACAGATATATGTACTTAATTTAGAAATTCTCATTTCAAATACAGAAATACGTATTGCAATAAGAGATGCCTGCATTTTAAATGCAAATATCCAGAATTCAGCTTAATTAGAGATATTGCTAACTGAAATGCAGACGTCTGTATTTGATATGTAGATTAACTGAAACGCAAATATCTATATCATGATCGAAAATAGAGATGTCTGTATTTCTAATACCAATATCCGCATTTCAGTTAGATTTATCTCTTATTTTAATTACAGATATCCGCATTTCAATTAAAGATATCTGTAACTCGAAAAATTACAGATATCTGTATTTGTTTAGAGATATCAGTATTTGAAATAAGAATATCTGCAGAAATGGGTAAAGCCCCAAACGGGTTGACATTATTGAGTACTGTTTATGTATTGCTTCTTTTTATTTCATATAGATCCCAATCAGTTCAAGAGTTCAAGAAACCGCCCCCATTAGCACACTCAGTGCTTTGATCATTATGTTTTGTCCGGTTGGCCGTCTTGATGTTGTGTTCGATCGATCCTTATAGCACTGTAATTATGTCTTTAGGGAAGACGGATCTGGTTGCGTTTTGTTTTAATTTTTACTGTCCATCGTAATTTGTTTACTGATTCTCTAGTCACTGGTAGACTACATGTAAATGTATATTTCCTGATTTTGGCTGTTACTGGACACCTTCTTTACTATTTTTCACTTCAATAAAATACCGCACGGGAACAAGACGTAATATGCCTATCTAACTCATATGGAGTTACAGTTTTAATATTTATTGCCAGAGCAGAAACAATCAATAGCCAACATTGCTACCAATTACTGCCATTAATAGTTGACATTTACGGCTACTAACAGTTAGGCGTTAATTCAAATACAGTCGACTCTCGTTATATCAAATTCCAAGGGACTCTCTGAAACACTTCGAGATATCCGTACCTCGAAATATCAGAAGTGAGAAAAACAATAAATCGAACAACCACATTTAACAAATGAATATGTAATTCGATTCCTGAAAGAGACATATTGAAAATATTGTGGAAAAGAGGAAAAATTTCTCCTCTTTTCCACAATAATTTTTACCTATTGTTAGATTTCCTTTTAAAACAGGAACCAGAATTTCACTTCGAGATAAGCGGCTATTCGAGATAAGCGAGGTCGAGATAACGAGAGTCGACTGTATTCCCAGCTACAATGCATCCGCTAATGTTGAGTAAAACTGTTTTAAGCCCCCTACCCGCAACCAAATAGTTCTGCTGATCTACGTTCCTCTGTTGCAATATTTCTTTGTTCGTATGTCGGTGGTTGCATATGTGGCGTTTAACAGACATCGTTCGTTCGCCATCTCTCCTTCTTTAGGTGCTCAGGAATACTGTGTGTTTTTATGGTGCCTTTTCCTTGGTATCTTCATTTATATTTTTAAGTACTGATACATTGCATCATTTTTGGTTACTGACAATTATGGCCATTTTTATTTTATTATTATTTCAAATATTTTCATATGTATACATCAACTGGTTGAAAAATAAAGAAGAAAAGTTTGTAATACGTGTAATATACAATATGTATCACGATCACCAATTTTGACCGTATTTATTTCCATCACATGCAGTTTTTAGCATAGTTGAAATGTATTGTGACCACTACAACAGTAAGACTATCTCAACGTTATTACAATTAAAAGTAAATAAAAATGTTTACAAAATCAAATATTTTAGTTTGATTTTATAAATAACCATATTTAGATATTTTGGATCCTTGAAGGGATATATGCCGTGTTCCTTATCTGAATATTACATTTAGCGGAGCTAAATGTAATATTCAGATAAGGAACACGGCATATATCTAAATATGGTTATTTATAAAATTATGTTTACCTGGTAGATCTAACACTGCTGTTATACCGTTTACTTCTGCGACGAACTGGTTGGCACCAAATTTAAACCAAGCATCAATCATTTTATGATCCTGGAAAACAAATTGTTTTGTTATTTCATTTTTATTTTTCTCGCTCAAGTGTTAGACACGTATCATACAGACGGATTTCTCAATTGCTGTAGCTTGCAAAAAACCCTAGCATCGGAAATATATTCGGCTGAATTTTTGTATATATAAAACTTGGATAATGGTTCATACAAAACCGCTGTATAGCAATGCAAAACTTATTGCATTTTGGAGAAACCCGTGCATCTTGTATGATACTGGTTTAGAGTTTTGCCAAGCAACTTTAAGTTTTATTAAGCATATAGTACATATTTATGTAGTAATAGTTAAAATACTCCCAACATACACCAAACTCGCGATAAATTAATCTGAATTTAAATTAGCACTGATTGTTTAAATTTCTTGTGGCGTTTTTGAAAACGGTGTGTATTTTATGGACTTTTGATGAACACTTTAGTTTGCGGAAATCACGTCAGTTATTATATTTGGTCTTCATACATTCTTACTCTGTATACTTCGTCAACAAAGGTTTTGAAATTATGGACATGCGCGGCAATCCCATCTCACCCTGCCCTCCCCCCCCCCCCGCACCACCACCCAACATACATGCTTAAGACCTACGTAACACTGTTATATACGAATATTTTTTTATTCAGAAACTATAAGCTATAACGCCCGAAAGATTTCTGGTAAAACTTAAAATGTGTCATCCAAAATGGTGTCATAAAATTAGCAATCAATTTCTTTCAGGTTTATTGTAGCGGTCATATTGACCAAAAATCAAACCTTTCTGCTGTTTATCCATTTCTGTATACCTTCTAATAAAGGCTATAGGAACTGGTAGACTGTTTATTTAAAAAACATTTTGCATGTGACATTTAAAAATTGGTTTCGCACTGGAAAACGGGGACTCTCCCTTAAATGCGGAAAATACCCGGGGTGTCACTAATGACGTCATGTTTGCGTCTGTGCATACGAAAAGAAATATTCTGTTTTCTGTTTTGAGCATTGTTTTCTTCCTCTTTTTATGATTTTAACCTGTATACACAAGGTTTTGTATACTTCGAATTTGTTAAGTATCAACTAGGCCTCCATAGAAATGTGCAAGTTTTTTAGCAAAATACAATGAATGTATATCTGCTATACAGTTGCTTAAAATACAGACATGCCCAGGCTTTCTTCCTGTATCGAAATATATCGTATATCTTTCCGATGCTAGGGTTAGCAAAAATTGAGTACTAGAGTCCGCACTAATACTGGAACTTTATTTTGAAGGAAACGCAAACTCTACAAAGACAGAGAGAGAGAGAGAGAGAGAGAGAGAGAGAGAGAGAGAGAGAGAGAGAAAGAGAGGTACTCATAAACCCTGAACAGTTTAAGGAAACCGTTAGGGTTTATATCAAAAGTAGACGCTTGGCGAGGGAGGCGTATGTAGCCCTGCAAACTACACAGTTGTAATATCGAGAATCTGAATAAAACCAAAACCGAAATTACAGCTGATGCTAAGTGACGTGTGGCTACTGTAAAAGGTTACCCCGTTCTTAATCGCAGTATATTTTTCATTTTTATATTTTCCTCGGTATCATAGAACCCAGTCTGGTGGTATCTTACTCACGGTTTACTAGGTTCGACGCTGATAATGGCTGATGTCTGCCTTGTTTACAAATGTTGTGAAGGAGAAAATCAGATCTAGATGATACCCAGTTATGCAATCTTTTGATTACCTCTTTCAGAGAGAAGGCAAATATAGTGGACTCTCATTATCTCAAACTCCAAGGGACCATAATTTTCAGTTTGAGATAACATTAAATTGAGTTAACAGGAGTTAATATGTAAAGAATATATAAAGCAAATCTAAACCAACGTTATAAAAAGTCTAGGTTAACTTAAGCAGTAGTTTGAGTTATCAATGTTTGAGACAGCGAAAGTCAAGTGTATTGAAAATATTGTGGACTAGAGAAGAAAACAATCTCCTCTTTTTCCAATATTTTGATACCTGTTGTTTGATTTTCATGTTAAATAGGGACCAGATTTTCACTTCAAGATAAGCAATTATTCGAGTGAAGCAACGGCGAGATAACGAGAGTCGACTGTACAAACAGATTGGATTGATATCATTCAGTTATGTATCAATTAACATTAAAGTTAGGATTAAGTTTTATTATTGTCACAAATGAAAAAATATACATATGTTTATTGGTATATATCAGTAAACTACATTAAATTTTATACTTATTGTTAGATCTTAACCCTTAAACTGCCAAGCAGATGTAAGTCTACTCTGTATTATCTTTCATAGAAAACATGGCTTCAGATTCCGTGTGAGTCGTCTGCTGGACGATTCATATTCAGTTTCAAGTCTTACTTGCTTTCATGAGTGTACTTTATGGTTTAACAATACAAAAATAGAGATAAAGCCAGATTTTAACATTTGTACTCACAGGTGTTGTTATATTTACGAATTCGTACTTCAAGTTAGGAGCTTGTGGCACCGCCGAAAACTTCATGTCTACTCCACCTTGTACTCTGTCCATCCCAATAAAGACAGAAGGACCAATGTCGGATGGCCCACATCCAGAATTATGTACAAGACCCTGGCGTCTACCGGTTCCTTCAGGTTTGAAACGAATGTGTACATAGACATTGCGTCCCCATTCGGCGTTAGAGAATATGTTTGAGTTTATAGAGGCCGTGCCGTCGAAGTACGCCGTGCCATCACTAAGATACTTGACATTTTCTATATGAATACCAACGTTTCGTTTTGTGTCTTCAGTCAAAGAGTTGAAGTTGAGATGAAGTTCGGGAAGACATTCTGGTCCTGGAAACATATTTAATACCAAAATAAGGATATTGAAACGTTCCCCCATAGACCAGTGGAGATTTAGCCGTTTAACTGCTATTGAGGATTATCAGCATCTTTCGAAAATATCCTACATCATATAATGTTTGTTGTATGACAAAAATATACAAAAGCCACCCAATGCAAACAATGGTATTCAGGGTATATGCAAATAGACACGATCCATTTAAGTCAGGAAAGACATAGTCAGATCAGGGTAAATTTAATTGGCTTGTCTCATTTACAATAACTACCTACTTTATGTTTCTACGGACATTGCAATGCTTTGTGGGTTGGTGTTGTACTTTCATTGTTTCTAAGTAAAGAGGATCTGTAATAACCTGATTATGCGACTTAGTCTAAATACAAAAATATTGTTTGCAAAACTAATTTTCGGTACAATTTAAAAAGATATCCACTCGCTACAAATAATAGGTTACAACATAGATATTCCATGGGTCTTAACCGAATTATCGTTGATAACTTTGTTTCCCTCTTTAACAGCACAACGATGGGTCGGTCTTCAGACTAAATGACGGTTCCCTCCTCAATCTGTTTCATATGACTGGCTATCAATTAGGGGATAACTGCGTTCAAATTTGTCATTCGAGAACGTTAATCAGCGGTTTTACGGTCGGAAATTTCGTTTTACGGCGACGCGTCAGCGGATATGTAAAACGTAATTTGCGACCGTAAAACCGCCGATTTACCTCCCCAAATGACAAATTTGAATGCAGTTATCCCAATTCTGATGCATTTAGTCATTTTTTATATCCCCGGTAGCGATAGCGGGGACATATTATTTTTGCACTGTCTGTTTGTTTGTTGGTTTGACAAATTTAACTTTTGTCATAACTTTTGAACCGTTTGAGATAGAGCCTTTATATTTGGCACGTAGGTTCCTTGCGACAAGAGCTTTCCACTCATACAAAAAAAACTGACCCATGACCTTGACCTTTGTCCTTCTTTAAAGAAAAAAAAATCTTGGCCCGGGGACATGTTCGTTTGTTTGTTTGACAAATTTAACTTTTGTCATAACTTTTGAACCGTTTGAGATAGAGCCTTTATATTTGGCACGTAGGTTCCTTGCGACAAGAGCTTTCCACTCATACAAAAAAAAAAAAAAACTGACCCATGACCTTGACCTTGACCTTTGTCCTTCTTTAAAGAAAAAAAAATCTTGGCCCGGAGACATGTTCGTGTTTCACAAACACATCTTCTTTCTGTTGAAAAAATGTACTATTTGCATAAAGCGACAAATGCTGTGAGCTGCGTAAAACCAAATGCCAGCCAATTAGAAGCGACGTTACGTGATGACGTTGGATTGCCGACAGTATATCGCAGAATATACCATCGCAAATTGTTGACGTTATCCAATCAGACCTCGCGTTACATACGCAAGTGCATCAGAATGCCTGTTGTCGGGCTAATTGGTGTTATTTTGTTCTTGCTTCAGTATCGAGTCATTTCCTTTGTTTCGCCCTTGTGTTTCAGTGTGTTCATATGTGTTTCAGTGACGGTTCACATACGAGGTAGATGACCCCTTTGCGGTCCAAACATATATTTGTAATTTGAATGAATGAATGAACAAAGAAGGTCCTAATCGAATAAAGCTCGGATGCGCAAGTTGATCTGTGCCTTCGCTATCAGAGTATAGCATCTGGACCACGTTTGGTGACATATGTGACAAAGTATGATAAAACATCAGATACCAATCCGACCATACACTTGCGTCCACATGTGCCGATCCGGATACTTTATAATATACTCACTGGCTGGAATTGTTCCGTCAGTTCCCTGGTAAACACACTGACATGACTTCTGAGAATATACAGTGCCTTGGGCGCACGGCATTGGAAGCCAAACGCGATCGATTTCTTGTTCGTACCATGCTGGACCTAGGCTGGACGGTTTAAACATACACTCTGAAAATATTACAGTACCGTATTGAGCAACAACAGACTAATATTATTGCCTAAGCAAATGAAGTCGATATTGACCGGTCTGCACATGCGCACCGAGCTATCAGTGCCTCCAATGTACGTAAAAAAAGATTCTGTAACTTCCAGGCAGTTACATGCTAAATGCACAGGTTTCTCTTAGACTCACAAAATCGAAGACTGAAATATATACAAGATACGTATTGAATTAAGGGACATTTTGCAGGTGGCTGACCGCAATTTGGCTTTGCCTTACAACACCATATGCTAGTGTTCGAGATTGTATTACCACTCTAAATATTTGAATACCTTAACTCTTTCAAATATGATTTTAGCCAGCGCACGACAAAACCTAAAAATAGACCTATGTAACCAGCAAAGACTCAGTTCAGCCTGTAATCCACCAAGTATGAAAGGGATTATCGTTTATCCCTCTTTGGATAGCCTGGAAGAAATTGAAGGCTCATAAGATCAGTGAAAACTCTGATCGGACTGTACGGATGTGCAGGCTGATCTGAGTCTTCGCTTGTCGCACAAGTCCTACTGAAGGTTTTGTCGTCCGCTGGCTTATTTCGAAATTTGAATCTTCGAAATGCCCACTGTGTTCTGATCAACTTGGCTTTTTCACATAGTGTTTTTTTAGAATATATTTGTATGGTTACGCACTGGAGGTGTGGTTAGGAATATATACCTATCAAGCAAATGGGATGTTATCCGCTGAAATTTAACTAACTAAAAGTTTGCACTAAGGAAGAGTGCTTACTCGTTTTATATTTTTTCTCTACCGGTGGACAGGGATCAGTGCATTCTCCATTCGGATCCAGTACACATTCTTTCAGCTGGTGGTCAAACCTGTAGCCCTGTTTACAGCAGTGTGGCTCCGGTACGCCTTTGGGACACGTCCAGTAGCTCCTACATGTGATATAGTATGATCTCTTTTGCCCTGGTTTTACTTTAGAACACTTATCTGCAGAAAAAATAGTATCTGTTAGAAAGCATGTAAACATTACAGCATATATCTTTACTGCTTGTGCGTGAGCTGGTAAAGCTTTAAGTGCAACTCATTGTATGAGGGACGTTGCGTTTTTGGGCAGATTGTTTACAATTGAGCCTTAGTATACAAACGCCAAATTTCCATAAGATAATTGTCCACGTGATTATCATTGGTCAATATAATCGAAGTTAGACGCAGAACAGGTAAAGGTTATTTATAGCCGCGCTATTCTTGTTGCTGTGACGTCAGTGTGCTGTTGATAGAGGCTTATATGTAAAAACCTAGACAGGCAAAACGCGGCGTCTAATAAGGGTCTGCACTGTTTGCTTAAATAACAGGAAGTTAAGGGTTGAAGAATACAATCGTACTCGTTCAGGACCATGTTTCCTAGCCTACACTCAAAAAAAAGCGACCCACCAGTACTGTCAGCGCTTTGATTTATTTTATGAATAGACAATGAAACTGAGTCTGCTATTTTTTTTTATCTTTTCTTTTGTATTGTATTTCCAAAGGGTCCCATTTCGGATTGATTATTTTTATTGCAGTTGCTACTGTTGTTGTCTACAATTTTTATTCTTTTTCCGATTAAATCCATTTATTTAAAGGTGTTATGCAGCTCTGTGATCAAACATTATCCATACAATTCTAAAATATCTATGCGCACTGCGCACACATTTAAGGACGACACCTCTATCAAACATGCTGTTGCTTTCTTCTGAAAAGTGGTCTTCACTAAGGGGAAATTTTGTTTTCGTTTTAATATAAAAGCCGTGCCATCTTTAAAATTGTTTAGCGCATATAACAAATTATCAAATACCGTATTCGACCACACATACCCCTATAAGGGCACATCAAAGTAATTTCGTAGTCTCCAGGTTACAGATTCTGTGTTGGTATCTACTTCTTCATCGAGGCAATTCAAATGAGTACCCACAATATATGCTTTTATAAAGAGAAGCAGAAACAAATATCGCACTAGCATCATTAACAATCCTCTCACGATGTCCTCTGGTATTCTTTCTTTAAAGTGTACCCTTATTACATGTAAGTGCATATTTAACTAAAAGGTTGTCCAAGTAATTTTGAAAAACCTAAGCCCACCGTGCGGTAATTAGATCAAATACGGTAAATGAAACAGATAAACAATGTAAGCCGTAAAGTAGAAAAAAAAGTACCTTCGGACATGTGCGCGCGCAGCAAAGATTTAGACCAGCTTTCGCGCAGCCTGATCAGATTCTACGTTGGGCACATTTTAGAAAGCCAAGGATGCAACGTTTCCTCAGGTGGACAACGAAGTCTCTGACCAGACTGCGAGTGCGCAGGCTGATAGAGTCTTCGTTGAGTGCACATGTCAGAAGGTACGTCTTATCACTTTAAAAGTTCCTTTGCTAAACATACCACATTCAGACATGTACGGGTAAGTACACTGCAGAAAATTCAAACTCCATAGCAATCCATATGGACATTGTTGCACTAATGGCTGCCCGTGTGGGTGGTCACATTGTACAAACATGGAACAGTCCCCGGGGAAGACTGCATAGCCGATACCGTTTTCCCACTTACACTCTGTCGAACAGTTCAAATCCCTTGCTGAGAAAAAGAAGTAAATAATTTGAAGTGCAAGTTAGTACACAGCCCTGCAAACTACAAGGCTGTCATATGAAGAGTCTCAATGAAACCTAGACCCCATTACGAAAACATGCCTATTCAAATATACTGAAAATTTTACCACCAAAAAATGAAACTTTTTAGATAAAAAATTTCTGATATTTTTCATATTTCCGCTTGAAACACAGATTGTGGGTACTCGTTAGAACCACCTCGTCGAGACGGTTCTAACGAGTAACCACAATCTATGTTTTAAGCAGAAATAAGAAAAATAATGCTAACCCCTGTAAACGTCAGTTTTAACTATATAAAAGTGAGGTTTAAGGGGGTCCAAATTATAAAGGCATGTTTTCGTGATGCCGATCTCAGTTCTTCTGTGTGTTTGCTGTTTCCAAAGTAAATATCTATAGAGTTGATTCAACAGTTTATATCAACAGCATGATAATGATGTGCACATATCTGCGGGTGCATCATTTGATTAGGTTGATGCCAAATGCATGTACAATGTACCATTCAATGTGTTTGAGCCATTGTCATTCAGTACACCAAATATGTGCATTTTAGTACAGCCACTGCGTTTAACCAAAAAAAAAAAAAAAAAAAAAAAAAAAAAAAAAAAAATTAACATGCTATCTACTATAATTACTTTGACAAAATATGCTTAAACTCTAAACGCTAATTATATCAACATAGATCGTCTGGACATCTCAATATCCTGTGCGTTCAGAAGCCCGCATTTTTCATCACGAAAACATACCTATATAATTTTGACCCCCTTAAACCCCACTTTCATATAGTAAAACTGGGGTTTACAGGGGTATACATTATTTTTCTTATTTCTGCTTAAAACATAGATTGTGGGTACTCGTTCTAACGAGTACCCATAATCTGTGTTTTGAGCAGAAATATGAAAAATATCAGAAATTTTAGCTGAAAATTTTCATTTTTTGGTAGTAAAATTTTCAGTATAATTGAATAGGCCTGTTTTCGTAATGTTAAAAACAATATATATATATATATATATATATATATATATATATATATATATATATATATATATATATATATATATATATATATATATATATATATATATAAACATATAGGCTTTCTAACTGTCAACCAGTTCCGTGCATTAAGGTGAATGGATACAATTGCAAGAAGGGCTACACTTTCAAATGTGTTTTGGCTCCCTTCAGAATTGTAGTTTACTCTAAAAGGAGCATTTTTTTTCTAATTTTTCTCCCATTTAGAATAAACCGCATTTCAGTACTGACTTATAGTACAGGAAAGCAAACGAGAGGTTGCAACAATTATCTAGTTTGTGCAACAACTCAGGGGCGGGTCCAGGAGGATTTCTGAAGGGTTTCGACTTAATCATATTGCCAAACTCACTCTAAGTATTCGGACAGACCGACATGAGCAAACAGTGTTCTGTGGCGTCTGATCAGGGTCTACACTGTTTGTCACTCACCCTGCGATTTTACACACATTTACATGTAGTAAAATGGACTTGTTATAGAGATGTATAAGTGTCACAAATTTATCCAATTTATACAAATTTCCCATGAAAATGAAATTTTGAGACAAAGGGGGCGGGGTTCGATTGAACCCCATTAAACCCATCTGAATCAGTCCCTGAAACTGGCGTAGAATCTACCAAGTGTACGTAGTCCCCCTCAGGGGATATTTTGAATAACACACACACACACACACACACACACACACACACACACACACACACACACACACACACACACACACACACACACACACAAACACACACACACACACACAAAGTCATAGCGGGTACCATCGAATTAATGTGTCGATATCCATACTTACTGGGACAGGGTAGTTCCTCACATGTAAGGATCTCCGTATTAAGGCCTATACAATCCAGACGTTCTGCTCCAGTGACGGTGTCCAGGCAAAGTCGTGTTCTCTCCCGAACGCCCGGACCACACGTATGAGAACAAGCTGACCATGTAGACCAAACTTCCCACTCTGTATAAACACAACAAGTAGTGAGGCTAATAAATACATTTTAGGGGTCCGCTAAAGAAAACAATGAATTTCATCACGAAAACATGCTTATATAATTTTGACCCCCTTAAACCCCACTTTTATATAGTAAAACTGGGGTTTACAGGGGTAGACATTATTTTTCGTATTTCTGCTCAAAACACAGATTGTGGGTACTCGTTAGAACCGCCTCGTTAAGGCGGTTCTAACGAGTACCCACAATCTATGTTTTGAGCAGAAATATAAAGAATATCAGAATTTTTCATCTGAAAATTTTCATTTTTTGGTGGTAAAATTTTCAATATATTTAAATAGGCTTGTTTTCGTAATGGCTCTCAAATTATTTCCTTTCAGAGTCGACACCTTTTCCAATAAAGTGTTTAGTGTGTTGTAAAGCAAACAGGGCTCAGTTTTCGAAACTAACGATGTCGTTAGTTAACGTATCGTTAAAACTTTGATCATCAAATATGGCATATACGCTAATATTTTTGCTAAAAAATGTGATTTATTCAACAAAAATAGCTGTGAATTAGATATTGTACTGACTAGAGCATTTTGACCACTAAAGACCTCGTCAAGCTAAAGATGCTTTGAACAACTGCGCCCAGGAAGTCACAAAAATTGTCAAACTTCTATAAAATGACGGAAAATATACCAAGTTTATGCAGTTCTATAAACAATTTGCTCCATTTGTTTTTAGATTTTACGTTATCTTTATTTCACATGATTTTTCAAATGCTTTTGCGTTATATAAACATTCTCCAACATATGTCAGAGTATTTAATGAACAGCAAATGTGAACATTTATGCCTATATCTGCTCTTCTTTTATCTAATGTAAAGTAATATTTCAAAACATTTCTCTCGGATATATGATCTTTCTTTTCTTAACTGAGCGCGCCATGTGAAAATGTTCTTTTTGGTATATACGGATATCTAAGGCCCAGAGGTCTAGTCACAAAGTTTGATCAGAGTCCGCTTACAGAATCATTGGATACTGTAGAATGCATCAACTGCGATTTAGCTGGAAGATCAGGCCCCGAGGTTATAAAACTTCTTCCATGCTCAACTCAGCTGAGCATGAAATTTTCTCTGCTAATAAATATGCAAATGCCAACAATAATTGGCGTTTTCAAATTCATTGGCAGAAAAATTTTCATGCTCAGCTATGTTTAGCAAGAAAGACTTGGTAAATGTCAGTAATTGAGATTAATTAGCAAGAAAAATTTCATGCTCAGCTGAGTTAAGCACGAAACAAGTTTTATAACCTCGGGGCCTGGAGTTTTTTTTTTTTTTTTTGTTTTTGTTTTTGTCTGTTCGTGTATGTCCAGTGGCTTATTCTTTACTGTTCGTATTGCCCTTAAATCACCTGTTCTCATGGAACGCCACACTTATATTCGTGCCATTTAAAACGAAAAAGTGCCTTCGAACATGCTCAAAATGCGCATATTCAGATCAACCTACGAATGCACAACATATAATCCGGGCCTTTGCTCTCCATTCATACATTCTGTAGTATCCAATGATTCTGTTAGCGGACAGTAAAGGCCCTGATCAGACTGCGCGGATGCGCAGTCTGATCTTGGCCTTCCTGTCCGCAAATGCCTACAGACACAATTAAACATGGCGAGACCCATTCGGTATATTGTACGCAGTAAAGCTCGTTCACTGTATATTGTACACGACGTGATGCCGGCCTCGGTGGCTCAGTTGGATACGCCGTCCGACTGGAGACCAGGAGGTCGCGGATTCAACCCCCACCGAGGTCGGCAACATTCCTTCGTGGAGATTGATCATGAAATATTTTCTACGGTCATTCTCTCCCTTCCGCTGATTCAAGAAGGGCAGTTGTCAGTTTCTGGCGAAAGAATGTGCACAATACTGGTTAACCGCTTAGAGGATTAAGCCTGCCTAGTAAACGTGGTTAGGTAAACTGACCGCGCTCCACATGACCCCATTGGGTTGACTGGGCCGTAAAACCTCAACACAAACAAACACGACGTGATGTTGGTATCCCAGGTCTATCTCAAATGGGACGGTTACTTTTTATTAGGATAGTTTTTGTAAAACCCTAATAAAGGCTAAGTGTCATAGAATAATTACATGTTTCTTTCTTTCTTTCTTCTTTTTTATATTTTTTTTTCAGATATGTTTTCATTTCAATAGGACTTGTCTTTTCATTGAATTTTTTATCAGTAAAATGAAAACAAAAAATACATTTTAACGGTATAACACGACATATACCTTTGTAATACCTTTACTACATTTATTTTATTTTAAAAAATGGATTAAATGTATTTTCGTTTGCTCCAACGATGTTCAGTAACGTGTCTGTTTCAGTGTTTAATACATTAAATTATTAAAGAAAGAATGAAAGAAAGTAAGAACGAAAGACAGAAAGAAAGAAAGACAGAAAGAACGGAAGGAAGAAAGAAAGAAGGACAGACAGACAAAGAAAGAAAGAAAGAAAAAAAGAAAGAAAGAAAGACAGACAAAGAAAGAAAGAAACAAACAAACAAAAAGAGAGAAAAAATGGGTGTTGCCTACTTGCTGGTATACATGGTTTTAGCGGACACGGTGCCACCTCTGTATGAAGACCAATACAGCCTGTTGCTACACCGCCAACTTTCAAATTTACACAGTCACGTGTCCTTTCCCGGATACCTTCACCACATGATCCTGTACATATCGACCAGTGCGACCAAATTTGCCATTCTGTGAAAATATTGAAATTTTTTACACATGTCGTCGATACGGCGTCTCATTATGCTATTTTATTCCTGTTTTATAATAGCCGACAATATACTTAATATACATTGCAAGTAAAACTGATCTTACGCCATAAGCCAGATCACCACACGTATTCGTGCAGTCTGATCAGTCTACACTGTTTGATCATAGAACCGTTAAAGTTAAGACATTATGTGACCAGTGTATATTCTGATCAGACTGTGCGGACACGCTTTTCTGAGTCAACGATGTCACATAGGTCGTTTTCTATTTGAAGATACCGTATATACCTTCAATACCCTAAATATATGCAAATAGTGTAGACCAAGATCAGAAGGTGGCGTTTTATGGGATTCTACAATGATTTCCACTCATCAAGCAATTTTCAGATATTATCACAGGGTAGTCAAAGCAGTCTATTCAACGTTCATGACAAGTATAGTTAGAAGTTAAGGTGTCCGAATGTCTTGGTAAATACTGTCTGAAACCCTTCCTAAGAAAATGATTTTAAAGCGTGTCACATGAAATCTTACGCCACATTGTTTGCTCCCAACGCGCCGGCTCCTCCAACCCTACCTACTACGTCTCGATATCTCCTGAATAACGGAATCTGATGAGATACTTAGCATGGCCATATATGGCAGCTGAGTAGCCAGAACGGAGGCTTTTTTTTTACGCACACCCTGGAAAAATCTTGAAAACTATGCATAGAATCGCTTCTAAAATAGGGGCTTCTCCTTAAGGAAAGAATTGTCTGCCAGAGAGAGCAATTTCTTCCCTTTAAGAGCAGCACTTATGGTAAGAAGCAAATTATGTAATGTTAACTCTTTCGGCGCCAAAATTCAGACTATATTGGTCATCTGCTTTGTTCTTTAATAAATTATCGATATGTAAAGCTGAAAGACTGAATGTCAAACAGCGTAGATCCTGATGAGACGGCTCATTATGAGCCGTCTCATCTGGATCTAAGCTATTTGCAAAAGCCTATTGTTATAGCCCATGGCAGTGAAAGAGTTAATGCGAATTTATTTTAAACATTTTTTCTCACGCATGTTTCGCACGTGTGCAATGTGCGTAATGAGAGCTACGCCTATGTAAAATGAATAAGTCATAATTGACTGACAAGCAAGACAACGGAATGGATACACTTCTAAGGAAGGCAACTCTGTATGAAGTGTTTTTTACCTTCTCATCACGAAAACATGCCTATATAATTTTGACCCTTTTAAACCTCACTTTTATATAGTAAAACTGGGGTTTACAGGGGTATACATTATTTTTCTTATATCTGCTCAAAAACATAGATTGTGGGTACTCGTTAGAACCGCCTCGCCGAGGCGGTTTTAACGAGTACCCACAATCTATGTTTTGAGCAGAAATATGAAAAATATCAGAGTTTTTTACCTGAAAATTTTCGGTTTTTGGAGGTGAAATTTTATATATATTTGAATAGGCGTGTTTTCGTAATGTGAAAATGGATCTGCTCTAAATGAAATAATTTGCTCCTCTTAGGAGCAATTCTTTCTTTTCAGAGTAGACCCCTGTTCAAAAGTGGTTAGGTGTGTTGAAAAGCAAACAAGGAACGATAAAAAGTTGTGGCGGAAAATCAATCAAATATAACCAGTCTACTTAATAATAAAGTCTGTCAACATCTTAAATCAGAGGACAAAGTTGGACTGATATTCGAAAACGATTAGTGGGTTCTATATGTCCAACGCTACGAAACATATATGTATATTCTTACTAGTTATACAAATTGCCAAGAATGTCCTCGTAAGGAGAATGTATAGTATACTTCAAGGAAATATATCTGAACTGTTAATATTTGTCTGTCTCCTCACTGGTGGAATCTCACAATTCACGAAAACACACCTTTATAATTTTTACCCCTTAAACCCCACTTTATATAGTAAAACTGGGGTTTACAGGGGTGTACATTAGTTTTCTTATTTCTGCTCAAAAACCATAGATTGTGGGTACTTCGTTAGAACCGCCTCGTCGAGGATGTTCTAATGAGTACCCATAATCTATGTTCTGAGCAGGAATATGAAAAATATCAGAATTTTCTATCTGAAAATTTTCATTTTTTGGTGGTAAAATTTTCAGTATATTTGAATAGGCATGTTTTTGTAATGAGCGGCTGGTCTTAAATGCAGGAATTTGCTCTCGGGGAAGCCTTTCTTACTTTAAGAGTAGGCGTCATTCTTCTGAAACTATGTATTTCCGTAGTGTGTTCTGAATAAGTCCTTGTAAAATAAACTACTTTGTAATAAATGTTTTCACAGTGTTTGTCGACGTGGATGAATATATATACCTTGTATTTCATCACAAGTGGATACTAGAACTGTAAAATTGGAAACGGTTCAGTAAAAAAATACAAATAGCAAAGACACATATAAGCCTGTGCATGTGCTCACTTTGATCAGAGCCTCTGTTCGCCACCACATTCCAGTCACCGAATATTACGTGATCGAAAAGAAAATAAAGAACAGAAATCTTAAAATAACAGCGTTTATGCTTGGTTATAAAACTTTTTTCGTCTTTTTTTTCGTGCTCAACTCAGCTGAGTATGAACATTTCTCTGATAATAAATATGAAAATTCCAACAACAGTTGGCATTTTCATATTTATTAGCAGAGAAATTTTCAAGCGCAGTTGTGTTTAGCCAGAAAGAATTTGCAATTGTTGGTAATTTAAGATCTATTAGCAGGACACTTTTCATGCTCAGCTGAGTTGAGCATGAAAAAAGTTTTATAACCTTGGGGCCTGATCTCTAGGTTTTTCCATTCTTATGTACCAATGCTTACTTTCTCATGACTTGGAGAAAATAATTGAGTACGTACCTGCTTTCGGACAATTGTTGATTAAATCAATTGGATCGCACTTCCTGTCCATTCTGGCCTCCCCAAAACACCCAGTCAGACCCTTGCATATTCGAACACGTGACTGCATACCAGTGGTACAGTCACACGCTTCCCATTTAGACCACTTGGACCATGCGCTAATGTCTGGGCAGGGCGGGTTGTCTATACAGGGAGCCTGTTCGACGTCTGGTCCACTGCATGGCATGGTGGCTGGATTTTCACAGAATCTTCTCCGCTCTCGTATTCCTGTTGATCCGTAATTTAAAAATTAGCAAAGGCATGCAAAACCATGCTTTCAAGGCATATGCTGACAGCGAAGGCCCTGATCAAACTGCGCATTCGCGCAGATTGTTCAGGGCCATGGCTGTCTTCTTATAAACTCATTTGATAGTATAGAATAAATCGTGTATAATGATTTTGTAATTTCTTCAAACAAACTAGAACATGAACGTTCTCTAATTTCTGAATCCCCATCCTCGCCCACGATAATTCCCATATAATATTTTATTTAACCCTTAAAACGCCAAGAAAACCTGCATCTGAAAATGTTGTCTGTTTATGTCGTCTGCTGAATATTCTTGCAAACTTTTCAAACCTATTTTGGCATACAAGCAAACAGTGTGGACCCAGACCACACTGTTTGCAGAAATGACTTTTAAAATCACAAACAGATGACAAAGCAGACGACAATTGTTGTGATTGGCAGTTTAAGGGTTAAATACTCGTACATCATAGTATCACTATCGACCACATCAGAATCCAGTAGATCTGTACATTACTCGTACCTCGGTCGGATCCACGTTCGCCTACCTCAAGTATTTGGACAGGTCCATTTCCAGTAGAAGGGGCGTTTGGCAGGTTCTTATTATTACCATGTTTTATAGAAACTCCGGTATTTAATGCAAATAGTCTAGACCCTGATCAGACACCGCGTACTGTGTCGCCTGAGCTAGGTCTGCATGTTTGCCAATGTCCCTTTTATGGGACGCCAGGCATAAAAATGCGTTACTGTATAACGAAAATTGTTACAAACCGACGGCACTTGATTCAGAGACTTTTGGCCTTCAATATAAACAGCAAATTGCCTAGTATCCTATGTGCGTTGCTATGCTTATAGACACCAGTGTGCATTTGTGTAGAAACACCGCTGGCAGATCGACTAAGGAAAAAAATGAATGTGAAGATTGTGCTTCTGATCAGGGCTTAATTGCTTATGGATTTATTCTGCAGTATTCAGTAATTATATACATTTGCAACGAAGTTCCTGATCAGACTATGTTAATGTGCAGGCTTATCTGGGCTTTCGTTGTCGGCAACACTAAATGAACACTTAAACTTCTAGCACTCTGGAGGAAAAAAAACAGCAGACGACAAATTGAAATACTTTTCTTATTTTACCCAGAAAACTGGTTTGGACATCTCATGTAAAATGTCTGGGGAAACACGAAAAATATAATTTGTCGTCTGCTGAATTAGCTCAGAGAGTGGTAAAGGTTAAAGGCGTTCTAAACAAGGTGTCCAGTGGGGATCGGATCAGTAGTCATCTGCTGACAGCAATTTTAACGTTTTTTTTTTTTTTGCTTTTTTTTTTTTGTTTTTTGTTTGTTTTTTTTTTGGCTATTTACAGTTGACCGTAAATAACCACTCCACTTGACTTTAGCGAAAGATCTTAAGCGACAAAGGTGTAACAGGCAACCTCCGTAAACTTTTCCAAAAGATTCCAGCTTACAATTAATTATAGCGTTTCCGCTAACTAGAAAATTTTACAAGACGCAGTCGTTTTTCTAAGTCCGCACCTGTCAATCATGTCGTTGTGATTGATAAGCGTGTTTGAAACGGGTATTAATACAGTCATCCAACCGAGGGTTGTTTAAAAGTCACCAAGAGAACAGTAACCAGAATTTTAAATATTTTTCCGCTCGATGCTTGTGGAATAAAGTTTTTGATTCTTTAACTTTGCGAAATATTTCCAGCGACAAGCTGTAGAGGGAATCTATGCCGACGTCTCCAAAATGTCCCAGCCCTCAAAGTCTTGTAGTGTTATTTTTATTATTTCTCTCTCTCTCTCTCTCTCTCTCTCTCTCTCTCTCTCTCTCTCTCTCTCTCTCTCTCTCTATCCGGACGAAATAATTTCAACATACTACTTTGAAATAGAAGGCAGTCATTTTCTTTTCATCACCAGGGGAAGTGATTTCCTGACCAGTTACTGAAATTAAGGAGGTGGGATTGGTAGAGATGGGGTGGGGTGAATGGGAAAGGATATTTAATCACCTATATTTTCCGTCCTTTCACTGGTTCATGTACACTTTTAGTCGTGATACCTGTACTAGTAAAATGAAACAGTAGCTCAAAAGCATTAAAATTAAGCATCACGAAAACATCCTTATATAATTTTGACTCCCTTAAACCCCACTTTTATGCAATAAAACTGGGGTTTACACGGGTATACATTATTTTTGTTATTTCTGCTCAAAAACATAGATTGTAGGGTACTCGTTAGAACCGCCTCGGTGAGGCGGTTCTAACGAGTACCCCCAATCTATATTTGGAGAAGAAATATGAAAAAAAAAATATCAGAATTTTTATCTGAAAACTTTCAGTTTTTGTTGGTAAAATTTTCAATATATTTGAATAGGCGTGTTTCCGAAATGGAGTCGCACTATGTGAAATTGTGCCTTTCGGGTATAAGCGGGCAGCAAAGGCACGTTACCGATCCAAGTGGTTTAGCTGTTTGAGTGCCCGCCTTCGGATTTGGAGATTACAATGGATAGGGTCGATCTCCAGTCGGATCATCCCTAAAGCAATATAAATTGGTACTAGTAAGTATGTCTCTTGGCGGAATAGCTAGGAATGGTCTTATCGGTGTCAGAATAATGCAACCGGCGATTGTGTCCTGTCATAATGTCTAGGACAAGATACTGCAGTGAAGAGACACACGGAAAAATGTAACTTTTCACAGCATCAAATCCAGACGTCATGACGTGACTGAACGATTGTTGAGAGTAACGTTGAACCTCAGCTCAAACAGACAAAGCGAATGTCCAGTCTGATCAGGGACTTCGCTGTCCTCTTACAGAACCCTGAATCATTAGGAAAACACGCCTATTCAAATATATAGAACTTTTCACCTCAAAAAATTGAAAATTTTCAGATAAAAAAACGATATTTTTCGTATTTCTAATCGAAACATAGATTGTGGGAACTCTGAGGCGGCTCTGACGAGTACCCACCATCTTTGTTTTTGAGCAGAAATAAGAAAAATAATGTATACCCCTGTATACCCCAGTTTTAGTATATAAAAATGGGGTTTAAGGGGGTCAAAATTATATAGGTATGTTTTCGTGATGATGTCCATAAAAGTACCCTTTTCTCATGGCTTGTCTCCCCGGATAATTAAATAAAAATCAACGTTTTACTGGTACATGAACTCTCGGGTGCGGGAGAAGGGGGGGGGGGGGGGGGGGGGGGGGGGCGGTGTAACTTAGGGGTAATTTTGGTACGGGTGTGCGAGCCAGTACTTCAAAACCTACCCCATTGGTATACCTGGCCTTTGAAAAAACGGACCCATTCATATACTTGATCATACAAAATGTTGACCTATTCATATACTGCCCTTTGATTTTTTGTACCCATTTATTGCTTGTTGTAGACAAATATCACAGTCAATTCATGTAATACCAAGAGAATAAGCAGCCTCAAAAAATCTCTGTGCGAAAATTATGTGCATATACCAGGGTGTCAGAAAAATGGGGCCTTTTACATAGGAATCCAGAAAAATAGGGTCATTCATATACTTTTTGTTGAAAAAAGGGGGCCAATCATATACCTGGCAGCGCTGAAAAAGGGGGCAATTCGGCACGCACATCCGCACTATGCCATATATAGGAAGTTACCCCGTCCCTCCCCCCCCCACCCCCCCCACACACACACACACACACACAAGCATGAAAAACTAATGCTAAAAACAGACTAAACACATTCTATCGACCCGTATATTAGCATGAAGCATGAACGAATAAGTCAAACATTGCGAGGTAAGATCTGAAGGCGGGTGTTATTGTGATAGTTTTTCTTCATCTAATTGGAGCAATTCTTGTGATATATAGTAAGCTGGAACATTTCGGAGGTTTGCGGAGGTCGCGCGCTGCAACTTTGTCGCTAAACATGTTTTGCTAAAATAAAAAGTAGAAAAAAAAAAAAAAAAAAAAAAAGTTATTGCGAAAAATTAAGCGAAAAAATATTGAAAAAAAAAAAGCATATATAGGAGCTCACTGGAGACGTCTTCTGTATTTACGCATTACAATATGCATGTTTATTGTCCTGTCAATTAATATAAATACCCACCCTGGTAAAACGATCAGAAAATACACTAATTTGTTTCTCAATACACGAATGCGTTTAACTGGTGTAACTAGAACCGTTTAATTCTACTGAAAGCTATTGATTCTTTTTTATGCATGATGCGCAACGCATTAAATGGAACCTTATGCAAATTTGGGACAATGCAGGCCCTGGTCAGTGGCTGACTGTGCAGCTGATCAGGGTCTTTGTTGAACGCTACCAGAATCAATGGATACTGTTGTATACGTTAATGAACAGAGAATGTTCAGGTCAGACAGCACGGATGCGAATGCTCACACGGACCTTCATTATTCGCATAGGATATAAGAACCGGCTTTTTGCTCACCATCACGAAAACACGCCTGTATAGATTTGACCCCCTTAAACCCCCATTTTATACAGTAAAACTGGGGTTTACAGGGGTACATGTATACATTAATTTTCTTATTTCCCTCAAAAACTTAGATTGTAGGTACTCGTTAAAACCGTGTCGCCGAGGCGGTTCTAATAAGTATCCAGAATCTATGTTTTGAGCAGAAATATGAAAACTGCCAGAATTTTTCATCTGAAAGTTTTCATTTTTTTGGTGGTAAAATTCTTAATATATTTGAACAGGCGTGGTTTCGTAGTAATGGTTACGCATCACATGCATAATACGCGGACATGCCTTTTGACGTCAACATGAGCTGTAGCGCTAGAGTAATGACACACACAAACAAATTCAGTGTGAAATAGTTCCAACTTGTCAGGATAAATGCATTAGTGTGGCCACTGATGATCGATTATAATCGATCACCGTCACTTTTGTCCTTGTGACTGATGATCGAAAAGATTTTATGGTTGACTAATTGGAAAATTCTATTTTTAGAAACATATTTTTCTCACGTTTTTATTTTATAGGCAAGTTATAAAGAAATGAAATTTAAACCTATCTATTTGGGTCATTTTAGATTTGTGGTGAATAAAAGTGAAAGAAAAAATAAAATAAATAAAATAAAATAAAGTAGCCTTAAATAAGTCAAACCAAATGTACTGATATTTTCATATTTCTCCATGAAAACATATGTAGTGGGTTCTCATTAGAAGCGCCTCTGCGAGGCGCTTCTAATCAGAACCCACTACATATGTTTTCATGGAGAAATAAGAACATTATTATCTGGATACCCCTGTTATTGATCTGGAGCAATGAATAAGCACCTGGAAGATGGCTAAATGAAGATTAAATAATATTTTCTACAAGTCGATTATTAATTGATGACCAGACGTTGTTTTTTTTTTTTGTTTTTTTTTATAATACCGATAATCGACTATGAAATCCTGGCCGATTCCCAACACTAAAATGCATGCACATAATTTGATCAAACCCATTGGTTCTTTGTCACGAAACTGTTCCGAGACGATTTTACGAGAATCAAAAATGGACGTAATGTCTGTAGAATATTATGGAAAAAAGTAACAATCTCAAATCAGAACTTTTCAAAAGCTATTCAATGTCAGCGGTGTACAAATAACATTTTATTCGAATCCATCAAATGTTTCGAAAGAAAATGAACAAATGATAATGAAACAAATTATCAACAAAGTGTTTGGGACGATCTCTCATCGGCGGTTCACACACACACACACACACACACACACACACACACACACACACACACACACACACACACACACACACACACACACACACACACACACATGACTTTGAAATAAAGATGAGGACTCGACTAAAAACTGACAGTCAGTGCAAAAGAAATTGATTGTAGAACCAGGATGACCCGGACTAAGGACAAGTAACTTGTATCACCAGCCTCTAGAGAAGAATTAATATTGAGCTCGAAAGTATAAGCTAACTAATAAATAATGGGGACTGGATAGACTTGGTAGGTTTTCCGTCACGTGTTACCAGGGAGACAATATTCGCGTAAACCTTAAATCAAAATAAACACACACACACACACACACACACACACACACACACACACACATATTATATATATATATATATATATATATATATATATATATATATATATATATATATATATATATATATATATATATATATATATATATATATATATATATAATACTTCAGTGGTGACTTATTATTTGCATGTTGTCTTTTTAAACTAGCAAATATTTTTCGTATTTTTTGCTCTTGAAAATAGGCTTTTATATTTTTTGGACTTGAACATATAAGTATTTTAGATGATTACTGATAATTGTGTAAATCTCCTCCTTAAGGGGACTGGAAACACCTCGCGGGATTTTTCGAGACTTTATACAACTTCTGTGTGCCTTTATGCACACCAAGCCTCACATTACGAAAACACGCCTATTCAAATATGTAGAAATTTTTACCTCCAAAAACATAAAATTTTCAGATAAAAAAATCTGATATTTTTCATATTTCTGCTCAAAACACAGAGTGTGGGTACTCGTTAGAACCGCCTCAATGAGGCGGTTCTAACGTGTACCCATAATCTATATTTTTGAGAAAATAATTCATACCCCTGTAAACCCCAGTTTTACTATATAAAAGTGGGGTTTAAGGGGGGTCAATATTATATAGGCGTGTTTTCGAAATGATCTGAGGAGATGTCTACTCTAAAACAAAATCATTTGTTCAAATAGGAGCGATGCTTTTTTTCCTCTGAAGGTATACATCTTTACAGGGGGGAGGCAAAACAATTTTGCCTGAGTTACTTCCCGTTTAAGAGTATCGTTTTCCTTAAATAATTTGTATGCGCGGTCAGAGCATATTTAAAGGGAAATGTTAACCTTAAATATTTGGACAGACATGTCTGAACAAACAGTGTAGATCCAGATCTAATTGCGTAGAACTCATCTAGTAGTTTTAGACAGTTCAAGAGGTATACAAATGGGAGTGTTTAAATTAAGTATGATAACGGTAAGGAGTTTTAGGTATCCGAATAGTTAGGGTAAATACGGCATCGTATTTCTTGTCTACTTTTTTCATTACCACTTTATTGCGTCAAAAATATTCAGTAAAAAACTAAGCCGTAAGCCTATTCTTGAATCATTTACCTACTCCACACGTTAAGGTACATGCTCCAAATTCGCTCCAGTGGGACCAACCACCCTCAGCACCACATATTCCGTCTGCAATACAAACGATGCTTTCCTCAGCCATACCGATGCAACGCTTTCCGCCAAATAACGGAGCAGGATTATCACAATGCCGCAATCTAACTTGAACTCCTTCCCCACAAGACGCAGAGCACACAGACCAGATGCCCCAAACTGACCAACCACCGTCTACGCCACACTTTGTATCTGCAAAACATGTCCTCGTTTCCTCGGCTAATCCATTGCAGTCCAATCCTCCATTCGCTGGAGCCGGGTTGTCACAGTATCGTTGCCTTCCCTGAATTCCCTTGCCACATGATACCGAACAGACGGACCATAATCCCCAGACAGACCAGTTTCCATCAACCTTACATGGAACACCTGTGTAACAAGATCTTGATTTTTCGGGAATACCTTCACAGAGTGCCCCGCCGAATTTAGGAGCAGGATTCGAGCAAGTACGCGTTTTATACTGTAGTCCCATATCACAGTTACCTTCACACATACCCCAAGCACTCCACATTGACCAAGTACCATTAATTGGACAAGGTATGCTGGAAATACATTCTCTCCATTCTTTCGCTGAACCATCACAAGACCGACCTCCATACTGAGGTTTGGGATCACTACATGTTCGAAAGCGTATTTGTCTGCCTTTCCCGCATTTTGCATCACACATTCCCCATTTACTCCAGTGCGACCACTGACCATGTATTTGACACGGGATACCAGTATTACAATCCATAATTTCTTCCATTAATCCAACACATATGTTTCCGCCAAATATTGGAGACGGGTTTGTACATGTTCGTGTTCGCGTTTGAGAACCAGTTCCACATGGTCCAAAACAGTTAGACCAAATACTCCAAATGGTAAACCCACCATCTACAGGACATGGAATTCCTGTATCACAACCAATATTTTCAAAGCTGGGTCCATAACAGTCCAAACCGCCATACTGCGGGGCAGGGGAGTCACATATTCGTTCTCTGCGTTGGTACCCTACACCACATGTCACAGAACAAGACCCTGTTATAAGCCACGCCGACCATCCGCCATCAACTGGGCAGGAAACCCCAGAGTCACATTTAGTTAACTCTTTGCCGAATCCGTCACAAGTCATTCCACCAAACATTGGTTTAGGATTATTGCAAAATCTCTCTCGGCCTTTTATTCCAAAGCCACAGGTCACCGAACATTTACCAAACACACTCCAAGTGGACCAATGTCCATGTATTGGACATGGTATACTTGAGATACAATCCTTTATCTCGTGTTTAGGGCCTTCACAAGGCAAACCCCCGAACAATGGTTTAGGTGACGAACATTCTCTTGTACGCTGAATATGCCCTAATCCACATGTTGTACTACACATCGACCATTCTGACCACATAGACCATTTTCCGTGAACGGGACAGTTTATTCCGCTATTGCATTTCCTGGTTTCTTTAGCAGGTCCTGAACACAGCATGCCGCCGTATAATGGACTTGGATTGGTACAGGTTCGCGATCTTTTCTGTAAACCATTTTCGCATGTGGCACTGCACATACTCCAAGCACCCCAGTATGACCATCCACCATGAACGGCGCATGGTATTAGTGTATCACAAGTTTGTTTTTCCATGGATGGTCCAATACAATCCATGCCTCCATTCTGGGGTGCAGGGGAATCACATACTCGCGTTCGAACCATGACACCGGTACCACACTTACCAGTACATTTAGAAAAATCACTCCAAATGCCCCAGTTGCCATCAATGGAGCACAGAATACCGGTATCACAATCCATGACGTCTTTCGCGTTTCCAAAACATGGTTCTCCTCCATACAAGGGTACAGGGTTAGAACATTCTCTGACACGTGTTTGGATTCCAGTTCCGCAGGTAACCGAACATTTATTCCATGTACCCCATACTGTCCAGAAACCCGGAACTGGACAAAATGTGTGTGTATCACATTTGGAAAATTCATAGGCAAGTCCTAAACAGTCCATCCCTCCATGAATGGGAGGCGGATTATTACAGTCCCGGCGCCTCTCTCGTTGTCCAACACCACAGGTCACACTACATATCGACCATCCGTACCACGATCCCCAGTTACCATTGACTGGACATAAGATACCAGCCTCACAGGTAACCGTATTTTCTGATGGGCCTTTACAATAGAAGCCGCCGAACTTAGGCGGTGGATTGTTACAGATTCTTGTTCTTGTCCTAGTTCCAAACTCACAAGTTGCCGTGCAAGGCGAATACTCGGACCACGGTGACCAATGTCCATGTATTGGACACTGAATCAGAGAATCACAATCTAGAAACTCTTCAACAGGACCTTTACAAGGCTTGCCACCATATTTTGGTATTGGCTTAATGCATTCCCGCATCCTCTTTTTTAGACCTGAGCCACACTTTGCCATGCAAGATGACCACTTTGTCCACATACTCCAGCCGCCATCAATAGGACAATTTATTCCAGTATCACATTTAAGAACTTCTTCAGAGATGCCGATACAGTCCAATCCACCATGTTGTGGCTTAGGTGCGTCACAATATCTAAGTCTTGTAGCCACTCCCATACCACAATTACCACTACAGCTGGACCATTCTACCCACAAACCCCAGTTTCCGTGGATGGAACAGGGAATGAGCGTGTCACATTTCATTGTTTCAAGGTCTGATCCAAGACACGTGACACCTCCAAACTGAGGTAATGGATTTTCACATGCTCTTGTTCTGCTACTTATGCCATATCCACATATGCCAACACAAGGACCCCATATAGACCAAACTGTCCATCCACCATGAATCGGACAGGTTACTCCAGTTTTGCATTTACTCGTATCTCTGTCAGGTCCCGGACAAGGGCGACCTCCGTGTTGTGGAGGTGGACTGTCGCAAATTCTAAATCGTTGTTGATATCCTACACCACATGTCCGGTCACACAGTCCAAAGCTAGACCACGGTCCCCAGTTACCATCGACGGGGCAATAAACATTTGTATCGCATTCTATCATTTCTTGTGTGGGCCCCGTGCACTGAAGACCACCATAAAGAGGGCTAGGATTATTGCATTTTCTTTTACGCAACTGTTTTCCAATACCACACTTCGCTGAACACTTTGACCAGTCTGACCAAAATGACCAGCCACCATGCACAGGGCAGGCTATAAGAGTATCACACGTGCCTTTTTCAAGTGAAGATCCGATACATTCTGCACCACCATGTTGAGGCGCTGGAGAATTACACTTCCTAATACGTGTGTAACTACCTTTTCCACATTTTGCGGAGCATATTCCCCACTCACTCCAAGATGACCACTGTCCATCAACAGGGCAAAAAATACCTGTGTCACATTCCATCTTGTCCTTTCTGGCACCAACACACTCAAGACCACCAAACTGCGGTGGTGGATTCGTACAATCTCTGTGTCGGGTCTTAAAACCGTTTCCACATGTTAAAGAGCATTTGCTCCAAACCGACCATACAGACCAGTGCCCATGTATCGGGCAGTTGATACCAGTATCGCATTCTGCCTGTTCCATATCATTCCCAGGGCATGCATTACCACCAAAATTCGGAGCGGGGTAATTGCACTCTCGACGTCTCTCTTTTATCCCTATACCACAATCCACTGAACAAATGCTCCATGTGAACCACCCACCCCAATTTCCATCCACCGGACACGGTACACCGTAGTCACAAGTTATGGTTTCGACTGCTGTTCCTTTGCACTGCAGCCCACCATAAGCTGGAAAAGGATTCGTGCAGGTCCTTTGTCGCTCTTGAAAGCCAGATCCGCATGACGCTGAACAGAATCCCCAGTCTCCCCACAGTGTCCAACCTCCATCTATTGCACAATGTATTCCTGTTTCACATGGCCTATCTTCAGCATTATTCCCAAAGCACAGATCTCCTTCCAATTGTGGCGGCGGGTTAGAGCAAGCCCTAGTTCTAGTTTGGATACCAGTACCACATTTACCGACACAAACCCCGAATTCACTCCACAGACCCCAGTTCCCATGTATGGGACAAATTATTCCTGTATCGCAGGGGGTCTTTTCTGTGCCAAGTCCTTCACAATAAAGACCACCATATGCAGGAGCTGGGCTTGAACACTCCCGCTTTCGAACCTGAAACCCTTTATCACAGGTGACAGAACACGGTGATGGTTTGCTCCATGGGGACCAATTTCCGTCAATCGGACAATACAGTCCGGTGTCACAATCCTTAAATTGCTCAAAGTCTCCAAAACAAATCTCTCCGCCGTACATTGGAGCTGGATTGGTACATGTACGCATTCTGTGTTGTGTACCACTTCCACAAGAAACAGAACAAACACTCCACTTATCCCAAGGACTCCAGTCGCCATGTACTGGACATGGTATTCCTGAATCACACTGCATTTTTTCCATGTCCGGTCCAACGCAAGGGAATCCACCATAGAGGGCTGGTGGATTATTACACTTTCTGATTCTAGTATATAATCCCTTGCCACAAGCAGCCTCACATTGTCCCCACTCTGTCCAGAGACCCCAGTTGCCATCTTGGGGACAGTTGATATCAGCATTACAAAGTCGATTCTGTACCTCGATGCCTTTACATGGAAGTCCTCCGTACTGAGGCTGGGGATTAGTACATGATCTAGTTCTCTGCTGTTTACCTTAAAAGTAAAGAAACAGATACATCAGAGAAGGTGTTTGTACATAGAAATACATTATGTCTAAACAGCATCGTTTCAATATCGCTGTAATATCACGACGTGACGTTGAAATGACGTTTCTTTACCGTTGTGGATTTACTAGGTATATAACTTTACAAATATAGGTCCTAAATGAACGTCACTACTTTTGTTGAATATACATAATACAACACTTAGTTAGGTTTTCAGTGGCGTCAAAAAACTATGACGTTTAATCGTTGTTCTGCCTTTGTGAGTGCTGCTTGGAGGGACAGTTTATATTATTGTATTACTTTTGATTGCGAGATTATTATTATTATTATTAATTATTATTATTATTATCATTATTATTTAAATTGCAACGTGAATAACTGTACCGTATAGCGTGCACTCAGCGTAGACATAGATCAGCTTGAGCATCCGCGCAATCTAACCAGAGTCTACACTAGGCGCCTGAAGAATTCTCCGATCACTAGCTGTATAAAGATGGCTGTTCAGAAATACATCGATCAGCTCTAGTGCATAGTAGGGGTACATGTCCATATGTACTTGTTCCCATGTTGCAGCTTATTTACTGAAAAGTGATGGTTCTGCTTGTTTGGACAATAATTTTATTGTAGTACTTATGACTGCGATGACAACTTTTCTGTGATAGGGAATGGTAACAGTTCTTCAGACTTGACTCAATGATGACCTCTTCGTGACGCTTTAGCAAGTGGGTTGGTGCTTGATGATATGTCCTCGGCTTGGCCCGCCGTGGCTCAATTATTAGTTTTCTTTAACTCTGGTTTGCAGTGGGCGTAGAACTAGCTAGATTACTCGTATTTATTTATCAAAGTGATTTATTCGATTTTTTTTATGTTTTCGCTATAATGCAGTGACTGAGTTGGGAGCCATTATGCGAACCAAATTTTAATGAATTTCTGTACTAAGAGTAGCAGCGGGACCTGGGGTGAAGTTGGTCGACTGTTTAAGTGCTTTAAACTCCCTCGGTAATTTTTATACTATTGGCTGTACTAAGGTGGTGGTCCCTGTGTTGTTTTTACTCTGTGTAGCTCTGCGGTTAATTCTACGATATATATTAAGTCTTGCCTTGCGTTCTGTCCTTGTGGTTTTAGTCATTTTAGCATTGCAATCACCTCGCTTGGGGAAGAGAGAGCTGATCTCTTTCAACTTCCTCTCGGTGTCAGGGATTATCTGCGTCTTGTAATTGTGGCACTCCCTGGACTATTCCTTTTACCTTTTTATACATCAGAACTAAGAGTGAGGTTTCGCGCACACCGGAAGCTTTCCTACTGAACGTTCCAAAGCGGTTTCTCTGCTGTAAGTCTTTTGTTTGCACGTCTATGTTTTTATATGTGGCTTTTGTTTTAATGCCTCTTGAGGCTAAGCTTCGTGACTGTGGCTTTTCCTGGGTACCTTCACTTTCAGTTTTGTTGTACTATGAAAAAATCACAAGGAATAATGTATTATTCTGTTTAGGATTATCTGTCAGAAACTAATAAGAAAATTTATGCATGCCAAAAGTGTACGTCAAACTTGATGATCTCCGGTCGAGAGCAACACTATTTGCTGAGGCATGCCTGTTCATATACTTAGGCTAAATACTGTAGTTGTTAGTGAAGGCATTACTGCATCATATCTATCTTTTACTCAATCAGTTTTTACTTTTATCAGGTATGACTACAGGAATACGTTGCGTATTAGATGAATAGACCTGATGATGCAAGCAGAGCCGTATGATCCGAACATCCGCTTTCCCCCTGTGGATGGTACAGTTAAATGACTGGTTAAGCGTTTACTGGAAATAACTTACACATGAAATAGTTATTTTATAATTTTACTTGTATCAAGTCTGATCATTTCTACGGGCGATCAGCACAAACATTGATTGAGCTATTCGGTTTGGATGATCGCATATTGCATTTATTTTAGATAGAAGAGACATGATTAAATTTTATAAATTGTATTCTGATCATTCGTTCTTTGTATAGCTGTTAGTTGTGATAAGCTCATATATTATATGTCATCACGAAAACACGCCTATATATAACATTGACCCCCTTAAACCTCACTTTATATATAGTAAAACTGGGGTTTACAGGGGTATACATTATTTTTCTTATTTCTGCTCAAAAACATAGATTGTGGGTACTCGTTAGAACCGCCTCGTCGAGGCGGTTCTAACGAGTACCCACAATCTATGTTTTGAGCAGAAATATGAAAAAAATATCAGAATTTTTTATCAGAAATATTTCATTTTCATTTTTTGGTGATAATATTTTCAGTATATTTGAATAGGCGAGTTTTCGTAATGAATTTTAAGATATCGACATGTATACAATTACTTTATTACGGTAACTGAAGTGGATATAACAGAACATCAAAGACCAAAGTGGATGAGAACTTCACTTTGTTATTTTTTTGTACTGTCGCAGACTGAAGTTGCCCTGTTCTTAATTGTTACAAGTATTCTTCTTGCTAGAATATGTATTGGTCGTATGTATGTATGTATGCATGTATGTATGTATGTATGTATGTTGTCGGTACTATTCAGCGGATAATGTCATGTCATAAAAAATGGTATGACCACACGTTGTATAACACTTGGTTACTTGCGCGTAGCGGCATCCCACCGTTCGTGACAACGTTAAGTTCTCTGTTGAAAAAACGGTTCAATTGTCACGGTCCATAAAATACAGTTTTATTCATATTATAAACATAATCTTACATTCGTGGTCATTTTACATAAACAATAATGACACAAGCCGCACCTTTGGCTCGTTTCATCGGAAGTTTCATATGTATGTATGTATGTATGTATGTATGTATGTATGTATGTATGTATGTATGTATCGGTGGTTTTCACCTCGATATGGAAGTTTAAATCCAAAGCATAAAGCTTACAATGTTTCGCTTACAATGTTTCGAGGGTGATTCAGTAAGTAGTTAGCTTTTTCTAGTGCTGTTTTTACAGAACTTCAATTTACGTTAAATGGATTTAGTAACGTTGTATGACGTCAGGACGTTACGCCATAAAACTTTGATGTCGCACTACACAAGACCATGTTAGACGCTGTTGGTAGAACTTGAAGGGACGATCAAAGAGCAGATATGCAAATTGAACAATGGAGTAACAAAACACCGTCCGAGACGTTCACAGTTCTACATGAGGAATGTGATATTTGTATGCGATCATTTAGAAAACTAGTAGTATGGCTGCATTATTCAAGACTGAGAGAGAATAAAAAAAAAGACGGACAAAAATCTGGCTGTTCAATTTTTGCAACAGGTGATAAGTATATGGGTTAAATGGATGAACTTGCAGACGTAGGTCGCAGATGACATGCGAGGACAACTCACGTCTATTAGAAACCTACTTCGCAGGTATGATATTCAGGGCTTTATGCACAGTATAATAACAATTGGTGAACCGAGAATCCAGTCCCATGAGCCCGAATTAGACACAGTCTACGGAATGTATAACATCAAACTCGCCTAGAACAAAACTTCAGAGAAACCTTCTGCGTATTTTAACGAGCATAGCATACGATACTGGAGGTACCCAGAAACTGCCACAATCACGAAGCACAGCCTTCCCTAGGCACCGAACGAAGGAGATATGAGGAACTAACAAGAGAGCCAAGATGGCCCTGTATCACTCACCTGATTACCAGATAAATTGGCAATTCAGGAAAAGAAGTGCAAAATAGATTTCCAAGATAGCGGCAATGGCGCCATCTTGGATTTCTGATCGGAACTCTTCTATATCTACAAGTTACCATGATGATTCCTACCAAGTTTGGAGTCAGAGTTGGTCTTTTAATTCAGGAGAAGAAGCGAAAAATATTTTTGTTAAGATGACAGCCGTGGCGGCCACCTTGGATTACCGATCAGTATGATTTACGAAGCTATTTCGATCTACTAGTCAACCCGATGCTTCCTATCAAGTTTTAAGACAAGCGGCCTTTCGTTTCAGTAGAAGAAGCGAAAAATAGATTTTAAAGATGGCGGCCAAGGCGGCCAGCTTGGATTTCCAATCGGAACAATTTTAGCTATTTTTGATCTACAAGTCACCCTGATGCTTCCTACCAAGCTTCATGTCAATTGGCCCTTCAGTTCAGGAGAAGAATCTAAACATTGATTTTAAAGATGGCACCCATGGCGGCCATCTTGGATTTCCAATGGGAACAAGTTTAGCTATATTTGATCTACAAGTCACCCCGATGATTCCTACCAAGTATCAAGACAATTGGCCTTTCGGTTGAGGAGATGAAGCAAAAAAATAGATTTTGAAGATGGCGGTCATGGCGGCTATTTCAGATTTCGGATCGAAACGATTTTAGCTATTTTTTTTTATCTACAAGCCACCCCGATGCTTCCTACTAACTTTCGAGTGAATTGGCCTCATGGTTCAGGAGAAGAAGCGAAAAATAGATTTTAAGATGGTAGCCGTGGCTTCCACCTTGGATTTCCGATCGGAACGATTTGAGCTATTGTTGATCTACAAGTCACACCTATGCTTCCTACCTAGATACAAATCAATTGGCTCTACGGTTCTGGAGAAGAAGCAAAGAATAGATTTTCAAGATGCACAACACGGCGGCCATCTTGCATTTCCAATCGGAATGATTTTAGCTATTTTCAATGTACAAGTCATCCCGATGCTTCCTACCAAGTTTCGAGTCAACTGCCTTTTTGGTTCAGGAGAAGAAGCGAAAAATAGATAATCAAGGTGGTAGCCATGGCAGCCATCTTGGATTTCCGATTGAAACAATTTTAGGATTTCCGATCGAAACGATTTTAGCTATTTTTGGTCTACAAAACACTCCCATGCTTCCTAACAAGTTTCAAGTCAATTGGCTGCCATGGAGTTTAGCTATTTTCAATCTAAATGTCACCCCGACGCTTCCTACCGAGTCACAAGTCAATTTGTCCTTCGATTCAGGAGAAAAAGCGGAAAATAAATTTTCAAGATGGCCGCCACATCTTAGGTTTCCGATCGAAACTATTTTAGCTATTTTTGATCTACAAGTCACTCCCATGCTTCCTAACAAGTTTTAATTGGCCGCCATGGCGGCCTTCTTGGATTTTGCGATCAAACGATTTTAGCTATTTTCAATCTGTAAGTCACTCCGATGCTTCTACCAAGTTTCGAGTCAATTTGCTCAGGGGTTTAGGAGGAGTCGGCATTTAAAGCTAATTGTTGATGCCGCACGACGCACGACGCACCGTGCGACGCACGACGCAATGACCGATCACAAAAGCTCTCTTTGAGCACTTCGTGGCCAAGTGAGCTCATAATGATCAAACAAACGCCACATATGAAACAAATGAGGCACAAACTGCAACAGAGGAACCGCCTTGGAACGAGCGTCATTTCGGAATGATCGGAAGTGGCAAACGTAACCGCAACAACCATATTTCTCTCACCCACCCTCTTCCGACTTGCTTCCAAAACTCAAATAACCACCATGGCACCAGGTATAGCTGTTTGGATACGCTACCGTCCGCTTTCAATAAACTGATCATTGACATTAACCAATGTTGCTTTGCAACGGTGTTCACGTATCACCCAAACGATGGCAGTATGTTATCGGTTACATGGGAGATTAAACTGAAGGACTGTAAAACGTTTTGTTACTTTATTCACCAAGAGTCTTAACGTCCTGAATCATCCTCGTACAAACGTTCATTTTGGTATCATAAACTTAAGGCAAGGTAATCTAAAGAGTTGATTTTTAAGCATAGAATATATATTTATGTAAGCTATAGAGTGCATTGCTTCAATATAGAACAGATATACATATCAGTTTAAAACACAAAGAATATAAAATATATAATATATACCTGTAGTTCCCGCTGTTATGCAGTATTATCTGCAAAGCAAAGACAAACACGAATACAAGATATAAAGTTAAGCATATACTAGCTCAAGCTGGTGCTAAATCAAAACAAGAACAGGAAACGAATCACAATTAGCATTTATACAGCCCTATTGTATATAATCGATGTAAAATCACCACTTTTCCAGAATAATTGTCGAAGTCTTATTAAAACGTATGAAATAACAAGGATGATTGTAAAATCCGTTTACTATCTTGTGTCAAATCTAGTTACTTAACGGAGTAACTACAATCTGAACGGTGTTTCTTTTGATACACATGTCATTGCAAAGGTTCAGTTGTACCAGGAAATGGAATTCCGCAAATACAGCATGATTGCAAAGCATCAGTCCGATATCTAACAAATATGCATAGATTATTATATAAAATTTATAAAAATGCTTATACGTGAGTAAGCCAATCAGCCTATTAATGTGGTTTGTTATTAAGGGTGTTATGGTTCTAGTTTTAATGTCCAATTTTTCAACATTCTTCTTGATGATAATAAGTAGAGTCACATGGCAATCTAATCTAAACCTAGCTGTTTCCGCTATCTTGTCGCTCAAGTCTTATTGTAGGTTTTTATCGTGCGCTGGCTCATATTATTATATTATTGTTCGTCTTTATATTTTTTCAAACATATCTTCAGTCTTGTATATATATATATATACTCAGTAAAAATGAAAACTTTACATGGTATTATTCCGATTTATACATGTTTGCTTTATAATACTCATAGAAACTCTAAAAGTACATTAAATCATAAGCCGATCAATACATAAGAAAAAGGCGATAGTCTCGCTCTCGTGAATTGAGCACGAGGAACCCGAGCTTATGTTTCAGTTTTTCACCTCTCCCCACACTGTGGTAAATTTTCATTCACTTCAAGTACGCATCCTTACAGATAAACACTTACTGTGTAGCAGCGATAAGAAAGAAACAAATTTGTTTCATTCATCGACGTTGTACAGAAATGCTTCATCTTGTCTGAAAATCAACGTAACCAGGCCATAGGTATGCTTCAGGCAGGCGCAATGGTAAATGATGTTGTACAACATTTTGGATGCTCTCGTCAGTCTATCCATAACCTCAATATCAGGTTTGCAATCTCTTGTTCCGTCCGCAATCGTCCGCGTCCTGGTCAACGTCGTGTGACGTCACAACAGGACGACCGCTATATTACGCTCACGCATTTGCGTAACTGATTTTTACCAGCAACGGCAACTGCTTGACAAGACAACTTGAGGTAAGCGCCCAAACAATCCCAAACCGTCTTAGGCAAAACAACGTTCCTATATATATATATATATATATATATATATATATATATATATATATATATATATATATATATATATATATATATATATATATATATATATTCAGTGGTTATGTCATCTTAAAAGGCTTGCAATTGGTTTCAACATGCATAACATCGGTAAACTAATTAATATATTTGTGGGGATTCATTAAATTTGTTTCAGTGTTTCAGATGAATGTGTCAGATGCAAGTTCCCTCAAATAATTTGACGTGTTTATATTTGAAGAGTTTTTTAATTTATTCTCATCGTCGTCTCTCATTCACTTCCTAGTGTGTTTAAACCATAAAAAGTGCTATAAATAGTCCTTTGGTCTTATATTTAAATGGAGGCATATATTTAAATGGAGACCACCTTATCACTTTTTGCCCCCCTTTCGGAATCTTCTGTAAAAGCAAATGATTGGATTCCCGTGGGAGCAATATTTTCTTCTGTGTAGACCGAGCTGGGAGTGAATGAAAGCAAACAATCAGTCATAACTGTTATGTCCATAACAAACTGATGGAAAATCAGTGTGCTCAACCCCTTTAACGAGAACGCAAAGTACTTTCCTAGGCTTCTTTTAGGAAAGCGCCATCAGAACCGAAGATCTTAATGCTGCAAGGTCAGCTTTTAAGACGGCAAGACTCCGTATGTTTGAAATAACAGAGGGCACCTATAGAGATTTTTATCTCATATACTGGATACAATCGACTGATCTATACAAAGAAACATCAATCTGCAAGCTAAAACTGCTGATAAGGAGAAGTTTTTGTTTTTAAACAGGTTCATGCACTATCTGCATTTCAAAACATTAGCCATTAACAGATGGGTTCTCTCGATAGGTTTGACCCGGTTGCAATAAAAATCATAATTGTAAAAAACTGTCTTTGAGATGCATATTAAAAGTACAACAGCAGTAGAAACAGTGTGCTTGTAAGCTATGTTTTTTTCACGTGACATATGAGCCGCAATATAAGAAAACGTAACTTCTGATAAGTGTGCACAACGAAGACTCAAATCAGCCTGAACTTACGTGCTGTCCAGATTATTCGTTGTCCGCATGAAGAAACTGTGCATCCTTGGCAATTAAAAAGGCGCCCAGTGAAGACTCTGATCAGCCTGCGTGAATGCGCAGGCTGATCTAAATCTTCGCTTGGCGCTGTATGATCGATGGTGTGTATTCTGACGTTACGGCTCATATCATATTGTCATTGTTTATTTGTTTCTGCATATGCAAAGATTTGCTTACATATATCAGTTATGCACATCTATTGTTGTTGTATCTCATTAAATCTCAATTTTCTACTTTGTAAATGTAAACCAGGTGTTTGATAAGAATAATCTGCAAGTATTCACGATCTCTAAGCCTTCACGATCAGCCCGGCAACTCAGCGTGCAATTCGGGAGTATGGTTTACAAACAGCCAAGTTCTTTCAGTGACAATAATATTGAATCGATCATTTTTAATGAGCAATTATAGATACAGAAATGCGCTTCATTCATAATGCATATTTAATATGAATGAAAGTAAAACAATATGATTGTAACCGTATGTCGAATGTTTAACCCTTTCATTCCTGAGTTTCTAAAGCGGTCTCTCCTGCCCTTGAATTTGGAGACATCACTGTCTGTATAATGTTGACCCCCTTAAATTCCACTTTTATATAGAAAAACTGGGGTTTACAGGAGTATACATTATTTTTCTTATTTCTGCTCAAAAACATAGATTGTTGGTATTCGTTAGAATCGCCTCGCTGAGGCGGTTCTAACGAGTACCCACAATCTATGTTTGGAGCAGAAATATGAAAAATATCAGAATTTTTAACTGAAAATTTTCATTTTTTGGTGGTAAAATTCTCGGTATATTTGAATAGGCGTGTTTTTGTAATGATGTCCACTGATGCAAAAAGGGATTTCAGTTTACAATCAAGAACAAAATGGTAATCCGTGTAGATCCTGACGAGACGGTTCGTTACGGACTGTCTCATTAAGATCTACACGGTTTGCACAAGTATCTGTTTTTGATCTGCCGGCCTGAAAGGATTAAAGTAAGAATCTACTTCCTGAACGTATAATTGTACGAACTGATCCAAAGTAAAATGTATTATCTCATCGGAATCTATTCTATTGCGTGATTATATACAGTAATCTGTCAAAAGTATTTTCGCCTCTATTCTAGAAAAAGAGGTTTAATCCCAAAGGGAGCACATTCATTCCTGTTAGATTCATTCCATGACGTGGCCAATTAAATTTCAGGACTGATCAATTACACTGCACAAGGCTATTAAACAGACCTTTTATCAATAAATCAAGAATGGCTCTAATTGCGCAGAAATAAAATATATACAATAGCGCCAAGAGATATTATAAAACTATCGGAGATTTAAGAAGATTGGACATAACTCGTCTACTGTGTCTTAATTTCTCCATGATTGTTATAAGCATCCGAGTGGCCGAGCGGTCATCGCTCCAGATCACGAGGTCCTGGGTTCGAATCTCAGTAGAGGCAAAATTTCACTTGATACTTCGGTGCATCACTGCAGAGCCTTTCATTATCATCACTTCATAGTCTCGATAAAACTTAATATTATTGAAAGAAACGGAAAAAGAGCATAGTATCTCATCACGAAAACATACCTATATAATTTTGACCCCCTTAAACCCCACTTTTATATAGTAAAACTGGGGTTTACAGGGGTATACATTATTTTTCTTATTTCTGATCAAAACATAGACTGTAGGTACTCGTTAGAACCGCCTCGCCGAGGCGGTTCTAACGAGTACCCACAATCTATGTTTTGAGCCGAAATATGAAAAATATCAGTGTTTTTTATCTAAAAATTTTCAGTTTTTGGAGGTGAAATTTTCTATATATTTGAATAGGCGTGTTTTCGTAATGTCAAAATCACAAGGACTTCACAACGATAACAAAGCTTTGTTTTGAAATATCTTTGTGGCACTGTCTAGATATACAGATACTATATTTCTGGCTACTACATATACTTTTGTATACAAACCAGTTCAGCGGCAGATTTCGTAAGCTGACCTATTTCTCTCTTGTAATGAAGATAAAAAATGGCCTCCTTTGTTCTCATAACAGGAACAAAATCTACCTTTAAAAGCATTGGGTGTATCTACAGACGGTCAGAAGAGATATTTCAAAAGCATTTTCCCCGACGCAAGCACAAAATATACACTGCAATTTCAAACACAACACATATAGCATATATTTGTATCCATCCACTGACAGTATAAGCGCTTCTTTGTTAAACATCAATTTTATACGGTTCTACACAGATTAAGCTGGTTCCCGCACTACGCTAACATACAGCACGTATCTAATAAAATATAATATGTAGATTAATAAACAGCGTAGACTATCCCAGCTAGCATTCTACGTAAATCTACATCGGGCCGTCATCGGCCCGTCAGCTACCCTGACGGGCCGATAACGGCCCGATATAGATTTATGTAGAATGCTGACTGGGTATAGAGTTAGTCTGTGCATATCGGCGTAAGCCTATGCTGATATATTGATCGCACGTGTCACAAGGTCGATTTTTATTTGGATATGGTTCAGACACGAGCGTATATATATATATATATATATATATATATATATATATATATATATATATATATATATATATATATATATATATATATATATATATAAAATGTTCCAACTCAGTGTTCCAATGTCATGTCTGCGAGAAGCGACGTCCCTTATTTCCCCCGCGCAGTCTGATTACGGCCTCCCCTAATGTCCGCTTTTTTTTTCCAGTATTCATAATTTCTGTAAGTGGGCTATGGAGGGCATGATCAGTCTACGCAAACGTACAGACTGATCTGGACTTTCCTTTTCCGGATAGAGTGTCAGCGCTTTTTTTTACGCTGTGCTTGCTTTATGAGGGTCACTGTAGAGTCTACGACTGAATTTTTAGGCCATACTTTTGATTTGATTTGATATGAAAGATAGATTTACCGATACAAACAATGATGATCAAGAGTGATCTACGTATCTGCAAATGTTTATTTTCTTCCGTCTTCTCCATAAACCTCTAAATGGTGTGTGATGTCAGCAAAGACACTGGTCAGACGTTTTGACTACTCAGTCTATAAACCTCCCACAATGAACCACATATAGAGCACAGACATGGCGATATTGTACAGGAATGCAGCTCTATGCATGATATTGAGTTTGTCAGGCGAAAATGTTACTTCGTAACTGATAACTGATTATAAGTCTTATTACTTGATATATAAGCTGAAAATCATCAATTTGACGCCGCGAGGTAACAAATATGCTTTCTGTAAAATGAAATATGCTTTCTGTAAGACGAACGGAGACATGTTTATTTTATTTTGTCTCCCATCTTAAAAGATGTCTACTTTATCAAGAAAGAAGTTAAACCCTTTGAGGGAAAATGAGAAATAGCTTTGCCACTCTCATATCAAATGCAAACTAGAGCAAGTCGATGACGCGCCATCGCATTTCCCCGCATTTCCCCGCGCCAGCGCCACCGCATATCTCCCTTCACATCAAAGTTCCAAATGCATTCCTCCAGTCCTCATTCATAGGGCTATTACATGTGACAGTGTCAAGGTTTTAGCCAATAAAGCCTAAGAGGAGTTGGGTGACAATAAAAAAATAGGACCCAAAATCTTACTTTCTGACCTCTAGTGACCCCCCAGACATGCCCCCGGGGCAAAATGTTTGCACCACTGTATTCTACTCTTCATAACCTTTGATTTGGTGTGCAACATGATTATGTTCGAACAAAATGGATTTTGACCCTTCGGGCCTCACCCTCCTGGCCACAGGGGTCACACCAAAATTCCGAATGGGTTCCTCCAGTCCTCATCCATAGTGCTATTGACAGTTTCAAGGTTCTAGCTACAAACGCCTAAGAGGAGTTGGGTGACAATATAAAAGGACACAAAATCCTACTTTTTGACCTCCTGTGACCCCGAGACATTCCCCCCAGGGTAAAATTTTTCAACCATCGTATTCTACTCTTCATAACCTTTGATTTGATATGCAACATGACTATGTTTGTACAAAATGAATTTTGGACACTTCGGGGCCACACCCCCTAGCCCTGCCCCCAAGGTCACATCAAAATTACGAATGCGTTCCTCCAGTCCTCCTCCATAGGGCTATTAACTGTGACAGTTTCAAATTTCTAGCTAAACTGCCTAAGAGGAGTTGGGTGACAATTAAAGAAAAGGACCCAAAATCCTACTTTTTGACCTCTAGTGCCCCCAGACATGCCCCCGGGGCAAAAATTTTGCACAACTGTATTCTACTCTTCATAACCTTCGATTTGATACGCAACATGACTATGTTTGTACAAAATGAATTTTGGACCCTTCGGGTCCTCCCCCCCTGGCCCTGCCCCCAGAGGTCACATCAAAATTCTGAATGTGTTTCCCCAGTCATTATCCATAGGGCTATCATCTGTGAAAGTTTCGAGAATCTAGCTGAAATGGTCTAGGAGGAATGGTGTGATATTACAGACGGACGTATGGACGGCCGGACGAACGCGGGGTATAAGAATATCCCCGCTTTTTCTTCGAAAAGCGCGGGGATAATTAAAAAGTTAAATAATGAAGACGTTGCACATACAAATGCGTTTCTTTAATGTTATCTTATTGTCAAAAATAGTCAATAATATTGCATGCATTAATACGACATAATCTGCTACATTTCGCTCATAGAATATCCATTGATAATAGTAATCAATAATCAGACTGCACAGAATGAGCCCATTGTTGTCCTCTGTGTGTGTGTGTGTGTGTGTGTGTGTGTGTGTGTGTGTGTGTGTGTGTGTGTGTGTGTGTGTCTTCTGACTTCAGACTGCCATTGAATGCTTTGCTTCGTGTCATTACTGGAATTTGGATGATACCTGTTTCACTGTGATATTTCACAGATGAGGTTGAGGACTCCTGTGAAGAAGCGCAAACATATATTTGTAACTTGGAATTAAGGGGGAGGTCTCGCGCGAGTAAACAGATAATGCTCCAGTAGTTCTCCTATTGACCGTTCCAAAGTGGTTCTTCCGTTGAAGTGCTTGTTTCTGAACGTCTTTGGTTTCATATGTTGCGTTTTTTCCATTACTTAAAGCTTTGCTTCGTAATTGCGGCATTTCCTTCGTATCTTCACTTGTTCTGTGACCGTCTCTGTTCGCGTACACTCAGTGCAAATGTTTTGTTGTTTCTTTACTTGTTCAACATTAAGTTACAAAAGGTCTGGTGTTATATATGTCATTAGTGGAACTAAAGCAAGGCTCGTGTTGGTGGAACTGTAGCACGGCTACTTCCGTTAATCTATTAACGCTCTGTAGATTTTTCGATTTTGCACTTTAGACATGTCCATTTTTAGATTAAGGGAAATCAGTCTTACTGTTTTTCTTATTTCTTTTGCAGACATTCTTACGATTTCGATAGGGCGTCAAGCTATGCATAGGCTGCTAGGGGTCCTGTTTGCAAACGTGTTATTTATGGGACGCTTGATGAGTTAAACAGACTGAAATCATTTTTGTAGGACTGCATTCGTTAAGCAAATTAAACAGGTATAGAAGATGTCCAGGAAGAGTCACAACCACGGAACAACTCATGTCCAATGAAAATTACAGTTGTAAAACTTCAAGATGATTGTTGGGCTCTCATGGGGGTTTCTTAACTGAATCAGTGAAACATCACAGAAAAAAAAGTCAAAATTAATTAAAATCATTGTGATGAAACACGGATCAGGGTTTGTGGCAATCATCACAGAGATTGGCAGCCAGAGCTGAAGAAACCACTAGTTGAACTACGGAGGGCCCGAATAAAGACTCAACATCAAGCATCAAGCTTCTATGAAAGGTTTGGATCGTCACTTTCATAGAGTCTAATTTGGCTTCTTGAGAGGTGCTATCCTCAGTTTTGACTTTATCTAGGACAAAACAATTACCGAATAAGTTTGTCTTAGTAAACCTGGAAAGAACTGCATTGGAATGGACTGAACGATATCTTTACTTAAAATTGTGCTAATAAAAATGCTGATATTTTAAAAAACTTAGTATATCCAAGGAACGGAAATGAACACACGTCAATGGAAAGTAACTCTGACGTCAATGCATGCCTCCCATCTCACTGGAGACTTCTTTTTGACGTTTTATTCTATTAAAGAATAAATCCCCAACTGCCTGTCTGTAAAACATATCTCTCTTTTAGCAATAGTGACACAATCTCAAAGTGTATCAGTTTATCTTAACTATCTAGATTATCTATAAAGATAAATGGATACTTCTGAAAGATTTGGCGGCCACTTTGCAAAGGACAACACATTTTGCAGACAGAGAGAAACGTGCCTCCCTATTACTTGAAACCTTTCATATCTGTAGCCACTCTTATAGGAAAGAAAGTGCTCCCACTGGGAGCAAGTTCTTTATTTTAACAGTAGCCACCAATGAAAAATGAGGACTTATTTCTATGTCAAAGTTATATTCCTTGTCGGTGTATTTTATCACCTTAAACCACTTACCTTCTCCGCAGGAAACTGAACATGTACTCCACAAGGTCCAGATACTCCAGCCACCATTTACTGGACACGGAATGTCTGCAACACAAGGTATAATATCTATGTTCTCTCCTTGACATTGACGACCGCCATACATAGGAGTGGGGCTATTACAAACACGTTCCCTCTTTTGCACGCCTTTTCCACAGATGGCTGAGCATTTCGACCAATGTGTCCAAATAGACCAGAATCCATGAATAGGACAATGTATATCAGCCATACACATCTCTTCCTGAACAAATTCGCCAACACAATCTGCACCTCCATACATGGATTTAGGAGAGTCACACAGTCTGGTCCTTGTTCGAACACCTTTCCCACATTTAGCTGAACATAAGCTCCATTTACTCCATAATGAAAAGCCTCCATTGATAGGACATAGTACACCAGAATCACACTTTTTGGATTCCACAATTTTTCCAATACACGGCTCTCCGCCGTACATTGGCAATGGATTATCACAAATACGTGTTCGCTGTGTTACACCGAAACCGCATGTTACACTACAAGGAATAAATTCACCCCACATACTCCAACCGCCTGGGACTGGGCAGTTGATTCCAGTGTCACATACTTTCTTCTCAAATTTTGGTCCAGGGCATGGCAAACCACCATACATTGGCAGAGGATTTGAACATTCTCGAAACCTCTTAGTATTGCCGACGCCACATGGGACAGAACAAGGCTCCCATGCCAGCCATGATGTCCAATGTCCGTTCACTGGACAGTGCACTTTAGTATCACATGGTATTTCTTCTTCAAAATGTCCTTTACAATCTAACCCGCCAAATTTTGGCATAGGTGAGTCACATTTACGAAATCGCTTCTGCACTCCTATTCCACATTTTACGTTACATACTGAATATTTACTCCATTTACCCCAACCACCATCAATAGGACAGAATACTCCAGTTTTGCATTCTCTTTCCCCTATTGGGCTTCCGAAGCAGTCCCCTCCGCCGTACAATGGAGGGGGGTTATTACATATTCTAGTCCGCTGTTGAATACCAACTCCACACATAGCAGAACACTTCCCCCATTTACCCCATAAGGACCAGTTTCCATCTATAGCACAGTTTATACCAGTCTCACATTTCCTCTCTTCATCTGCAAACCCTATACAATCGAGACCACCAAATGCAGGTGCTGGATTCATGCACCTCCTCATGCGTCTCTGTGTACCGATTCCACACGTTTTTGAGCAAGGTGTGAATGGACTCCAGGCTGTCCATCCGCCAGGAATCGGACAATGCATTCCTGTATCACATGGTTGCTTTTCAACAAAGTCACCAACACACATCAATCCACCAAAAGTCGGCAACGGAGAGTCGCACGCCCTTGTTCTCGTAATTGTTCCGGCTCCACATGACTCTGAACACTTTGAAAATTCTGCCCAAGGTCCCCACATTCCATTTATTGGACAAGAGACCCCAGTATCACAAACAATTTCTTTCTTATTTATGCCTTGACAGGGCCGACCACCAAACTGGGGAGGCGGAGAATCACATATCCGTGTCTTGATGATAAACCCAGTACCACAAGTCACTGAGCAAGCAGACAGTATACCCCATGCAGACCATACACCATCGATAGGACATGGTATACCAGAATCACAGGTGATCTTATCAACATTGGGACCATCACATGGTATACCACCATACAGTGGTGCTGGTGAGTCACAAATCCTTTTTCGTACAGACACCCCTTTCCCACATGTATCAGAGCAAGCAGTCCATGATGACCAAAGTGACCAGTGACCATCAACAGGACACGGAATTCCACTGTCGCAGGGTCTCTTCTCCACCTCTGGACCGACGCATGGTAGTCCATTATACTGTGGTGGAGGATTAGCACAGGACCTTTTACGGTGTACTATTCCTTCACCACAACCAACGGAACACTTTGTCCAGACTCCCCATAAACTCCACTCTCCGTTAATTGGACACGGTATACCTGTGTCGCAATCGAAAATCTCTGTGTTTGGTCCAATACAATCTGGACCGCCGAACTGAGGTGGCGGATTATTGCATTCTCGAGTACGCTTTCCTAAGCCTGCTCCACACTTTACATTACAGGGTTCAAGTACAATCCACAATGACCATCCACCAGCAATAGGGCACGGTATACCAGTGTTACACGCGTCCTTTTCAAGAGGAATGCCCTCACACGATGATCCACCATGCATAGGTAATGGGTTATTACACATCCTCTGTCTCTGTCTTGAACCCATGCCACAGGTTGCTGCACAAACAGACCAGAGTGACCATGCTGACCAATGACCATGCACAGGACAACTAACCTTTGTTTCACAAACCGTTTCCTCTACGGTATGTCCAACACAAAAAGCGCCCCCATACTGAGGTGGTGGAGAGTCGCACTGTCTGGTTCTCGTAATAATTTCCGACCCACATGTTACTGAACAAGCAGGCCATGCGGACCACATCCCCCATTCCCCATGTATAGCACATGGAATTCCAGTCGCACATGGTTTCTCCTCAAAAGAAAAACCGACACATTCTTGACCACCATGCATAGGTATTGGGTTATTACATTCCCTAATTCTCCGTTTTGTGCCCAATCCGCATGTTGCAGAGCACGGCTTAAAATCCGACCAGGGGCCCCAGTCTCCATCAATCACACATTTTACCCCTGTATCACAAACAACTTCTTCAAATGCAGGGCCAATACAATTCGCGCCACCAAACTGAGGCAATGGTGAGTTGCACAATCGCTCTCTTCTCTGCACTCCACTTCCACATTTAACACTACATATAGTCAACTCGCCCCATAAGCTCCATCCTCCATCTATTGGACACGGTATACCGGTATCACAGACTCTCTTTTCTTCAACTAATCCTTCGCACGGTGGTCCTCCGAACAGAGGCATTGGGCTGTCACATTCTCGTCTTCTGATTTGCTCGCCAATACCACACGGCACACTGCACTGACCAAACCCAGACCATGGACCAAATCCTCCAGGAATGGGACAGGCTTTACCTGTATCACAAGGAATTTCTTCCACAGGAATACCTGAAAAATATATGCAACACAATATCTTATCTACTCTAAACGTATGGTTAATACAATTGAAGAATAGCGTAGAACAACATCAAACTACTTTTCATATAGAGCAGTTTGATCAGGATCTTAAATTGTTTGCCATTCCATCACAACATTTTACACACATCACGAAAACATGCCTATATAATGTTGACCCCCTAATACGCCACTTTATACAGTAAAACTGGGGTTTACTGGGGTATACATTATTTTTCTTATTTCTGCTCAAAAACATAGATTATGGGTACTCGTTAGAACCGCCTCGATGAAAAATATCAGAATTTTTATCTGAACATTTTCATTTTTTGATGGTAAAATTTTCAGTATATTTGAATAGGCATGTTTTCGTAATGCATCCTCAAGTAGCAAAATGAATTTGTTCTAATTTTCGGATAAAAACTGTTAACAATTAAGGTATTTGAATATTTAGGATATAGTTAAATGACACACGACATATAGAAATAGAGACTGATGCATAAACGAAACGCGTGACCTAAAAGCTTGTATCTATGAATAGCCTTATGAGATCCGTCGCTTCATAAAGTAAGTGAGCAAACGCAAATCCACATCAAGCTCTCAAAATCAAAGGGAAAGACAGCCAAGTACAATAAAATAGCCACAGAAAGTACAGATTGCAAGCAGGGTTGGCAGCCCATTCCCTACCAGGTGGCAACTATTTTAACCTCACTTACAAACTTAACTAATGTGTTTGACTTACATTATTATTGAACGAAAAACATTTGTAAGTGAAAATCTACAGAAAATTAAACAAAAAGAATCACAATATTATTTGGAACGGTCAATAAAAGGATTACTTGGGCTTGAGCTGTATTTACGGGATCCAACACTCTCCCTCAGCTTCCATTGTAGTAAAACATATATGTGTTCGGTCCGCGTAGAGGTTTTTAACTCATTCATGAAATATTAGGCGCAAGCAAAAATACAGATGACGCCTATAATTAAACAAAGAAGTGCTCAACAGGAAAACGTGTTGAGTCACTTCGAGATCTCTGGGGTTTCAAACAACACCACTGGAATACTAGAGCAACAGATAACCAACAGTTGAAATTGATTAGTCGTCTCATCAGGATCTACACTGTACAGGTATCTGCAGGGCTGTAAGGATTAAACTGTGTTTCACTGCAGATCATTGCAGGTCGGATAAAGGTAGAACATCCGTGAATAAGCATGACGTGGCCCCATTCCTAAATTAAAAGGTATAGAAGATGTCCAGGAACAGTCACAATTATAGAACACAACAGCCCACTAATGACAACCAGAGGGAGAAGAAACAAGAGGCCCATGGGCCACGATTCGCTCACCTAAGTAAAACAGTCATTGCATATCAGCAGATGTCATGTGATATTGTTCCAGCACTACTCAAGCTACTAGGATACAAATTTAACCATGCCGTAAAAAGTCAACGTTCTCCTGGGATCATCGCTTAAAATTGCTTGGCATACCTTGGGTCCCCGATGCTATAACCAAAATTTAGCCTCAATGTTTTCTTGGTTCTGTAGAAGAAGATTTTTAAGTGCTTATTTACCATATATGGGCATGGCGGCAATCTTGTTCAATGGTAAAGAACCATTGAAAATACTGCTTTGACAGACCTCACATAAAAATTGGCTAAATGGTCTCAGAGAAAACGAAGTTTTATAATTACATTAACATATACATAGATTTTCAAAGGGGCAAAGGCAAATTACCCCAAGGGAAAGCGTTTTACTCTTTAAATCATATATTTAAAGGTTCAGCCATCACCTTTAATACATTTTGAAAACGTTTTTGTTTTAATATTATTATTTTCCTTATACAAACGTGGGGACGCAAATTTGATCCTACCGTAAATAGAGAGAGAGAGAGGGAGATAGAGAGAGGGAGAGAGAGGAAGGGAGAGAGAGAAGAATGAAAAAATCGGAGACTCGGTTTTATTAAGTCTCTTCATATATAGTTATGTAGTTTGTGAGGCTGTATGCACACCCAGCCCGGCCCGGCCCGCCACAGCACCGGCTTCAGCGGTGTTCGATTTTCAAAGTAAATAGAAAAGACGAATTTATACCTTCACACGGCTTTCCACCGAACCTAGGAACTGGGTGGTCGCACTGTCTCGCTCTCATCTTGGAACCCACGCCACATGGAACAGAACATAAACCCCACTCAGACCACATCGACCAACCACCATGTTCTGCAATGAAATTCCATAGCTTATTAACATGCAGCTAAATGCTAAATTAGTCCGGGCTAATATATTTAATAAACTTATTTATGCCAAGCGTCCCATAAAAGGGGCAGTGGCAAACAGTTTAAACCAAGATCAGGGTCTACAATATTTGCATTGAATACAGGAATTTTTATAATAAACGTCAAAAAGATTGCCTTTGGAAACAAAGAACACACTACGGATTAGAAAATGGGAGTCTCGGTTTTATTGAGACTCTTCATAAGCAGTAATGAAGTTTGCAACACTGCTTACGCCTTCTAGCGTATACATGAGCAGAACTCCATTTTCAAATATACCACAATGGGCCCAATGATCCCAAAAGGAAATGAAATATAACATGGTAATAATAAAACTAACCAGACATTTGGAAAATGACTGGTCCGAAGAGTGTAGCATCTCCTCAATTATCTTTTATATATTCACAATATATGATTGAGGGAGAATATAAAACACTATAACTAGTGGAAAAAAGCACCTTTGCTAGAAGTATAGTCTTTATTAGAACTCTGTAACTAAGAGTTCTTATTCAATATGAACAGGCAGATTCTCTCAGAAAGTCTGTTCTTACGGTTTCTATAGATTTAAACTTCTTTAGAGACAAATTCTGCTTAATAAGAATATATTTGACTACCATAGTTTATTGCATGATATACAAAGGAACAGAAACCATCACGAAAACATACCTCTTATCTAAAGCTAGTTGGGTTCATCACGAAAACACGCCAATATAAGTTTGACTCCTTTAAACCTCACTTTTATATAGTAAAACTGGGGTTTACAGTGGTATACATTACTTTTCTTATTGCAGCTCAGATACATATATTGTGGGCACTCGTTAGAACGGCCTCATCGAGGATGTTCTAACAAATACACACAATTTATGTTTTGAGCAGAAATATGAAAAATATCAGAGTTTTTTATCTGGAAATTTTCATTTTTCGGTTGTAAAATTTTCAGTATTTTTGAATAGGCTTGTTTTCACAATGCATAAGTAATTACAGCCTAAGGTAGTTCTGCAGTATGAAAATGGTGGTAACAACCATTTTACATAAACAAACGGCAAAAAAAGGTCATATTCAGAAATGGAGTTGTGGTCCGCAACAGTGCAAATGTTTCGAAATGCGGTTATTAACATAAGCAAGAACACTAGAATACACATTTGAAATATTTCTCAAACCTATTGGTAACAAAAAAATTTAAAACTGCTAATATTGTACCTGTCAAAAATGTTCTTAATGAAAAGAACAAGCTGTATATATTTAACACAACTGCGTTAACGAAACGGTTTCCCATACAAAGACAAAATGCACGTGCTCAAAAGTATCTACTAATGTCAATGCCTTTACCGATGAGAAACTCAGACCGGTTGACATTTTTATTTATAATACATGAAGAGTAATTAGGGTACAGTTGACTCTCGCTCGCTCGAACTCGCTTATCTCGAATAACTGCTTATCTCGAAGTGAAAATCTGGTCCCTGCCTAAATATGAACATCTAACAATAGGTAAAAAATATTGTGGAAGAGGAGAAATTGCTCCTAAGGAGTAATTTCTCCTCTTTTCCACAATATTTTCAATATATATCTAACCTCAGGAGTCCAATAGCATACTTATATATTTGTTAAATGTGGTTGTTCGAATTATTTTTTCCTAAATTTTGCAAATCTGATATGTCGAGGTACGGATATCTCGAAGTATTTCAGAGAGTCCCTTGGAATTCGAGATAACGAGAGTCGACTGTAATTTGAAACATCCGTAAGACAGTCTAAAGTTCTACTTACGTGGACAGGCTTTAACAAGACACTCCCTGATCTCCACGTACTTCCCTCTGCAAGTTGGGCTGTGCTGCCCTGCCAGAGTAACGCAGTTCCGACTTCTGACCTGGGTTCCGATCCCACAAGGTGTGTTGCAAGCTGTCCAATCCGTCCATCCTGTCCAGTAACCAATCGTGTTATCTGGCAAGTAGATTAGTGACGTTTATGCACTAAAGCTGTCTTTATCACTTTATTTACCCTAAGAAGTTTGACACCTTAACTCGTTATGATAATTGTCTTAGAATTGGAATAAGTCCATTGTACTGCCTGTTGATGTGTCTGAACATTACAGTCGAACTTCAATGGATCGAACATCTTTTGGACCTTGAAAACAAATTTGTTCGAGGCATGGGTAGTTCGAGCCACTGAGGGTAAACTATGGTGCCAGGTCAGGAAGCAAATGGTGATAATTTAGGAAAGTATTTTCAATCTTCAATATAATAATGATATGTTGAGAGTTTTTCATTAGAATTACCTCAGTATGGCGATTCTAATAAGTACAGATAACATACAAGTTCAGAATAAAATCAGAAAATAAAAACTCGTTCGATATAATCTTCTTCGGCCATCAGAAGAGTTCGAAACGAGTTCGAATCAGCCATGATAAACGAGCCATCGGTGTTCAAGCTATCGAAGTTCGACTGTTTTAGATACGGACCCACATTAAAGACCTAGGTGATCTTATCTGGATCTGCAATGTTTATATAAGCCTGTCAGTCTGAATACATAGGGTGAATACTTTATTATGAAATGTCTTCCATATTCGAAAAAGCGATGTAGGGTATATGCGGAAATGGAAGCCCCAGAATAAGCTGTGGATCCGCACCGTGGGAGAAGGACCTCCTTGTCCTTTCGCAGAACATCACACAAAATTTTAACTGTAGAATATACCAAAGAAGGACACAATAAGACCGGTGATGCAAAGGATGATCTAAATTCGTGCATTTCGCGTGTGCTTAAATACACATTTCTGTTTAACGCGGCTGCAATGAGATAATGCAGGGAAACCGAAGCTATTCGATTAGTCTAACGAATAGGACTTGTTGTCTTTATAAACATGCAGTCCAACTGTTCTTTCAGACCATCAATGAATGTTTGAACCAACAGTGGAAGTGTGCGGTGGTTTAAGATAGGTAATACACGACAATATACTACATGTATATATTTCTATTGTTTTGTTTTTGTTTTTATTTCTTATATTTGCTTTTGTTGTTGATGTTTTGGTCTGGTTGTTTCGTTGTTGTTGTTTTGTGCTACTAGCAAGTAGTCTTGATGCTTAAATATTTTTGTTAAAAAAATAACATGCATGATATGAAACAGGTCAGAACGTATAATTGGCTGTACAGTCCTACATGTAATATAGCTGCAAAACGAAATATTATTATGCTTATTTAACAGCGAAGACTCAGATAGTCACCTAGACATTGCCTTACATGTCATTTATATTTCATAATATGTGCTAAATATGAAATGAACCAATAAAATAAAGAAAAACAACAACATATATCGTATTTACTCTTATATTCGAACATCTTAAACTCTTTAGCACATTTGTCCGAAAACTGTAAACAAATCACATTAATTCCTGTTAATGTGTCTAAAAACTGCTAGGTGAACCGCAAATAGTGAACACTCAGATGTTGCGTTTTGTGGCGTCTGATTAAGGTCAAAACTGTTTGCGCAGGCCGATGATAAATTTCGCAAAAAACTGAGATCAGCATATCAGAGAGTTAATATTTTTAATCGTTAATCATAGATATACAATAAGAATCATAAAAGATTTAAAATAGGGGTCGATTTGAAGATCAACTGCAACAGATAATACCATACTAGATAAATCCGGTACCCATGACATGTTTTTCTCTTAGAGAATTTGACCCCCACCCTCCCGATTAATACCATATAAAAGTCGGGCTAGTGGGATATTACATTTCCATATGTTTCTGATAACTGAGACCATAAAACTGTCCAGATACCAAAATGATGCTATATTATCCAATTAGTTAAGTAATACTGATGAGACACAAAACAATAAACCAACACCGAAAATTCTTAAAAATAAAACACAGTTAAGTAGCTAAAACCAATTTCCAAAATCTACATCTGCATGAAAACTTAATCACATTACACTTTTAAATGGTTTCCTATGGAAAACTTAATCAAATTACACTTTTAAATGGTTTCCTATGATAAAAAGTACAGATTGCAGTGCAGGGATCCACTGTTATCAGAGAAAAGTAGTCCTAAAGTAAATCTGGTTATATTTCCTGATGTGAACAGACTCATTAGTACATGAAGAGTTGAGAGCAGTAGCCATAAAACATATGGTTAAATTATCAGTTGATCTGTTGAGCATGATTTTTGCAATCTTTTGTAAGAGCGGTCATCTTGAAAATCTATGTTTCGCTTCTTCTCCTGAAAGGCTAGTTGACTTGAAACTTGGTAGGAAGCATCGGAACTCCAATTAAATAAAGCCATATCTTCCGATGCCAAGGCACCTTTTTTTAGATTTGAAACTAAGAATATCGAATGGTACAGTTTCCACCAAAATTTATGATAAACGGTAGGATTTTAATTTTGATATAGTCAACTTCCCTTTTCTGGATGGCGATGTCCCCCGGCGTACCTCATATGGGGTATACATATCTCAACTTATTAGATTTGCCAGAGCTTCTTCAAATCTTAGTGACTTTTACTGCCGTAATAAAGCCCTTACTTCCAAACTTCTTAGGCAGGGCTATCGTTATTTTAAACTTCGCAAGGTGTTTTCGTAATTTTATCGCAGACACAGTGCCTTGATAGAAAAATACGAGTATTTTGATCCATGGATGGGACAGCATTTCTTGTGCCAGCAAAATCCACTGGATGAAAACCTGAGAGGAAAGTTTGTATAACGTCGATCTGAAAACACTTCTGCAACAAGGTATATCGGAACCAGAATTTTACCGTGACTTAGTGTACAGATTAAGAAAAATTGTTGGAGAATCTAACTTTTCGGAGCAATTCAGAAAACTAATTAACCGTTATAAAAGAATTGGTTATAGCCCGGACATTATGCGCAGACTGCATGCCTAGTTATCAACCCAATAATTGTTGATGGCTATGCTTCACTCTTTAATTGCACGACGGCGCACGGGCCTCAGACTCAATGACGGCCTCTTCGTAAAACTTTAACCAGTCAATTTGGACTTGGCAATATGTCTTTAGCTGGCCCACCATGGTTCAATTATTGGTTTCCATTTACTCTGGCACACAGTAGAATTGCCATGAGTACTCGTCTTTGTTTATCATAGTGATTAATTTGATTTTATGTTTTCGCTTTGATGCATTGACTGAGTCGGGAGCCTTTATGCGAACCGATTATTTTATGTATTTCTGTATCAAGAGTAGCATCGGGACCCAGGGTGAAGTTGGCTGGCCGTAAAAGTGCTTTAGTCCCCTCGGTGGTTTATTCTACTGACCATTCTAAGGCGGTGGTCCCAGTGTTAGTGATACTCTTTGTTGCTTTATGGTTTATTCTACGAGGCGATTAGTTTTTAAATCTTGCCTTGTGTTATTTTGTTCTTGAATTTTTCAGTCCATTTAGCATTGCGATTACCTCGCGTGGGGAAGACAGAGCTAATCTTAGTGCTTTTCGTACGTTTGTTCGATTTGCGCGCGTTTGGTTTGTCTGTTTCCTCTTCCTCTTCGTGTCTGGTATGGGCTGCGGCTTGTGATTGTGGCACTCCCTGGACATTTTTCTTAGCTTTTTTGTAGATCAAAAATAGCTAAACCCGTTCCGGTGAGAAATTTCCGCTTCTTCTCCTGAAGCGAAAGGCCAACTGACTTGAAACTAGGTAGTAAGCATCAGGAAGACTTGTAGATAAAAAATAGCTAAAATGTTTCCGATGGCCGCTGAAAATCTAGTTTTCGCATCTTCTCCTGAACCAAAAGGCCAATTCACTTGAAACTTGGTAGAAAGCATCGCGGTTAATTGTAAATTAAAATAGCTAAAATTGTTTCGATCGGAAATTCAAGATAGCCGCCATCTAAAAAAATAATTTTTGCTTAATCTCCTGGACAGAAGGGCTCATCGACTTGAAACTTGGTAAGAAGTATCGAGGTGACTTGTACATTAAAAATATCTAAAATTGTTCCTATTGGAAATCCAAGATGGCCGCCATTGCTGCCATCTTTAAAATCTATTTTTAGCTTCTTCTTCTGAACCAAAAAGATAACTGACTTGGATCTTGGTAGGAAGTATCAAGATGAATTGGAGAACAAAAATAGCTAAAATCGTTCCGATCGGGAATCCAAGATCGCTACCATGGCAACCATCTTGAAAATGTTTTTTTTTTTTTTTTTTTTTTTTTTTTCGCTTTTTCTCCTGAACAGAAAGGCCAACTGACTTAAATCTTGGTAGGAAGCATCGGGTTGTCTTGTAGATCAAAAATAGCTCCAATAGTTCCCATCCAAAATCCAAGATGGCCGCCATGGCTACCATTTGAAAATTTGGTAGGAAGCATCGGGGTGACTTGTAGATAAAAATAGCTAAAATTGTTCTGATTGGAAATCATAGATGGCCTCCATGGCCGTCATCTGGAAAATGTATTTTTCGCTTCTTCTCCTAAAACAAAGGACCGACTGTCTTGTAACTGGATAGGAAGTATCGGGGTGACTAGTAAATCAAAATATTTAAAAAATTTCTGATCGGAAATCAAAGATGGCCGCCATAGCTGCTATCTTGAAAATCTGTTTTACGCTTCTTTTCCTTAAACGAAAGGCCAAACTTGGTAGGAAGCATCATGGTGACTTGTAGATAAATGAGCTAAAATCGTTCCGATCAGAAATTGAAGATGGCCGCCATCTTGGAAATCTATTTTGCACTTCTTCTCCTGACCCGAAAGGCCAATATATCTGGTAACCAGGTGAGCGATACAGGGCTATATTGGCCATCTTTGTTTACCACGGCAGAACTAAGCCACCCAACCCCAGTAAACCTTTAACTGACAGTTCCAAGGCGGCGCTTCTGCTGTGGTTTACTATTTTTGTCATTGTATGTCTTTAAATGTATGTCCTGGGGATTAAGTTTTATTTTGGATAGCCGTTTGGCCAATCATTACGAAAACAAGCCTATTCAAATATACTGAAAATTTTACCACCAAAAAAATGAAAATTTTTAGATAAAAATTTTAATATTTTTTTCAACGAGGCGGTTCTAACGAGTACCCACAATCTATGTTTTGAGCAGAAATAAGAAAATTAATGTATACCCCTGTAAACCCCAGTTTTGCTATACAAAAGTGGGGTTGAAGGGGGTCAACATTATATAGGCATGTTTTCGGGATAATTTGAGAAAGAAACTGTCCTGTCCTTTTGGCTTTCTGCTTGTAGTTTTTTTATTGTGGTGCCGTTGCTTTAAGTGTGTCCTTCTTTCCCTTTGGTGTCTTGGAACGGAAGGTGTTAGGTAATTGTATCGATTCCTGATCATTACATTCCTTTCTACTTGTATATGATGCAACACGTAATAAATAGAACTACGCGTTCAAAAACCAATACAAAACATGCCACAGGTTTATATATGATGCGATATGTACTACAGAAAACGACGCTATCAAAACCAATGCAAAACCACTCAACACAGGCTTATTTACGACGCAACATGTAATATATACAACTACCCAGCAAACACATAACCTCGCAGGAACGTCGTTACAACGTCGCTGCATCGTCACGACGTTGCAACGACGTTTTTGCAACGTTGTGTGTTTACTGGGTAATCTATCAAAATCAATACTAAACAACATACCACATTTGTTTTTGACACGACAAGTTATACATAGAACTATGCTATCAAGACCAATACTAAACACAAGCCACAGGTTTATATATGATAAGACACGTAATACACAGAACTATGCTAACAAGACCAATACTAAACACAAGCCACAAGTTTATATATGATAAGACAGGTAATACACAGAACTAAACTATCAAAACCAATAAGAAACAACATGCCACAGGTTTATATATATATATGATTTAACACGTAATACATACACTGCTGACCTGTGTCTTTCTTTTTGTGTCCTTCAAATAAATTGTACAATAATAAACTAGTGTCAGTCCTAAAAGCTTTAATATGACGCAGTTTTTAATGTTCCAATGACTTTTTGTATACTGACAGAGATATCAATGCGAATCGTTTGCTGAGAACCGCATTAAAAAATTCCAACCCACTGTAAAGTTATGCCAGTTGAAAGTTCAATAGGACATTTTTACACCCGAAAAAAAACTCATTGTTATAAATAGAATAGAAGCCACAATGCTTTATTTATAATCCACAATGCAACATTCTGTGCTGTCTTTTGAGTTTTTTTAAATTACTGATTAAAACTTTAAAACATAAAATTTGTATACTTCTTCCTGAATTAATACATGTAGCTGTTATGATATGTAACAATGTAACTTTTGATTGACAATGCAATAAATAATGTTTCATAGTTTTAAACCATATTGCACGATTGGAACTAGATTTTTCTAAAAGTAAATTTTCTTAAAATCTACATTAAAGCTAGATACAGTGAAGCATTTATACCAAATACAGATGTTTAGATATACATTTAAAAAGAAATGTAAGCTATTTTAAGAAATTTGTCAAGTTAAATCGGAAAAATCAAATTTAAACTATTTTTTAAATAAAATTTAAATCAAAAATGTAATATCATGCTTAATGAAAAAATACGACTTTTCTCAAAATTTGAAGGAAGATGCAAGCGTTTAACTTAAATTTGACGACCAATTTCTCAATTGACACATTTAAAAAAAACAACAACAAATGTCTAATATTTCAAAGTATTTGAAAAAAGAAATGACCACTATGACGTCATCAAAGCCTCATTCATAAGCTTTTTAAAAGCGGTTCACAAAGGCTATATCAGACAAATGACCGTATCTAATTATTCATAATTTGAATTACGTTTCTTGTTATATGTACAGACTGGTCTGAGTCTCCACCCATTATTCAGGTGTTAAGCGAACCTTTATAGTACATGCATAAAGCGAATGCATATGTTCAACAACTGACCTAGATTACTCAGTCTAAAACGTAAAAGGATAGTTTGAAACAAATATCATTCTATTTACCTATGCAAATGTATGGATAACACATCCGAGCCTCAACTGGAAATCCAGGACAGGTTACGCCACCATACATCGGCTTTGGGTTGTCACACACACGAAATCTTCGTTGATATCCTATACCGCAGGACTTATCCATTGAACAATGATTCCATTCGGACCACATGGACCACCCACCGTGGACTGGCGCTAAAAGACAAGAATATAATGTCCCAAATTTTGCATGTTCGTCTCTTTTTGACAGTAGTTCCATTTATCTCAAAACAAGAAAGTGGTAAACGGAAAATACAAACATAACGAAAATTCTTGTCGCAAAATCTTCTCAGCATATCTGATGTAATATTGTAAATATTTGCCACGCTTTATTTTTAATTCTGATACAAAAAGGCAAAAGGTTCTTTACTTTATCTGTGAAACATAGTTGGAAAAAAAGAACATGTTAATCATCCTAAATGCATTTGTGACTTTATGGTTTTTGTTTCATATCACCATTCAGCTGACTGGTTTGTTTCATCATAGTATATTGCACCATTCAGCTGATTGGTTTGTTTCATCATAGTATATATCATCATTCAGCTGACTGGTTTGTTTCATCATAGTATATATCACCATTCAGCTGACTGGTTTGTTTCATTATATTATATATATATACTATGATGACTGGTTTGTTTCATCATAGTATATATATATATATACTATGATGAAACAAACCAGTCAGCTGAATGGTGATATGAAACAAAAGCCATAAAATCACAAGTGCATTTAGAATGATTAACGTGTGAAACAAAACGATTTTTGATTTGCAGCGGTGTATTGTTTGTTTTCCATAGGAGACATTTTATATCGACATGAATGCTATGCAGACCATGTTGTCAGTATTCTATCATCCTCCCTCCTATTAAAGAAAGTTGTTTTCCCAATTATAAAGTATACTGGCAGTCCACAGTATGAGCTGCGACAAGTATTAGCTTTCGACTTAAGGACATGTCAAAATGTTTGTGCTACTATTGTTTTTTTTTTTTTGTTTTTTTTTTGTTATAAGAGACTTGATGATGCCTCTGTCTGACCGAAATCAAAGCCTGAAGCTTTTTGATCTGCTGCTAGATACATAGATGGCTTGCTTAATACTAATTTTATGTATTTGGAACACATAGTTGATCAGATCTCTTCCCCTCAACCTCAGGTAAATAAAGCTAATTCTTCTGATATCGAAGCAGTTTTTCGTTAATGTGGATTTATCGATCAACTTGTAGAATTTCTTGAATAAAAACGTGAAACGATAATACCTCGCCATTATCGTGTCGAGGGCAGATAGCTCTGTCACAAAATGGATGAAATTTGCCCATTAGTAATCCCAAGCAACATCTTCACAATATCAATGCACATATCAAGTTTAGTGACAATCCATAGACATTTACGCAAGTAGTCTGGAAACGAAAATACGGACGGACGTACGACAGTTGGACGGACGGACAAACATATGGACGGCCAACGTGACGGCCAACCATAATACGCCCCCACCCCACCCCCAAACACACACACACACACACACACACACACACACCCTACTATCACAGATTGTCAGATATGTCGGTTATGCTTTAAAATGCCGAATATAAATAACAGAAAACGACATTTTATAACATATTTTCATAAATACGGCTTGACATTTCGTTTGTTTTTTTTTTAATTATTATTGTAATATATGAATAACATTTACATTATCTCCTTTGGATTCAGTCTAAATTATATTTTGTAATAAATATAATATAGCTTTAATATACGTGGTGTGCTGATTTAGCAGAGCTACTATTATCTTGGACATTGTTGCTTAACATATCTCCTTAAGGTTCGCCGCGGCAAATAACTCGATGCTATCCTCCATTCAATCCAGCATGCAATATCACATTTTACTATATAAAATGATGAACAACCGATTCTGAATAAGAGCAGCGTTTACACTCACGTCGTCTGTTTAAACGCTCATAAACATTTCAACTGCCATTTTGATTTTTGACAATTAGATCGCCCACGCTTATAAAGCACCAGCGAATAACAAAGTATCTGAAGCTTAAAGAAGTGTGCTACCAGTTATGTTTTTATCTTGTGAATATTTATGAGAAACCGACGATGTTTTGAAACATTTTTTATGGAAAATAAGGCTTGACATTTCATTACATTTTTCTCAACTGGAGCCAGTCATAAGGAAATGCCAAGCTTCTTGGACTGTGACAAAATGTCACTAAATTCGTCTAATGATTTAGCTTAAATGTGTATAGAACAGACATCGTAATATCAGTGTGTTAACAAAAGAAGGGTAAACTGAATAAAGCTTATACATGTATGTTGCATATGCATGCAAACATTTCTGCAAAATGGATATAATTTCAAGGGAGGCAACTCTGTCACGACTATCTGCCACCGTTTAAATTGGTATCATTGGGCCTATTGTGGTATATTTGAAAACGGAGTTCTGCTCATATATACTCCAGAGGGCGTAAGTAGTGTTGCATACTGCAATACTTCTTATGAAGAGTTTCAATAAAACCGAGACTCCCATTTTCTAATCCATATTGTGCTTTTTTCGCCAAAGGCAATCTTTTTGACGTTCATTATAGTGGGCAGGGGTCGGGTGTGGTGGGTGTGTTAGGTGGGAAAAGATAGCTACTGATCTCTATTTCCCGTTTTTCACTGATTCATTGACATTTTTAGTCCTATCAATTCGCAAGAAAATGAGACAGTAGTTCAACAGCATTAACAATAAATGAGCCGCACTATGAGAAATTGTGCCTTTGGGGCATATGCAGACAGCAAAGGTCCATGACCTATCCGAGTATTCTAGCTGGTAGAGAGCATACCTTCGAATCTGGAGTTTATAAAGTCGATCTCCAGTCGGGTCCATACCTAAAACTTAATAACATTTGTACTAGTATTTCTGTCTCTTGGCGCTCAGCATTAGATAGAAGAGCTCAAAATTGCCACACCAGTGTCAGTATAATGCAAAAAAATGCCACACCAGTGTCAGTATAATCTAAATGTCTGGGACAAGATAATGAAGTGAGAATACCCACAAAACATGGCATAATTTCCCAACACATCCCAACGTCATGACATGATTGAGCGATTGTTGACAGCGGCGTTGAACCTCTGCTCAAACAAACGGAGCGAATGCCCAGATCAGTCTGTGCAACAGCATTATCTGATCAAGGACTTTGCTGCCCGCATACACAATCCCTAAATACTGTAGAATTTTGTCAATTTGCATGTATATACCTAAATCCCTTATCCATCTCGAAAACATACCTAATTAATTTTGACCCCCTTAAACCCTACTTTTATGTAATAAAACTGGAGTTAACAGGGGTATACATTATTTATCTTATTTCTGCTTAAAACATAGATTGTAGGTACTCGTTAGAACCGCCTCGCCATGGCGGTTCGAACGAGTAGCCACAAATTATGTTTTGAGCAGATATATGAAATATATCAGAATTTTTATCTGAAAAGCTTTCAGTTTTTGGTGGTGAAATTTTCAGTATATTTGAATAGGCCTGTTTTCATAATGAGATTTGCTGGCAGATCTGGAGGTTTACTGTTTGCATATGCCCGGAAAGCACTTTTTTTCTCATTGCGTGTCTCAGATAAATAAATAATATAATTATCAATATTTTACAGATATATGAACGGCCGCTAATAACAGGCTAAACACACTTCATTACGAAAACACGCCTATTCATATATATAGAAAAAAATCAACTCCAAAAACTGATAATTTTCAGATAAAAAGCTGATAATTTTTCATATTTCAGCTCAAAACATAGATTGTGGGTATTCGTTAGAACCGCCTCGCCGAGGCGGTTCTAACGAGTGCCCACAATCTATGTTTTTGAGTAGAAATAAGAAAAGTAATGTATACCCCTGTAAACTCCAGTTTTACTGTATAAAAGTGGGGTTTAAGGGGGTCAAAATTATACAGGTATGTTTTCGTGATGTTTATCTGTCCTCATATTTGCTTAATTGAACAAGTCAAGCATTGCGAGGTAGCACCTGAAGGCGGGTCCTATTCGAATAGTTTTTTTTTTTTTTTTTTTTTTCCTGACGAATCTTGCAAAATATAAAATGCTTATCTAATAGGAGCAATACTTGTGAAATGTAGGACGCTGAGACCTTTTGGAGAAGTTTTCGGAGGTCGCGCGCTACAACTTTGTCGCTCAACATGTTTCGCTAAAATAAAAAGTAAAAACATTACTACGAAATGAAAAAACACATAAAAAATAAAGTAATTAGAATGTAAGTCTTGTCAACCTGCCATCTGTCTAACTCAGCATGCTAAGTGGAAATTTCAGATGACAATATTTTATATCTTGAAATATTTCCTTCCTCCTTTCTTCAGAAAACATTTCGCATCTTTTGTCATCTAAGGAGAAAAGTTGCATATCAAGCCGGGCCTATTTTCATGGCCGGCTGTATTTGCCCAAACAGTGCAATAGGTCAACTGTCCATTCTATCCGCTCTTAACACTAACTCAGTGATGTATCTATGCAAATTTGATTCAAGAGCCAGATAGCACACATTCAGGAGCCAGATAGCACACAAGGTGTTTTGTATTATTTTGTCAATATGGTATGACGTATCACATCACGTAAACATGCCTATATAATTTTGACCCCCTTAACCCCCACTTTTATATAGTAAAATTGGGGTTTACAGGGGTATACATAATTTTTCTTATTTCTGCTCAAAAACACAAATTGTGGGTACTCGTTAGAACCACCTTGGCGAGGCGGTACTAACGAGTACCCACAATCTATGTTTTGAACAGAAATATGATAAAATACCAGAATTTTTATGTGAAAAAGTTCAGTTGTTGGTGGTGAAATTTTCTGTATATTAGAATAGGCATGTTTTCGTAATATTTTCCTATCTGTTCCATGTGTTTGTTTTTTGTTGTTTGTTGTTTTTTTTTTTTTGTTGTTGTTGTTTTTTGTGGGGTTTTTTGTGTGTGTATTGTCATGTTTTGATAGGATATTTTGTTACCATGTGAGAACACAGCATTTGTCAGCACCCAATCAGACGACCAGGAAAAGGATTCAAACTGAAGTCATGACATATGCGATGACCAATGATGGGCCTGCTCAGTCGACACAAATGCTCTCTGATAGAGACAGTCACTGTCTGCATTGTTTCTATGGCGCTCAGAATAGTCGAACAGTTAGCATGTAGTCTTACAAAGGCCTTCACTGTTCGAATTAGGTTTCTATGACAGACTAGTCGAAGAATCGAACACGTTGTCTGATCAGTGTCTTCGCTGTTCGCATTAAGTTTCTATTATATTGAATTAAAAAATCAGGGCCCGGTTGTTCAAAGCGTCGTTAGCTTATGGAGCTCGTTAAGGGTCATTTCGTTAACTGTTTTAGCGGATTCAATACACAATATTCAGATATTTTTGCTGAAAAAATGTGAGTGGCTTTTGCACTCACATTTTTTCAGCAAAATAATTCAGGATATTTGAGTATCACTCGATGTAAATTTTAAACGACGTCGTTAGCTTTGAACAACTGGGCCCAGATTAATAATCAAATTAATACGATCCGTAGGTTGAGCCGAGCCTTCAGTAATCTGAATGCATAGTTTGAATTTCAAAGTTGGGAGGGCGTGTGCGCTTTTTTTTTGTTTAATCTATCAGTCAATTACTGTAATGTCCTAGAAATGCATTTCTAAAAAAACGGGCCGCATATTCATTTTGAAAACATGCCTATTCAAATATACGGAAAATTTTACCACCAAACACTAAAATAAATCAGATAAAAAGCTCAAAACATAGATTGTGGGTACTCGTTAGAACCGTCTCGATGAAGCGGTTCTAGCTGTGGGTACTCGTTAGAACCCCTCGATGAGGCGCTTCTAACGAGTACCAATTATCTATGTTTTTGAGCAGAAATAAGAAAAATAGTGTGTACCCCTGTAAACCCCAGTTTTACTATATAAAAATTAGGTTTAAAGGGGTCAAAATTATACAGGCAGGTTTTCGTGACTGCTGCAATAGCTGGGTAACACTGTCATCCCTGAATTTTTAGTAGACTCTTCCATATTTGAATTTGGTACTTCCTGTGTTGCAAAGTGGGGTCCTAATACATAACTGAAAACAATATGGCAAAGAGTGTCGATCTAGATGCCGGCTCATGAGGAACAACACTGCAAGGCTGAACAAGTTATGATATATTAATCTAAACTTATCGATGCCTTGGGATTTGTGATTTGTGACCTTTTCTGGGTACTTTCATATTTCATTTTGTATTTGTATTGCAAAAACGATTACTACAGTTCAGGTTTGTAAATACCAGTGACTAGAATTAAGCTACTTTTTACATAAAACATCACACAAAGCCCTATAGACGGCATAACTGGGCACATATCTTGAATGTTTGAATGTTCAATGGTTGAATTTCTATTGATATGGTAGTATGTAAAAAGGACGGGTGCTAGAACAAGCAGGATATAAGTATGTATTTACTATTGCATGTGTGTATATTTGCGGGTGTGTTATGCAAAACCGTATATATATATATATATATATATATATATATATTAGTCTTCAAAAATGCGCAAAATACTCAGATTCAGATCCATCCCGCGCATGCGCAGTCTCATCTAGGCATCTGCTATCCATTGATACATTCTTTACTGTCCAACAATTCTGTTAGAGGACAGTGAATGCCCTGATCAGACTGCGCGGTTGTACATATTCCCAAAGACACGTTTTTGCAAGGCGCGACCTATATATATATATATATATATATATATAGGTGTGTACACGTATACGCACGCATGGGTTATGATGCAAGCGTATGTTTGGGTTGGGCTATGTAAATGTATGTAAATGGGTGAATACATAAACCGGAAAATAAATGTATGTTCAACTGCAGTTCGGATTGAATACGACAAATATAGTTTTCAGACAAGTAAATTATGGAAATATACAAAAAGCCAACTGAAATAACTATTCGTTAAATGAATAAATGTATAACTTTATTATCATCATTATGCCATTGTTTTATTTTCCATTTATCAGATCTTCTCGTCCTTCTGAGAAGCATCGGATAAAACACTGAATGCATATAAGCACTGTGCCTTTCGCCAAAACCTGTACCAATCTTATTTGTATGTTTATGTAATTGAATATTTAATAATGTTTAAACTAACTTACTTATTAGGACCCGCTTCAGCAATGGTTCCCATACGACGTTCATATCAATAGATATTGGCAGTGCCCACTGCGACGGTATAATACTTTTGTCTAGCGGTGAAGGAATGGTTCCTCCTATGACGATATGAACAATGTCTATTCCACAAATCATGGCATGGCTACCGTCAGAGATTGCACAGAAAGGCGAGTTATCCGTTACAAGAACTACACGTTTCACCGCAGTAGGGCGACCATACTGGAAAAATAAATTCGTCGCAGTTCCAATACCCTTACCAGAGCATCCGCCACTGAATGTAGGTCGCAAATTGTTTAAACTTTCTACAAGAAATTGCTGGTTATGTGTAAGAGGAATCATATCGTCTATGCCAGTACTAACTACCACGATTCCAATCCTGTTTCCTTTGGGACCAAGTGGCACTTGGTTGATGAAGTTTGTTAAAAATTCCACAACATGCGGATTCCATATTACTCCGCCTTTCGAGTCAATATGACCGAACTCTGAAGAAGCATCCAAAACAATTATGATGTCGGAGGTCAATGGATTGATCACTGCTGCAAAAGAAACAAAATACGTGGGACTTTATATTACGGATTAAAGCTTTCAGTGACCTGTATTGCTGTCATTCGGCAGACACGACGTCCATAGAACGATATTTCCCCAATTGGTAATTAAACAACAAAGTTTACATCGTATGATAGTTCCCGTCATGATATTGTTACGTCATGAAATAATACATTTCTGTGTCTGAAAGTTATTACTATCGAAACTGCTTTCGCGCGAGTAAAACTGATTTCAGCTACTTCTAAACTTCACTTTTTCAACAATCAGTGTTCTCTATCTTGACATGACACTCGTTTTACTCGTATCTGGAATCTTGAAAGGCCACACTCGAATTAAATAAAATAAATGCATTCATTTTAATTAGCGTTCATTTTAATTAACAAACCACAAATCTTAGGTATTCGTTGTTTGTGTGTGTGTGTGTGTGTGTGTGTGTGTGTGTGTGTGTGTGTGTGTGTGTGTGTGTGTTATTTTTTTTTTTTTTTTTTTTTTTTTTTTTTTTGTTTTTGTTTTTTTTTCATGCATTTGCTATGATCTTTCTAACACTCATTCACCAATCATATCACTGTTCTTACGGTCTCCACCCATAACAATCATTTACATTACAATTCCTCATCGTCGAATTTCACAATTATCAGCTGCCCCATTTACCCGAAAGATACAGACTCAAGCAAACAGCATATTTCCGGATCAAGATCAGGAGTTGCAAAAGCGGCGTCTGATCACAACGTCTCCTGTTTGCTTCTATAAATAAGTGTGGTAATGAATTACAGTCGCACTTCAATGGCTCGAACATCTTTGGGACCATAGAACTGTGTTCGAGATATGGATAGTTCGAGCCACTGAGGGTTATTCATGGCGCCAGGTCAGGAAGCAAATTGCGATAGTTTAGGGAAATCTTTTCAATTTACTACACAATAATTGTATGTTGTGTGTACTCATTAGAATCGCCTCGATGAGGCGATTCTAATGAGTACACACAACATACAATTTCCTGATAAAGTAAGAAAATTTCCCTAACTATTTGTTTTCCTGAGCTAGCGAAAGAATTTCGTAGGGACTCAAAAACGAGTTCGAATTAGGCATGGTAAACGAGCCATCGGTGTTCGAGCTATTGAGGTTCAACTGTAAGTTAAAATCCCTAACTTTTAGAATACATAAGGTGTTGCCCCTAAGAATTCTAAACAAGAACTCGAAATTACACTGGGATTTTGCTGTTTTAACTTGTTTCATTGTCATTGCGATACTAAGAGTATTTTACAAACAGCATAGCATAATGAGCATTATGAGCCGTCTCATCAGGATCTACTCTGTAATCATTCAGGCAGTCCCGGTGTTTTTCTTACTCTGTGTAGCTATTTCTACGAGATTATTTATATTATTGCATAAAAAGCATTGTTATTAACAGCACGTTATTAACAGCCGTGCATTAACCGGCGAAAAGTCGTGTATTAACAAGGCAATTCACGCGCGCTGTTAATGCACGGATACGCAACTTTCAATATGATCGTACCGGGGCCACAGATTTGCTGCCGTTACAAGATCTGTACTGCCCGGCTCTAGAACGAGCATAGTCAGTGGAAATTACGTTCGCGAGACATCGGTGAAAAGGCAAAACAAAATAGTGCAAGAAATAACGCGAAATGTAGCAAATGTTTTCAGTTTTTATGCAATAATAGCGACCGAACATGGTTTTTCAATGCATTAACATTTGCCAGGTCCCTTGGAAGGTATTGAAAACCGCGGCCTTCGGCCTCGGTTTTCAACACCTCCCACGGGACCTGGCGAATGTTAATGCATGAAAAACCATGTTTGATCCCTATATTAAGTCATGCCTTGCGTTTTGTCCTTGCGTTTTCAATCCTTTTAGCATTGCGATCACCTCGCCTTGGGAAGAGAGAGCTGATATGTGTGTGTTTTATGTGTCTGTTTGCTTTGCTTTGCTTTGTGTCTCTTTCTCTTATTTTCAGGGATTTCCTGCGACTTGTAATTGTGACTTTTTCTTTTTACCTTTTTGTATTCTGAGATGAATTAATTACCAACAGATAGTTTGTCAAATAACTACATACAAAACCTGTCATCTGAAGTTTGGCTTGGAAAGAGTCAAGAGCCGATTCTTGCCCACCTAATCACAGTAATACTTGGCGGAGTAATACTTGGCACAATCTTGAATACCACATTTATCTCTTTACAATACTTAATCTCAAATTTCAACAGCCCCACTTATTTACATGTTGATGAGTGGCAACCACAGCTAACCACTGACCAGATGTCGCATTGTGTGACGCCTGATCTAAATCATCAGATTGATGAGGCTCATCTATTCCGATACATAAGTTATTATTTTGATCGTCACGAAAACATGCCTATATAATTTTGACCCCTTTAAACCCCACTTTTATATAGTAAAACTGGGGTTTACAGAGGTATACATTATTTTTTCTTATTTCTGCCAAAACATAGATTGTGGGTAGTCGTTAGAACCGCCTCGCCGAGGCGGTTCTAACGAGTACCCACAGTCTATGTTTTGAGTAGAAATATGAAAAATATAAAAAAAAATCTATCTGAAAATTTTCATTTTTAGGTGGTAAAATTTTCAATATATTTGAATAGGCGTGTTTTCGTAATGTTTACTTTATATTATGGAGTTCCCACACTGATAGTACACTATATAAACACTATTTTGACAGATACATATACACTTATGTTCTAGAAACCGCGCGTGCGTGGGAGGTGGGTTGTATGGGGGAGCTCATTGAGAGGCATTAATCCATTGTCTACCATAGTAAGCTCCAGATAACCACTGAAAACAAAATGTTCTTTGGCATCGGACATTCATCATTGTTTCATGATGACACGTTATGAAAAGTGTGCATAATTAAATGTCACGCTAATGCTTATTAAAAAGGACTGTTCAAAATAAATTTAACAGAAACTTACCAGACAAAAAGCAAACAATTTAAAAAATTTGATTATGTTAATTTGAGATATTACAAGAACATTGCAAAGCGCTGTTCACAGAAAATCATATCAAAATTGAGGAAGTCATATGTTAAGAAAAGTATTAAAGGGAGATAACTGACCAAAGTCTCCAATTGTGTCATTTGTACTCACGCGATATCATGCCGCCAATCATCCCCACAGCAGGTGGGGCTACCGGAACATGAACATACAAGTGGTTGAGTGGTAGCCCATGCACTGGATCTGCGGGGAGCAGTGACTGTTTCAACATGGCTGGTATTTGTCCTGGAATTGGTAAAGACATCTGTGGAAGCGGAGGTGGCTTAGGTAGTACCGCAAGTTCCTTTTGCTGTTGTATTGCTGGTTTGTAATATCCGTAAGATGGTATTTGTTGAAACGGTACCCCTTTTGGAGAGGGAATCACACCAGGAAGTTTTGGTACAAACCCTTTCCAAGAAGCTCCTTGCACTACAGGTGAAACTTTGGATTTGCCATAATATCCTTGCGAAAAAGTCCTTTGCTGCTTAATTGGAAACTGTCCTCCTGTAAACTGTTGAATTAAGGGTCCATTTCCAGAAAACGAAACTGGAACTAAAACAGGGCCGCCAACGGGCCCTGGCATAATAGGTGGAAGCACAATATTTGTTTTATGTCCAGGACCTACATACCCTCCTCCTGGCACCATTCTAGGGAGCATGGGCCGAATTAATACGTTGCTATTCATCCCAGGGCCTTGAAAATAAGGCCATGAGTTGCCCATCATTTGTTTGGAAACGTAAGTCTTTGGGACTGGTTTTTGCACGAAAATTTGGCTTTGTGGCGGTCTCTGAGGTGGAAAAAAGGCAAAAGGCACATTATTATGGCCATTTTCAGAGTCTCCATTTATGTACAGAAATGTAGTTAGTGTATACAAAAACTGGTGTAGTAATTTCTTTGCCTCCATTTGCACGACCTGGAACAGAACAAAACAGATTATCAATATAATAGACAAGAAAAGATTTATGCAAAGCATCAATACGCTAACTAATCTGTTATGCATTACTTAGCTCCCTATAGATCGTAGTATAGTGAAAAAAATTGTTGTAATTTATGAAAGGTTGTAATTATATAACTTATCGCAATACTCAACGATAAAAACATTATAGACGTTATCAGAGCTATGTAAAAAAAATCAGCTATGATCTTCTGTTTTCTAGCCCGCATACATAATAACATGTCGCCATCCATAGCCTAGGCCGAACATACGATTCGTACTATATCCGAATTCATCTATGTAGCAGTGTTTTGTTCTTTTCTCTACTCATAACGTTTTCTTTCGGCCCAAAACTTTCCATGCTTGAATATCAAATTAAACTGTATTATTAAACCGGCTTATAATCCGTCCGATTTGAGAATGCAAAAAAATTCAAACGTGTACGAATATTGACAGCAACAAGCTCATTTCAGGTCGAATGGTCAAACTGGGGCTCCTACGGGAAAACTGCTTATTTCTCTTTTAAATGAGCAAAACCCACATTGCTACATTCATTCTACACAGTACTTCCCACTTTGTTACCAATAGCACAGTTCTCTGCTGCAAAAGTGTGATTTTGAATAATAATAATAATAAAGTGGGGGTGAATAATTATATATAACCCCACTAAGAACCCCATAAAACTGGAAGAAAACCGAAATTCTCCAAATGCATACACATTTTACAGAAAACAACCTCAAATAGATACGAAGGGTTCCAGCCCGCGTAAATAAGATACCAAGAAATTTCCGCAACCACAGAATATGGCCTGCCAATGAATCCGAGGGGTAACAATAGTTCTTAAATGAACTCGTATCGCCCAGAAAGTATAACCGGAAAGGCTACTACAAACGTAAAGCAAACATAATCCTTTCAGTCCTATAGATCCAAATGGCTACATTGCAAACAGTGTAGATCCATCACATTTAGTTCCACATTGTTTGCTAGTCTATTATTGATTTTTGACTGAAACTCCTATAGTCAGCAATGGATGAGTCCGAATTAAGAGATGGAGGATTCCATTTCAGAAACTCAAGGGTTTACTAAATTTAAATATCTATTCAGCAGACTTGGTCATTGCTATGGTCAAGGTTAAGTTACTCGTAGCAGACAACAAAAAGCTCTAAGTTTGTATCTTTAAAGTCTACCTGTACATATTGAATGTAAACATTCTCAATGAGATTATTGCGGCGAACAAAACATATATTTATTATCAAGTACAAATATTTATTATTTCAATAAAGTATACTTAAGAGTAATACAAGTCGGGGGAGTTGTAATATGTTGTATATTAAAAAAAACTGTCTGGATATTTATTCAAAGCAGACAGATAAGACCAAATGAAAAGAACTAACTGACAAAAAAAAAAATCAACAAAATAAACCGAAATTAATGCTTATTGGGTGTACCTCAGTCGGAGACCACATTATCTTGAAATGATTTCTCTCAGATCTCAACGCGGCGCCACTCATAAGTTCTTAATGTTCTTCTCCTCTTTTCCACAATATTTTCAACATATCTCGAATTTCAAGATTCCAATTACATATACACTTGTTAAATGTGGTTGTTCGATTTATTTTTTTCCTAAAATCTGCAATTCTGATATGTCGAGGTACGGATATCTCGAAGTATTTCAGAGATCCCTTGGAATTCGAGATAACGAGAGTCGACTGTTTTTAACCCCTTCCGTCCAAGACACCAAAGGGAAAGACGGACGCAATTTAAGCAACTGCACATCAATCAAAACATTACAAGCAGAAAGCCAAAAGGACAGTTTCTTTCCCAAAAATTGGCTAAACGGCTATCCAAAAATAAACAAAAATCTCCAGGACATACACGCAAAGACATACAATGACAGAAACAGTAAACCACAACAGAAGCACCGTCTAGATTCTAAAAAACAACATTATATCTTAAATTGTCACACAGCATGCTAAGCGTAAAGGCAAATAGGGCGTTAATTTAAACATAGAAGGCATTGCAAATCATTGCAAATGGTGTGTACACAGTCAGAAGAAAAGCTTTATGTTATAAATGGGCATGGAAGGCCAAGTTCAGCACTCGGATCACTCGGCTGTCAAAGAATTCCCTTATCAGACTGTTCAAAGAGCAGATTGAGATAGGCCTTCATTGTTCGCCTACGCTGCAAGGACCCTTTTCTTGTATTGGTCATCGAAGGATTTACATCACGAAAACATGCCTATATAATTGTGACCCCCTTAAACCCCACTTTTATACAGTAAAACTGGGGTTTACAGGGGTATACATTAATTTTCTTATTTCTGCTCAAAACCATAGATTGTGGGTACTCGTTAGAACCGCCTCGACGAGGCGGTTCTAACGAGTATCCACAATCTGTGTTTTGAGCAGAATTATGTAAAATATCAGAATTTTTTATCTGAAAATTTTCTTTTTTTGGTGGTAAAATTTCCAGTATATTTGAATAGATATGTTTTCGTAATGTACATCATATCAGGAATGTGTAAATGTAACTGACTTTATATTACGTCAGTACACCTATGCAAGAAAGTGTTCTATCATTTCATGGCATAACTACTATGAAAGAAAGAGGAAACCCTCAAGATTTAGCTAATACGCCCACTTATCATCACGAAAACATACCTATATAATTTTGACCCTCTTAAACCCCATTTTTATACAGTAAAAACCGGGGTTTACAGGGGTACACTTTATTTTTCTTATTTCTGCTTAAAACATAGATTGTGGGTACTCGTTAGAACCGCCTCGCCGAGGCGGTTCTAACGAGTACCCACAATCTATGTTTTGAGCAGAAATATGAAAAATATTAAATTTTTTTTATCTAAAAATTTTCATTTTTTTTGTTGGTAAAATTTTCAGTATTTTTGAATAGACGTGTTTTCGTAATGTATAGATTTATTCTGTGCAAATGGCTGAAAAGGAAATAACAAACTGAACTAACCCTTACAAATACTTGTTAATAATTATAATGATTTGTGTCTTAACTGTTGACATTTTCATAACATTATCTTTATCTGTATGGCGTCTTTAAGCATAATTTATTTCGTTTCAGTTTGGGATTTTAAAATGGCGGGTTAAAGAGCCTAACAATGCCTTGCTGGGTACCTTCTGTGGGAAATGATTGACTGGTATGGGATGTCCGATGATGATTTGTGAATGTGAATCAAATGCTTTCTTTTCTTGAATAAGTCATTATGTTACGGTGTAAAATCGAAATACATTTCGAATGTTTCCGCATTTATTTGTCGTTCAATTTTAGACTTATAAACAGCAGGCGCTATTTTACTGTCATTAATTTAAATCTAAAGATTTATTTATTGGGCAATAAATCACGCCATTAGATGTTACGACAAGAACAGTAACGATAGATGAAACTACATAACACCTGTATTACTGTGTCATGTGATACGAGGGCGAGACATATCGAAAACACGCCTATTCAAATATATTGAAAATTTTACAACCAAAAACGAGAAAATTTCCAGATAAAAAATTCTGATATTTTTCATATTTCTGCCCAAAACATAGATTGTGGGTACCCGTTAGAACCGCCTCGTCGAGGCGGTTCTAACGAGTACCCACAATCTATGTTGACGAGGCGGTTCTAACGAGTACCCACAATCTATGTTTTGAGCAGAAATAAGAAAAATAATGTATAACCCTGTAAACCCCAGTTTTACTATGTAAAAGTGGGGTTTCAGGGGATCAAAATTATATAGGTGTGTTTTCGTGATGCAAGTCTTGTCATTTAACCTACCTTTCTCTTAATGTGTGTGGATATCCATAAAAAAGCACTATAACTGCATGTTGTTGCCGCAAAAGGAAGACCGCTTTTGAAGAGTTTAATGTCCTCAAAGTTGGACTTCTCTCAAAGGAAAAAATGCTACCCATTCACAAAATTTCTCCTCTTTTCCACAATATTTTGTTACCTGTTGTTAGATTTTCATTTTTAGGCAGGGACCAGATTTTCACTTCGAGATAAGCGGTTATTCGAGATAAGCGAGGTCGAGATAACGAGAGTCAACTGTAATTGTATCGATTCCTGATCATTGCTTTCCTTTCTGTCAGAAAGTTCATGCAAATTGTCTCCCAAGGAGTAACAAATCATTAGTTTATCGTCTGCTGAAATTACCAAGAGAGCGGTAAAGGTTAAGTCCACTGTTGGAATTCCCAGACTTGTCAAATGATATGCGTTGCAAATTCTGAAGTCAACAGTTTCGTTATGTCCGCATTCATATGCCACATGTAAACACATCACGAAAACATACCTATATAATTTTGACCCCCTTAAACCCCACTATTATATAGTATAACTGGGGTTTACAGGGGTATACATTATTTATCTTATTTCTGCTCAAAACATAGATTGTGGGTACTCGTTAGAACCGCCTCGGCGAGGCGGTTCTAACGAGTACCCAAAATCTATGTTTTGTGCAGAAATATGAAAATTATCTGAGTTTTTTATCTGAAAATATCCAGCTTTTGGAGATTAAATTTTCTATATATTTGAATAGGCGTGTTTTCGTATGAACCTGTGACACATAATTGCTATAAAAGGTTATTGTTTATATTTAGAAGATGCGATTCATTATTTTATATGCTTAGTTTTTAAGTTTTATGACATAAATGTCTTGTGTCACCACTTAATATATTAAAGTGGCACAAAGTATACCTTATGTTTGATAGCGATTATGTAAAGTACAACATTATTACTCCTCAATATAATAAAAATTGAGACAGCGCACGGCAAAACCTACAATAAGACTTGTGCGATCAGCAAAGATTCAGATCAGCCTGCGCATCCTTGCAGTTTGAACAGAGTCTTCGCTGATTGCATTTGCCTTTCACTGCCTCCAGGCTATCAAAACAGGGATGAACAATAACCATTTCCATACTGGGTAGATGTACAGGCTAATCTGAATCTGTGCTGGTCACACGTCTTAATCCAGGTTTTGTTGTGCACTAGCTCATATCGTAGTTGTAAAACACATTCATTGTCCTTACCCAGCTAGAAGTGACCCAGTCACCAAAGCCTTGACCCTTACAAATTGTATGGTCATGTTTTAGTTGCATATGCGTAACGCTCATTACGCACCTTTCGCATATGCGTAACATGCGTAGGAAACATATTTGCAGTAAAGAGACATCAGTATAAAATACTTTGCTTCTTTACCATAGAGGATGTTTTCAAAGGAAAGCATTTCTCGCTTCCAAAATAGGGGCTACTCTTAGAAGAAACAGTTTTCTCCCTGATCCAAAATAGAGGCTATTCTTTAACTCTTTCGGTGCCAAATTCCAGGCAACATTTGTCGTCTGCTTTTTTATTTTAACAAACTATGCTTGGAAAGACGTTTATATGTAAAGTTGATAGACTGAATGTCAAACAGCGTAGACCCAGATGAGACGGCTCATGGAGCCGTCTCATCTGGATCTATGCTGTTTGCAAAAAGCCTATTATTATCGCCTGTGGCAGTGAAGAGTTAAGGAAAGGATTTGCTCTCTTATTTCTTTAAAAGGTAGCCCCTATTTATGATACTAGAGGAAATTGCATTTTTACATAATAACGTCCTGGCTGACTTGGGTGCCTGTGTCTGACGGAAATCGTCAGAAGTGGCTCAAATCAACATATTCAAACAAATAAAACCGCATGCGCACTGTCTACCACCTAATGTAACCGATGTTCGCTTATAAACGGCTATATAGAATGGGTATGGAGAATAGTGCAGAATCTGACACGGATTCGTAGATGCACTGGCTGTTCTGGATTTTTACAGATTACATGAGACAAAGTACATTCTGACATGTGTGCTCAGCAAAAACACATATCAGCCTGAGAATCCTTATGGTCAGGTCTGAGTCCTCATTGTGTGCTGTGTTGATATTTTGTGTTTACACATTAAAATCACCACAGCGAAACGCTTCTAATAAGTACCCACAATATTGGCGAGGCGAAATAAAGCTATATTAATCCGGACACCCCTCTTATCTAAAGCTAGTTGGGTTCACCAGGAAAACATGCCAATATAAGTTTGACCCCCCTTAAACCCCACTTTATGTAGTAAAACTGGGGTTTACATGGGTATACATTATTTTTCTTATTTCTTCTCCATTACATAGGCTGTGGGTACTCGTTTGAACCGCCACGCAGAGGCGGTTCTAACGAGTACCCACAATCTATGTTTTGAGCAGAAAGATGAAAAGTATCAGAATTTTATCTGAAACATTTCTTTTTTTCGGTGGTAAAATTTTCAGTATATTTGAATAGGCTTGTTTTCGTAATGTACAGCACTATATCGTAACATGGATAAAAGGAGAACATTGCTTATTAATATTAACACATAATTATATTGTATGACTATTAGTGAAAATAATAATAAAAAAAACAAGGTTTAAAACAGAAAAAAAAAAATCTGAAAATCGCTAATAAAATATATCCAAGCAAACTCCTGATTTCACTATGTGTTATAGCGATGGGGGAAGAGAGGGCGGGGCTACATTAGACTTGTGGACGTAATGATTTGACATAACATGATTGACATTATTTTGAGATCCACAATACGAAGCCCAAAACTTTTTTAGAACCGTTAGGGCACAGACAAGCCTGGGCTTCAGCTAATTCTTTCTGACAGGGTATCGTGCTTACACCAAATTGGCAGTTTGCATAAAATTTCAAAGCCATTTTCTGCGTAAAATAAGAAAACAAACATATTCAGAATTATTCGTCAGCTTACCCTTGTATCGAGTGTAACGAATTGTTTACAAAAACAATAACGGAACTTATTTCCACACGAATCACATATCGAGGGTTGAGCGCAAGACTATTGTAACTCAAACATATTTTTGAAACCCTTGTTTAGGGGCAACTTGGACCCCTTTGTAAACAATGCAAATTTAGGTGCCATTGCTCATACGAGCAATGGCACCTAAATTTTCATTGTTTACAGAAAGAAATGTTGTAATCTTCATAACGCCTTCATGGTGAGGAGATTAGGTTTGGGGAAAACCAACCATCTGACTTACGCCAGTCTTGCGCTCAACCCTCGATATGTCAAGCAAGTTTCAACCACGACCTTACATACAAATACACAAAGATACAGATCAAAATGAATATGATAATCAAAGCACTAACAGCACTAGCGGGATGATTGTCTCCGAGTGTAGGCTGTGAAACTGGTCCTGAACGGAGACTGAAGACTGTTTCATTTAACCCTTAACTCCCTGTAATTTAATCAAACAGTGAATAACCGCCACGTTCTGCGGCGTCTGATTTGGATTTGGACTGTTTGCCATTATCGCTATCCAGGTTTTACAGCTAACCCTCTTTATACAACACTCTGACGTCACAGCGACAAGAATAGCGCGTGTATGTATACATTCGCTCGAGTGTAAACAATCAGCTTAAAAGGAGAGGAAGGAATGAAGAAGGAACTGTACCTGACGCCGCATGCTATAACTTCAAGAAGATTTAGGAGACTGGATACACTTGTTTGATTCCCCTCCGTTTCGTTAAAAACAGAGGGAACTTTTGTGATTTCCTCTTTGCTGTCTACCGGACAACCCCCCCTCACCCCTGCTCTCCCCGCCCCCCCCCCCCCCCCCCCGCACACAGACACAGACACCCCAACCCTCCTGAAAAAGGTGGCTATTCTAAAAGGAAAGGATTTGTCCGTTGGAAGCAATTTTGTTTTCATTTCACGGTAGACTCCTTTTCATAAGTTGCCTCTATGCCCCCGCTCTTTCCCTCACCCACAGATTGTGTATCCATCCTAATTTACTTTACGGTGGCTAATGCATCTTAACGACAGATCACTTTAAGCTGAATGGTTCCATTTTCAAAGGAAGCTCTCTCCAACAAAAGGGAATTCGATTCCCTGGTATATGAATCTATCTCTTCCAAAGTACGGCTTCTTTGCAAGACGAAAGCGATTTTCCATTTTTATAAATATCTCCATTAAGAACGACTGAAACCATTTTCAGGACAGAATGATCTAACTTGGAGGTGTAGCTATTCTCCATACTAGCTCCTATAGATTTTCCATGTTGTTGCTGCTACTGCAAGCTAAGGAACGCTCTTACCAAACTGCCATGCCAAGTATATCCTCTTCACTCTCTCATTGTGTACGGATTTATTGCATATTTAAGGATGTTAATAGAATTATATTGTCATATTAATTGCAACGCTATTCATCTTTATATGTTTTGTCATTCATTGCAGGGTCTATTTATCTGATTAATTGCACCACAAACAATAAAAATTATAATCATTTTACTTTGACAAAAGTTTAATGATGCCGTACAATTGTGTACGTGTTTTGCATTTAAACAGTTTTCATTCATATTGTAATCATTATAAAGATTATATCATTAGACAATTATAAATTCAAATCCAGAAACGAGGTCTGTTTTAGAACTTTGGCTCTTAAAAGCTATTTTGTAACAAGAGGGCCATGATGGCCCTGTAACGCTCACCTGAGTATCATAGCACTTTGAGAACCTGATCTAGAACTGATCAAGGCAAACATTCTGATCAAAATTCAAAATGATTATATTGACAAAAATATATATGGTTTATGGCGGGGGATCTGAACGGTTTCCAAGATATTATAAATTTTATGAAAAGAGCGGGTGGGGCATGCCCCCGGGGGGCCCGGGGATCCATGTCACTAAATGCAGCTTGTCATAAGGAACAACAATATATATGGTTTTTATGGTGGGGATCTGAACAGTTTCAGATTTTATGAAATGAAGGTGGTGGGGCATGCCCCCGGGAGACCCCTTTGGGATCCTTTGGGATCCATGGTCCATGTCACTTAATGCGCCTCATCATAAGGAACAAGAATATATATGGTTTATAGGTAGGGATCTGAACGGTTTCCAAGATATTAAGCATTTTGTGAAATGAAGGGGGTGGGACATGCACCCGGGGGACACCCAGGGGTCCCAAGATCCATGTCACTAAATTCGCCTTATCTTAAGGAACAAGAATATATATGGTTTATGGGTGGGGATCTGAACGGTTTACGAGATATAACACATTTTATGAAATGAAGGTGGTAGGGTCTGCCCCCGAGGGACCCCCTTGGGATCCATGGTTCATGTCACTAAATGCGCCTCATCATAAGGAACAAGAATATATATAGTTTATGGGTGGGGATGTGAATGGTTTCTAAGATATTATGCATTTTATGAAAAGAGCGGGTGGGGCATGTCCCCGGGGGACCCAGGGATCCATGTCACTAAATGCGGCTTATCATAAGGAACAACAATATATACGGTTTATGGGTGGGAATCTGAACGGTTTCCGAGATATAACACATTTTATGAAATGAAGCGGGGTTAGGCATGCCCCAAGGGGACCCCTTTGGGGTCAATGGTCCATGTCACTTAATGCGCCTCATCATAAGGAACAAGAATATATATAGTTTATGGGTGGGGATCTGAACGGTTTCCGAGATGTTAAGCATTTTGTGAAATGAAGGGGGTGGGGCATGCCCCACGGAGGACACCCAGGGGTCCCAAGATCCATGTCACTAAATGCGCCTTATCTTAAGGAACAAGAATATATGGTTTATGCGCCTTATCTTAAGGAACAAGAATATATGGTTTATGGGTGGGGATCTGAACGGTTTCCGAGATATAACACATTTTATGAAATGAAGGGGGTAGGGCATGCCCCCGGGGGACCCCCTGGGGATCCATGGTCCATGTCACTAAATGCGCCTTATCATAAGGAACAAGAATATATATGGTTTATGGGTGGGGATCTGAACGGTTTCCAAGATATTAAGCATTTTGTGAAATGAAAGGGGTGGGGCATGCTCCCAGGGAACACCCAGGGGTCCCAAGATCCATGTCACTAAATGCGCTTTATCTTAAGGAACAAGAATATATACGGTTTATGGCTGGAGAACGGTTTCCAAGATATTATGCACTTTATAAAAAATGAAGGGGGTGGGGCATGCCCCCGGGGGACCCCCTGGGGTCCCAAGATCCATGTCACGTAATGTGCCTTATCATAAGGAACAAGAATATATACGATTTAGGGAGGGTATTCTGAACCCTAAGTAAGTTATTATGCATTTTCACTTTTTCACATACAAATGTCTATGCGACCAAATTTAACCTTAACCTAAAATAGGTCAAGGTCATCCCAGGGTCACCATTTATGCAATTTATGATGGGCCCACGTCCCAAATGCTACATACCAAGTTTCATGCAAATCGGCCTAGCGGTTCCGGAGAAGAAGATTTTTGAAGAGTTTTTACCATTTATGGACATGGCGGCCATCTTGGTCATGTGACCTAGACCCCATATCCAAACTTTCGTTCCCCTATCCCATGAAGGCTCCACATGAAATTTGACTTCAATCGGCCCAGTGGTTCCAGAGGAGAAGACGTTTGAATATGTGAACACACGACACAAGGACAGACAACAGCCTTGCCATATGATAAGCTCGCCAATGAGCCTTCGGCTCAGGTGAGCTAACAAGTGACAATTCATGATTTTTATTTTTTTTTTTTTTGAAAATTAGTTTTGCCAAATTGCTGTAACAAGGCAAAACGAAAAAGCTGAGAACTATATACATACAGTATGTTCCACAAGGGGTGTCGCTATGCAAAACGGAAATCTAACAACATTAAAATCAGTTATCCAGTTTGTCATACATTTAAATAGAGATCATGTCGTTAGACATTAGCATGCATGTATTTAACCATTATCACTCTGAGCAAAGGCAGATGATAAATTGGTGACATTTGTTTTTATTTTCCCTAGAAAGCAGGCTTATTTTCCGGGAAAAATAAGAACATATATTTCAAAATGTTGTCTGCTGATATTTCCTACCAAGCATGCTAAGCGTTGAATACAGTAACAGGGCTTTGTTATCAGAGATGGTAGATTTGTTCAGTTGAAGGTCTTTTTGGACAGGTTGGAACTCAACGCCATAGAACGATTAACAGTCTTTTTTCCAAACTATAAGTAAACAAGTGCACATATATGTTGTATGTTGTATTTTTGTCACTACCTCACATAGGGTGTTGTAACATGAGCAGATGTACTTCAGTTGCGTTCACTGGTACACAAATGTAAGGATTGTGAAGTAAATAAGTTTGCGTAGTACCGACTTGCTGAAACACGTAGTTCTTTTCAGTGCTCGCTCAAAATCCGTTAAGAAATTATCGTACAAATGCATGTCTGAAAACGTACCATTGGATATGTGTGCCCAGAGAAGAGATATGTGTGACCAGAGAAGATTCAGATCAGCTTGTGTATCCGCGCAGTCTGATCATAATCTTCATTAGGCGCATTTCGGATAGTCAAAAATGCAAAGTTTTTTTCATGCGGACATGCGGATGTGGACTGATTGTCTACATCTTCGCTGGTAGACTGGCTCCAGTCTCAAGTAACTAAATGTTTTTTTTTTTTTTTTTTTTTTTTTTTTTTTTTCATAATCCTGTTTGATAATCCACTAAATAAAACCAAAACAATATCATGACTATAAAGGCTGGTCACTAGAATGACCAGCCTTTATAGTCATGATATTACTCTGGTTTTATTTTAGTGGATTAATGAAAAGGGTTATAAGAAAAGAATAATTAGTCACTGCAGACTGGAGCCAGTCTACTTCGTTTGGCGCATATGTCCGAAAGTATGTTTTCTGACGTAGCAGCTCAAAATGAATTTACATACAAGAAGAGAATACACTTTACGTCATTTTCGTTCTATATGTTGCTGCAACTCATAATCATTATGATGATAAATTGAGTTACACCAGACATAATATATAGTGCACGCGCGGCGAAAATTCATCTGAGTACAAAACAGATTTATGGTTTGACAATTTGTGAATATATGCTGTTTTTTTTTTTGTTTTTTTTTTTTTTGTTGTTGTTGTTGTTTTTTTTTTTGTTTTGTTTTTTTGTTTGTTTTGTTTTTTGTTTTTTTTTTTTGTTGTTTTTTTTATTTTTATTTTTTTTTTTTTTTTGTTTTTCGAAGGGAGTGTATAAGCTGGCAAACTGGTATGCTTGTGTGTATAAATCGTATCACATGCGAGCCAACTCATATCTTCAAGCTATTTATTCTAACGTGCTTCTCTCCAAGACCGATTAAGGCAAAATGTATCACAGTCGTTAAATTTCAAGTGTACCATATGGAGTACAAGTGGTGGCAAACTGGTATGCTCTATCACATGCCCACCAACTCCTGTCTTAAAGATGGTTCTAAATCTGGTACAATGCTAAAGATGTATGGAAGAGGTTCAGTGACATCTGCAATACGCAGACTAAAATTAATAAATTTGGTCGCTGTCTCTTTTCACCTCCTTTTGATGAAGCAGAGGTTGCACCTCTCCTGTCGTAAGAAATAATGGCGATAACAGTCTTATCGATGTTGCTACTATGTTTATATTGATATATGTGTTTTATACCCGCTGACCTGCATATACTTGTACAATGTTTTTTTTTCGACGAAATCGGTAAAAATCATTCGCTGACTTATGAATGTAAACATCTGGGCCCAGTTATTCAAAGCAAACGACATCGTTAGTTAACGATTCGTTAAAATTTACATCGAGTGATACGCAAATATGCTGAAATTTTTTGCTGAAAAAATGTGAGTAGCTTTTGCATTGCAAAAGCTACTCACATTTTTTCCGCAAAAAAATATCATAATATTGTATATTGAATCTGCTAAAACAGTTAACGAAATGACCCTTAACGAGCTCGTTAAGCTAACGACGCTTTGAACAACTGGGCCCTGTATGGAAGACGGTGCGTGCATTGAGCGATGATAAATCTCATGAAACGGATATTTTCCCAAATCCTTTTATTCCACTTTATTGTATTCATTTTAAAATAGCTTTACAATATGATATTGAAGTTCACCTCAAAATCAAAGGCAACTTTTTCTATGCAGAATATTTATTTGATATAATTAGTGATGCACATTGCGCGAAGGTGCTTTCATAAAAAAAGATAAACATAATACACTTCTTGCAATGTGTCCCTGTTTAAGGTGAATAATCGGAATGAAGATGGCTTTGTAGGTTGCCAAGGGTGTGTTTGATACCTCATCATGAAAACATACCTATATAATTTTGACCCCCTTAAACCCCACTTTTATATTGTAAAAATGGGGTTTACAGGGGTATAAGTATTTTTCTTATTTCTGCTCAAAAACATAGATTGTGGGTACTCGTTAGAACCGCCTCGGCGAGGCGGTTCTAACGAGTACCCACAATCTATGTTTTGAGCAGAAGTATGAAAAATATCAGAATTTTTTATCTGAAAACTTTCAGTTTTTGGTGGTGAGATTTTCAATATATTTGAATAGGCGTGTTTTCGTAATGTCATCTAAGTCATCCATGAGTTCTTATCACACATGATCAGCCCCCAGCATTTACCAAATTGCAACAATTATCTACTATTCTTCGGCGCTTATCTTCTTCCTTGAAGATTCTTCCTGTATGTATATATGCTCATGTGCCTTATGGGCTTAGTGCATTAATAAATCATCTATCATAGTTGATCATATAACAAGGAATATACCGTATTTACCCTAAGTATTCAGAGAGAAAAGCATGAGCAGGCAATGTTGAACGCAGATCAGACGCTGCAGAAATTTCAGGGGATCATTGAACCAATTATGATATCTTCGAAAATTGAGTCCCACTTGGTGCCAGAGCGGGTAGTGGAATGGGGTGCATGCAGCCTGCAAAGTACATTGGTGCCGTATGAAGAATCTCATATTGCATATTGCGGCATCTGATCTAGGTCTGCACTGTTTGTCAATTACCTTTTTAAGAGTCTCCAGATTACAATGGGTTAAATGTAGCTCGCTCTGGACATCTTTACTGTTTATGTCTTTTAAGACCAATAAACTCATTCCGAATAAAATGATAACAGAATGTCGCGCAAAGGCTGAGATAAGGCATGAGCTGTGTTTCAAACTGAATCAACCTGATAAAGATAATTCTGCTATGTTCGCTTGATTAATGTATTTACTTTCAATACAGATGGCGTTCTGTGCCGTGTCTTGGCCGACACTCTTAATTTACCAGCACATGCTACGGCATTACGAAAACACGCCTATTCAAATAAACTGAAAATTTTACCACCAAAAAATGAAAATTTTCAGATAAAAAATTCTGATATTTTTCATATTTCTGCTCAAAACATAGATTGTGGGTACACGTTAGAACCGCCTCGCCGAGGCGGTTCTAACGAGTACCCACAATCTATGTTTTTGAGCAGAAATATGAAAAAATTATTTTTATTCCCCTTTAAACCCCAGTTTTACTATATAAAAGTGGGGTTTAAGGGGGTCAAAATTATATAGGCATGTTTTCGTGATGTGATTTAATTTTACGTGTTGTTAAATATAGTTTTATTACTCATCTGCAATATCCCGCGTATGAAATTAAAAACATAAAGGATAAATTTATTATAAGACGTATACTTCATACAATTTCCGTAACATTACATGACAGAAGTGTACCTTAATGAAGCACAGAATGACAAGTGTTTTGACTTCTGCGTCATGAAACAAGCAATTTTCTTTACATATTTTTATTTACCTTTAACATACTCTAGGCAAATTTAGGAAACACCGAAATGTATCTTCGTATTTTGTTTTATTTTTTTTATAGATTTATTTTTAGTTCTTAACCTTAACCACTCTCTGAGCTACACTTGTAATTCAGCAGACGACAAACTGGTGATATGTTGCTGACTTTTCCCAGAAAACAGAATTTGACATTTCATGCAGATTGTCTCTATTGGACACAGTTTGCATAATATGTCAAATCTTGTTTTCTTGGAAAATATAAGAAAAAAATATTACAAAATGTCGTCTGTTGAAAAATTTATCCAGAGTGCTAAGCATTAATTTATTCAGATATAGGCCGTAACTTCATCTGAAAATCCAAATTCAATGATAGAAACGTCCGTTTCATAAACTCAGGATGGAAAGAGTTAAGTACTAAAGCAGTACCTACAGAGAGCACAGAAAACACGTTTGAAGCCGTACACAAATATGTGTACGAAGGTACAGGTACGGACAAGCCTTTGTGCTCACAATGTCTGATGAGTGCATTCGTTATTCGAATAGATTACAGGCGTAAAAATTAGCTGTGTTTTCGCTAACATGCTGATAAAAATGGTCGGTAAATAGGAGAAACTTTTTTTATTTTTCTATTTTTTTCTCCAGAAAAGAAAAGAACAGGGTCGGACCTGTAATTTTATGAAAATACAGGTATTTTGTTGGGGGGTGGGGGTCGGTGCTTTACCTATTTATTTTGCATCTTTACTGATAAAAAAAGCAGAGTCTGGTGTTTGAAACAGAGTCGGTCGGGTTAGCGGAAACACAGCTATTTTTTTACGCCTAAGGCCTTGCTGAATGTACTGTTATGTAACTAGCAAACAGCAAATGCTAAACTCTGGCAGTGCGACATTGCAGAAGACATCATTACTGTAATCTGTATGTCATAAGTTTTATTTTCAAACATTTGAGATAATTAGCTAAGGCAAAAACACACGACAGTGCTCAGAACCCCAGAACTGGTATAAAGTTATCGTTACTGTAACGCTTACACTTTTAGGTGAAGCAATTTGGCCAAACCTGCTTTACCTCCTTCTGGAAAGTGGTCTTCTTCTGGGGAAATTATTTCCTGTTAGAATATTAGACTTTTTTTTTTCAGAATGGCCTTGTTGCGCTGCAAAGCCAACAGAAAGTCTGTAATCACAAAATTTGTCTCCCTTGTAAAACATGGCGGAAATTTACTAGGTGTATTTAGTCCTTTAACAAACAACTTTAGGAAGACAGTTTTATCGAAAGTCAGACAGAAAGAAACACAGCATACGTCTTTAAAGACGATCCAGGTTAAGCCGCATTATCTTGCTGCATTGCTTTACCAAAATCTAACATTACGAAAACATATATATTGAAACCAAAAAAAAAGGAAAATTTTCAGATGAAAAATTCTGATATTTTTCATATTTCTGCTCACAACATAGTTTGTGGGCCTCGCCGAGGCGGTTCTAACGATTACCCACAATCCATGTTTTCGAGCAAAAAAAAAAAAAAAAAAAATAATGATAATAATTAATAGCCCTGTAAACCCCAGTTTTACTATATGAAATTATATAGGTATGATTTCTTGATGGATTATGCTTTGACTTCAAGTGAAGGTTAGACTATGCTACTGCCACTTGTCATTCTGTTTATACCGAGTGGACTCCTCTATATTAAACCTTTGAACCGGTCTATTACCAGTAGGTGTTAGGTTAATTTTTTATTACTATCCTGTTTTATAGTAATTTCTGTATTTAATGCGAACAGTGTAGACGTGATCAGACACCGCATTCTGCTACGTCTGATCTGGCTTTACACTGTTTGCCAGTGTCCCTTGTAAGGGACGCTAGGCATAAATGAGTTGATTTGTAATAAAACAGATATTTACCTGTGCCCACCTCTACCAACGCGTTACATTTCCCCTTTTTCTAAAAATTGTGTAATGCCATTTTTGATTCAGTCCTAAAGCGAGGCATTGTAAAATATAACACCTTTTTTTCAGCTTCCAACTGCGTGTTTCCTATCCTACACCTTAACTTTACATTCGATTGGTATATGAATGAATGCAGTAAGTTATGAGATATACCCAGCTAGCATTCTTTATAAATCTATAGCGGGCCGTTATCGGCCCGCCAGCTACCCTGACGGGCCGATAACGGCCCGCTATAGATTTACAAAGAATGCTTACTGGGTATTTTCATATAAATTTACGGAAACGAATGGAGCCTGTGTATAGATAGGATATAATGCATCATTTTCAACAGAACGTGTTTTAGCAAACTTTTAGCTACTCGTATGTTTTGTCTCTTTATAATAACCTGTTTAAAAAAGTTTGGATTTGCTACAGCAAACTGTAATTGATATCAATAACCTCTGTATTGTTTATTAAAGCAACTAATTGAACTTCATTTGTTATTCATTTGTGAAGATCCACTCTACAAAGCGTTTGTATTGATAACGTGTCTATGTAATGTAATTTATAGAAAAAGTAAGGGTATATACGAGATACATTATCAAACGAACTTTTCAGACTTATTTTCAGTTTTAAACCGAACTCTTCTACCACAATTCTTTGGACCGGTCAGTTTCTAATAGTAGGGTGTCTGGTTAGATTTTAGTATATGTTTTATAGAAATTCCTGTATCTAATTCTAATAGTATAAACCCTGATCAGACGCCGCGTTCTGTGGTGTCTGATCTGGGTTTGCACTGTTTGCCATTATCATTTTAACAAATTTGGTAGACCTTGTTTTTTTACCATATATGGGCATGGTAGCCTCCTGTTCAATGGTGCAGAACCATTTGAACAAATTGTCAACATCCCTTCGACAGAAGGTCCGATGTGAAATCTGAAGAAAATGGGTCAAGCGGTTTCAGAGAAGAAGAAGTTTAAAGATTTCATGATTCTATACCTATATATAGTCCAGGGACAAGGGCAGATAACCCCAGGGGATGCAAAGGTTTGATCCTAACTAAAAAGTTTTACTACTTTATTCATACATTGTAAGTTTCAGCCATTAGTCTTAAAATTCATGTTGAAAAAATGATTTTTCAACTTTTCCCCCATACAAATCTATAGGGACGCAAATTTGACCTTGCAGTAAAAAGGTCAAAGGCAACCTACGATCATCATTTGAATAAACTTAGTAGAGCTTGAGACAGCGATGCTATATACCAAGGTTCAGCCCCAAAGCTTTCTTGGTTCTAGAGCACAACATTTTAAGTGTTTGTTTTTTTTCATATATAGACATGGTGGCCATCTTGTTCAACGGCGCGGAACCATTTGAACAAATTAGCAATGCCCATTCAACAGAAGGCCCCTTGTGAAATCTGGTGAAAAAAGCTCAAGTAGGTTCAGAGAAGAAGACATTTAAAAATTACACAATTTTAAACACATATATATATAGAGCCAAGGGGCAAGGGCAGATAACCCTCAGGGGACAAAGTTTTGATTATAACTAAAATGTTTTACTACTTTAATGACACATTGTAAGTTTCAGCCATTAATCTTTAATACATTTTTGTGAAAATGACGTTTAAACATTTACCCCATATAAATTCATGGGGAAGCAAATTTGACCTTTCCATACAAAGGTCAAAGGTCAACCTGCGATCATCGTTTGAACAAACTTGGTAGACCTTGAGTCCTCGATGCTGTATACCAAAATTAGCCCCAAAGCTTTCTTGGTTATGGAGAAGATTTGTAAGTGTTTTTACCATATAAGGGCATGGTGGCCATCTTGTTCAATGGCGTGGATTAATTTGCAAAAAAGTGGCAACACCCTTTCAACAGAAGGCCCTGTGTGAAATCTGGTGAAAATTGCTCGAGCGGTTTCAGAGAAGAAGACATTTAAAAATTACACAATTTTATATATGTATATAGCCCAGGGCAAGGGCAGATAACCCAATGGAGACAAAAATTGATTATAACTAAAATGTTTTACTACTTTAATCACTCATTGTAAGTTTCAGCCATTGGTCCTTAACACTTTTTGAGAAAGTGACTTTTCAACATTTTCCCCATACCTTGCCGTGAAAAGGTTAAATGTAAACCTAGGGTCGTCATTTGAAAAAAAACTTGGTAGACCTTAAGCCCTAATACTATATACCAATATTCAGCCTTGAAACTTCCTTAGTTCTGGAGAAGAAGATATTTAAGTATTTTTACCATATATGGGCATGGCGGTCATCTTGATTAGCGGACCATGATTATTTGAATCAATTTTCAATCCCCCTTTAACAGAAGGCTCCACATGAAGTTTGAAGAAAAATTGGCCCAGGGGTTTCAGAGGAGAAGTCGTTCAAAGATGTGGACGGACGGAAGACGATGGACGACGGACGGCAAGTAATCACACTAGCTCAGCCTAAGCCGTCGGCTCAGGTGAGCTAAAAAGATAACAAGATTAAAAAAAATCTTATTTCTCCCAAAAAAAAAAAAAAAAATCATACGCTTATGAGTACACACAACATATGTTATTTATGGAGACATGAAATAAAGTATCGCTCGATTATGGTTGCAAAGTGTCTTAACTATAGCGGTGTTTTAGACTTTCATTAGAGTTGAGAGACGAAAGAAAACTATATATCGTAATATTAAAACAAAAAGTCGTACCAAAATAATTTATTGAAGCGTTATGATCCAATCATATGATGTATCAGTCTCATATTTCTTTGTTGAAAGTTCGCGGCTTTTCTCTAGCTTAAACATTCAATTTGTAATTAAAAGCAAAAAGCCCTGATCAGAGTAAGCAGCCCAATGCGCAGAGTAGGTTCTTTACTGTTCCAATATGCCTTAGCGTCTCCTCAATTATGGTATAGGCAAAACCCAAGCTATTAAACTGGAGTTTTAAATTATGACCAAAGACGATGGACATCAAGGCGGTCCTTCTTTGTTTTATTATTGTATGTCGGCTATTGCAATTCTGCTGCTTGTCTTGGCGTTAACTGCTCTTCATCTCCTCATCTCAAGAAATGAGAAACAAATCAACATGTTTTGGTTGCATTACGAAAACACGCCCATCCAAATATACATATGTATTGAAAAATTACAACCAAAAAAGGAAAATTTTCAATTAAAAAATTCTGATATTTTGCTTATTCCTGCTCAAAATATAGATTGTGGGTACTCGTTAAAACCGCCTCTGCGTTTTGCCTTTTGCATATTCCTGCTCAAAATATAGATTGTGGGTACTCGTTAGAACCCACAATATATGATTTTTAGCAAAATAAGAAAAATAATGTATACCCCTGTAAACCCCAGTTTTACTTCCTAAAAGTGGAGTTTAAGAGGGTCAAAATTATATAGGCGTGTTTTCGTGATGGGAAAAAAGGCTTATCTTGGGCCTTAGCAAATAAGTATCTCGTACTAGGTGTATACAGGTAATATTGTGCAATGCTGAACTGAATTGATATCGTCTTATCTTTCTTCTGCAAACATTTTAAAAGATAGATCATTTAAGGCAGTTATTTTTGCAATTTATCACCGCGACATGCCATTCAATCTTTCTAAATGTATCCATGCTGTCACAATTTTACTAGGAAAATGTTTATGCAGCAATAAAACTTGTGAAATGAGCTCATAGACGGCATCACAGAGACTAAGTGCTTGGTTTACGGCAATCTGTGTTTCAGTTACTGCTCATTACGAAAACACGGCTTTTCAATTAGATTGAAAATTTCACCGCCAAAAACTGAAAGTTTTCAGATAGAAAATCTGATATCTATTATCATATTTCTGCACAAAACATAGATTTGGGTGCTCGTTAGAACCGCCTCGCGGAGGCGGTTCTAACGAGTACCCACAATTTATGTTTTTGACCAGAAATAAGAAACATAATGTATACCCCTGTCAACCCCAGTTTTACAACATAAAAGTGGGGTATAAGGGGGTAAAAATTATATAGGTATGTTTTTGTGATGTAAGGGGAGCTCGTTTAAACTCTGCCACATTTTACATGGTTTTGTGACTACCCGTTTGCTTTTCTGTACACGAGTTCCCTTCAGGTAAAGGGTCTGCACTATAGGGACTGAATTTGCTCCCTTTAGGAACACATTCTTTTCTTTACATAGAGTTGAACTTTCTTCAAAAGGGAAGAAACAAACATTTTGACAGAGTTACCTGTCCTGGAATTGTGCCCACCTTAAATTCAACTTAATTGACAAACGAAACCATTGAAAGAAATATGTGTTGATAAATAGACCGTGGTAATGCCGACTACATTTCTATCTAGAAAGGGTTCGGTCATCAATAGCTTATGCCCTGGTTATCAGCCATGGTCAAGCACCGGGCCTAAACAAAAACAATAAAGCTACACAGGAAATGCCAGAAGCGTGGAGTACGGCATTTTCTTTCGTTATTTGGACCACAATTTTTTTTTTTTTCATAGATAGCTTAAATGTAGTAACACAGTTGTTTTACAACCGAATGAACACTTTTTTTTCTATTTTAAACGAGTAAGAAAAATACCTAGTTTCCAAAATTACAAACAACAGAGATATTAACAATTGTAGCAAAACTAAATAAGAGGTAAAAAAACGCATTGAAAAAAAATACAAGTGTTAGGTCAACAGAATGTTCTTTCATCCGTGATGAAACCGATTTATTTATTTATTTATCTATTTATTTTTTATTTATTATTTATTTATTTATTTTTACTTATAGATACTTCCTTATATAACTACGCAACTGAGGACTAAGTCTTATAAACTTACTCAAAGATATATGTTATCCTGCGAAACATTTGTTTTAACGCTCAGAAGGCTGGGTAAACATTTCAGCAGATAACATTTTAAAATATTTTTTTCGTATTTTTCCCAGAAAGTAGACTTTGACATTTCAAACAAGGAGACGAGTTGCATAAAATGTCAAAGTTTATCATCAATTTGTCACCTGCTGAATCTGCCCAGACAGTAGTAAAGGTTAAATCTATTTAAGCATGTCATTATAAGCATTTTTTTCTCTCCTTTTCACCTCTGTATTGATTGAAGATGATTTATGTTAGTTAAAACTTCAAACACAGTCAGACATGAAAGGGGTAACGGAGGTAACAATCAATAACTCATACACCTTAATTACCATATGAACCCTAATATTTCAGCAGCTTTGCGTGCTAAAACAAAAGCAAAAGGTGCTATTTGATCTGGGTCTGCTTTGTTTGCGATACAATGGCCACTGTTTGAAATACATTGTACATCACCAGGTATACCCTAAATATGTTTGACTGTTTAAATCATCTACCTGTACTAATTCCAAAATAAAACAAACTGTAATATCAGGCCTGAGCAAACAATGTAGACACAGCTGAGATGCCGCAAAATGCAGTGTCTTATCAGCATCTTAACTGCTTGTCCCTCATCCAGCTGTTTTTAGACACCTTAAGTAGTAAAATATGCTTATTCAAATTTTTGGATAAGTATGCAAGAATTTAAGGCGTAGGCATATTAAGGATAGCTGAGGTAATATTAGGCCTGAACAAACAAGGAAGATGTAAATCTGACGCTGAATCCGGAGTTTAATCAGGGTCTACACAGTTAGCGCCTCATCATCCAACAGATTTTAGCCAACAAGGAGTTAAATGGTTTTGATCAAGTTTTAGGGTGAGTATGCTAAGGAGTAACCCATTATAGACTGAAAGAAGTCCCCAACACTATATCTTGGAATATTCTAATTTCAATTCGTTCTGCGGAGTCTTATGTAGGTATGCACTGTTTTGTCAATTGGCCTTTTAGAGGTCTCTAGACTACAGTTGGTTAAGGTCCCCGAATAATAGGACTTCAAAGTAGAATTCGCTGATCATGTGCATAACGTGTTCCGTCTAGGTTATTTTATATAAATAGAATAACATTGGTCACATATAAATATGAGCTTCTGTGTGAGAAAACATACCTCCTGATATGTGCGCAAAGCGGAGACCCAAACCAGCCCAAAAAGCGCCCAGTAAAGATTCATTTCAGACTCTGCGATTGCGCAGGCTAAATTGAATCTTAGCTGGGTGCACATGTCCGAAGGATTGTTTTCTTCCGTTGAGGCTCTTTTTAACCTTTGTCCTGCTGAATAAATTAAGATACCACGCCCACTTCTAATTTTCAGCCAATCAGATTACTTTATCCTGATTTTTGCTATAAATTCACATATATAATGGCAAACAGTGGAGATCCAGATCAGTGAAGAAGCCAACTGATCTGGATTTACACTTTTTGCAAAGGCAGGGTATATCCGGGTTCAGCAGCCAAAAGAGTTAACAGTAGCACTACAAGTAATAGTACGTAGGTTCTATCAGCAAATGCAAAAGTATTTTTTATCTTTCACAAAAAAAAAGTAAATAATGACATTTCTTTGAGACAATTTGAATGAAATGTCAATCCTTATATCATACGGATTTTAAACTGTTGTCTGCTTTTAATTATAACAAAAAATACACTTTTAAATTAATCTTTATCATCTGAACCACTGAAGTACGATTGCGCAAAGTTAGACTCTGCCTTTTTTAGTTTGTGGTTAAATATTTGGTTGACTAAACAAAATATTTTCTGAAATATTGCTGAGATGTAAACATAGGCCTTAAAAGAAACGATTCTTGTAAACCGAATTAAGGCAAACTCTCTATTTTACCACTTTATATCATAAAAAATGTAAATCGGGATGGTGGTGAGTTGGGAGGCTCAGAAATTATGGAGAAGTGTAAGCGCCCGTAAAACGTTTTTTTTTTTTTTTTTGTTGTTGTTGTTTGTTTGTTTTTTTTTTTTTTTTTTTTTTGTTTGTTTGTTTGTTTTTTATAACATTACGAAAACACGCCTATACAAATATATTGAAAATTTCACCTCCAAAAACTGAAAATTTTCACATAAAAACCTCTGATATTTTTCATATTTCTGCTTAAAACATAGATTGTGGGTACTCGTTAGAACTGCCTCGGCGAGGCGGTTCTAACGAGTACCCACAATCTATGTTTTTGAGCAGAAATAAGAAAAATAATGTATACCTCTGTAAACCCCAGTTTTACTATATAAAAATGGGGTTTAAAGGGGGTCAAAATTATATAGGCATGTTTTCGTGATGATGATTTGGCTGATTGATACAATAAAAACAAAATTAGACACGCTGAATACAAACACTGAAGTAAATGCCCTTGCCCTAGGAAATTGGTGGGTGGTTGTTGAAAAGATATGATTCCAAGTATATAAGCATGCAGATACCTCTTATCAATGTCGCATGTACAGTACATGTTACTGCAGAGCCCCTTCATATGAAATATTGTACCTTTCAATCACTAAGAAGGAAAAAAAGTAACCTTTCCAACAATCCATTAGTTTAACAAATTATTAGACAATGAGTTAAATTTATATATAGTATGATCAATCATTTTTAAAGCATAATTTTCCATATAAATTTATAAATATTTGAACTGCAATGTCAAAACTGGTACCTGCGGACATGTGCTCCTAGCTAAGATTCAGATCAGCCTGTGCATTTGCGCAGTCTAATCAGAATCTTCCATGTGCGCATTATGGACAGCGAAGGATGCAATGTGTCTTCAAGACTCTGATCAGACAGCGCGAAGGCACAGGCTAATTTGAGTCTTCGTTAGGCGCATATCTCTAAAAGTACGTTTTGTCACGTTTCGGCTCTTTTACTACACTGTTGTTAATTTTGACTTTACAACAAAAAACTTTTTAATGGTACGACTGATACTGGCATGACATTAGTTTCAACACTGATACTGACATTTCAGTGCGTTCAATATATTTCAGATTTTTTTTTTCTGTGTGTGTCATGATTTAATCCAAAACTTTTTGTCGTAACTACCTATGCACAAAATGTTTTATTTTATATATAAGACTAAGTTTTTAAAAAATGAAATATTTTCTTTTTTCCCATAGTAAAAAAATGATAACTAATTGTGCAAAAATTGATAGGGTCTGTAGATTTGAGGCAGGTTTTCAAGAAGTTTCAGTTGTAAAACAATTGAAGGTGTCACAGTATTATTGTGGGAATCAGTTATTCAATTTTTTTCAGATAAAAACTAAAAAAAAAAACAAAAAAAAAAAAAAACAAAAAAAAACAAAAAAAAAAACAACAAAACAACAAACAAAAAAAAAACAAAAAAAAAAAAAAACGTTTTTCAAGTGATGCTGAAAGGATAGTAGAGTCTTTCAACATGTAAAGCTTTCATGCCAAATTCGACTCATTTTCTTGTAAGATCTGTATTTAGGATACTAATTTATTTCACTACAATTCATGAAATTTAATAAGACATTACGTTAACAAGTCTATGTAATGTATATCCATCCCTATGTGGCACCATAATATAACGTGAAAACGGTAGCTTTAGGGATCTACTTTGTTAAGCGGATTATGCGTACTTTTTCTTTAATCAGCTTACATGTACATGTAGCAAATTGATATGTTTTGTTTTCTTGCAACCTATTTTACTGCATGAGTCTGTCTTACTTTGCTTAATAGCGAAACTATTCCTCATTTCCCGTACTATACGGGGAAAACGCCATGACTTACATAACTTTAGATAATAGTGGTTGGTCCCATTACCGTCAAATGTTATCTTTATTTGTACGTGTCTCCATGTGCATGCGTACAGGTATGTTTGAACAATCATTACGTCACGTTTTGCTTAACGCCCACTCGCCCACCTATGCCCGCTTAAATGCACTGTTAGCTAATAGTATTGATTAACGAGCCATATGACGTACATGATTGTTTTCTTGAAAACATCGTTAGCATAACAAACACGGATAGGAAACTTCATAATCGGAGCCAGTGGCTCTGATAAGCAAATGTTGTGTGCGTCTTCCGGAGCACGTGTGGCTCTGAATATAGCGGCTGAAAAAAGTAAACAAAAGAGGTAGGTCAGTCACTCGTCGAAAGAATCAGTTTTTGTGGGGTAGTTTTTCTCAAAAAGGAGAATGATATGCTGCTCTCAATTCTTTTAACAGTTTTCTCATCTAACAGATAGTTTGTAAATGTGTACGATCTCGTCTGGATTACTTGTGGCGTGGGCTGATCGATGCTGAATAAACTGATCGTCGAAGGTTCAGCGACGCTATTCCCGGTTATTTTTTTATAAAATGCATAATATGCGTCGGACTGTTTGGCATTTTGTATGTGTGAAATGATTGTTTGACCTGTCTCACTTACCGAAAAATAAAAATTGGCAACAAACTAATGGAAATGGAGGGCAAAAAAACAATGGCTCCGATGGTGTAGGGCGGCTCTAAATATATCGGTCGGCTCTGATAGCTGAGGGTTAATGTATCAATAGATAAAAATTTGCAAGATGAAGAAATAACCCATATGGCAGACTTCTAGCAAGAACAATTCCTTAGAAAGCTAAAACAAAATAAATTTGTGAGACAAAAAAAATTGAAACATGAATTGGTCGATATGATACTCTAAAACTTCTCCCAACCGCCATTCTTGTAATTATTTATGGTGCTTGGTTATCCCCTTAGATTTCATTCTGAGTGTTTATGGAAGAAAAGTGTCTACGTCTAGATCGCTTGTTCAGAGTTTTAAAACATTATGTATGTCCCTATCCCCTATCATACATAGTTACCCCTACCGCTAAAACGAGACCACAAAAATTGCACCTGTGACGTGACCGATTTCATCGCATATCTTGAAACAGAAAAATCCACGTAAATCCACTACCAGAGGCCATAATCAGTTTCTGTGCTTGTTTTGATAAGGTTGTACGTCCCCGTCAAGACATTTTAGAGCAAAAATCAACTGTTACAGTACAGAATAGATGTCCAAAGATCAGAAGAGACAAACGTTGTTGCAAGGCTCTAATACTCGCAACTGGACAGAGACTGTCTTTTATAATAATAGTTCTGCAAACATTAGCCCTCAGCTGTCAGAGCCGACCGATATATTCAGAGCCGCTCTACACCATCGGAGCCATTGTTTATTTGCTCTCCATTTCCATGAGTTTGTTGTCAATTTTTATTTTTCGGTAGGTGAGACAGGTCAAACAATCATTTCACACATAAAAATGCCAAACAGTCCAGGCGCATATGCATTTTAAGAAAAAAAAAAAAAAAATAAAAAAATAACCGGGAATAGCGTCGCTGAACCTTCGACGATCAGTTTGGTTTAAACATATCTTATTATCCAAATATTACATAACACTATACATTGTAGCACATAAGAAATAGGATCAGAACGAAAGTATGACTACTTATTTAGTTCTTCTCCTTAACAATTACAGTTGTACAAATAGTGACGGAAAAATGTTAAACAATATAGATCTCAATTTGTGGATGTGAATTAAGGATGCAGATTTGAAAGAAGAAAAAAAAAACAAAAAAAAAAAACAAAAAAAAAAACACACACACACAAAAAAAAAAAAAAAAAAAAAACACAAACAAATATATATATATAAAAAAAAAAAAAAAAAAAAAAAAAATATATATATATATATATATATATATATATATATATATATATATATATAAAGAGCAATGATAAGATAACGAAAGCAATAAAAAAAAATAATAATTATATATATATACTTGAAATGACAGTAAGGTCAGAATATCAATTAAAGAGCCATAACTGTTAACTGGTTCATACTAATGCCACTTCTAAGGCTGATAAAATCAGTCGTAGAAGTCGCTTTAATATATCACAAGACCTTAAGGGATTTTAATAAAAACAATTGGGGGGGGGATAAGGGCAGCGCTTCCCTGGTAAGTTTCCCACAGAATCTACTAACGTTTCAATAGAGAGTTGCATGTACAGAACATTGTATTTAAATGGCTTCAACAGTTAAAAGCGTTTTGTGTCGCTTATATACTTTTGGACTTTTTCAAATATAAGAACATTTGTTGTGTATGGTAAAGAGGCATCTCCATATAGTAGAAGATTAAGCGATATTGTTTGATACTCTGATACAGCGTTAAAGAGTTCGTTTCTCTGTGCGGTGTACAAGGGACAACAAAGTAGATAATGGTGCGAATTTTCTACCTGTCCACAGTGTCAAAATGGAGATTCAGTTATATTTTTGGAGTAGAGATCGCTGTTTAAGCTGCTACATTTTGTTCGGAGACGTGTATGCAAGATTTGTGTTTTCCTATTGCCTGTATAGAAATATTTTGGAATAGACGTTCTGTTGCGGTTTAAATAATTCTTGAAAGAAGTAACCGAACTGGAACGTTTTGCTTCATCGGACAAGTCGTTCCATTTTCTTACCACAGATGGTAGAAAAGACTGAAAATATAGATTAGTTCTAGCGTGAATAGATTGTAGGTTATCTGCATTTCGGAGGCTGTATTGGGATAGATTGTTTATTGACTGTGGTACTAAAGAAGAAAGATCAGTTTATTCAGCATCGATCAGCCCACGCCACAAGTATATCAGACGAGATCGTTCACATTTACAAACTATCTATTAGATGAGAAAGCTGTTAAAAGACTTGAGAGCAGCATGTAATTCTCTTTTTTGAGAAAAACTACCCCACAAAAACAGATTCTTTCGACGGGTGACTGACCTACCTTTTTTGTTTACTTTTTTCAGCCGCTATATTCAGAGCCACACGTGCTCCGGAAGACGCACACATCATTTGCTTATCAGAGACACTGGCTCCGATTATGAAGTTTCCTGACCGTGACAAAGTTGTGAGGTCAATGCTGTATTAACCCATTTTCGTCTGGAGAGCCCCAAAAGAGTATGATGCAAACAATGCAGATCCAGATCAGCAGCCGCAAAATGCGGCGCCTGATCAAGGACTCCCCTGTTTGCAAATATTTTAGCCATATGTCTCTAGAAATATCTTAGTCACATAGCCTGCATACCTAAAACTGAAAATCGACTCTTCCAATACAAAGTATGGGGAATTTATCAAGTCTAAAACGGGTAAACACGATTTTTTTTTTTTTTTTTTTTTTTTTTTTTTGTTAGCATTGAGTAAAATTAGGCCGATAGTTTGTATGTCAAAATGTTAGTGACTGTTACAATGGACACAGGAAAAGTTAAACACATTTTTGTGTAATACATTCGAAAATCGTATGTTGAGACTTTATACATTCACTTAATACTGACAGTGAGACCTCTTTAAACTCCAAGTTTACATTCCAGTGCCGGAAAACATTCAACTCAGAATGTTCTACTAGATTCTACAGCTGTTTGTATAGTAACATGGCTGTTACTGCATCAACAATAACACAGTAGCGCCGGAGTACAACATTTCCTACAACATTGCATGTGCGCCCAGCGAAGAACCAGATAAGTCGGCGCATCCACAATGTCCGATTAGAATCATCGCAGGGCTTTCTACGCGGGCTGATCTGAATCTTCGCTGGGCGCGCATGCAATCTTGTAGGAAATGCTGTGCGCCTACATACTTACATGTATGAACGGTTGGTACCAGCGCTGTATCCGTTGGTCTGTATGCTTTTCCTTAACCCTTTGGTGCCTAGTGCCTCTATAAAAGGGACATTGGCAAACAGTGCAGACCCAGATCAGACGCCGCAGAACGCGGCGTCTGATCAGGGTCTACACCGTTTGCATTAAATACAGGAATTTCTGTATAACATGGTTATAATAATAAAACTACCAGACAATCCTTTAATTAGTAACGGACCTGTCCAAAGACGTCAGGTAGAAGAGTCCACTAGGCATAAATGGGTTAAAGTGTCACAAGACTGATAAATGGTTGAAATGTTAAATAGAATTACCTTATACACCCGCCGAGCCTAGCCTCGAAAACTGCATCGAAATAGCATTAATCTATTTACAAGTTATGGCATTTCAGAGCGTTTTTTTTTTTTTTTTTTTTTTTTTTTTTGTTTGTTTTTTTTTTACATGGCATAATTTTGTAAAATATGAACATTTCAATTTTTGCTACGAATTGTTTTCTTTCCCGCACTGTAAAAATATTTTGTAGATTTTACGGTAAATACTGACAACTGGCTGCCAACGCCTTTACCGTATTTTTTTACGCGGGGCCGTAGAACTTTTGCAGAAATTACCTCATAGGATGGGGTAAAGATACGGTGCGTTAGTTCACATCCTTACTATGTCCTAAACGTTACATACCTTGCCCTATACTACCCTATCCTGCGTAAATCTTACTGTAAATAATCTACAGGTGCCTGTAAAATTTACGGTATCTGTACTGGTAGCCAGTTGCCAGGATTTACCGTAAAATCTACGGGATCTTTTTAAAGTGCACAAATCACTATTTTCTGTTATTATACAGCGGTTGACCTTTCAATGTAAAATGCCTATAGACCATCAGTTTATACTTTGTACCATCACCCTGCGACATTTTTTTTACTGTCACATGCACAAAACTGATGCACAGTTAACTGTTTGCCAATCCGATTTTTTTCTTCTTACACGAAAGCTGAATAGAAATTCGATTAAGATTTGCACTAAACAGACCAGTTGTCGATTAAGAATCACAAACATAAGTCATAAATTACGATTCAGAGCATATTAGAGCAAACATGAAATAGCTTGGTAGATACTTAACACCATAAATAAACAGTCAATAAGGACATACATGTATTTACTGACGTCATTAGCATTATGTTGGTAACATTGCGCTAAAGTACCGTAGCCTAGGGGAATGATAAACATTGCTACTCGTTGGGGTACTCTTTTGATCACTCTATTATTTGTGGAAAAGCCAAATTCATTTTATATGAATAATACTTATCATCGCTATTTTCCCATATTGTAAAGCAGATTGTATTTAGTTTTTATGTACCTTCAAGCTTTAGTCTTCGCTGTCCGCCTGAATGCAATCATACAATTATGTAGAAAAAGCTATGCCCCTGCTTATTGTTTTGTTCTGCTTCTTCTGTAAACATTTTAAACAAATGAAGCTTTGACTGACTGCGCCCTCATACCATTTCATTGAGTACCTTAATTACGAGTACATACTACGAGTATGATAAAACATTACGAAAACATGCCTATTTAAATACACTGAATTTTACCACCAAAAATCGTAAAATTTTCAGACAAAAATTTCTGATATTTTTCATATTTCTGCTCAAAACATAGATTGTGGGTACTCGTTAGAACCGCCTCGATGAGGCGGTTCTAACGAGTACCACAATCTATGTTTTTGTGCAGAAAAAAGAACAGTGATGTATACCCCTGTAAATCCCAGTTTTTCTATATAAAAGCGGTGTTTAAAGGGGGTTCAAAATTTTATAGGCACGTTTTCATGATGATTGACTGCGCCCTGATACCATTTCATTGAGTACCTTAATTACGAGTTCATACTACATTTTGTACGAGTATGATAAAATAACATATTTTTTTCTTTCTTCACATCAATCTTTCTGAACAAAAGTCCACACATTAATTTTCCCAATACGCATCATTTATTTACCCATTACTCTTTTTCTTCTTGATCTATCATACTTACTTCCATTTTCTAAAGGCACACAAACATATGAGCCAACACATGACAAAACCAACAAACGACATGTGGGCCCAGCGAAGACTCAGATCAGCCTGGGCATCCGCCTAGTCTGATCAGAATCTTTGCTATCCGCATGAAGAAACTTTGGATCCTTAGCTATCTACTGAGCGCACAGCGAATACTCTGCATACATGTTATATCTTACACTGTGAGATAAAATCTCTCAGAATTTGGCCCATCTGGAAAGTAATTCCTATAAAAAATTCAAATCTCACAGAATTTTCAGACCATTTTACAACAGATTTTATGAAGAAATCATTATAAATCACACACTGTTGTGGTTTTCACAAACTTCTTACATGAAAACGAAAGACTTTCGACTACATTGGGACCTCCAAAGTGATATTTAAGAAAATCTCACAAAATTTTGTCAAATCTTCTTAAAATTTTGCCTTATCTTACAGATTTTAGTCCACAGCTTATGGCTGTGTGACTCTGATCAAACTGGGCGGATATCCAGGCTGATCTGAGTCTTCCCTGGGCGTACAGGCCTTGTTTTAGTGTTGTCATGCGCTGGCTCATATTTTGTACTGTAAGCAATGCATTTTTGGGAGCGTGCGTGTGTTGTTTGCCCGTGCGTCTGGTATTTTTGTTGTTGGTGCTGTCGCTGCTTTTGTTGTCATTGTCGCTAAAGATTGCTTCTTATTTCTAATTGATATACTCTGCTTGAGCCTGCTGACAAATGCAGTTGCCTGTGTGTACGTGCGTGAGTATGTGTGTATGTTAAGGCCCTGTGCGGGGTGTGTTTGTTGATTTTGCTGCTACTATTGCTGTCATTATTGTAGCTTTACAGTGTTCAATATAACATGAAGACAATCACCATGTTGGCAAATGTACGTTTTCTAGACCAACTGTTTCCCATTAATACACAGCAAAAGCAGATGTATGCACAGGCCCAACATTAGCGGATTTTCAGAATTATTCAAACCATAATTTCAATGTACACGTATTAGATAGACCTGCCGTATTAATAAACTAATAACCAGTATTGCGTCATTGTCTATATATTATATAGTGGAAATTTCGTGATTTATATAGATCTGGAAACTAAGGGTGTCACAACGAGTCTTTATTTCTAAAAAAACGTATATTCTTCGTAGTCATTATAATCACCTCTACCTTCTGATGAGTAACACGACTCCTGTTTTCATTGAGATCTGGATCAAATACAGTTGCAGTATAAAGAAGACTCCAAAATTACCAGACTGTGCGCTTTTAAAGATGTGTGCGGTAATTAGGTCTCATATGCCATCTTCAAAATAGTGTTTATGCACAGAACGAAGTTCCAAAAAGCCCGCGTTTCTGATCATGGCCGTCGTTGACCTATTAGAGAAACTTAATGATGAATCGCAAAGACCCTACACAGACGTTGCGAATGCTCGAGCTGATCTGATCAAATTTTGTTCACATTATACAAATTCAATATTACGACATCACGAAAACATACCTATATAGTTTTGACCCCCTTAAACCCCACTTTTATATAGTAAAACTGGGGTTTACAGGGGTATACATTATTTTTCATATTTCTGCTCAAAACATAGATTGTGGGTACTCGTTAGAACCGCCTCGCCGAGGCGGTTCTAACGAGTACCCACAATCTATGTTTTGAGCAAAAATATGAAAAAATATCAGCGTTTTTTATCTGAAAATTTTCAATCTTTGGAGGTGAAATTTTCTATATATTTGAATAGGCGTGTTTTCGTAATGCCTATTTCTCTTGATACTAAATGTCCACATATATATATATATATATATATATATATAAATATATATATATGTGTGTGTGTGTGTGTGTGTGTGTGTGTGTGTGTGTGTGTGTGTGTGTGTGTGTGTCTCGTTCACCCACCATATCATGTAGTGACATCAAGCGTATGCACGAGTACACATCAGGCCCCGAGTTTACTAGTAAAACTTTTCATGCTCAACTCAGCTGAGTATGAAATTTGTCCTGCTAATGAATCTCAAATTACTAACAACTGCAAATTCTTTCTTGCTAAACATAGACATAGTTTAACATGAAATTTTCTCTGCTAATAAATATGAAAATGCCAACAAAAGTTGGCATTTTCATATTTATAAGCTGAGAAAATTTCATGCTCAACTGAGTTAAGTACGAAAAAAATGTTGTAAAAGACCCAGGAAACAGATTTCAGGTGTATTATCATACCTGTGGAGTTTGTTAACGTTACTTCATTTTTTGTAAATTCTGTCAAACATTTTTTGCTTCATTAGGATCTGTCACATTTTATTGCGATTATATGGTGATAATTTCGTGGTTTACATGACCCTAGTTAAGAGGGTATCACCGAGGCGCTTCTAATGAGTGCCCACAACATATATTTTCGAAGAGAAAGCAATCATTATTTTAGATGTAAATGCTTCTTTTCTAGAGCTTGGTCTAAGAGGTATGCAATTATCAAAGTTATGTTCACCTAATTGAAGGTTAATGCAACATGTTACTATCATTTTATTGCTGAAACAAAAAAAAAAAAGAGTATATATGACAACAGCTATTTATTTTGATTGATAAATCAGAAAATGTGTCATCAATTTTAATGCGGCCTAATTTCCGTACGGTATATGTCTTTAAATTGCGAACACTTAATTCCATCTCTTTTTGGTCTATTTTTTTTTCCTTTCTTTCTTTCTTTCTTTCTTTTTTTATACAGCTGTTTCTTAAAATGCTTAGTGTAATGTCAAACGATGCAGACTCTGATCCGATGTAGTCTGATCTGGGTCTACACTGTTTGCATATGCAATTTTGTTGGAAACTTTGAAATTTTAGGACATTTACTGTACATATAGTTTTGTTCTTGTTTTATGTTTATAGCGACAATATATCTAAGCGGCGTCAGGCGTCAATAAAAGAAAGGCCCCGTTGATGTATCAGATATCATAGTCACATTCGGGTGTATACTACAGCCTTGCCTTGCGGTTATATTTTTGTTTCAGGCTCAACTCAGCTGAGCATGAAATTTGTCCTGCTAATAAATCTCAACTTACAAACTATTGCAAATTCTTTCTTGCTACGAAACATAGCTAAGCATGAAACTCTCTCTGCTAATAAATATGCATATGCCAGTTATTGTTGGCATTTTTATTAGCAGAAAAAACTTCATGCTGAGCTAAGTTGAGCATTATACATTCATATGCCAGTTGTTGTTGGCATTTTTATTAGCAGAAAAACTTTTATGCTAAGCTTAGTTGAACATGATAACAACTGTTGTATATATATATATATATATATATATATATATATATATATATATATATATATATTACACTACAAGCAGAAAGCCAGAAAGCCAAAAGGACAGTTTCTTCCAGCTGGTTGCTTTGTTTTGCGTGGTTTGTAAAAATGTGTACTGTCCGCCTTAATTGTCCGTCTTTGTTCGTTTAGTACACTTGGTGTCATTGTTAGTGGGCTATGTTCTGTGATTGTGGCTTTTTCCGGAAATCTTCTTTACTATTTTGTAAGCATTCTAGATGCATTCATACATATATTTACATTGTTATTAAAATCGAATTCTGCTGGTCTTAATTCGGCTGAACTGTCGGCAAATAGCTGTTCATAATTAATGTTGTACACGTTCTTTGTTGTAAAATTTTCCGACTATACAAAACGGTTTTAATTGCATTGTATTTATCTATTGTAGTTTATGTTATTGCATTGTATTGTATTGTATTGTATTGTATTGTATTGTATTGTATTGTATTGTATTGTATTGTATTGTATTGTATTGTATGTATAAGAATACGTGATTGAAGCAGTTGTCTCAACTAATGTGCCATAAATAGTTAACTGAAATAAAAACCCTAAAATATCAAATGTCTTAATGTAAGCATTACGTCATTGATAATATACATGTACTATTATTTCCCTCAGCAAACAGAGTTTAGACGACATTTAATATACTTGTCTACTGCTAGAAAAACAGTACACAAACAATACGTAATTCATTGTCAAATGCCAAAATCATCAAGCTCGTTAGGCCTAATTTAATCATTTTAATATCACAAATTACAATCGTAATTTGTGTTTGGTTTGACAAATGAGTTTGAGCTTTGTTTTGCCCACAAAGCGAATATGGTGACGTTTACGTCGAATAGCAGTGACGAAAATAAAAGCAGCTTCTATTTTTTGTAGATTTTGTGGCAAGGTTGCGCAAACAGTACTGCAGTGGTATTACCCTTCACGAACAGACGAAGCTCTCCTGAATCTGCTATTTTTTTCCATTTACTGGTGTGTTCTTTGTTTCCAAAGGACACTTTACATAATATATATATATCTTCATTACAGCTGGTGTTAAGGTTCTAGTTTCTATAACAGGGAATCTCTTCATTATAAAAAGAGTTAAAATTGTTATTCCACCACCAATTAGCGTGAAATGTCTGATACACATTCATTGTGTTGTCCTTTACGATCTGCTTAATTCAGAGAAAAAAAAAAACAAATGACTAATTGCGACGAAAGAAAAAGAAGAAATTTTGGTTTTTAGTCATGATTCTAATTGTATTAAAATACGTATAGTATCAACTGCTTTACATAAAATTCAGTCGTTGGCACTGAAAATTGACTGAAAGTTTGGGTATTATTTCTGAGCTTCCATTTTTACATTAAGTGTCCATGCGGCCAAAAGGTCATAACCTCTGAAAAGTAGAAATGAAATGGTTCTGGTATGGTGGCTTAAATGTGCAGATGAATACTATTATAAAGCACAGATGTTTCCTGCCATTTCTATAAATAACACTTCAATGTAAGTTGGTTGCATTAATTTCAAAGGAAGACGAATTCTTTGAAAGAAAAATATTTCACAAAATTATGAAATCAATGACTTATTTCCCTTGTGTAATAAAGATCTATCAAACATGAATCATCTTCCTTGGAAATATTATTTCAGTTGCCTTGTTCTACAAGTTTTGTTGGATAATGGCGTTTTTTTAGTCTACTAGAAGAACTTCAAAATATATACATTGTAAAACGTTTACGATGACGGCCAGATGCCTGCCTAGACTATAAGTTTCATGACTATAAGCTAACTCATGAGCCCGCAGGCTCCAGTAAGCTACAGATTTCTTCTTTCAAACGACTTTATCTTCTTTTCTGTATTCTCACTACGAACAAGATGACCCATATTAGCTTTTTATTAGTTAATTCAATATTCAGGTATTCGTAGCTCTATTTACATCAGCCATTTCACATCTCCACGTTGACACACGGGTCTTCCGTACAACTTTCAACATAAACCATGTGTATTTATATTTGTTAACATATTTATTTCTAGACTTCCAAAGCACACTTACCCATTTGACGTATTTCTATAAAATCAAAGATAACAATCACCGATATCAAACTGTCTGCGTGTGATACTTATCGGACGCTATGATTCTTGTAGAATATTTGGCACGAACCTTCAAAATCAGTTGTTCGTGTTAAACCAGACCGGTTTCGCCTAACAAAATACACCATCTCTTGAGATCCGGTACCCATTTCTAGCAAGGTAAAAACATCACCTACTCAAACTGCGGGTCATACTGCTCAGTATGTAGTTACTGCCTGGGTAGTGACGATTCGGGTCTAAAGCGGTATGTCATAAGTTTGAACTGTTTATGGGTGACACGTTCAATGAAACACTCTCATTAGGACAAGCCGTTTCAGACTATCATGCTATGTCATTTCGCACCTGCAGTTAAGACAGAACTTTGTGTAACACCCTTGTTTACATGTGCACTAAAACTGCATGAATTTACTAATATTTTAATGTAATAGGCATGCATACCAAGTGCACAGAAAATGTCTACACCGTATATCTTATCACCCCACTTTGATGGTAAGGTTTTCTCTAGATTCGATGTAAAGAAGGTTTGAAAGAATATCCTTATTTTTTCTTTTTAATACATTTGTTTCCCTATTTTCACCTCTCTTTATGGAAATGATTTGCCAATTTTATAACCCCTTTTATAAAATACATGTATGTCTTCTTTTCTGAATAGAATAGAAGATAATAATATTCATCGGAAATCCTACATTTGTGTTTCGAATAGCTTCGATTTTCTGATAGCTAACATTCAAATGTATCACCTGACCATACATGGTCTGGTTACATTGAAGTATTGAAATTACTTCCAATTTTCAACCAGGATTGTTTTGACTCGAGCCACTTTGGTATTGTAAAATCAGAAATAGGTTCACAAAATTATGTATTGGGCATGAAACATTTGTTACTTACTGCATGTATGTAGTCTTGTTTGGTAATTTTTTTGTGATTTTCTGTAATGTTGCAGGTAAATACATGAGCTGTGACTTAAAATAACCGTTTGTTTCTATAGCGTAGAGTACCCCATTTGCAAATTGAAGCATCCTTTCTATATCCTTTAACAGAATTGGTGGAACAAGGGTAGAAGTTGCATTCCGATTACCTCGCTTGGGCAAGAGAGAGCTAATCTTAGTGCTTTTCGTACGTTTGTTCAATTTGCACTTGTTTTGTTTTGTTTGTTCTCTCTTCCTCTTGGTGTCTGGGACGGGGTGCGGTTTGTGATTGTGGCACTCCCTGGCCTGTTCTCTTATCTTTTTTTTTACAGCTTCCTTTACCGTACCTGCTCGGGTATGGTAGAGTATGAGTGTATCTTCATCCTATATCGGTAAAGTAGGATAATCTTTGATTCTATATACTTATAGGATGAGAGAACCAGTTTATTTAGGTAGTGGGCCATTATGACCTCTCACTCTATACACGTTGGCATAAATACCGTTAAAAAGAGTGTCTCAATCGGTATTCTGCTGTACCTCTCCACAGAGAGGTACAGCGGACCACGGCTGGAGATACTCCATCTAAAATACCGTCATCCTTACAAGTCAGTATTTACAACAGCGGGACCAGTTAATCTGCCGTCCAGCCATGGCCATACGTGAGTAGATATTTACTGGGACGTTAAACAATAATACAAACATACAAAATCAAATAATCTTGACCTGGGCCATTTTCATCTACGCCATTTTGGTAGAGGTCCGTTTTGACTATCATTCAAAACTGTATTCTGTTAAATGTTTATGTTATATATTTTATGTAAATGGAGAATAGCTTCGGTGTATGTAGTTTTTCCATTATAAATATTCTATCCTATTGTATTCAAAAGTTTGGAATAGGCCGAGCTGTCTTAGTTCGGTGTTATTTTGTATCCTTGTGATTCGGAAACCAGTGTCTTTCTCGTCGTTCTTTTTCCGGCGAAACAGCTGTGAAAACGATAAACGCTTACTACGCAAGATCGAAGAGAAAGTGCATGGACAGCTATGCAAACATGCAAACTTATAAAAACACTATGTAGTCACTGCCCTCCCAGGGCACCGGATAAGTGTTTCAGGACATGAAACGAAACCGACAAATGCTATTGGATTAACCTAAACATTCTTAAATTCAGGCAGGACCTTTGTCAGTACACTAGAGGAAAACAGGATATTGTTTAAACTACTAGCAAAAAGGAACGACCTTGTTTTTTCTTATTTTTTTTTTATTTTTTTATTTATTTTATTTATTTATATATTTTTTATTTTTTTAAATCTGTTTTGTTTTTTATATATTAGCTTTTCACAGATTTGTAAATGTTTTCACCACAGATGGTTTCTAAAGTGGAATCTGTTTTTCAGATAGATGTGTCAGTACAAATTTGAGACCAGAACGTTGCCACAGAATGTAGATCGTTGCACCTAGATTTACAGTTTGCAAAAGGGTATTCTTTTTATTGTGCAGAGATGAATGGGTTTAACGTATACATTATGTTCTCTTGTTTTTTGTTGTTTTTTTTTTGTTGTTTTTTTTGTTTTTTTTATAAACTAACACACCCATGAGACGTCTGAAACTTTATTTATGATATGAATAGATAAGCTACCTTTTGATGTGTTTCTGACTTCTCATCACGAAAACATGCCTATATAATTTTTACGCCTTTAAACCTCACTTTTATATAGTAAAACTGGAGTTTACAGGGGTATACAATATTTTTCTTATCTTGCAAAAAAAAACAAAAAACAAAAAAACATAGATTGTGGGTACTCGTTAGAACCGCCTCGCCGAGGCGGTTCTAACGAATACCCACAATCTATGTTTTAAACAGAAATATGAAAAATATCAGATTTTTTATCTGAAAGTTTTCCTTTTTTTTGGTTGAAAAATTTTCAATATGTTTGAATAGGCGTGTTTTCATAATGTCCACAAAATATATGCGCTTGTAATAAGCATTCGCATCATTTTGTTGACATAAAATATCATTTTTTTTTATACGCTTCTTATCTAGATCTATTTAAGCAATTTCACCTGATAATATGGAACCATGAGGAGTATGTTTTGGTTATTATGCAAATTCAGAGAGATGTAGGCAGTAAAAATCTTGCTAGAAATCAACACATTCTTAACTAACGGATGGGTTAAAAACTGCAAAGGCTTTAATATGATTTAACCCATATCTGGCCCCCCTGTTTTCACAAATTTTCAAAATCTGTAATTACCCGTTCTGGTCAAATTTATGGATAGAAGACACATAAAACTTTCCCAATAATATTCCTGATACCTGGAGAACTTTGTTTTGATGGTAAGGACAAAAATAGGCCCTGCATAGTCATTCAGAACAATTTTGTCATTCTTTATCATCTGTTTGGGTCTGAAACAGTCTCATCCCATGCGTGTACACACTTCATTTTTGTGTGCAATCTCGTTTTGTAGACACAAATATTAGATAAAAAACAGCTGTTTACCAAAATGAAATGACACCTATAGTCAACCTTCTCGGGAGAAAACAAAAATCTGCATTTTCATTAACAGAATTGCATCAAGATTTGTGAGTTATGCCCCCATGGTCATTTTCTGTAGATTGCAAGATTTCTGGCTTTATTTAAAAATCAGTCAGTACATCTTATCATATAACCATTTAATGCAATTTTTGTCAGCTTTTATTTTAAATACGTGTTGAAACTTTCCCTTACCCCTATATTTTTGCTGAAATTTGGTACTAATATACGAGGGCAAGTCAATAAGTAACCAGCCTATCCCATTTCCAATTGACCGAGACACCCAAGAATTTCATCCCTTGTTTCAATACATGTTTTAGGCCTGAGGGCAAAATTGCACCCTTATCGTGTCATCTACTCATAAGATATTGAATGTCAAACATGGCTAGCGATGCAAAAGTAAGCTTTTCGTAAAAAGTTGAGTATCTTGCTGTAATTCGTTACTTGTATTTGAAAGGGAAAACAGGTCAGGAAATACATTGTAAGTTGACCAATGTTTATGGGTCTTCTGCACCATCGTATGCACAAGTTAAATTCTGGGTTGGGGAATTCAAACGCAGTAGAACGTCTTTAGAAGATGAAACCAGGTCTGGACGCCCATCAGATGCCACAGGTGAAGAAATGTGTAACAAATTACGGGATCTGGGTTACTCTGATAGGCGACTTAATGTGGAAGAAATAGCGAATGCATTACACATTTCACATGTTAGCGTTTCAACTTTACATGATCGCTTGGGTATGCACAAGCTCACAGCCCGTTGGGTCCCAAAATCCCTTAGCGACGAGCAAATGGCAACCAGAGCATCAGTATACAGCGCATTGTTGAAGCGGTTTAGGTCAAAGGAAGATGATTTTCTTTCACGTCTGATGACTGTAGAGAGACCTGAGTCCATTATTATCAGCCAGAGAATAAAGCTCAAAGTCGCCAGAGTGTAGGGCCGGGGTCTCCGAGGCCAAAGAAGTTCAAAACGCAACCCTCTGCTGGCAAGGTGATGGCAACTGTATTTTGGTATGCACAAGGCGTTATTATGTTGGACTTTCTAGCAAAGAAAAGTACAATAGGTGCGTATTATGCAAATTTGCTCGACTAACAGAGAATTGTGATCCGTGAAAAACGCCGAGGTAAACTCTCCAAAGGGATTCTGCTCCAACAGGACAATGCGAGAGTCCACACTTGCAAAAATGCAATGGATGCTGTTGAGCGGAATGGGCACAAGCTAATACCGCACCCTGCCTATTCTCCGGACTTAGCTCCTAGTGACTATTTCCTATTCCCAAACTTGAAAAAGGATATCCGTGGACGTCATTTCCGGTCCAACGAAGAAGTCGTGGCGGCAGTTGAGGAGTGGGTCAGAGACAAGGATCCTGGCTTCTTCAGTTCTGGGCTGATGGCACTAGAACACCGTTGGTCCAAGTGCATCATTCTAGAGCGCAATTACATCGACAAAGAAGAGATCGATCTCACCCAGAAATAAGTCAGGCTGTCTTTTTATTGACTCGCCCTCGTAAGTTAGATTTTTTCTATGTAAAACATGTCAGTAACAAATGACATAAGATCATTTAAAATCAATAGCCACATGCCTTAATAAACTATTAAAGGCAAATTATGTGTTTGATTGTACCTTAATGTAGTTTATTGCTGATGTTGTATCGCATAATTAGAATTTCAAGAGAAATTGAGTCACCTTCCCAAGCTTCACTCTGTTCAAATATTTCATCATGAAACACTAATGGTCTTAACTAAGCATTTGATATTTGTCATAATTTGACCCATGTTTATCATATCTACTTCTTGTACCAACGACAAGGTAGCAATGATTATTCTACTCCCATTTTGTCATGTTTTCAGAACAAGTCTGAGAGTTATTTCCCTTTTATCCCTTTATACCTGCTAATCAAACTTCTTGTTGGATGGTGTTTTATGCTAGTATCATAATGATATCCGTTTTTGTCTTGCTTATATAGTAAACGTACTTTGCATGAAATTACTAAGTCAAATATACCCCTACCCATTAAAATGCACTACTTCTGTGCGCAAAATACAGTGAACCCTCGTTACAACAACATTTGTTCCCAAAGATTTTGCCATTAAAATGAATTTGCTGTTGTAAAGAATCCTTAATGGAACGAATGATATGTAAGAAAGGCATTGTTTTATTCTTATTTCCTCAAAGAACATATGTTTTGGATATTTGTTAGAATCGCCTCACTGTGGCGATTCTAACAAATATCCAAAACATATGTTGCTTCAAGTTTAAATGCTCTTGAGCGAAGGTGTCGTGACATTCATATCATTATAACGAATTTTGTCGTTGTATCGCGTGTCAGTATAAAGAAGTTTGACTATATAAGAAATCGGAAGTCGCAATAGCTTCGAGACGACATGCAGGAACATCACCGTTTTAGTTTTTAAGCTAAGCATAAGGAGTGGACTCGAAAACAAAGACCATTGGTGAACTTCTAAGAGAGAGAGAAAGATGGAGAGAAAGTGAGAGAGAGAGTGAGACAGACAGACAGACATAGCGGGGGTGTGGGAGGGGTGCCCAAATACGGCCTTAAACATACCTGGCCCTTTATATAAATTCGCCTAATAAAGTAGACCTCCGCATACCCTCATTTTCGGGAAACATATTTAAATTTCGTAAATGAACGAGTATCATCAATAAAGTATCTATCATAATAATGTATGACTATATGCATAAATACACCAATAAATAATTTATGTGTGGACCAGGAAACAATGGCAACACCATGTCTGTGAATTTGGATGATACAAAACAGCTTGCGTTTCCGGACATGTCAGTAGTAATGGAATAGAAAGAAGCAGGGTATGTTGGGCGTTAGCGCCGGGCAAACTTATCTCCTAATTGGCCAAAACTGGCTGGTCTGATCCTTGAACTTGAAACTTAAGCTGTTGTTAGTTTAGTAAGTGCGTTCATTGCTCTCAAGAGGCATTCGATTTTATTTTATTTTTTTTTTTTCAATCTTTCATAAATATATGAGTTTGTTGAGTTCACTCATTAGAATCGCCACGATGAGGTTATTCTAATGAGTACACACAACATACATGAGAAAAAATGTTCCTTTAATATCCCTTAATGTTTAAATGTTTGAGCATAAAACGAGTAAATGAGCCATTGATGTTCGAGAAGTTTTCCTTCTTTGTATACCATAACAACCATAAATAAACAAACAATATAACTCCTTACCATGCTCATCCTAAATTGGGAGCAAGTAAATTTCATCGACTGATTGTGTCTTAAAGCAATAATGCTAAGTGCAGACTATTATCAAACTGGTCCTTAGGAAGCAATTTCATCTTCTTATTCACTGTTTACGCAAGCATGCTTGTCGAATATTTACGTTAAGTGCAGTATACGAGTAAAGAGGATATATATATATATATATATATATATATATATATATATATATATATATATATATATATATATATATATATATATATATATATATATATATATATATATATATATATATATATATATATATATATAATATATATATATATATATATATATATATATATATATATATATATATATATATATATATATATATATATATATATATATATATATATGCGCCTGTTGGAGATGATTAACATTGGCCGAGTGTCGTAGGCTCAGGATCTACTAGCAAACAAACAACAACAAAAAAATAAAGAACCCGTTCTTGAAAAACAAGTTATTTTACTTCGGTATTCAGGTATTGTTGCATTTCCAGGCTCAAGACTGACTGCTACGCGAGCCGTTATCGTTAGACGGAACCTATATCTCGGACCTAATAATTTTGGGTCCAAGCCTATATATATATATTTATAGTGTATGTAACTTTATAAAAATGCCTCGCTATATATATATGCTTCTGTTGGAGATGATTAACATTGGCCGGGTGTCGTAGGCTCAGGATCTACTAGCAAACAAACAAAAAAAAAAAAAAAAAAAAAAAAAAAAAAAAAGAAAAAGAACCCGTTCTTGAAAAACAGGTTATTTTACTTCGGTATTTGGGTATTGTTGCGTTTCCAGGCTCAAGACTCACTGCTACGCGAGCTGTTGTCGTTAGACGGAACCTAAATATGTACATGTAAACCCAGTAATCTGCGCCATTAATATATTGCTTGGTTATTCAACATCACTATTAATATTATAAGAATTCATTATGGGTGTGGGGGATGGATAAAAAAAACCCGAGGGACAGAGGTTTCTATCTACCACACACACCAATGATGGATTTTTTTTCTTGCATACCTTTCATTTCTGAACGTGGACGCTTTCAATAATGCAGTCACTTCGATTACAGACGTCCGACATATTGTGATAATATGTGACGTCATTTGTTTCACTGACGTAAATCTTAACGATGGTGTACATGACGTACTATACAACCAGTGTATATCAAAACTCATGAGAATTCTCGATTTTTATCTAATAGTCGGGTTTCTAAATTCCTGTATCTTGCAAAAGCGTACCCCTACAACTGGAAAGATATACTGAGTGTTGAGTGTTTGTATAAATAAAGCTTGGATATTGGTTAATACAAAACCGCTGTATAGCAATGTGAAACTAATTGCATTTGTGGAGAAACTCATGCATGTTGCATAATACTGAATTAGAGTTTTGCCAAGTAATTGTAAGTTCTGTTAAGCGTATAGTATATATGTATATACTGACGTGTGAAATACATTCTATTCACACCCAACTCGCGATAAATTAATCTGCACAGCTGATGTCTGAATGCACAGATTGTTTAAAATTCTTGTCGCGTTTTGTAAAACGGCACGTATTTATCAATTTTAATAGATATTCTAGTTTGCGGAAATTACGTCAGTTGTTATGTTTGGTCTGTACCCCAGTATAGTTCGCCTAAAGTGTTCTGTACGAATATGTGTTATAGAAAACCCATAAACACGAATGCCCGAAAGATGTCTTGTAAAATTTAAAATGTGTCATTCAAAATCGTGTCAAAAAATGTGCAATCATACCGTTTTCTTACAGGTTTATTGTAGCGGCCATACTGTACGAAAAATTAACATTTTTTGGTGTTAATGCATTTCTGTATACCTTCTAATAAGGCATAGAAAATGGAAGAAGTTTTATTTGAAATGGGACTTGCATGCGAAATCTAAAATTGATGTCAGGCAGCGAAACGGGGTACTCTCCTTTAAAAGCGAAAAAAAAAAAAAAAAAAAAAAAAAAAAAAAAACGAGATGTTACTAAAGACGTCATGTTTGCATATGCGCATGAGAAAATAAACAATCTGCTTTCTGTTCTGAGCAGTTTTTCTTTCTTTAAAATGATTTTAACTTAATACAAAAGGTTTTGTACACTTCGAATTTGTTTAGGATCAATTGAGCCTCCATAGAAACATGCAAGTCTTTTGCGAAATGTAATGTATGCATATCTGCTATACACTTATTTTATATACACACATGTCCAGGCTTCCGTCCTATATCAAAATAAATCATACATTTTCCGATGCTAGGGTTAGCTAAAATTAATTAATGGAGTCCGCACTATTACCCTGGATAGGATAACCTGGAGAGGATAAGAATTTCCATCCCAGGGTAAAACCTAGGATTTCCTCATCTGGTGTGCAAGAATACAATATTCTAGTGTAAACTTGTCATGTCATTATCTTCAAGTTTGAAAAAATCAGAAGGTACATGTTCCTTCTTATCTTCATATACACGCTCACTTGCATGTCTGACTTGGTGTCTGGGAAGGGCTGCGGTTTAACCTGGGTAGGATAAGAATTTCCATCCCTGGCTAAAACCTAGGATTTGCTTATCTGGTGTGCAAGAATACAATATTCTTATGTAAACTTGCCATGTCATTATCTTCAAAAAAGGTAAGAGAAAAGTCCAGGGTGTGCCACAATCACAAACCGCAGCCCTTCCTAGACCCCAAAAGGAAGAGGAAACCGACAAATCCAAACAAGCACAAATCGAACAAACGTACGAAAAGCACTAAGATTAGCTCTCTCTTCCCCAAGCGAGGTAATCGCAGTACTAAAAGGACTGAAAAGCACAAGAACAAAATGACACACGGAAAGACATACAACAAATCGCCTCGTAGAAAAAACCACAAAGCAACAAAGAGTAAGACTAACACCGGGACCACCGCCTTAGAACGGACAGTAGAGTAAACCACCGGAGGGTTTAAAGCACTTTTACAGCTAGCTAACTTATCCCTGGGTCCCAATGCTACTCTTAATACAGAAACGCATAAAAATTCGGTTCGTATAAAGGCTCCCAACTCAGTCAATGCATCAAAGCGAAAACACAAAAATCAAATTAATCACTATAATAAACAAGTTTGAAAAATCAGAATACACATATTCCTTCTTATCTTCATATACATGCTCACTTCACTCTCTGACTTGGTGTCTGGGAAGAGCTGCGGTTTAACCTGGGTAGAATAGGAATTTCCATCCCAGGGTAAAACCTAGGATTTCCTTATCTGGTGTGCAAGAATACAATATTCTTGTGTAAACGCCATGTCATTATCTTCAAGTTTGAAATATCAGAATGTACATGTTCCTTCTTATCTTCATATACATGCTCACTTCACTATCTGACTTGGTGTCTTGGAAGGGCTGCGGTTTAACCTGGTTAGAATAGGAATTTCCATCCCAGGGTAAAACCTAAGATTTCCTCATCTGATGTGCAAGAATACAATATTCTAGTGTAAACGCCATGTCATTTTCTTCAAATTTGAAACATCAGAATGTACATGTTCCTTCTTATCTTCATTTACATGCTCACTTCACTATCTGACTTGGTGTCTGGGAAGGGCTGCGGTTTAACCCGGGTAGGATAAGAATTTCCATCCTAGGGTAAAACCTAGGATTTCCTCATCTGGTGTGCAAGAATACAATATTCTAGTGTAAACACCATGTCATTATCTTCAAGTTTGAATGATCAGAAGGTACCTGTTCCTTCTTATCTTCAAATACATGCTCACTTGCGATAATAAGCAATTGTTTTGTATAAGCGCAAGCTTACCAGGGCCTTCATTGCCTGCTTACAGAATCAATGAATACTATGGTATATGTCGACGAACAGCTAATGCTCAGATCAGACTTTACGGATGCACGACCTACGTTGTGCGCTAATTGTACAAGCGTTGCGCATCATTATGCCACATACAGTCGACTCTCGTTACCTTGAAGTACACGGGACTCTCTGGAATACTTCAAGATATCCGTACCTCGACATAGCAGAGATGCCAAATTGAATATACATAGAACAACCATATGTCACGACTGAATATGTAATTTGACTCCTGGAGTTAAAGATATATAGAAAATATTGAGGAAAAAAGGAGAAAATGCTCATGAAGAGCAATTTCTCCTCTTTACTACAATATTTTGTTACTTGTTAGATTTCAGTCTTAAAACTTCGAGATTTACACTTCGAGATAAGCGGTGATTCGAGATAAGCGATTTCGATATAACGAGGGCCGACTGCATATTTTGATGGAGAACTGGCGAAAATTATTTCAAAATTATCATCAAGTACGCTTTTGTAGCAAGCCTTCTGAGTTTCATGAAATCTGGGCGCTTCATGCTCTTACTTAGCCTACATGTATGCATCCCATTTCGAAAACACGCCTATTCAAATATACTGAAAATTTTACCACCAAAAATGAAAACTTTCCAATAAAAAAATTCTGATATTTCTCATATTTCTGCTCAAAATATAGATTGTGAGTACTCGTTAGAACCGCCTCAACGAGGCGGTTCTAACGAGTACCACAATCTATGTTTTGAGCAGAATTAAGAAAAATAATGTGTACCCTGTAAACCCAAGTTTTACTATATAAACGGGGTTTAAGGGGATAAAAATTACATAGGCATGTTTTCGTGATGCACTTAGGCTGATTTGAATACTTGCTTTAGTGTTTTTTTCTTCCACACGTCGGCAGTACTTGAAGACTGTATAACATTAGAATACATATATTGAAACGACAACATTTGCAGGACAGGTGTGGTTGTGTATGGAGTGTGAGTTAAAATACAGGAGTCTATATGATCCGGTTATCCAGACACCGTCATACATTACACTCATTGTATGTACGGTGCCAAAAATCAATCAACTGTGTAAAATTTCCGCTGAGTTCAATATATATCATGTGCAGTTTTAAATTAAATTCATCGTTCTTAGTGTGTAGATTTTAATGAAATTGATAAAGAAAATATATAAGAATATTAATCCGTAGTCTATGCCTCTTACGTTTTGAGAAAAGCATATAGTCAATATCTTGTAAAAATCTGAAGATGTTAATGATGACGTCTACGAGAAAATGATGTAAATGTACACGTTTCGTCATTAAAATTCTGTAGATAAACTTTTACCATAAATATGCACCTCATAGATATTTTAATTAGCTTTCCGCTGATGTACTTTCGATCGAAATTTGTTCAGTTAGAGCTTCACATGAAATATTTTCCTATAACTCAAAATACATGCAAGTGTGTTGGTAATTCAGAAAAGTTGAGTAATGTGTAACTGCAATAAATTACATTTACCCTTTTTGCGCCTCAGTTTTCTCATTTTCCCTACTTTTTTTTTTGTTTACGTTTTTTTCTATAAGTACATGTTAACTTATATATGCCAAACAACGGAGGAAAAGACAATTCATCACCGTATCACTATCTACAAATGTACTAAAACATCTTGGCACCAGACGATTGATCACAACACAAATAGGTTGAAAATCAGTCTGAGCGTGAGAGAATGTACTTTCGGACATGTGCACCCAAGGAAGACACAGACCAGCTTGTGCATCTGTGCAGTCTGTTCAGAGTCTTCGATGGGCGCTCTTTGGATAGCCAAATATGTAAGTTTTCTTCAAACAGAAAAGACTGCGAACACATTTTTAGTCCCTTTGCAGATGCGCAGGCTGAAGTGAGTCTTTGCTGGGCGTATGTTCGAAGGTACATTTTCTCACGCTATGGCTCTAAAAAGGTATTGTTAAAAATAAATTACTTCATATGTGAGTAGTGAAGACACAGGCGAGCCACTGTTCGCTAGCAAAATATTTACAACCCCAAGATATTACACATGCAAAAAGAAAACAGTAGAACAAGGTAACACTGCGCGCATGCGCAGCTGGCCAGAATCTATGTCGGCTGCACCTGATAAGATGTTTTGCTTGATTCACTCCAAGCATGCGCAGCTGGCCAGAATCTATGCCGGTTGCATCTGATAGAATGTTTTGCTTGATTCACTCCAACGTATCGTTGTGCTTCTTTTGTAATATAGGTTTAATTTTAAAGTGAATGGATACATTTGGTTGATTTTTCCACCATTGTTGACAAAGGAGACAAATTTTGCGACTTTCTGTTTGCTTTCCTGCATAGGAGTCCATTCTGAAAAGGTGTATATTCTAAAAGGAAAGACTTAGCTCTCAAGGAGAGCAAAGACTTTCCTTTTAGATTCGACTCTTTTTCAGAAGAAAGACAAACGTACATTTTTGATAGAGCTGCTTCTATTTAACCCTAGTCCTGTTGAACCCGGATCTTGGAAGAACATTGTCTAGAGTTGTGCACATTGATGATGAAGTCAATGCTAGAATTGGCAAAGCTAGTGCAGCATTTGGCCGGCTACGTTGAAGTATTTGGGACCAAAGTGGAATCAGATTTGACACAAAGCTGAAAGTATATAGATCGGTAGTGCTGCCAACACTATTATACGCATGCGAAACTTGGACAGTTTACCAACGGCATGCCAAAAGACTGAACCACTTCCATACAAGCTGTCTTAGAAAACTTCTAAAGATCAAGTGGCAAGACAGGTTTCCAGACACAGAAGTCCTGAAAAGGGCAGGGATGCAGAGTATACATACTCTTCTGAAATTGACACAGTTAAGATGGACAGGCCATGTTACCAGAATGCCTGATGAACGTTTGCCAAAGAAAATCCTCTTTGGAGAACTTCAAGTAGAAAAACGCTCCCATGGTGGTCAGAAGAAGCGATACAAGGACACCCTCAAAGCCTCCCTTAAAACCTTCAACATACCAACTGTGTCATGGGAACAGATTGCACAAGATCGTACAAAGTGGCGAGGCCTCATAAAAAGGGGAGCTGGTGAATACGAAGCAAAACGAATCAGCAAAGCCGACCAGAAACGAGCACAGCGGAAAGCCAGAGCTAAGGCATCACCAACATAGCTTTCTTCCTCAGACCTCTCTTGTTCTATCTGCAACAGGCAGTTTAGAGCTAAGATTGGTCTCATCAGCCATCTTTGAACACACAAAGAATAACACATCACACAGTTGATTAGGATTGGTCATTGTCAGTAATGACAGACGAACAAGAGTCCTGTTGAACCCGGATATTCTCTGCATTTGCACACAGTGTAGATCTAGATCAGTTGGCTTCTGAAGAAGCCAACTGATCTAGATGTATACTGTTTGGCACAAAGTATGTGAATTTGTATCAACAACCTGGATAAAGTAATCTGACTGACTGAAAATTAGAAGTGTGGGTGGCATCTTAATTAATTCAGCATGACAAGGGATAATTGGGATAAATAGTTCATACTGTGAAAGAGATTCCAGTATGAAAGTATACATTTTTCGTGCCTTACCGAAACTACGTACTCCGGTACATATCTGTTTTAAGCTTTCAAGAGCGCTCTCTACCTCAACGATCAGATAGAACGTCCATGAAAGGATAGATTCGAAACGGAATGACACACACTCACAAAACTGCTAACAGCTGAAGTTTTAGGTTTTTTACATGTATAAGTAGGCCTCATCAGTTACCCGCATGTATTTTTTTTAATAATTCTGGAATAGGCTCAGTTATCCTAAATGACCAGATTATATCAACTTCTGGCATACAATATTGAAATAGATAAACATTTATGACACAAAACAGTAGTAGTGAAAATACAGTCGACTCTCGTTATCTCGAATTCCAAGGGACTATGAAACACTTCGAGATAGATATCCGTACCTCGAAATATCAAAGTTGCAGAAATGAGGAAAACAATAAATCGAACAACCACATTTAACAAATGAATAATTAACTTGACTCCTGAAGTTAGAGATATATTAAGAATATTGTTGAAAAGAGGAGAAATTGCTCCTCCTCTTTTCCACAACATTTTGTTACCTGTTCTTAGATTTCCATGTTAAAACAGGGACCAGAATTTCAATTCGAGATCAGCGGTTATTCGAGATAAGCGAGGGTCGAGATAATGAGAGTCGACTGTAAATAGATTCCTAAATGAATGAGCCTTGAGAGCAATTAACACACTCACAATAAGATATAAGTGAAGCTACAAGAGAAAGTCACAATGACGAAGAACGACTTTCCCGAGGCACGGAAAGAAGAAGAGATGATGAACAAACAACAATAAGTTACAATGGCATAGTTGAAATAACCAACATATAAACAAGGAAGAATTGCAACTGAAGAACCGCCTTGGAACGGTCAGCACAAATACTTGGTACTTGGTGCTTAAACTAATTTTACACGCTAGCAATCTTGCTTTTAACTATGATACAAAGAAACTTACTTTGGCTTGGCCCGCCGTGGTTCAACTATTGGTTTTCGTTTACTCTGGCATACAGTAGAATTAGCGATGAGTACTCATCTTTGTTTATTATAGTGATTAATTTGATTTTTATGTTTTCGCTTTGATGGATTTACTGAGTTGGGAGCCTTTATGCGAACCGAATTTTTATGTATTTCTGTATTAAGTGTGGCATCTGGACCCAGGGTGAAGTTGGCTAGCCGTAAAAGTGCTTTAAACCCCCGGTGGTTTACTCTACTGACCGTTCTAAGGCGGTGGTCCCGGTGTTAGTCTTACTCTTTGTTGCTTTGTGGTTTATTCTACGAGGCAATTTGTATGTCTTACATTGTGTCATTTTGTTCTTGTGATTTTCAGTCTTTTAGCATTGCGATTACCTCGCTTAGGGAAGAGAGAGAGAGCTAATCTTAGTGATTTTCGTACGTTTGTTCGATTTGTGCCTGTTTGGATTTGTTGGTTTCCTCTTCCTCTTTGTGTCTGGGAAGGGCTGCAGTTTGTGATTGTGGCACTCCCTGGACTTTTCTCTTACCTTTTTATTCTTTTTACATCAGTTGAAGTATCCAGTTTTCTTGGCCAAAAATTGCCCTTTTGAGCAATGCACACAACTGTCAAAACTTAAAACAGCTGTTGTCAAGTTTGTTAGGTCAGAGTAGCTAGTTTCAGAATTTAGGTCTCATTGGCGGGTGACCCTTATAGAAATATTAATAAATGTCTGAAAAGGGTCACTGATTACAATGGACTAGGAAATATAAACTGCACTACAGTGTATTAAGGATAGATGTTTACTACCGTGACACTAACACCAGCGATAGTAAATATAAATGAATTCTTCAAGAAATAAATCTTGAGATCCAAGACAAGGTCACAAAACTAAAGTGGCATGTTTTCGTGACCAGACAAGTTACTTTCTGCATATTAGATCTCATCAGTGACTTTCATAAATTAAAAAAAAAAAAAAAAAAAAAAAAGAAAAAACATCCCAGAATGGGTTTATGATGACAAATGTTCAGAACATATAACATATACATACTACGCTATAGTGAAGTATAGAGAGACAAATGTATGCGAACATACATAAGGCTAGTCCAATATAATTGCGCTTTTGTTGAAAGGATCGTAAAACCGCAGTTCTTATTTGATGGAATTTACATCTAATACTTTCATTTTTATTGAAACCATCTGTCATTTCTGAAGTAATATGGTCTACCTTGTTATGCGAAAACATACATCATAAAAATAAGTATTCATTTATAATTCATTATTAAATTCAATCTATCATCAAACATGCATGTCTTCGTGGTTTCGAGACCGGTGGTCATAACCTTTGCAAAATATATTATGCTTACTCAGCAAAAAATAATTAAAACAAAATTTTCACTCACAGAACTTAGAAATGCATATTTTGTTTGGCTTTTAATTCTGAATGTACACTTCCAGTTGTCATTATATGTGAAACATCCCTTCTGACGTCTCGTGTGACCAGTTTTTGATACCTCGACACTGTGGTTCATTCTAAATCACGCGCTATTTTAGCAACCAGATAACCTTTGCATGGGCTTGATTGAATACCAAGGGTTATGATTGGATGAGCTGACGACTCACCTGGGCGCCTGGAATTGGTCCTTGGTTGGTTTCATATAACTACTGCACCTACGGAAAGCTGCACTAGAAATTGATTATATTTTGAAAACGCCGAAAGGCCTCTTTATGATTTTGAGTTTCTGTGCTGCAATTAGGTTTAATTGCTCTTAGAAGAGCATGGCCGTATTTTAGTTAAATGCTTAATGCACTCGATAGATTGCATGGTTTATGTCCACACTGTTCTTACGACATGAAAGTCGTAACAAAGGAATGAAGCATAGCTGAAAACATTTCTCCGCCTATCGTGGGATTCGAACCCGGTCCTCCCGGTTAAAATTTCAATGCTCTAACCACTGAGCCAAAGAGTCGACTCCCTGACGAAGCTGTCAGAGATTTGAATATATATATTTAGAAGCTATGCGTAATCTGCCAAGGCAGATAATCGAAGGTAGGAGTGCTCGGTCGTAACACTCCCCCTTTCAAGGAAGTCATCATTTATGATGATGTGAAGTCATTTTCGATGTATAAAGTCCTATCCCGGACAAGCCCCCATCTTACGACATGAAAATTGTAACAAAAGAATGAAGCATAGCTGAAAAAATTTCCCCGTCTATCGTGGGATTCGAACCCGGTCCTCCCGGTTAAAAATCCAATGTTCTAATCACTGAGCCAAAGAGTCGACTCCTTGACGCAGTTGTCAGCGATTGAATATATACTTAGAAGCTATGCGTTATCTGCCAAGGTAGATAATCGAAGGTAGGAGTGCTCGGTCGTAACACTGTGAATCAAAATACTTAAGTAATTATTTCATGATTAGGCTCGAAGTGTTGGCCCAATGCGGGCTCGTATTTAATTGTATCAGCAAATTGCAGCTCAAATCTAAATGTACTCAGTCACTTGTGACAAAATCCCTTGTCCAGATATCAAAATTCTGTTCACTGCTTGGCACCCCAACCAAACCAAATTCCTCTCAGAAAAATATATCCAAATGCCCCCTCACCAATGTCAATAGAAGTATAGCGAGCCACTATGGCACCCTTTACTACTGGCAGTTCTGTGAATGGCGTGACAGTGTGATTGACCGGCTCGGGAATCGCACCGGTCTCTTAATATAGCTTTGGATTTTTATATATGGCAGACTATTCGATTAGCTCACTAAGGACTTTTTTTATATTTGCCGGGATCGTTGGTTTGTGAAGATCCCGGCAATATAAAAATCTTATAACAAACTGTGTTATAACTGTGTTATAAACAGATTAATGTCTGTTTTATTTTCATTTCAATCATGAAATTTCATAAAGCTTAATAAAAACAAACATTAAAGAATCACAATGGTTTTCTGTTTTACCTGTTACATTGAAAATTTATTAAACTTTAGTATGCCCTTGTCCCATGTCTCTATGTAAGCATGAACAAAATTTGCGCCGGTACTTTGACGTTTACGTCTAAATAGTTTAACTTGTTGCTTATCAGCATACGTACTCTCTATATAGAGTAATAAATCGCACAACATGTGCAAGCCAGTGATTCCCTCACCTCGCCATTTTGTGGAATTGGGGAACATTTAGTAAGTTAAACAGCTTAAAGTCATAGTTGAAATAAAACATTGTTATTTATAATAGATTATTTAAAGCAATCATACAATAATAATTTCAAGTAACAGCTACTAACAAATAACTTTTTAAGTGAGCTTAGTTTAGTACACAGAAATGTGTAAGTGTCATTAATTTTCGTGACGTAGATATTTGCTTTCTTTTTCCTTCTAATCTCAACTGCTTGCTAAGTGATATTGCATGGATATGGAAAACATTTTGCACCAATCACAGATAGACAACTAAAGTATAACTACCCGATATAAGACAAATCAATTCTAATTTATTAACTCATTTCTGGCATTTTCGTACCATATGCTTAAATAGAACTTTATTCTGTCCACTGACAGATACGCAACTGTCCCCTGATGCCTAAACTCTGGTGTTTGCACCCGTACAAGTTCCGCCCAACGTGTTATTCAGTTGGGCCTATTGCCTGAGATAAGATAAACTTTTAAATCATTTCGCTGCCGTTGATACGTGTGCAAAACTTATTCCCCAATTTCCCTATAGTGTAGTTTCTAAGTTTCTATTTTTTATATTTTTATGACCATTCAGCCCATTCCGGGATTTTCACTACCAGGAATTATCGTACTACAGGAACTGTCACTCAGGTTATCGATATTCCATTTTAGATAGGCTTCGGTTAATTCCCTTTGACCGGTCGTCTTACCTGTTTAGCTGGTGTGTAATCAGCTCAGTGTCACACACACCTACAGTATTACTACAATTCAGATTAAATCATGTATGGATGCACTTAAGAATCTTGGACCCAATATACACTGGACTAGGTCCGAGTTAGAATGAATGAATGAATGAATGAATATCAGCAGATTATTCAGTATGATTTTCAAAAGAATATCAATAGTTTAACCTAAGAATTAATTAACAATGATAATAACAAAATATTTATTAATTGATTAAAATCAATTATTATTATTATTATTATTATTATTATTACTATTATTTCAAATTAAATAAAAAGTGTTGTATTTAGTTATAGATAATTCAATATGATTTTTAAACGAATTTCAATAGTTAACCTGAGAAAACAAAAGTAATTAATAAATTAAAAAAGTGTTATATTTAATGAATGGTAATTCAGTAAGATTTTGAAATGAAGAACAATAGTTAATCTAAGAAAACAAATGAGTTAATTAAGGTTGTATTTAATTACTGATGATAGTTCGGTACAATTTATGAAGGAAAAATGATCATTTCACCTGGAGAAAACAAATGGGAAAATTTAATTAAATATAAGTAATTTGAAATAAAAAATGAATGAATGAATAAAAAAAAACAAAAAAAAAACAACAACAAAAACATTACTTTATGATAACCATTAACTAAAGAAAAAAAGAAAGAAAGAAAGAAGCCAAAGGATAATGTATACAGGAGAAAGACCTATGTCATCCACTTCTTAACAGCATAGGACAGTCAGCGTACCTCCGTTATTAAGTTATCCTAAGACATTTGTTGTTACAATACAAACGAAAGAAAGAAACAAAGAAAGAGAAAGAAAGAAAGAGAAAGACAGGAAGAAAGAAAGAAAGAAAGAAAGAAGCATATGGATAATGAATACAGGGGAAAGGCCTATGTCATCCACTTCTTAACCTCAAAGGGCAGTCTTCATACCTCCGTTATTAAGTTAGGTTATCCTTAGACATTTGTTAGTACAGTAATTAAAGATACCTACTCTTTAAGGTGCTCTAGATAACCTATTTCTCATCAATACTATCACCACAGATTAAAGAAACCTATTAATCAGAATGCAATCAAGTGTGTTTAATCAATGCTCACCAGACACTATGATATGCGGCGTCTGATCTGGGTCTAAAGTTCTTATCTATTTGTCAATGTCCCGTTTTTAGCATAAATGAGTAATATCAAATATTACAGTGTTTTTAGCAACCTTCAGGTATGTGCCCTTTGTAGACCAAGACCCCATTGCGCTTTCTGAGCAAGGTTATGCTCTTTGCTTAATGTGTGTTACAGATCTGATTGTTAAGATCAGTATATGATAAACAATCTTCCTGGTCATTCTGTGCCTGAGCACAGTTTGGTCTGGGTCTAGAGTACAAACAAAGCTAGTCATTATTTCCTTTTCTAGTAGTATAAGAGTACATGATTAGAACAAAAAAAAAAAAAAAAAAAACGAAAAAAAGTAAATTTAGAGGTTTTAATTGTTATTGGTAATTTGATAATTTAGTAGTTTGAACCAGTCCGCAAAGCTCACAAAGACCATCAGCTGGACAGAGGTGTACAAACAGGACATTTCTTTCAAGACATGTACATAAATAGCTTTGGGCTATTTGTTCACAGCATAAAGACAATCCTATTTCATAAACTTAGGACCCATTGGTGGCGCGAATTAGCATAGTATTTATCAGTTAAGCCCTTAACACTTTGGGTAAAAGTTTTGCAGACAACATAAATATGGGATATTTTTCTCCATTAAAACATATGTTGTAGGTATTAATTTGATGCACCTCGGTGAAGCAAAAACATGTTATGAGTACTCATTTGAAGAACTTTGGTGAGGCTCATCTAATGAGTACCCACAACATATGTTTTATGGAGAGAAAAAAATACAATCACCAAATACTATCCTGAACAACTCCACTGTATGTTTTATTTTCAAAACAGGATTTGACATTTCATGAAAATTGTCTCCAATGAAGACTATTTGCATGAAGTGTCAAATCCTATTTTCTGGATAAACTTTACCGCATGCTGAATTACCCCAGAAAGTGATAAACGTTAAGGGATCAAATATCACCCCCTATCCCTAAAAAGGAAATGGTTTGACATTTCATGCAAATGTCAAATCCTATTTTCTGGGGAAAATTCAACAAATATCACCAGTTTATTGCTGCTGAATTAGTCCAGAGAGTTTAAAAGGTTAAGGGTTAAAATTTTTACCCCTCCCCCACCCCCACAAAAAGAATAGAAAAGAAAAGGTTTGACAGTCCATAATAACTGTTGGAGACAATTCGCATGGCATTTCAAAGCCTACTGTCTGGGAAAAATAAGAATATCATCATCACTTTTCCCTTGATGCATGAACGTTGTTTAACAATCATTTAAACTTAAGAAAAAGAAAATAGACAAACTGTTAAAAAAACTTACATAAAAATTAAAGTAGCATATGCTATTTCTAGTTTTATCTTATCATCTCAAGAATTGCAGGACCCTGTGACCTGTCTCAGAAAAAGGGCAGGTATGTCAGATTATGAAAAAAGGGAAATTATGTACATTGTGTATTATGCAAACACTAAAGATCCAGATCAGTCTGCGCATCTGCATACTCTGATCAGGATTTTAACACTTAATCAATATATTCTACAGTAAATCAGTGTTTCTTTAGTTACACAGTTAAAGATGGCGCTTTGTTTGCCCATATTCCTACATCATAGTCATAAAGGTCACTTTCAAATGTTGATGTTTATTTGATGTTTTGACCACTTTTTTATTGCATGAGGTATAGATTAAGCTATTATTAACTTGTCCAGTGGCCTGAGGCTTCTAGTTCCCAGCTGGATAATGATAAAAAGAGTAGACAAATGGAACCAGAAATAAACAACGTGCTGTTATTTAACTTGTATTTATATATGTTTTAATGCTAATATAAATGAAAGTAAAATGTTTTGTTGATCGTTTCAAGAACTTTGAGGTGTCTTCAAGTAAAATAAGAAACAATTATGATTGAATTTTTTTCAAAAAATGGGCCTTATGAATTATGCGATCAATGCAGACCCCAATTAGTCTGTGTGTCCGCTGAAATATATTGATCAGAGTCTATACTGCATGTTGAATACAGCTTGCACAATCTATCTGAGAAAAATGTATGCACATACTGATCTGGAACTACAATGGTTGTTGTTTTTATTTGGAGAGACTCGTGTTATTTCTATGTTGGGTAGTTAGCAAATATGGATAAAATGTTTTCCTGGGATTATGACTGTTACTACTATCCTAGGGTTTTAGACAGGGAGGTCTGTGCCAACAGTGTAGACCCACATCAGATGTCACATTACGCATTGTGTGTTCAGGGTCTACACTATTTTACACTTACCCAGCAATGTTTAGACAAATCAACTGATTCTATAATGGCCTTGTTAAAAAGATAGGGCAAGTGTTGTAAACAGTAGAATCGAATCATCTGGTATCCCAGGTTTGTTTTTGAAACAATTGCCTTTAGGGAAATGTTTGAAAAGGTGTGAACAATTTATTGAATCTGACTGAGAAAGTGGTTTATAGTAACAGGGGAGGAAAGGGGTCATCGACTTCCAGTCTTATGGTGAATGACGAAGAGATATCGTCACCACAACAACAGAGGAAAGTCTTCGCGAAATATTTTGAAGACCTATCAGTTCCCAAGGACGAGAGGTATGATTCCGCCTTTCTTGAAATGTGTAATACACGACATGAACTTATAACCCAAATCTGTCAAGAAAGCTCAATAACTCTTGATCCGATCACAGTGTCAGAAACAAAAAAGGCAATTTTACAACTTAATTCCAAAAAAGCTCCTGATGAGTTTGGACTTGTGTCAGAACATCTGAAACACGCCGGAAGTGCAGTCATAAAAGACATTACAGGCTTATTTAATCAGAAACTTTATGAAAAACATGTGCCTTCAGCGTTCAAATCGGGGATACTAACTCCTGTCTTAAAGAAATCAAAAGACCCTACGAATATGGATAACTACCGAGGTATCACAGTTACTCCAATTATAGGAAAGCTATTTGAAAGTATTCTCCTACCATGTATATCACAAACATTTGAACAATCATCTCTCCAGTTTGGGTTCACAAAGGGACTGTCACCAGTTATGTCTGCCCTGATCGTATCTGAGGCACGTGCAGAAGCAAAAATGAATTCCGCTCCGTTGTTCTTGGTAACATTGGATAGTAAAAAAGCCTTTGATGTGGTGAACCATGTAATAATGTTAGATAAACTTTATGAAGCAGGGGTTCACCCATCGTTATGGACAATCATTAAAGACATGCATACAGGATTAACCTCTAAGGTCAAATGGATAGGGGAACTTAGTGAAAGCTTCAAAATTCAACAGGGGGTACGCCAGGGAGGCATTTTATCTCCATTTCTATACAAGACTTATATCAACCCCTGCTTGATAGAACTACAGCAGCACCGTCTGGGTTTCTGTATTGGTACAACGTATTGTGGCTGCCCTACGTGTGCAGATGACCTCGCTTTCCTATCGAACTGTGAAAACGAACTTCAGATAATGATGAATGTTGCTAGGCGGAATGCGAATCAGGATCGAGTAACAATCCATCCGGATAAATCAAATGCAGTATTATTAAATTCTCACAAGAGTATCTCCAAAAAGTCATTCTCTCTGGATATGGAAGATAAGACAGTCCAGTTATCATCATCAAAAACCCACTTAGGACTATTCAGATCTGAAGTCAATGAAAATGTGTTAAACATTGAGGAACGGTTAAGCCTTGCTCGGCGAACATTGTACTCATTGATCAATACTGGTGTCCATGGGTAGAATGGACTCAACCCTAAAGTGTCGTATAAGATATATCAAAGTTATGTAGTACCAAGATTGTTATATGGTTTAGAAGTGCTTCCGCTGAATAATACCCAAATGAACATTCTCTCAAAATTTCATCTGGACAATCTCAAGAAATTTCAGTCACTGCCAATCAGAGTCGCAACCTGTGCTGTGTACCTTCTGTTAGGTGCACTTCCGTTAGAAGCAGAAATCCAGAAAAGACAGCTAAGTTTGTTGTACAACATACTCGTATCTACGAACGAAACAGTAAAAGGCTTATCAGAAAGACAGATTGCCATTAACCTGGACAATAAATTGAGTTTCTTCAGCCGTGTGCAAGACGTTTTAAACTTGTACGAGTTACCACCATTAAGTGAATTAAAAGACAGTCCATCTACAAAAGAACAATGGAGATTTCAAGTCAAAAAAGCAATTTCAAAACACTGGACAGAAATTCTCCATAGTGAAGCTCGCGAAAAATCTACTCTCTGTTACATGGACATAAACTCTACCAAAATTGGTCATACGCATAGTGCCTGGTCAACAATAGAGTCTGCTGTCGCAGACGTCAGGATGGGTATTGTAAAAACGCGAATGCTCACGGGAACATACCTGTTACAGACTAGTAAACATAAGTTTAGCAAGTCATCTGAAAGTGCTACATGTAAATGTTGTGGTCTGAATGATGAGGACATTTCCCATATGCTACTGGACTGTCCAGCGTTACATAATCAGCGGAAACTGCTCTATCCAAAAGTAAGAGACTCAATTATAAATCATATTGGCATAAATCAATGGAGAAATGTATTCCAAGCAAAGAACAATCTTGTTAAATGCATATTAGACTGCTCCATATTCCCAGAGTTGAGTTGTGAACATGCGATCAGAGATATCACCAGAGTGTCGTCTGAATTATGCTATAGGTTGCATCTACAGCGTGTTCACAAACTGAAGCAGAGTAACAGTGAGTAAGATATAGTTGACGTGTACAGCGCCTTCAGTGTATATATTTCTGGGGATAAGCTATAACGTGTTCCCGTGTTCCTGTATATATGCCCTGTGATCTACACAACACCAGCCCTCTCCTGTATAGACTTTATAAGTATAATAACGAACACTAAGAAGATTTACCAGAAGCTATCCTGGGTGTCCCAACCTTGGGAGTTAATACAGAGATAAGAAGAAGTATTTAACCTCAGTATCCTGATAAACACACCATAACAAAAGGCAGTGACCCTGATCAGACATTACATCAAAGAGTATCTTATCAAGGTCTATACTGTTTGCCACTCAGATAGCAGGTATCTGTTTCAACAGGTAGCCAAATTTCAGTATGATAGTTATTTAATGTGTCTAATAGGGTTTATAGTATACGATAATTAGTAATATTTTACCCCTAAATATACATGTACGATAGTATTAACTGTCCATGTGGCTATTTTACAACTAAAACAGATACACTTTTCCATCTATTGCGAGGTTATAATAATATCTTGTATTATTGAAAATAAATGATTTTATTAGTTAAATGATGGTCTCCTATATAATTCTATACATTTCCACACTATAACCTGTCTGAGAACTAGCGACAGGCTGTGACGTCACAGAAGGGACCGATTGGTGCGGATTAGTACCTGTAGTACGAGAATTCCTGCATATGAGAAAAAAAATATTGGAGGATCACTGATGAGGCATAATTTATTTTACAGAATCCATGAAAATACTAATAAATGAAGCTATAAAATCATTCATACTTTACTCACGGACTGTTCATGTAAGTTCTCTATTATGTCTGAAGAGATGATATTAAGCAAATCAGACGACGAACTGTTGACATCATGCCTGAAACTGTCGCAAAGTTTTCTACGTCTTCGTTACAGAGTGAGAGATCTCATACCTGTACAATCTGTTACAACATTTTACGTTCAAATCATGATGGGGAATATTGAAAGTGTCTTATACATTGCTTTTTCTCAGTTATTGCATAAAAAGCAGTGTCGCACGTTAATAACAGCCGTGCATTAACCGGCGAAAAGCCGTGTATTAACAAGGCAATTCACGCGATGTTAATGCACGGCTATGCAACTTTCAGTATGATCGTACCGGGGCCACAGATTTGCTGCCGTTACGAGATGTGTACCGCCCGGCCCTAGAACGAGCATAGTCCGTGGAAATTACGTTCGCGAGACATCAAAATAGTGCAAAAAAGTAACGCGAAATGTAGCAAATGCTTTCAGTTTTTATGCAATAATAGCCATCGAAAATAGTTTTCAATGCATTAACATTCGCCAGGTTCCTTGGGAGGTGTTGAAAACCGTGGCCTTCGGCCTCGGTTTTCAACATCTCCCACGGGACCCGGCGAATGTTAATGCTTGAAAAACAATGTTTGATCCCTATAATGTAAATGGTGTTTTCCTGATATATTACGAAAGAAAATTTATATGCCTTTTCGTTTGATGTAAATCTTATAAAGCTATTTTTCCCTTGCTTCCAATTCCCAGCGGGCATATGACTTTTGTACAACGTCGCATGAACGTCGACGACGTTGCATAGACGTTCATGAGAAGTTGTCTCAAGGTTGCGTGTCCGCAGTTTCGTTAGTCAAGTGTACGCTCTAGAGTCTGTTTATAAATGCAAAAACCACCATGAAAACATGCCTATATAATTTTGACCCCCTAAAACCCCACTTTTATAATGTAAAACTGGGGTATACAGGGGTAGACATTATTTTTCTTATTTCTGCTCAAAAACATAGATTGTGGGCACTCGTTAGAACCGCCTCACCGAGGCGGTTCTAACGAGTACCCACAATCTATGTTATGAGCAGAAATAAGAAAAATATCAGAGTTTTTCATCTGAAAATTTTCAGTTTTTGAAGGTGAAATTTTCTATATATTTGAATAGGCATGTTTTCGTAATGAATATCGAAATGAAATATAAACATATATAACAACACTCCTCTTATATCATTTCTGCGTAAAAACTGCTATGTGTTCAAAAAGAATAATTTTACATCGAACTTTCTCAATTGTTAAGATGTCTTTAGGTTGACATATATGATTTAAAAACAAAATAGTAATAGAAGCTATATCACGAAACCCATTTCTTCTGTAAACACACGCAAAATACATGTATGAAGCCAAGAAATTGCAACCTGCAGGACATAGATAGCAACCGACGACATTTTTCAAATTGTGTACTTTTTTTTTCAAAATGTAGCTTGGACGGGATGCCGTATTTGATGGGAAAAGTGAGAAAAACATCATCAGTTTGTTGCCTGCCGATTTTCACCAGTTATTTATTTTAAACTTCAATGTGTGAACACTTATGTGTTCATTTTATATCATTAGTAAGTTTTATCGCATTATGTTCATAAACTCTTCATACTTACCAAATATGGTAACCTTTAAGATTATCCTCCACTAATTCACTATTTTCGAATTCTTTATATTTAACTAGTTAAACTGAATAATCCAAGAACTAGTTGCATCTGTATTTATTATGTTGTCACTTAGGAGCGTAAGTTACATGTATATTGATTTACGTAATTAACGTAACTTTCTTCATAGAGGTGCTGCTCTCGTTGTTCTACTTATCGATTCATAACAAGTTTTACCATCAATTAATTTATTTTTAAAATCATGGTTCGAAGTACAATACATAAAAATCCGAAAACACACGATGTCTAACTCTTGACGAATGCACAAAACGTATTGCAGTCAAACATACGTGTTTTGTGCGTCGTACGAAGCGAAAGGGATCAGTTCAGTTGAGCAGATGAAAAGACTGTAGACTCCGATCGTTACACCTTCCTACATAAATCGCACAACATCCAGAGATTGTGATTGCAAAATGCGAAGTCTCTGATCAACGCGCATCCGCACAGGCTGATCTGAGTCTGCGCATTTCGTATATTTTCGAAGGTCCCTTTTTGCGGCCATGTCCAACAAATTAGGTACGCTGCGGAAAATCAGCATTTTGTAACAATTAGGCGAATAACAATTGCCTGGCGGAGACCTTGTCCTTCACAATCCAATAGGGTCTTACCTGGTCTATTACTTTGGATAAAATATGTACATTGTATATGTATAATGTATAATAACGGACAGTGAAGATCCTTACAATGAGACGTCGAATATGAGGCCCGCTGCGGGGAACACCAACAATTTCACATAATGTGAACTACGACATTGTCGCCTTTCGCATAATGCTAAATTATTGGTGTCCCCCATGACGGGCCTCAAATTATTCGACGTCTCATTGATTTTAAGGATTTAATGCTTTTTATGGGGGCATCAATCTTATTATATCACTTAAATGTTATTTATTTGAAAATCATCTATTTTGTGTGGGTCAGAGCTCAGCTTTTCATGTTTAATTGTGGTCTAGTAGGTGTACTAGCATCTTTTATTTTACGTAAAGAGTTTCACACCTAACAAATCAAAGACACTAACAAAGCATGCGGCATGCTGGGACACACCCATTAGTTTATTGATTTCTTTCGAGCATCATCAAACAACAGTATTTGTTTACGTTTCTGTTAAAACTTTGTTTTTTATTTTATTTTTTTAATGTGAGCAGGTCCGCCAAAATCATCTACCCTCTTTTCTACTTCTCTCGGAAAGCCAACAGGTAGTTAGTTAATTAGTTCACACTCTCGTAAAAGCAAAGTGATAACCTAGTTTCGGCCAGTAAGGCCTCATCATAACCCTTCATATAATTATTCAAAAATCACGGAATGGGCTCACTAATCAAAAGAACCCATCACAAAAACATACAAAAAAAATTCGAACCCCTTAAACCCCACTTTTATACAGTAAAACTGGGGTTGACAGGGGTATATATTATTTTTCTTACTTCTGCTCAAAAACATAGATTGTGGGTACTCGTTAAAATCGACGAGGCGGTTCTAACGAGTACCTACAATCTATGTTTTGAGCAGAAATATAAAAAAAAATATCAGAATCAGAATTTTTTATCAGTACATTTTCATTTTTTTGGTGATAAAATTTCAGTATATTTGAATAGGCATGTTTTCGTAATGCAGAAAATATAAATTGCATTGTAGAGAAGTTTGGGGAGACACATTATTCTGAAAGCTTATTGGCACCCACCGCGTAAAATTCATAGGGCATGCATCACGAAAACATACCTATATAGTTTTGATCCCCTTAAACCCCACTTTTACATAGTAAAACTGGGGTTTACAGGGGTAAACATTATTTTTCTTATTTCTGCTTAGAAAACATAGATTGTGTGTACTCGTTAGAACCGCCTCGCCGAGGCGGTTCTAACGAGTACACACAATCTATGTTTTGAGCAGAAATATGAAAAATATCAGAATTTTTATCTGAAAACTTTCAGTTCTTGGTGGTGAAATTTTCAATATATTTGAATAGGCGCGTTTTCGTAATGGAACAATATTTTTTACAATAGTTAAGTGTTTTTAGTTATTTATTTATTTTTTCATTTATTTTTGCTTTTGTGTTTAATGATGTTGTCTATAAGTAAATAAGGTTACTTTAAACTAAGAAACATTTATATTGTACTCGCTTTAGGCTGATGGAAATAGTTACATAACATGAATAGGTCGATGAGCAATGTACATTTTAAAGCCTACGGGGCCAGGTAAACTATGCATACTAACGGAAGTGAAAGAAATATGACATTTGTAAAACAGAAACGTGCTATCTATTAAATGGTTGTAACATTTTAATGTTTTTTTAATCAGGTTTTAGATGAAATATTGTGTTGTCAGTTAATTTCACCAGTTCACCTCCTTCCTATTTCCGTTATTGCAGCCTTTCGTGTGTATCCCCATATATATATATTATTAAACAAATTGATACATTATCAGGGGAGACAACTCTATCATTGCTCTCTTTGCCTCCATTCTTAAATAAACGGTAAGAGAAAAGTCCAGGGAGTGCCACAGTCACAAATCGCAGCCCTTCCATGACACCAAGAGGAAGAGGAAACCGACAAATCCAAACAAGCACAAATCGAACAAAGGTACGAAAAGCACTAAGATTAGATCTCTCTTCCCAAAGCGAGGTAATCGCAATGCTAAAAGAACTGAAAAAACACAAGAACAAAATGACACAAGGTAAGACATAAAACAAATCGCCTCGTAGAATAAACCACTGAGCAACAAAGAGTAAGACTAACACCGGGACCACCGCCTTAGAACGGTCAGTAGAGTAAACCACCGGGAGATTTAAAGCACTTTTACGGCTAGCCAACTCCACCCTGGGTCCCGATGCCAATGCCACTCTTTATCACAGCTATTAAAACATGGGGTTTACTTTAAAAGGAAAGAATGTGCTCCAAAATCATGCAAATGCTTTTACTTCCAAGGGGAGCAAATTCTTTCCTTGTATAGCAGACATATTTTCAGAAGAGGGTGGATGAGCAGGAAACCAAGGCGGAAGTCACAAAAGTTTTCTCCCTTATAAGATGGCGGAAAATCTACCTAGTGTATCCAGTCCCCTTAAAATACGGTATTTAAAGAGGTGTATTTTTAGAAATCTTATTATTCTTGTAAAAATGCCATCGTTGGGAAGAGAATACTAAAATCTAAATGGTAAGGAAATATGACCATTTATACGATGGGCAGTCGGAAAATATCCGGACTTTTCAAGCTGCTGTCTTTTCATGTGCAGCTACCTACAGCTATTATACATGAGCGAAAACAACTTTCTATTACCTATAAATCGATCGTATATCTTTAGTGAAAAGTTTGTATACACGAAGGTTTGAGCATTTAAACAAGGTAGGTGTTTCATGTATGGCTACCATAGGCTCTAAGCTGGAGGAACACAGACCTGTAACAAAATTCCTGCTTTTAGAGGTGAAATTCCTTACCACATTTTTCAAAGGTTGCAGAAATGTTTTTTCTAAAGCCTGCACATCCCGTTCAACCTTTTATAGTTAGGTTTCACAGTTTATGGAGGGAGCGATAAGCGTGAAAGCTGTCCCCATCTACTGGCAAAGTTATGCTGGTTGGATTCACATGGAATTATAGTGGCTAATTTAATGCCCAAACAGTCGAACTGTGCTAGATGCTATTCAGAGAAAGGCCAATAAGGGTAAATACGGACGAAATTTACACCTCAAAGTTTCAAGTACCAGTGTTCCTAGTGTGCACAAGTCACGGGACTGATTACCGGTTCTTATACGTCCATTATCGGCTTCTGACTCCGCCTTATACGCATATGCTTTCAATGCCACACGAATCTTAGAGTAAAGATGCAATGCGTGCGACCCAGATCCGGCGAAGTACGGACGAGGTGGGGGAAAGTACGGACAGAGAGCGGGAAACTACGGACAGCATTATAAAATACAGATAACCGTTGAGAAAGTACGGACACAGGATAATTTATGTAACCCATGAAATGTAGGTCAAAGTCGGGTAAATACGGACAGGCCTAAAATTCGTGGAATCTGAATATTTCATATAACTACACCCCGCGAATTACTGCTAAGAGTCATTGATGGAACAATGAAATCATACACAGTGCTCAAAATAGCGTTGTTAGTCGATTAACCCTTAAAGCGCCAGTCACAACTATTGTCGTCTGCTTTGTCATCTGCTTGTGATTTTAAAAGTCATTTTTGCAAACAGTGTGGACCCAGATCAGCAGTCTGATCTGGGTCCACACTGTTTGCCAGTATGCAAAAATAGGTTTGAAAAGTTTGCAAGAATATTAAGCAGACGACATTAACAAACGACATTTTTAAGATGCAGTTTTTCTTGGCGCTTTAAGGGTTAAACAAATATTCAAGAACATATTTGTCCGTATTTTCCGTTTTGCTGGAATGGTCGGTAAAACTACGGGCAGTCTAGTATTTACCTCATATCATAAAAATTAGTCTTATCATCGGAAAAAACCATTACGAGAAGTAAAAACTAAAACATCGAGGCTCTATTTACAATCCACATGACACACAAATGCTTGTAAATTACCTCAAAATATTGCAGCGATTATTATTTTTTTTTTTTTTTTAATTTTCCAGCTCTATGTTGTTCTCAGGTAAATGAAAACACAGTTGTGGCGCCTCCGATTGAACAAAAATAAAATACCATTGAAGAAGGCGAATATTACGTGAATAGCTGGATTTAGAATAAAGTGCTGTCTCAAGGAGAAACGGACTAGTTGCCGTCACACAAATGGACGACCAATAATGTGGATTCGGGTACATCTGTCCGCATTTATACCCCTGCCTGTATTTACCCTTATTGATCCAAATTTGGAAAAAAAATTGAAAAGGCTGCGTCCCTGGCTAGCCCATAGATATGTCCTTTTGCTTGATAATCCCCTCTCATACTGCCTCATCTACAGTGGAACTTTTCAATTTCTTCAAGTGGCAATTGTAGTCCTCTCCCCCCACCCCCACCTCCCCCTGCCCAAACCCCCGTACTTCTAAATGAAGCAATATAATGTTGAATTCATTACATATCGAGTGGTCATTTTGGAGTCGGACATGACTATAGCAGCCAGAATTTAAAATCAAATATTTGATTCAAACAAGATCATAAGTTATTACTTCTCATCTATCCACTTAACATCAAGTCTTAAAAGTGAAAGTTTCAATGAACTTTTGAGCTGCAACGTCAGAAAACGTGCATTTGCACATGTCAGACGGTACGTTTCCTTACGTTGTGGCTCATTTATTTACTGAAGTTTTATTACGATCAAAGGTTGCATTTTGATGTTAATCCGTTTAAACAGATTGTTAAGACAGACAGGGTCAGGTGAATCTCTTTATAACGTGCTATATACATTCCAAAAGTACTGTATGATCCTTTAAGGATCATTGTTACTGGTAAATAGGTGATTTACAAAAATCACAAAGGAATACATATGTTTCTCGATGCAGCGCATACCTCCAGAAGCTTTTATATTTTGCAAAACTGTGGAAGATTTACATATGTGTAGGTTACATTAATGTAGGTTACATTAAATACTTATACCCACAATGAATAAAGGAGTATTGCAGTTGTGATGTGACAGTTAACAAGACAAAATAACCAAACGTAAACGTCTAAGTACCGGCGCAAATTTTGTTATTATTTACATAGAGGTATGGGACAAGGGTATACTAAACTTTAATAAATTTTCAATGTAACAGGTAAAAATGAACAACAATGTGATTCTTTAATATTTGCTTTTATTAAGCTTTATGAAATTTCTTGATTGAAATGAAAATAAAATAGACATTAATCTGCTTATAACACAATTTGTTATAATTTTTTTTATATTTGCCGGTATCGTCACAAACTGACGTGCCGGCAAAAATAAAGCGTCCCCAGTGAGCTAATCGAACAGTCTACCATAAAAAAAATCCAAAGCTATATTAAGAGACCGGCGCGATTTGCGCGCCGGTCAATAACATTTTACCTTTACCAAACTTAGACCCAGTCCCTTACCACTTAGAATCTATTAACATTTCAGAGGAAGATGTGAAAGATTGTCTTTATAATTTGAAAATTAACAAGGCAAGTGGTCCAGACTTAATCAGTCCCCGTTTACTGAAAGAAGGTGCTATAGTTCTTGCACGCCCGTTTTCTGTTATCTTTAATCGATCACTCCAACAAGGTTATTTCCCTTCAGCCTGGAAAACTGCCAACGTTTCGCCTATCCATAAGAAAGATGAAAAGTCTTTACCCAGTAATTATCGACCTATACCTCTCCTAAGCTCACCAGGCAAAGTCATGGAACGTTGTGTGCATAAACATTTGTATAACTATGTCACTTCTCATCAGCTCTTAACTCCTCTTCAGTCGGGCTTTGTCCAAGGCGACTCCACAACATATCAATTGTTACATACTTACCACACATTCTGTAAAGCCGTTGATAAAGGTAAAGAAGTTCGCGCCGTCTTTTGTGATATAAGTAAGGCTTTTGACAGAGTCTGGCACAAGGGTCTCCTGCATAAAATGTCCGGAATAGGTTGTTCAGATAACGTTCTTAAGTGGTTTGCCAGTTATCTCTCCGGACGGCGACAGCGTGTTGTACTTAATGGCAAAGCTTCTGATTGGACTCAAGTTTTAGCAGGTGTTCCCCAAGGATCAATTCTTGGACCCCTTCTTTTTCTTCTCTATATAAATGACATAGTAAAACATATATGTTGTTCTATTCGGTTGTTTTCAGACGATACTAGTCTTTATATCATTGTCGAGTGTCCAAATGCAAATGTTTAAATGCTGACTTGCAAACTATATCTCAGTGGGCAGAAGATTGGTTAGTCAATTTTAATGCTAACAAAACACTTTCTATGATTATCTCGAGGAGAATTATCTCACCGCCTCATCCTCCCCTTTTAATGAACGGAACAATGCTTCAAGAGACGAATAGTCACAAGCACCTAGGACTTACGCTTTCTAGTTCCTGCAACTGGTCAGATCACATTAAAAACATTTCCGTAAAGGCTTGGACAAGATTAAACCCCCTCCGAGCTCTTAAGTTCAGAGTTAGTAGAAAATCACTTGAAAAAATGTATATGGCGTATGTGCTGCCTCTACTAGAATATTGTGATTCGGTGTGGGACAATTGTCTCACAGAGACCAAAAAGCAACTCGACGTAATCCATATGGAGGCCGCTCGAATAATAACCGATGCTACTAAACTGTGTAGCGTGAGCAAACTACTCACAGACCTTGGATGGGAGACTCTCCAAAACAGGACAAAAAAGCACAGACTCATAATTCTCTTCAAAATCCTTCGTGGGCTAACTCCTGTATATCTTAACGATCTCCTTCCACCACTAGTGCAAGACACGACCTCTTACAATCTAAGAAATTCAAATCATTTCCAGAACTATCGCGCTAATACCAATTTGTTTCTAAATTCCTTTTTCCCGGCAACGATCCGTGCATGGAACGATCTCCCCGCCGAGGTCAAAGATGCGCCATCAGTGGCTGCATTCAAATTACGTTTAAACAAGGATCTAAAAAAAAACCTCCTTCTTATTATAACACTGGTACACGTATAGGCCTAATTCTCCAAGCACGTCTGAGACTTGGATGTAGCTCCTTAAATGCCGACCTTTATCGTAAAAATATCGTTCCAAGTCCCACGTGTGCGTGCGGAGGATTGGAAAGTGCATATCACTTTTTCTTTGCATGTCCTAGGCTCGCTCAATTTCGGATTCTCTTTTAAATTATACGGTTAAAGATTTTCTCTACGGCAGCCAAAATCTAACCTTTCAGGAAAACGAACAGTTATTTCTTAAAGTGCAAGAGTATATAGTGAAATCCGGAAGATTTTTGTAGTCCCTATAAAGACTATGTTTGGGGAACTGGGATTCAGCCAAAATATGTTCATGTTGCCGCTAGAAATTTCTACAGCTGTAGCATTTGAACTGAACAATATGCTTTGTGTTTCAAAACAAACACTAAATCTATCTGTGTATCCGCTGAATTTACTAATTAGTTCGATTGTTATTTCATGTCAATACACATGAAATTTCTTCCGTTCTTTCCTTCTTTCTTTCTTTCTTTCTTTCTTTCTTTTTGTTTTTTTTCACATTCATTAAATGTGTTACACTGCCTTCCATTCATAGATGATGTAATATATGCTGTTTATTCCCAGGAGATGACGCAAATAAGCATTTGTGCTTACCGTCAAATCCTGTGACATATATGTCTAATGCATGTATTGTATATGTCTACTATAAAGTCAAATAAATACAGTTTAAACCAACATATGGGCCGCACCAAGCAAAAACGTATCCTCGGGCATATGCGGACAGCTAAGGCCCAAATCCTACTGCACGGATGAGCAGTCTGATCAGGGCCTTCACTGTCCGCTGGATAATACATTGTGCATGCGCAGGATGATCTGAATCTGCGCATTTTCGCATGTTCGAAGGCACTTTTTCGCTTGACGCAGCCCATATGATTATAAAAACCATGTGTTACGTTAGTACATGTAACTATAACAATACATGTAAGCGAACTGGAACTATTTGCGACACGTGAAGTTGGCAGCATTATTTTAGGCAATTGCTCTCTCTTAAAGGTTTATTCATTCACCAAATCTAAGTATGCTTACAAGTCCGTGTAATGCGTAGCCCCATGTTTCCCCATTGCATGTATATAGTGTTAAAACTAGATGGTATGCAGTGTATATATTATTAAACAGATTTTCAGAATTGCGTGACTGATCTCTTCATTTTTTTTTATTACTTCAAGGAACATTTCTGCATAGACCAATGTTAACTCTTTTAATAACCTAAACTTTCATATATATCATGCGCAACGCACGAAAAGGGTCATTATGCAATTTGCGGGCAACTTTGTTGACTTTCTGTTTGCTTTCCTGTACACCAAACCTCTTCTGAAAAGGAATCTACTCTCTAACAAAAGAACTTGGTCTCACTGGGAGCAAATTCTTTCCTTAAAGAGTGGACCCATTTCCAGAAGGGCTTAAAACAATTTTGACAGAGTTGCCTGCACTGAAAGTGAATCTATTCCCCTTAAAATCGGTTTCTCAATATTTAAACGTATACGCAATGATTCAGTATGTTATGTCGTCATTCCAGAAAAAAACACACACACAAATCGCCCTTTGCCCTGCATGTACATGTATAATTGTTTTAAGCTGTCAAATGTGGTATTTACTACTGGCTTAAGTATCAATCATTCCTACACGTAAATCGCATTTACTTTGTTTACTTATAGAGGATATGACATGTATTACAATTGATATTTGAGGCTGAAGAGGCTGTCAATCGGCCGAAGTTGAAAAACGGCTAGAGTTTCAGAGTCAGGTATGTCCACCGCTCCAATAATTTCGTGTTTTATCGAAGGGAATCCCGAAGCTCCTTTACACCTTCGTTGGGTTGCGTGCCCGGTACTTGCTTTCCCTGGCCGACCCCAGCCCGTCCCTACTTTTGAGAAAAAAAAAAAAACGAGACGGAAAGACCAAAATAAAATTTGTTCTCTCTCACATATATAGTTTTACATACTGTCATAAAATTTTAACAGATGCTTCAGTCTTTTCCAATCGCGGGAGAGAGCCGGAAGTACACTATACCGTGTAAGTGTTTTTTTTTTTGTTTTTTTTTTTTTTTCTTTTTTTTTTTTTTTTGTTTTTTTTTTTGTGATACACTGCTATCCTAAAAAAAAGACTGTTTCTAGAAAGTTCTGAAATGCATGTGTCCTTAGTAAGACTATTTACACTACACGGTAGCTGCCTCATTGGCCGCTCTGTCGACAATGCGGTTGAATTTTTGGAGGTAGGTTAGATGATTAAGAATAACTTTGTTTTTATTTTTATACTTACATGTAACAAAAACAAACAGAATTTTAGTTTTTAATGGAAAAATAACGGTGGACTTTAGTTATTTTACCCTCATATTTTCGCTATGAGTATGGCTAAACATGATATCGCATAGGTACATGTACATGCTGCAGATGACACCCCATCGATATTTCGATACTGCATTCAAATAATACCTTAATTAATTAAAGCAGCTTGTTACAATTTTAAAGAACAAGAACTGCTTTTTTTTAAACAAAGTAATGTATATGTATTTCTTAATATGTAGTAAAATAAATTAGGGGATAACTTTGTCATTTTGGGAGCAAAATTGTCGATTTTATGGTCGCTAATTTTGTGTCACGGCAAGGCCTCAGCAGAGTCGTATAACGGAATGTGCGACAATAACACCAACGATTAACCGGACAGTTATTCTCATTCTAATGCACTTTTGTTTGTTTTCTCTTTAAAATTACATTATTTTGCACCAACAGCGATTATTGCCAGCAACGTAAAACCAGATGTCAGCCAGTGAAAAACGACATTACGTAATGAAGTCGGGATTCCGTCAGTAAATCGCAAATTTTCGACGTCATTCAATAATACGTCGCGTTGCATTTGCAAGTGCATAATATTATGTAATATATTTATTTATTTATGAAATCACGATGCTATTGAACATCATCATTTAGATATCTCATCATTATTTTGTAAACCAAAAGTGCTAAAATTTGCCGCAAAATGTTTGAAAATCGGTTTATATATAACAAGTTTACATCCTAGAAATGATGTTGAATAGCGATTTTGCACAGACAAGGGATATAACCTTTTTTATTTATTTATTTATTTATTTATTATTATTATTATTATTTTATTTATTTTTTATTTTATTTATTTTTTTTTTATTTTGAATTTTGGCAAACGTGTCGCCTTTCTTCGTGTTTGGTTTAAACAATATTTATTTCTTCTATTTGTCATGAAAATACAAACATACATTCATAATCGAATGCTGGTTCTAGAAGAGGATCTGGACGAAAGCTTTAAAGCTTATAGAGTCCATCTCCTCACACGCATGCAAAATTTACATACATATTTCAACATGGAAATATATCAAATATCATTTTGATATATATATATATATATATATATATATATATATATATATATATATATATATATATATATTTATATACGTTTACTTACAGACAGATACGTACATACATGCATACATATACGCACACTTACAAATACACATATATATTTCGATATAAAGGATAAATGTGGATACATATACAATGATAATAGGATTATAGGATGTCGCTTCCATGACCCTCCCTCTCCCCACCCCGCCCGGTGACTAAGGGTCTCAACTAAGATTTACGCTAAGCCTTGTAGTCCATAGGCCAGTCTGATTACATAGCTTTTTGTGATGATAGTAGATCGGTTTTTCATATAATTCGTGGGCATCGTTATTCGTAGAGGTAACATAGAGCTGAACTTGCTTGAAAATCGTGTCGTTTACAGCCGCTGATTCACCAGGGATCACGTGTAGAAGGAGTGAAAGAGTTAGATGGTACGGTATAACGGCCAAGTTTTTTCTTTGCAAATTAAACTTGTTACACTGCAAGAAAAAGTGGGTGGATGATTCTAGTTGGCCACACGTACAATATGGGTTATCAATAAGATTCTTTTGATATAAATGATGGTTGAGAGAGCTGTACTCAAGTCTTAATCTTGTGTGGTAGATTTGTCCAGCTCGTGATAACTGTGCCTTTACATAATGCTTTGATGGAGTAAGGATAGGAGTGTTAAGGTTTTTTTAAAGCTTGCGATGGAGACCGCGTTCTTAAGATCTGTGGAGAGCGAGTTCCAATCCCTTATAGTAGAAGGAAGAAAGGAAGTAGAATAAGTTACAGTACGTAAGACTGGAGAAGTTTTATGAGTTTCGAAGAGAGTATCTTGATAATTGTTGGGCTCTTTCTGGTATAAGCTGTTGAAGATAAGCTGGGGTTAATCCGTTAATCATTTTGTATAGCTGGCAGAGTTTATGTTTAGTTCGACGTTTTTGTAAAGTTCCCCATTTCGTTTCGTCATATAATCTTTGAATACTACAAAGCTTTGTTCCACCTGTAACTATTCGAGCAGCCTCCAACTGTATATTTTCTACTATGCGCTCATTTTCTTCATGTTTGGACCCTAGTAGGTTTTTTCTTTCTTTTTTCTTCTTTTCTTTTTTTTTTTTTTTTTTTTTTTTTTGTGTGTGTGTGTGTGTCGGTTGTATGCATTTGAATAAAATGTTAAACTTTTATTTTTTTCCGGGAAATCATCGACTTCCCTTGCTAACAATTTCTACATGCAAACTCCTTATTCAACATTATGTTTGGACGATTTTTTTATTATTTGTAAACCGATGTTAAAGGAATTGCGGCACGTTTTAGGACTTTTAGAATACTGAATAATGATGACATTTTTTGTACTTGTGTATTTCATAGCATGGTGACGCGCGCGCGCATAAAAAAAAAAAAAAAAAAAAAAAAAAAAAAAAGAAAAAAAAAAAAAAAAAAACTCCTTCTAAAAGCCCTCGCAAATGGAGTAGATACTGCATCTACGTTACAGTGCACCACTATTCTCGAATCACCTGTTACCATTGATCCCGCCCTCCGTGTACACCTGCGGGGTGGGGTAGGATGATAATGAGGGATAGAGCGGCTTATAAGCGTAACAATTACGTTTCGATCGACCCTCACCACAGCTGTAACAGCAGGATCTAATCGAAAAAGTGCAAACTATTTCTAAGTAGATACATATGTCCTTTCTCCAAACACCCGCCCCGAGGGTGGAGCGAAGGAGGCTGGGCGTGGGGTGGGGGCGATGGGGGCGGGGTACATCATTCAGTTAGCACTAGTGTACAGGGTTTACATCAGTGATTTGAAAGATGTGAATAGTAATTACCCCAACCCCGGTACAAATGACAGTTTTCAGTTATTGTAATTGTTTTGAAAAAAGGAATGCGAGTCTTGGGTAGGCCTACTCGCTATGTTGCATAAAGCGTTTGCTAGTGGTGTTAGCGTTTGCAACTGAGGAGTCTTTCGAATGAAGAGTGCTTTCCCGAGAAAAAAGACTTTTGTTCATCCACCTCCTTCAATAAAACAGTCAATTTCTTTAACTTTTCAAGTTTCTTTTTTGCCTTTAGTTGATATCTTGAAGTCGTGTAATCTATTTTACACGGCTATAATAAGCCCGAACGTGATCTAGCACGTTATAGTTTGTGGCCCTGTAAAAGAGTATAGTAAAACATACGGCATTTTTGATGAAACGCCAATTTATGTTCGTCCGAACTTCTAGCGATCTTTTGATGAAACGCACTTCTTAAAAAAGAACGTACGAACATTGTACGATTAATCGTACGAATTTTATTGGTGAAACTCATCACGAAAACACGCCTTTATAAATTTGACTCCCTTTAAACCCTTCTTTTATATAGTAAAAGTTGGGGTTTACAGGGGTATACATTATTTTTCTTATTTCTGCTCAAAACATAGATTGTGGGTACTCGTTAGAACCGCCTCGCGTGGCGGTTCTAACGAGTACCAACAATCTATGCTTTGAACAGAAATAAAAAAAAATATCAGATTTTTTTCTTTGAAAATTTGCAGTTTTTGGTGGTGAAATTTTCAATATATTTAAATAGGCGTATTTTTGTAATGTGGCCCCTGGACCTTCGTTGTGCACGATTGAAAAAGAACCATTTCGCAAGGCGCGGATTTGAATTATTCTACATATTTAACATATTTAATCAGAATCAAAGACACATGTACATCATTCCTAAGACTTTGATATAAAAGAAATTACCAGATTCGGTTTGGGTTGAATATTTGCAAAACGCCTAGCCAACCCTCTCCCAATCTACACCTTCCTCGGCAAGCAGCTTTCAGCGGAAATCTGTTCTCCATGTCTCATGTAGGACCAGAAAATGAAATATTACCGCATGAAGTTAAGGAGTTCTTTTCTTGTAATTCGATCGTACAAGATCTATCTATCTATCTATCTATCTATCTATCTATCTATCTATCTATCTATTTTTGTTATTTGTGCACTGAAACACAGTTTGTGGGTATTCACTGGTGATCCATTTAGTACTCACATTTGTATATGTTTTTGTGCAAAAAAAAATCAAAACTAAACTCCCTGAATTATCACTACAATTATCAATATGTCTAGTGCATGAACAGATAGAAATGATTGTAAAAATGTATTTGTTGTTTGTGAGCTAAAGTTTTAAAGCGATATCCCAGCCAGCATTCTACGTAAATCTACATCGGGCCGTCATCGGCCCGTCAGCTACCCTGACGGGTCGATGACGGCCCGATATAGATTTACGTAGAATGCTGACTGGGATATAGTAAATAACGTTATAATGAGACTCTAATATGTACCTCAAAGTAGGTGTACACGAAGAAAAAGTGTGAACACGGTACGCTACGCCCATAATTGAGAAGTTAGTTAAAGTTGTAATAATTTACACAGTGTGGCTATAAAAACTCTCAGTAAATGGCTCAGTTTTCATTTTTATTTTCCTTGGACAAAGTGTCTTGATTAGACCGGGACTTTTTTTTTTTTTTTTTTTTTATGTTTATTTGGAAGGGCAACCTTCGTAGATTTCATTCAATGCGTCGCTTCACCGGCTTCGAATATCAGCGAACGTTTTATTAAGACCATTGCCTATATTGTGATTAATCGCTACTCTTTAGGTCGAACTTTACTTTGAACTGGTTCTATAATTGAGATTTTATTGCTCTTTTATTTTAGATAAATGACGAAACTGACAATGAAGTATTATTATAAAGATTGATAGAAAGTATGTAATCTGGTGTTTTGAGGCATAAAAAAGGTCATTTTACGAATCCATGTAATACCAACGAAATAGAAAGAAACAGTATAATAACTATGACAAAGACTAACCGAATAATGCCTAATATCTAACAAATGTGACCCAGTAGTTTTTCTACTTATCTTTACTAGGCATTTCCTCTGTTGAATTTCATTACGAAAACACGCCTATTTAAATATACTGAAAATTTCACCACCTAAAAACGAAAATTTTCAGGCAAAAAATTCTGATATTTTTCACATTCCTGTTCAAAACATAGATTGTGGGTACTCGTTTGAACCGCCTCGCTCACAATCTATGTTTATGAGTAGAAGTAAGAAAAGTAATGCTTACCCCTGTAAACCCCAGTTTTACTATATAAAAGTGGGGTTTAAGGGGGTCAAAATTATAGGTATGTTTTCGTGATGGTCTTTGTTCCTGCGTCGATGGTTTCACATTTATTTTATCATTATTGCTTCATCCTCTCTCATTCCTTGGGTGCTACGGGAATGCTGTTCTGTGTAATTATGGTACATTGTATTTTCACGTATCTTCAATTACTTTGGCATACGGTGAACGACCAGACCAGAACGCGGTACCATTAAACGCATCACGAAAACATGCCTATATAATATTGACCCCCTTAAACCTCACTTTTATATAGTAAATGAGCCCTTGGCGAGGCGGTTCTAACGAGCATCCACAATCTATGTTATGAGCAGAAATATGAAAAATATCAGCGTTTTTTATCTGAAATTTTTCAGGTTTTTTTAGGTGAAATTTCTAATTTGAATAGGCGTGTTTTCGTAATGTCCTTGACAAACTGCAGTTTTATTTAACACCCTTTAAGGGGGTTGATACTCTTTAAAGGACGACAATCCTTTCAAAAGTATTTTGTCTCCCTTCTTGAAAGGAGTCTACTCTATAAGGAAAGCATTTTCTCCCGCAGGTAGCATATTTTTCCTTTCAGAGGAGAGCCCTTTTAGGGAGCAAATTCATTTCATATAGAATATTTATCTTTACTACAGCTGTATTAGTGCTGTACTTCCCTATAACGCGGTTTATATTTCTGGGCCCAGTTGTTCAAAACTAACGATGTCGTTAGTTAACGTATCGTTAAAATTTGGATCATTAAATATGGCATATATGCTAATATTTTTTACTGAAAAAAATGTGAGTAGCTTTTGCATTTGCAAAAGCTACTTACATTTTTTTCAGCAAAAATACCTGTGAATTTGGTATTGTACTTACTAAAACAGTTAAAATTTTGACCACTAACGAGCTCATTAGGCTAACGATGCTTTGAACAACTGGGTGCTGTTCATTTGTGATCATTGAGCCCATTGCGATATTTTTGAAAATTTATATGAAGTTATTAGATTCGCCAGAGCTTCTTCAAATCTTAATGACTTTAACTACCGTAATAAAGCCCTAACTGCCAAACTTCTAAGGCAGGGCTAACGTTATTTTGCTTCGTAAGGCATTTCCGAAATTTTATCGCAGACACAGTGCCTTGGTAGAAAAATATAGCGTCAGTCTGAAAACAATTCTGCAACAAGGTATATCGGAACTAGAATTTTACAGTGACTTAGTGCACAGACTTAGAAAAATTGTAGATAAATCTAACTTTTCGGAGCAATTAAGAAAACTTATTAACCGTTATAAAAGAATTGCCTATAGCCTGAATAGTATGCAGCAGACTGCATGCCTAGTTGTCAACCAAATCATTGTTGATGGCTATGCTTCACTCTTTAATTGCAGTTCGGACCTCAGACTCAATGACGGCCTTTTCGTAAACTTTTTACCAGTGGGTTGGGACTTGACGATATGTCTTTGGCTTGGCCCGCCGTGGTTCAACTATTGGTTTTCATTTACTCTGACATACAGTAGAATTAGCCATGAGTACTTGTCTTTGTTTATTATAGTGATTAATTTGATTTTTATGTGTTCGCTTTGATGCATTGACTGAGTTTGTACTGAGTTGGGAGCCTTTAAACCCCCGGTAGTTTATTCTACTGACCCTTCTAAGGCGGTGGTCCTGGTGTTGTTCTTACTCTTTGTACTGTTTTTTCTGTATGTGTTTTGATGCTAGCATTGTGGTCATGGTCTTCAATAGCTGCCAACTTTGCTTTCTGTTTTACTAGCTGTGTTGTGATGCTAGCATTTTGATCACCTTCAACAGCTGCCCATTTTGCTTTCTGTTTTACTAGTTGTGATTAAGAGTGGCATCGGGATCCAGGGTGAAGTTGGCTAGCCGTAAAAGTGCTTTAAACCCCCTCCGGTTCTCTACTCCACTGACCGTTCTAAGGCGGTGGTCCCGGCGTTAGTCTTGCTCTTTGTTGCTTTGTGGTTTATTCTACGAGGTGGTTTGTTTTATGTCTTACCTTGTGTCATTTTGTTCTTGTGTTTTTCAGGCCTTTTAGCATTGCGATTACCTCGCTTGGGGAAGAGAGAGCTAATCTTAGTGCTTTCCGTACGTTTGTACGATTTGTGCTTGTTTAGATTTGTCGGTTTCCTCTTCCTCTTAGTGTCTGGGAAGGGCTGCGGTTTGTGATTGTGGCACTCCCTGGACTTTTCTGTTATCTTTTTTTTTACCAATGAGCCCTAACCAGCCAGATCTAGCTAGACTGAACACTGTTTCCGTACCATGTTAAGCCGAAATACTACTCTTGAGTTTTCAGCGTTTGCGAGTCTGCCTTTTGCTAATTATACTGAAAGGAAAAAGAAACGCAGGGTAAATTTTATTCCTAAATTCATTCAAGTCTGGAAAAGTTTGTTAAATATTTTACTATGATTACAAAACGGTGCATGTATGTTACAAAAGTACCAAATTTCATTGGTTTGTGATCAACAAGTCTCGAGTTATTGAAGTTCATTGGTAGCTACCCCGCAAATCTTGAAATCAAAATCAAACTGAAAATCAATATCGGACAATACGGAAAGCCAAAATTTCGTGCAAAACAAGCATGTTTAAACCTTCAGCACAAGAGTTCCTCACACCATTTGGTACACTTCAACGATACACAACGCTCTTCGACTCTTTTACCGATTTTTCTTTTCATTTTTTACGCTACTTTGAACTTTTTTTCAGTCATGGTACGATTGACTGATGTTCAGAGGGGTAGGGCAATTGCGTTGCTGATGTAGGGTCAGAGGCAACAGCAAGTTGCCAATCATTTTGGGGTTAACGTCTCAACAATTGAACGTCTTGTTAGACGTTTAAGGGAGACAGGGCATTTAGCAGACCGACTGCGGTCTGGGCGTCCATGCGTGACGTCGCGACGTCAAGACAGGACAATCCCTCGTCATCTCACTGCTACCGAAACTGCCCTTAATACAGTAGGTACGCATAATCGACAAATTTCTCCGAAAACTGTTGGAAGTCAATTGCGTGAGATTGGTCTTCGAGCTCGTCGTCCATACGTTGAGCTGTCTCTGACCCAGGCCGTTAGGTTGCGTCGTATGGCGTGGTTGACGGCGCATGCGCCCAGGCTATTTCCGATGAGGCAGTGGTGACGAGTTCTTTTTACGGACGATTCTAGGTTCACTCTCTATCGCGCAGATGGTCGACGTCGTGTGTAGCGACGTCGCGGAGAACGCTTTGCCGGCGCCTGTGTTGTCGAACGGGATCGGTTTGGGGGTGGCTCCGTTATAGTCTGGGGAGGCATTGCTGACGGGATAAAATCACAGTTGATTATTGTTGCGGGCAATGTGACCGCAGTAAGGTATAGGGATGAGTGGTCTGCACTTTCGACATTTCTAAGACAATCACATAGTGGATTATCTCGAATGCGGTTACTATAGAGATCTGAATTTAAGTTACTGCAATGATTACGCAATCTGACTTTGAGGACGGAGAGTTTCCTATTTCATTGTCTATAATAAATTGAAACTATATTCAATATCACCTGTGAACGTAAGGCATAACTAAATGAACTCAAAGTGGGCTTCTGGCCTGTAGTAGGATCAAGGTTTTTCCACAAATCTACGGATGCGGGAATGCAGGATCGTTTGAACGTAGCCATACGTGTTTTTTTTTTTTTTTTTTTTTCTTTTTTTTTTTTTTTTTTTTAAGTCTTTGTACATATAGTAATAAATTGTCAAGCAAAAACATTTAAACGGTCCTAATCGCATTCAGCATAGATGTCACTAACTGCATTAGTAGAGTCTGATCTTTTGCTCACAGAATTATTGCATATTATTGTATAAAAAGCAGTGTCGCACGTTATTAACAGCCGTGCATTAACCGGCGAAAAGCTGTGTATTAACAAGGCAATTCACGTGCTGTTAATGCACGGCTACGCAACTTTCAATATGTTCGTACCGGGGCCACATTTTTGCTGCCGTTACGGGATGTGTACTGCCCGGCCCTAGAACGAGCATAGTCCGTGGAAATTTCGTTCGCGAAACAAAATAGTGCAAGAAATAATGCGAAATGGAGCAAATGTTTTCTGTTTTTTATGCAATAATAGCGATCGAACACGGTTTTTCAGTGCATTAACATTCGCCAAGTCCCTTGGGAAGTGTTGAAAACCGCGGCCTTCGGCCTCGGTTTTCAACACATCTCACGGGACCTGGCGAATGTTAATGCATGAAAAACCATGTTTGATCCCTATATTGTCGTTTGTATAAACAAACAGTGCAGTCAATACTCAGGTGCCAAAAGTACATTTGTACTGATTCAGGTTTCAGCTTTTTAAATATCTAAGGTAAGATTTCTCGTGATAAAATCCATCTTCTGAACTCTTTCTCCAATAAACAAAAGACAGTATTTTCAGAAGAAAAAAAAACAAAAGCCATATCGCCCTTGGAGTTGTTTGAACACTGTGGCTCATCGTGATAGTTTAAGGTCAGTGCACTTATCCCTCCATTTCCTCCTCCCTCGCATCTCCAACCCGACATACACACAGACAAATGCTAGATGATATACATGCTTAGCTGGATCTTTGCGAACATCACACGCAAAACGCCCAAACTGCACAGACGCACAGCTCGATCAGGTCAGTCCGGTACATTACGAAAACACGCCTATTCAAATATATTGAAAATTTTACGACAAAAAAAAGGAAAATTTTCAGATAAACAAATCTGATATTTTTCATATTCCTGCTCAAAACACAGATTGTGGTTACTCGTTAGAACCGCCTCAGTGAGGCGGTTCTAACGAGTAACCACAATCTATGTTTCTGAGCAGAAATAAGAAGAATAATGTATACCCCTGTACACTCCAGTTTTACTATATATAAGTGGGGTTTAAGGGGATCAAAATTATATAGGCATGTTTTCGTGATGATTTAGATAACTATAAAAATATTAAACTCCAGACAAGCCAGTACATTCTTTACATGAGTTGACTGAGTTGGGAGCCTTTATGCGAACCGAATTATTATGTATTTCTGTATTAAGAGTAGCATCGGGACCCAGGGTGACGATGGCTAGCTGTAAAAGTGCTTTAAACCCCGCGCGGTGGTTTATTCTACTGACCGTTCTAAGGCGGTGGTCTTGGTGTTAGTCTTACTCTTTGTTGCTTTGTGGTTTATTCTACGAGGCGATTTGTTTTATGTCTTACCTTGTGTTGTTTTGTTTTTTGTGTTTTTCAGTTCTTTTAGCATTGCGATTACCTCGAGCTAATCTTAAAGCTTTTCGTACGCTCGTTCGATTTGCGCTTGTTTGGTTTTTGTCTGTTTCCTCTTCCTCTTGATGTCTGGGAAGGGCTGCGGTTTGTGATTGTGGCACTCCCTGGACTTTTCTCTTACCTTTTTTTTTTTGGTGTGTGCAAGCAGCGATGATCCAGACTAAACGTTCACCTTGCAGCATTTAGTTTGCAAACAGGAATGGTACTGTCAAAGCTGCGTATCTTCATGGTCAGGACTGGACGGTTCGGGGAATTTCTGGTCAAGCCTACATCGTTCGCGTCTGGCATGTGGGAATGGTAGAGTGCCTGAACAGTTTGTACCATCATCCACCTGGCCAGGATTGTAACTGTCAATTATCTTTGTAGGAACGGCGAAGCTCTAAAATGCTTGAACATTTATTGTTAGATTTATTATTTATCTTTGGATATCGTCAAGCCCCTACCCACTGGTTAAAGGTTTGCGAAGTTAAAGATGGTTAAAGTTTAAACTTCGAGAGAAACAAAATAATTAAGAAAGGTTTCTTATGGCTACTGAATGTTTTATATCCGTTCTTGATTTCTCCTTAGAAATATAACTGTGCATTCGTCAATAAAAGAAACAAGAGAATGACTCATGAAATTCTCGTGTAAATGATGCGAATGGAATAGTTGTCAGTTACACGCATCCTCCAGAAGACGTCTCAAACAATGCAGTCCTTTAGACATGACAGTGAGCCTCATTTCCTGTGATTCGATTGTCAGAAGCAGAATCAAAATTCACCAGAGCCAACAATTGCTCTAGATCTCACACATGATGTGAATCTAGCATTTTTTTACGGAGTCCCCAGAACTTTAAACAGTGGATATTATAGATGCAGGGAGTACATTGGATGCTTATTCCTACTGTGCCTATTTGGAGGTTGAAGGTCATCCCAAGGTGTACTAGCTCTCAGACCTTTGAATATGACTTTGCTACCTTTGCATCTCTTGTGAAGAGACTCCCACCCTTACTGTTCAAGAATGCCAGTCATACGTCCAGTTTGAAATGTGTACTTACTAGTCACAAACCTAGCCGCAAGATTCTGAACCTATTCTAATTCGTCCTGGACACATATTCCATGTAGGTCCAAAACAGGGCTAGCATACTCCAGGATTAGTGCCATTTTCTTAACATCTTGGAGGCATGACGATAGGTTATGTCTTAAGAAACCAAGTGTTATGTTTGCTTTTGTGCAAACATTGCTTACATGAGCATTCCACTTCAAATCCTTAGAAATTGTCACACCAAGGTGTATAATATTATCCACATTTTTGACTGCATTGATCTTTTTATCAGCGTCTCAGTAAGCTGCATCATGTTACATTTCACAGGATGAAACCTCCTACCCAATTCCTGGCCCATTTGCTCTATTGATCAATATCCTTTTGGAGTTTCTTTGTGTTTTCAATGGTATCAATCTGACGATAGCAGACACAGTCATCAGCAAACAGACGAATCTCAAATTCTATTCCAACATGATGTCATCTATATACAAAGAAAACAACAGCGGGGTGGGGTTGGGGGTGAGGGGCGAGAACAGTGCACTGCGGCACACCAGACAAAACAGGTGCCCATTGAGATTTTGCACCATTGACTACAACCCTTTGTAGCCTATTGCACAGAAAATGAATCGATCCATACTAAAGTTTTTCTACTTATGTCATATCGATGGAGTCTGCATTTCAGAAGTCCATAAGGGGGTGTGTCAAAGGTCTTCTCGAAGTCCAATATGAATGTATCTACTTGACATCCTACATTCAAAATTTTAGCCTAATCATTCATAACTGTAATCTACTGAGTTTCACAGCTTCGTTTCTTCTGTCTGCCGTCTGATAGAAGTTTGTGATCATCCAGATGAGCCATAATATTTGTACATACCTTGCGTTTAAACACCTTGCAAGGAAGACATGTCAAAGACACTGGACGATAGTTAATTGGAAAAGTTCTGTCGCCCTTCATATACAAATATAAATTCATATAATATGATATGTTGTTGATTATGAAAGAACGCAAAAATATGTATACATTATTTGGATTATGCAAGGGACATAACCACAGGCGATACATTTAGCTAGCAGTCATCATTTATCTCCGTTAAATGAGATGGCTTTTCAGCAAATGTGGCGGACATACTGATCCAGTACGTTATTAGCTCACCTGAGCACGAAGGTTCGCTATTGTGATAGGTCAATATCCGTCGTCCGTCGTCCCACGTAAATCGTGCGACGTGCGACGTGTGTCATGCGGCGTCAACAGTTTGCTTTAAAAGCCTATTCCTCCTATACCCCTGGGCCAATTGTCTTGAAACTTGGTAGGAAGCATCGGGAAGACATGGGCATCAAAAACAGCTAAAATCATTTCGATCGAAAATCCAAGATGGCTGCAAAAGCAGCCATCTTGAAAATCTATTTTTTGCGTCTGCTCCTGTACCAAAAGGCCAATTGACTTGAAACTTGGTAGGAAGTATCGGGATGACTTGTAAATCAGAAATAGCTAAATCGCTCCCATCAGAAATCCAAGATGGCCGCCATGTCGGCAATCGTTATAATTTATTTTTCACTTCCTCTCCTGAACGAATAGACAATTGACTTGAAACGTAGTAGGAAGCATCTGGATGACTTGTAGATCAAAAACAGCTAAAATCTATCCGGTCGGAAATCCAAGATGGCTGCCGTGGCGGCCATCCTCAAAATCTATTCTTAGCTTCTTCTCCTGAACCAAAGGCTCAGTTGACTTGAAACTTGATAGGAAGCATCGCGATGTTTTGTAGATCGAAAGTAGCTAAAATCGTTCCTAACGAAAATCCAAGATGGCCGCCATGACGGCCATCATCAAAATCTGTTTTTCGCTTCTTCTCAAGAACCGAAAGGCCAATTTACTTGAAACTTGTTAGGAAGCATCGGAGTGACCTGTAGATAAAAAAGAACTAAAATCGTTCCGATCGGAAATCCAAGATGGTCGCCGTGGTGCCCATCTTGAAAATCTATTTTTTGCTTCTTCTCTTGAACTAAAAGGTCAGCTGACGTGAAACTTGGTTGGAAGCATTGCGATGTTTTGTAGATCAAAAATAGCATAATTGGTCTGATCGGAACTCTAAGATGGCCGACATGGCCGCCATCTTAAAAATCTATTTTTCGCTTCTTCTCCTGAACTGAAAGGCCAGTTGACTTGAAACTCTGTAGGAAGCCTCGGGGTGACTTGTAGATCAAAAATAGCTAAAATTGTTTCGATCAGAACTCCAAGATGGTCGCCATCTTGAAAATCTATTTTTTGCTTCTTCTTCTAAACAGAAAAACCAAACAACTTGAAACTTGGTAGGAAGCATCGGGATGACTTGTAGATCAAAAATAGCTAAAATCGTTCCGATCGGAAAACCAGGATAGCCGCCATGGCCGCCATCTTAAAAATCTATTTTTCACTTCTTTTTCTGAACTGAAAGGCCAGCTGACTTGAAACTTGGTAGTAAAATCTTCCCGTTTGGAAATCCTAGATGGCCGCCGTGCCGTCATCTTAAAAATCTATTTTTCGATTCTTCTTCTGAACTGAAAAGCCAATGGATTTGAAACTTTGTAGGAAGCATCTGGATGACTTGTAGATCAAAAGTAGCTAAAATAGTTCCGTTCGGAAATCCTATTTGGCCGCCGTGCCGCCATCTTAAAAATTTATTTTTCGCTTCTTCTCCTGAATGAACCGAAAGGCCAGTTGACTTGAAACTTGGTAGGAAGCATGGTTGGGGTGCGGGGTGGGGGGAGGGATTCTTGTAGATCAAAAATTGCTAAAATCGTTCCGATCCGAAACCCAAGATGGCCGCCATGGCCGCCATCTTGAAAATCTATTTTTCGCTTCTGCTCCTGATATAAAAGGCCAATTGACATGACACATCGAGACGACTTGTAGATAAAAAATAGCTAAACTCATTCCGATGAGAAATCCCAGATGGCCGCCATGGCCACCATCTTGAAAATCTATTTTTCCGCTTCTTCTCCTGAAACGAAAGGCCGATTATCTTGAAACTTGATAGCATTGGGGTGACGAGTAGATCAGAATAGTAAAATGAGTCTGACTGGAAATTTAAGATGGCCGCCCTGCCTGCCATCTTGAAAATTTATTTTTCGCTTCATCTTCTGAACCGAAAGGCATATTGACTCCAAACTTTGGAGGAAGTATCAGGGTGACGTAGACAAAAAAGAGTTAAAATCATTCCGATCAGAAATCCAAGATGGCCACCAATCTATTTCGCACTTCTTCTCCTGAACCGAAAGCCAATTTATCTGGTAATCAGGTGAGCGACACATGGCCATCTTGGCTCTCTTGTATGAGACGTCTTTTCAGCAAATGTGGTGAACATTCTATCCCAGTACCTAGTGTTTTGATGAAACCTTTTGATCAGCCTTTAAAGCGCTAATTCGACATTAACTCAATGCAAACTCGGCTTCGGACAATCAACAACAACAGTATAATTGGACGCTTAAGGAAAGGTCAAGTATAAATCGATGACAGCTTACTGACCATAACGTCACATGGAGAACATTGAAATTTCAATGCAAGACATGGGAACCTCATTCTGGTTAGCAAACATTTATCTGCATACACTCGTACGACCTTTGATGAATACTCAATACAGCTTACCAGAAAATCTGACTTCTACGCATTTTAAACATAAATTCCAGTTCATACTATGTATGTTTGTATGTATCTATATATGTACGAGAGTACATGCGTCACATGTAGCGATCGTTTTTCTTTTTTTTCTTTTTTTCTTTTTATCATACATTTCTAAGACTCGGCATCCCGAAATGTATTCTTCTCTCGGCGTTTTAGCTTTCAATGTGACAGAGCATATTTAAGTCAGCAAAATGACGTACACCATTGCTTCATCACTTGCTCAATATAATATCTAGTGAAACAAACATGTTATTATGACCAAGTGGCATATAAGAAGAGGGCTATGAAGTAAAGTCTTAGAAGGTTAGTGATGCCCCTGTTCTGAGTGGTTAAGATTTTGTCAGTCAGCAAGCAGATTTCTAATCTTTAATAAACAATTGATGTTATTCTGGTATGTTCCTGATTATTGCCAGATGGACAAAAGTTATGCTGTTTGAAAAAGGGTTGGTTTGCCTGAAAAGGAATTTTTCTGCCACGACTGACCAAACTGTAACCATCAAAAGAATCAATTATGATTCTTTCAAGGTGATATTACTGTCTCTAAAGAGAGACATAAAATTTATCAAACTGAATTATATGTATCAATGTGCATAAACAGGCTGATCAAAGCATGTCATTAATTGAAAAAAAGAGCAAAACTGAAGGTACCTTTTCGTGCATGTATGCTAACTGATAGGAGCCCCAAAGTATATGATCTCTCGGCATAGCCAGAATGGCAGATTAATGTTTCTTCTGTAAACAAATCATTGCAGATGATTGCTTTCACAACATTTTACTGTTACCCAGGTTTCAGAAGAGATTTACACTAACCAGCTGGTCCCTTTGAATATTGAGAGATTTGGTAGCCCTGTCTTGTATGACATGATACAATTTGATTATGAAAGAACACGAAAATCGGATTATGTAAGGGACATTACCACACATGATACCTTCAGCTAGCATTTATCATTTACTTTCCTAGTATGAGCTGGTTGTTCAGCACATGTGGCGAACATACAAATTTAATCCAGTACCTAGTGGTTTGATTAAACCTTTTGGTCAACTTTTAAAGCGCTTATTTACATTGGTTTAATGCAAGCTCACGTTCAGGCAATTAACAACAATACTATAATGACGCGCTTTAGGAAAAGTAAAATATGAATCAATGACAGCTTACTGACCACAATATCACACGGAGAACTGATTTTCAATGCAAGACATAGGAAATTCATTCCCAGCTCTGGTCAGCAAAAATTCATTTTGCTTACATTCGTACAAGCTTCCACCAATATTCAATAAAGCTTACCAGAAAATGTGACTTCTCCACATTTAAAGCATAAATTCAATTCATAGTATGTATGTATGTCTGTATGTATGTATGTATGTATGTATCACTACTGCAAAAGTAGCCATTAATTGACCATGAAATGACAATGAAAAAGCCATGTGTCAAGGCCATTAACACCATCCATTAAAAGCGACACTGTAATGGGCATTAAAATGCCATTAGTTTAGCATTAATTTATTAAAATTCTTTCATGGGAATAATGGCCATAAGAAATTTAACATTTTAATGGCCATTTTTTTTTATTTCATGACAAAAATCACAGTAAGTTAATGACCATTACAAACAAACTTTCATGACCATTAATAATTTAAATGACATGTGTGCCAAAACTTAATGAATGGGCATTGTCATGGGCATTATTTTTCCTGCCATTAAAATTAATGGGTAAAGGCCATTAAAAGCGATATTGTGATGGGCATTAAAATTAGTTAATGGACATGCTGAAGAATTTCATGGATATTTCATGTTCATTACTGATTACCATTAATTTCAAATAATGGTAATGAGTAGATATTGTCATAGCCAAATCATGGACATTATTCTAAGCATGAAAATAAAATAATGGTCATTTTTTCTTATGGCCATTATTCTTCAAATAATGGCCATAATAAAGACCATCATTTAATATAAAGACTAATGGTCTTGAAATTTTATTCTAATGGCCATTAATAATACTGCCTGCAATGTTTATATTAATGCCCAATGTTTTGCCAAAACATTGGCATGAAAACGAAGGGCTGGAACCCATTAAAAAATAAATGGTCATTAACATTTTTCATGCCCATTAATTAAAACCATTAGCTCAAAAAGAGGCCAAAATAGTCGTTATTTTAATGACCATCAACATTTTCCACGCCCATGATAAGCATTTTAGTCATGGGCATGAAGAAATAAAAGATTGGCTGGTATATAGAACAAGAGGATCATGATGGTCCTGTATCGCTCCCATAACAACCAGATTATCTTGACCTTAAATATGTTGGTAACATTGTATTTGCTCTGATATATATTCATAGAGAAACATTTGTATTTAGGACTCAAGCTCACTGGTTGGTCGGTTCTGGAGAAGAGAATCTTTTTAACTTTTTTACCATATATGGGCAGAGCAGCCATCTTGTATGATGTCATAAGCCGATATGTATTAATATTATTCAAGCATCATCTTTTTTTATCTTATTTGAGGTTTTGATTCTTCTAAATCACATGGTGCCTGAAGACATCACAGTTTCAACTTAATGATCACCGGTTCTTCTGTTTTGGAGAAGAAGATTTTTTAAGGGTTTTTACCATACCAGCCATCTTGAATGATGTCATCAGCTTATATGTATTAATATATGAAATATGAACTTTTATAAGGTTTTACTCTATAAATGCATTGGGAAGCAAATTTGACCTTTTCACAGAAAGGTCAAAGGTCAACTAAAGAGCAGGATTTGAACAAACTTGGTCGGGCCCAGTATACCGATGCTTCATATCAAGACTCAAGGTCATCCGTTTTTCGGTTCTAGAGAAGAAGATTTTTAAAGGGTTTTTACATATATGGGCATGGCGGCCATCTTGAATAGCCGATTACATTCTTAGGAATAAATCTGTTTTTTGCCTTTGTTTGGATGCTCTATATGAAATTGTTTCTTTGATCGGCCCAGCAGTTTCAGAGGAAAAGATGTTTGAAAAATGAAGGACAACGGACAACAGACGGTTGCCTATCCTATAAGCTTCGCCGGAGCGTTCGGCTCAGGGGAACTAAAAATGGCCATGAACAATTTCTAACGACCATGACTAAAAACTTATATGGCAAGGAATAAAACGAACATATTTTAATGGGTTATGTTTCACTGATCATGATTTATTGACTGTTGAAGTAAGAACAATATAAATGATAAAACATGCTTGTAAAAGACCGTGTTTTGCTTATTTGTCCTTCAAATATGTATAGCTATATATGTTTATGTTTATGTGACCAAGGGCTGTTGCTGCAGACGAGGCATATCCAATCACAGCCTAGTTATAGATTACCAGGGTATTACAATATGTCTGACATATGATGTAAAAATGATCTCATTTTCACCTTCTTTTATTTTATGTTTTTTTTTTTTTTTTTTTTTTTTTTTTTTTTTTCTTTATTACAGTCATGTACAGCATATATGATTGTCTGAAATCATTTTCAAATCATATCTGTCTAACCGAGATATGATGCTGGCATTTCTGTGTCTTATTCTCTTTTTCACCAAGCTGCTTTTTACTGTTTCATTAAATTAATGTTAAAGGGAATGTATGTCATTTTCACTATTCCAAATAAACTGACGCTCTTTTGTTCTTGTTTTTCTTGTCCAGCTCAATTATTTGTTTTCACTGTTGCTAGCCAGTATAAACCATCAAATGTCTGCCAGTATGGAAAAAATGGTGACAAGGTGACAAAATGCCACCAAAACTGGCTTTGGGACACCAGAATTTGTGGCCCCATAATTGGAATACTTTCATCATATTCACTAAACATTCCGCCACTGCAACATTTTAATGATTCTTGAGAACCGCCTGATCACAATCTGTGGGTGGCTAGGTTAATTGAATATGCTCAAAATGACCATACATCTGCCTATAAATAATTGTCATTAATATCTTTAATGGTTAAGTGAGGGGATCAGTGGCTATCAAAAGAATGTCCATGAAAAAGCACATTTAAAATTGATGGTCATAATTTATAGAATACGAGAGTCCTGCGAAAAGTTTTGTCACTGGGTTCGGAATACTTCAGTGCTACGTTTTATCAAACATATTTTTATTACAAACCTTCAAAGTATTTCCCCTTTACTGAAACACATTTTTGTAAGCTTTTTACCGAGTCGCGAAAAGCAGATAAATAGTCTTCGTTTGGTATCTGTTGGAGACGCTGATAAATAGTGCTGCCAAGATAACTTCTAGACGTATACTTATTTCCAGAAAGCATTTTCTTAAGCCTTGGAAATAAAAAGAAGTCACAGGACTCAGGTCAGGTGAATAAGGTAGATGTTTTAAAACTTTCACCTTTTCAGAAGCCAAAAAAGACTTAACAACCTCACACTTATGAGAGGAGGCGTTGTCATGTAAAAGGTGGACTCCTGACCATCCTTTGCTTGGTCGTTTCTTATTGTAAAACCCTTTCACTTTCTTCAGTACAGAGTTCTTGTAGAATCGGCCAGTGACTGTATGACCAGATGGACAAGGCACTTGAACGACTGGTCCACTTAAATGAAAGAAAATTGCGTACAACATCTTTTTCGAACTTACGGTTCTTATGATAATACATGGGCGTTTTTTTATCTTTTCGCTTCCATTGCTTATTATCAGCCCTTCTTTGTGGCTCAAACATGTGCACCATAGTTTCATCACTTGTTAGCAAGTTAGAAATAACCCGACTATTACAGCTTTTGTATGTTTTCAAAAGTTCCCGGGCACATTTAAGGCGTTGTGTCTTTTGCTCCTCAATGAGCAAATGAGATACCCACCTAGCGCAAACCTTTCTCAGGTCCAAATGCTTTTTCAGAATTATTTGCACACTGCCTTCTGATATGCCAGTACAACTAGCTATATCTTTAACAGACAATCGCGCATCCTGTTAGACCACAATCTTTACAGCAGCGATGTTGGTCTTGGTAACAGAGGTTTTAGGCCTTCCAGGATGGGTATCATCTTCAACAGAAAATTTCCCAGCTATAAAAGCTTTAACCCGCCGAAAAACTGTGCGCATTGAAATGGTCTGAGGTCCATATATACCACACAATTCATTAAATATCTGCTTTGAATCTATATTAAGCCCAATGCGGCATTTAATATAGCTACAAATTTCAGTCTTCTGGTCCATGTTCCAATGAAACAAGTAAATTGGTCAGTGTATATGACTGTATCTATTTCAATTTGAAATAACTCGGTCAGTTTGAAAGCAATTTGAACGAAATGAACGGGTATCGTTAGCTATTCAACACACCATTCAAGTGCAGTGAAGCATTTTAAAATATATCTGGGATAAAACTTAGGAAGCCTATTAGTGACAGAACTTTTTGCACGACCCTCGTAATGATGGCCATAAAAATTAAGGTATTGGCAAAAGGTTTCATTCCCATTAAATTTACTAATTCATTTATCATTGCAAAATTTTCAGGAAGTCAGTTCTTATGGGATCGCAGAAGACCCTCCCTGGCATCAATGTTCCAAATATGAATACTTTCTCTAAAGTGGCTGGCAAGATATAAGCATTTGAAAAAAGGTTTATGCAGCATGACGGGAACAAAGACCCAGATTTACTTGTAATCCTGGATAATTGGGGTGATTTAGCGAGCTAATAATTATTAAAAATCTAAATTTATACTGCCTTTCTGTTGCTTTTTGATACATTTCATCATTTTATTTAAATAAGACCAATGTATAGTTTCAATAACTTTTCTTCTAATTGTGTTAGGTTTTGTTCTAACAACAGAAACACACTGTGGTGGGATAATGGTTCGGTGTACATTTTTTTTTAAATTTTCTTTAAACTGTCTTTACCTTACAGCTTCATATGCAGCAGAGTTTAAAAGAAATTAGTACAACTAAACTACTTATTTTTAACTCAAAATGGCAAAAAAAAAAAAAAAAAAAAAAAACAGCAGTAAATAGATCAAATAATTCATTTCCATACCTTATAAAAAATGAAGTCATTTTAATAATCGTGTGCTTCTCCAAAGGAAGAGTTCTCCAAAGTAGGTAACTCAAAACCTTTCAAATAATATACTATTAAAGTAATGGCCGTTACTTAAAGTTAATGGTATGAATAATCCAATTTGTATATTTGATGGCCATGAATTTGAAGAATCAATCTTTAAATGGCCATTATTATTCCTGTTCACTCTGGAATGGCCATGAAATATGAAAACACACATTTAATGCTGGGCATGAAAACTCAAGAGAACTAAGTAATAGCATTATGAAATATCAGATACCATCACAATAATGCCCAGTCCTTACTTTTTAATGTTTTAATGGCTTAATGTTTTGTCTTCATCTTGTTAATGCCCATTAGATGACGATGTAATGGTCATGTTTGATATATAATGGCATACGGAAACCAATTTTTATTTTTTATAGCATGAATTTAAAGAATCATGTTTTTAATGGCCATTATTTTTCCTGCTCATCATGTAATGGCCAAGATATACAAAAAATACATTAATAATGGGCATGAAAAAAAGAAACAAGAAGTAATGGTCCCATGAAATATCAGATAACATCACACTCATGCCCAGCCATTACTTTGGTATTTTTATGGTAGATTGTTAAAATATTTACCATTAATCAAAAATTAATGGCAAAAAATGAACACCATGAATAATTTGAAAACAAGGAATAATGGTCATCTTTCATGGGTTTAGTGTTTATAATGGTCCATTTATGGTAATTTCATGGTATTTTAATGGCTTGCATCTGCAGAAGTGTATGTATGTATGTATGTATGTATGTATAAGCGTGCGTGCATGGGCCATCTGCAACGATCGTTTTAATCACAATACATTTATAAGTACTCAGCATCCAAAAATGTGTTCCCCTCTCGGCGTTTTAACTGTCACTGTAACTGAGCAGATTCAACGGAGCAGAATGACGTGCATCAGTGCTTCATCGCTTGCTACATATACTATCTAGTGAAGCAAATAGAAGTTAATATGACATGACGCGTGTTGAATACGAAAGAAGACTAAAATATGTATACCATCACGAAAAGATACCTATATAATTTTGACCCCCTTAAACCCCACTTTTATATAGTAAAACTGGGGTTTACAGGGGTATATATTATTTTTCTTATTTCTGCTCAAAACATAGATTGTGGTACTCGTTAGAACCGCCTCGCCGAGGCGGTTCTAACGAGTACCCACAATCTATGTTTTGAGCAGAAATATGAAAAATATTTAAATTTTTTATCTGAAAATTTGCCAGTTTTTGGTTGTAAAATTTTCAATATGTTTGAATAGGCGTGTTTTCGTAATGCATTATTTGGATTATGTTAGGGACATATCCATACACGATACACTTAGCCAGCAGTCATCGTTGACCTGAAATGTGTGGCGAACATAAAAATTTAACCCTTTCACCACTGTGTTTTTAAAATGGACTCATCTCTGAAGTTGGACAGATCCATCATTGTAAATAGGGGTTTCGGTCAAAATTTAATAACAGAATGGCAAACAGTGTAGATCCTGTTGAAACGGCTCCTTACGAGCCGTCTCATCTGGATCTACACTCTTTGCAATAGTATATTAGCTTAATCCAGTACCTATGTTGATAATATGTTGATAGTGAGAGCTCAGATACACTTGCGCATCTGTGCAGTCTGAGCACTTCCTTTGCTGTCTGCTTCAAGAAATACTGAATATTGTAAAATATATCATCGGATGTGAAAGACCCGATGCATCACGAAAACATGTCTATGTAATGTTGACCCCCTTAAACCCCACTTTTATATAGTAAAACTGTGGTTTACAGGGGTATACAAAATTTTTCTTATTTCTTCCAAAAACATAAATTGTGGGTACTTGTTAGAACCGCCTCACCGAGGCGGTTCTAATGAGTACCCACAATCTGTGTTTTGAGCAGAAATAAAAAAAATATCAAAATTTTTATCTAAACAAATTTCATTTTTGGTGGTAGAATTTTCAGTATATTTGTATAGGCTTATTTTCGTTATGGAGAATGCGTATATACGCAGGCTATGATGCTGACATGCAGGTTGTGTCCGATCTTTTATTCTGTTGGCATATGCCCGAAAGAACATTTCGCATGACGCACCCATATCATATAAATTTACCATTACTTTTACGCACGAAGTTTGAAAACGACTGCCTTATAAGACCAGACAAAAGTTTGTTTTTGATATATCATACGTTTTATCGCTTCTTTCGTGACTGATCTTTGCAATTATTGTTGAAGTTTGAAATTTAAGATTTTATTTTCATTTACGTGTAAGAGCAGTTTGAATTTCAGGGTTAACCCATCGTCTTTTTAACAACTGACCTTTACCTAATAGTTACGTCAGGTTTACTGACAGAACGTAGGCGAATCAAATATTCTTTTATCTAGTTGTGGATAGGACCTATAGATAGGACCTATAGATGCGTAAAAAATCCCAACAACAACAAAATGCTCTATCATTTTTTACGTGCATTCCTGTTTTCTAGTAGCATGGAGCGGTAGAAGATGAGTTGTAACTTAACTGGTTTTGACTTCTTTGTTTCGAAAGTCAATCTTTTTGACGTTTATTCTAATACTGAAACCCTTCTAGAATTTGAAAGAAAACAGTGATAATAGGACCGATTAAAATAAAATGATACAAAATAAAATGATTCGTATTTCAGTTGATCGCCATACTGAATTGCTCTTACTATGTCCCGATTTTTACTTTGTACAGAGACAATTTCGGAAATGTCCTGCGTAAGATAAGAATTCTTACTTTGTGCGGTAGTGAGAATTCTACTTTGCGCAAGACAATTCCGGAATTAAATCGATTTTTATATTGCACAAAACATAATTGGACCACGGCATGCAAAAACACGTCTTTGGGACATTACGAAAACATGCCTTTTCAAATATATAGAAAATTTCACCTCCAAAAATTGAAAATTTTCAGATAAAAAACTCTAATAATTTTCATATTTCTGCACAAAATATAGATTGTGGGTACGCGTTAGAACTGCCTCGCTGAGGCGGTTCTAACGCGTACCCACAATCTATGTTTTTGAGCAGAAATAAGAACTATAATGTATACCCCTGTAAACCCTAGTTTTGCTATATAAAAGTGGGGTTTTAGGGGGGGTCAAAATTATATAGGCATGTTTTCGTGATGATATGCGGTGTATCTCTGCTGGCAGATCTGGGTCTTTACTGTTTGTATTTACTTCGAAGGCACATTTACTAATGTTTAGACATACATGTACAGTTTGTATTTATCTAAATAATCGTTCACTGTAATCCACTACCGTACATCCTCTATTTAAACAAGCTCACTTGATTGTTTATCTGAACCGCGACATGAGAAAGGGTGTTTTCAGAGTAAACTATATGACAATACGAAAACATACCTAATAGTATACAATTTTGACCCCCTTAAATCTCACTTTTATATAGTAAAAGTGGGGTTTACAAGGGTATACATTATTTTTCTTATTTCTGCTCAAAAACATAGATTGTGGGTAGCGTTAGAACCGCTTCGGCGAGGCAGTTCTAACAGGTGCCCACAATCAATATTTTGAGCAGAAATATGGAAAATGTCAGAATTTTTATCTGAAAACTTTCAGGTTTTGGTGGTGAAATTTTCCATGCATTTGAAAAGGCATGTTTTCGTAGTGATCTGGAACCTTGCTATACTACTTTATGTTCTTCAGTATTCAGTTATTCTATAAGTGGACATTGGAGTTCCTGATCAGACTGCACATGTCTGCATATGACCGAAGACAGGCTTTCGCATGGCGCCACCCGATTTTATAAGTGCTGGCTAAATGACAAACAATGGAGATCTGGTTAAAATGCTGTTCAAGGAGCAGTTTTATCTGGGTCTAAGCTGTTTGCTAACTCAGCATTTACATGTGATGCACAGCATGGAAAAAAGACATTCATATTCGAATAGCGAAGGTCCAGATCAGCATGCGGATCCGTGCAGTCTGATCTCGGCATTTTCTGCTCGCCAACATATAATACAGTATCCATTTTGTAAGACATCACGAAAACACGCCTATTTTGGCCCACTTAAACCCCACTTTTATCAGAATATTTTATCTGAAAATTTGTCATTTTTGCTGGTAAAATTTTCAGTGTATTTGAATAAGCGTGTTTTCGTAATGGGACAACAGTATTCATTATTTCTGTGAGCGGGCGACAAAAGCCCAGATCAGTCTGTGTAAATTAACAGGCTGATCTGGGCCTGCAATGTCCACAAATTGCATAAGGACCGCTTTTGTGCGTTGCGCATCATAAATTAAAGTATTTGTTTTAGTTGCAGCATTGAGCTGGATTTGCGCTGTTTGAATAACTTGGAGAAAACACAATTGTTACGTATAAAGTTCACAATCTACTAGGAATGTTGAAAACTTTAAGGTAATTGAAATTCTGACATAAGAAGAACAACCAAGCCATGATTAGGCGGCTGCGGAAGATACTGTTCATTTTTTCTATAGCATGGTCCTCTCTTCAGAAGAGATTTGGTGTCAGGAAGTCACAAAACGTATCCTCCTTGTTTAAAATGACCGGTTTATCCAGGCCCCTTACGTTTGCTTCTATTGTCATTAAAGGCCTTATCTGTTTGTTTTGGAGAGCTGTGCTTCATGAGTGTGGTCTTTCCTGAATACCGTCATGTCTTTATAATTCCAACTCGTCAACTTTATACACAGTTCACCCAGTTTGGTTGGTTGAAGGAAACGTTTTACACCTCAGTGAAGTCCAGAGCAGTAAGCGGCCGAATATATTGTCCTTCCGCCTTCTCAAAAGATCGACGTTTTTGGCAAAATTTGTAATATTTTGATGACAACGTTGAAATTATAAAGAATGAATTGTTTTTTGAGTGGATTTAATCGGTGTAAGCTCTGGAGAATCACTCACAACATCACGAAAACATACCTATATAATTTTGACCCCTTAAACCCCACTTTTATATAGTAAAACTGGGGTTTACACAGGAGTGTACATTATTTTTTCTTATTTCTGCTCAAAAACATAGATTGTGGGCACTCGTTAGAACCGCCTCAGCGAGGCAGTCCTACTCACAATCTATGTTTAAAGCAGAAATATGAAAAATATCAGAATTTTTCATCTGAAAATGTGTTCTTTTTTTGTGTAAAGTTTTTAATATATTTGAGTAGACATGTTTTCGTAATGAACTATGCATTAAGCCCTTCGGGATTTATTAAGTTTGTTAAAAATTCGCCGGAGTTTATATATTGATAAAATACACATAAAAAAAACTAATTCCTATAGTGTTTTTTTTTTTTTTCTAGGGCCCAGTAGCCATCAAGACCTGGGTCGCCCGTTCTTACTGACGCTATCAAGCTATAAAATCCTAATGTAACGACCTTCAGCGGAGCTGATGCCGGCGAAACTATATTACATCTCTTTCTCTGTGGTCACGAAGTCTGAAGACATGCCATTGGCCGCAGTTCTGTGGAGATGTAGCTATCACCACGTTGGCACTTGAATTGCTTCCCCATCTAACAACTCTGGCTGTCAGATCGTCGTGATACCGTTTTAATATTAATTCAATATACTGTGGCGGTGCTAGTATTATTTCAAACAGGTTTTATCGTTTATCTAGCCACTGGCCTGCTTTACTACTAGAGGTTCTACTGACCCACCAACTTTTACTAACGCATGAAATACCGAAATAGAAAAAGGGTAACATGATGGCACATGCTGGGTGAAGCTTTGGTTTAGTAACATACCGAGTTTGATCTTCCCAAGTAGTTATCATCTAGGTTCCTTGAGTTAGTTCTGCTAGGTTCTGTAGTGCCACGGCGTACACTTAAAAACATTCTCGTAATTTGCTGGATCCTGGCAAATGCTTAGAGTGTAATAAAGATATAAAGTATAAGTCAGACGTAGTGGGACTCTTATTGAAGCTTAGAATTTCACAAATTTCCTTTTTTGTTCTTTTCAATGATACGGAAAAGACCGTTCGCGTTTTTATGCAATCCTTCCCCAGAAGAATGAAAAAGTAGCATGAACTGCCCCATTCCATAAAGTATGCAATAGGCATAAACATATTGCCATCGATTCTTTGCACTTTCAACACTTTCTTTAGCTGTTTTAGTCCATATTAATCGCTCCAGTTTTGACAGGAAACTTGAGCTATGTGTTATATTTCAATGCATGTTCAGAAGCATGCTTTCATGCTCCGAATGCTTACTTTGAGATTCCGTAAACCCTCTCTAAGATACTCAAGGGAATATGTCAATTCTTTTATCACGTCTACTCTTTTCCGATTTATGCGCATCCTTTTGCGCATCATTTATAATATATTTGATTTTTTTACAACTTTTGCGAACAGTTCCTCCCTTTTCCTGTACAACAGAGTTTTTTCCTATCACAGAAGCCAGATTCAAGAAGCCCGAATGTGAAACAGGGCCATATTCAAGAAGCGCGAATGGGAAACATGGCCATCAAGTTCCCAGCCGATTATATTACTTCCTGAAATGTAATTGAATATCTGCCTTGTCCGATAACTCTCTTTGGAATTTCTCATTTGTTTCATCGAGTTAATTTAGTAAACTGGTGGTATCTTCGTTATCGAGACCCAGGCGTCCATACCTTCTGAAGATTTCTTTACATCACCAAAACACGCCTATATAATTTTGACCCCCTTAAACCTCACTTTTATATAGTAAAACTGGGGTTTACAGGGGTATACATTATTTTTCTTATTTCTGCACAAAAACATAGATTGTGGGTACTCGTTAGAACCGCCTCATCGAGGCGGTTCTAATGAGTACCCACAATCTATGTTTTCGAGGCGGTTCTAACGAGTACCCACAATCTATGTTTTTAGCAGAAATACGAAAAATATCAGAATTTTTTATCTGAAAAAATGCCATTTTTTGGTGGTAAAATTTTCAGTGTATTTGAATAGGCATGTTTTTGTAATGACTTCTTAAAAAGTAAGGTGGGTCATGCAGAAATTCGTTATTTGAACATATGGTCCCGAAATTGTTATTTGTGATTTCGACATAGTAATCATTATTTTTCTTATTTCTGCTCAAAAACATTTATTGTGGGTACTCGTTAGAACCGCCTCGATGAGGCGGTTCTAACGAGTACCCACAATCTATGTTTCGAGCAGAAATATGAAAAATATCAGACTTTTTTATCTGATTTTTTTTTCAGTTTTTTGAGGTGAAATTTTCTATATATTTGAATAGGCGTGTTTTCGTAATGTATTCTATTTTATTATATTTCTAAATTATACTTATTCGTTTCAATGAGTTCATACTTTATTACGAAATATGTATTCACTGTAACGAAATTTCAATTCATTAAAAAAGACGACATAATCGTTTAAACGAAGCATTGTGCCGTTATTTCGAAGCATAGTTATATTAAATTTAATTCGCTGACCAGTCTGTCCATAAGCGCAGTGTGCTCTGTACTTAATATTTTGACCCCTTTATTGTTGTTGGTGGTGGTGTTTTCATTTTCCATGATTTGAGTTTAAACATCTTGCCATTAGTATTTCGGTCACTTCGAGATTACGATGCGGGTATTGCATGACAAAAAGACGAACCATTACAATCATGGGAAGAATTATGTACCCTCTACCACCCTGACAATTGTCCATCTGGTGATTTTGCCTAAATCAGCAGGCAATAGCTAAACCTGCTGCATGAATGCTTCTCGTGTAACCGTTTGAAAGTACAAATGTAAAACTCTCCTAAATCCTTCCAGAGAACCCAATTGTCTGCACGGTGCCGCGAAGCAGTGCTTCCAGTTATCATTCTGTTTAAATCTATATCGGACCGTTATCGACCCGACATGATTCCGATAACGGTCCGATATAGATTTAAAGAGTATGATAAATGGGCTCACTCCTACCACTGGAAGGTTCTAACGATCGAATTTTATTAGAATCATGATTATTTCGAAATAACGATAAAATGATAATTCATTCAAACAAATCAATATTTCGAAAAAAAAAAAAAAAAAACTTCTATCACGCCTACCAAACTAAAGAATGCGTAACCATTGGTTAAGAACGTGAAACAGAGCGACATCGGTTTGGAATTCGATAACTGAAAAAGGTAAACAAACTTTGCATTTTCTGTGTTTTATGGGCGATATAAATGTATTGAGGAAATTAAAAAAAAAAAAACATCACGAAAACATACCTATATAATTTTGACCCCCTTCAACCCCACTTTTATATAGTAAAACTGGGGTTTACAGGGGTATACGTTATTTTTCTTATTTTTTGCTTAAAAACATAGATTGTGGGCACTCGTTAGAACCTCCTCGCCTAGGCGGTTCTAACGAGTACTCACAATCTATGTTTTGAGCAGAAATATGAAAAATATCAGATTTTTTGGTCTGAGAATTTTCAGTTTTTGAGGGTGAGATTTTCTATATATTTGAATAGGCGTGTTTTCGTAATGACAAAAAAAAAAAAAAAAAAAAAAAAACACACACAAAAAAAAAACGGGAAATTACATTCAACAGCCAATTGATATCGGCATCTGTGGAGTAAATCTCAGACCATCTTCTTCACGCATATTGGCTGAATTATTTTTCGCGTGTTGAAGGTGTACCGAAAGCCATAGAAAACACGTGGAAATTCATGGTGTTTATTGTCCTTTATTTAATTTTGCGCTTTGCTAGAATTTCAGCATATCATCACGCACACACGATAGACACATTTGGTCATTTGTGTTATGGATATTTTGGTTGTCAATGCAGCATTGTTGAGAAATTGCCACGGGAATGGTCAAAAATAGGTGGTTACGAATTAGAGTTGTAGGTTTTGTTATTATTTATATAGATCTAATGCGTAACCACTCATTTTCGACTCTTCCCGCGAAGATTTCTTTTTTTTTTTAACTGGACAAGTTTAGTCCTCTAAGCGGTTAACCAGTAGGTTTGTTTTTACGGAACTACATTCAGTGGCCTGGCAGGCCTCTGTCTCGTGTACAGGATTCAATGGTCGGCTAGGCCTAAAGTTTTTCCATACACAAAATATGTCTGTGTTTATGTTGTTGAAAGGCATAAATTCTGTACACATTATATTTACGAATAATGTTAATTACAAATGTTTATTATATTATAAAGCACTTTATCTGTAACTAAATTAGTTTTCATATGAATAAGTCTTGACAAATTCATTACAAACCTAATTAAGGTATTTATTTAATATTCATGTAACAAAGCTTTGTCCAGTTGTGTGTACAATTAACGTAGATGACTAGAAAAGAATTTATTCTTGTTTTCTGCTTCTCTAAGAGGATAATAAGAACATACCTAATTATCTATCTTCTCTCTTCATATACTGCCTGACGCCTTCGCGGACATTTTAAGCAGATGCGTGCTGTCGAGCAAGACAATGTAGAGAATTATCTGAAAAGAAATTATAAAAGCAGGATGGTCAGGGGATAAAAGATGGTAGGTTAAGACAGTCAAGTGGCGTTTAAAATCAGGTTTAAAACAATGTCCGCATCTAGGGTCTCATAGATAGTTGTTTATCACTATAACTTCTTATTAGCCAAACGTTGTCGTTGGCTTATCGTTGGTCTTATGTAAGATAGCAACATTCAACAAACTGCCAACCGTACTACCGTCAGCCAATGTTGGCCCAACGTAGTCATGCTATCTGTGCTTTTGCGCCTTGCATCATTTAAGTGTCGATTGGTCCTTTCGGTGTTTAGGCAAACCCTATCGCATCTTTTCGATGTTTAGTATAACCACATTCCAATGGAACATCCGGTGCCGTTGCTACTTGTCAACTAATTTTATTAAACCTATTTTTTTCTTCACTTAAAACCCGTCAAAATGATGGAATTAAATTTAACACGAGTTGACTACACTCAGGTAAGAAGTTTCACTTGTAAATACGGGAATTTATTGTTTATATCGGAGTAAAAATTAAGTATCAAAGAGTTCAGTATTAGAAGCTTGATTTCGAGTGTAATCCTAATTCGTACATTAGTGTTCCCCCCTGGACAAGCAAACATTCATGACAATGAAGTTGCAGATAAACTCGCAAGACAAGCTGCAGCTGAATCAGAAGAAATGCCAGAGACCATAGATGTGATATGTTCAGTTGACATAAAAAGACATTCAAGGGATCCTGCAAGAAGAAGGCAGTGGCTGTTTGTAGGTCCATACATATAACCCTATATAGGCTGTTTATACAGGCTTGTACAAATAACCTATGTAGGCTAATCCTAGGGCTCCATACAATTAACGAATCCTACATTGTTTGTCTAGTAGTACAGCTAGTTTTAGTTCCGTAATGATGTTAAACACCTTGAGTATAACTGGGTTGCTGAAAACATAGCTGAACAATTTTGTTTTGCTGATATTTAAGATTTTTTAACAATAGAGAAGAGCTAATTATTACAACATGATTATGGTAATAGTAGAAGAGCGCTTATTTCATCAATTAATTGTCCACACTTACAGACATGTTAAGTTTTTAAAATATAAATGAGGGAGACAACATGGCCATAGCCAGGTAGTGAGTGCCAGAGGCACAAAGCCAAGCTAGTTGGAGTCCGGGGGCATGCTCCCCCAGAAGAATATTTTAAGAAATTGGTGTAAAATGGTGCTTTCTGAGAGATATTTATAACACACATGCCCATTTTTTAAACCACCATTCTTAGATGATTCTGTCTTCTAACTATAACAAGCCTTTTTTCTTGTTAATCAGGTGTCAATGACAAGGGCTTCATTATATTTACAGAATCCCATACTGAAGTAACAAAAGAGATTTTTTTATTAAAATGCCATTTGTCCTTTATCTCTCTGTCCATGTCATCATCAATTCCTATGATGTTACTTTATGACCTGGGGTCTGAAGAGTCTAGGAAGAAGTTAATAATGGAGCAGGTCAAATGCCTTAAGTAAAAATAAAAGTGATAATAAAAACAGCAATATGTTTATTTTCTTTTTATGTAGAACTTCCTATCAATTTAATTAGATAATCTGCATACTGTGCAGTTTGCTTGGAAAGCCCCTCAGTCAATTTTCTTCACCCAGTCATAGTGAGCACTGTGAGCTCGCAATGTGCACAGCGCATCGCGAACGAAGTGAACTCTACGGTAGAGAATATGATCAAGGAAAAGTAACATACAATGATATATACATGTGTACATGTACTTTCAGCAGAAATTGCTCTGACCAATATTTTCTTCCTTTTTCTCCCCGGAAGTTGTCACCGGAAGATGGCAGGACTGGGGCGGACTTGATTATACCGCTAGTCATAAAGTTTGGGTGTCACTAATAAGCATGAGCGTCATTAAGTGTCACAACCATATTTTGCTAATTATTTTTATTATTTATTATTGATTTACATATATTTTTTATATACTGAGATTCTTTCTTTAATGATGCTGTGAAGGACTTTTGAAGAGACTACAGATAGGGTTGTGCTGTGCTCACATTTAGGCTAAGCCTATTTTCATATTACTTTTACTTAAATTCCGAACTGTAGCTTGTGTTGTGATGAGTGTAAGACCTCACTGTTTATTGCAAGCTTGTGACCAAAATAAGTCTTACGGAATGTGATTTTTATGATCGTGCAGATGCTTATTAAATTGGGGCCATCTCGATTGGCGGTTCATTATCCTGCTTTCTAGGGTCTTGAGGTCGAGTGACAGTGTTACAATTTATTTTAACACGTTTTCTTCGGGGAGCAAAGCCCCAGACATGCTGATATTTTAGCCATTTTGGATGAGGCTAGCCCACAATGCAATTACGGCATCTAGACACTTTGTTTTTCTTGTTTAAGAGATTTTCCCCATTCAGTCTAAGCGTTTATATGCTTTCAATAGATATTTGGATTGCTTCTGAAGTTGGATTGAATTTGGAATACTTGGGGTTGAGAGGGAGTGATTCCCATTTACAAGCATAGCTTTTCAAGAAGTTTTGACCCAAAGTCTGGATTTTTGCTTTTTTCAGGAGATTTTTTAAAACATTTCGTGAGGTGTGCATACATGCCATAAGCTTTGGACTAAAACCTGTGAGATAAGGCAAAATTTTAAGGGAGCTTTGATGAAATTCTGCGAGATTTTCTTAAACATCACTTTGGAGCTCCCCTAATACAGTATAAAGTCTTTTTTTTTTACATGTAAGAAGCTTGTGAAAACCACAACAATGTGTGATTTATGTTTATTTCTTCATAAAATCTGTTGTAAAATGGTCTGAAAATCCTGTGAGATTTGAATTTTTTATGGGAATTGCCTTCCAGATGGGCCAAATTCTGTGAGATTTTATCTCACAATGTGGGATATGGCATGTATGGGTGTGAGAAAAGCTGTTTTTCTGGGACCCTATCGTGATTTTCGGGAGACTTAACATGTCTGCACTTATTTTACCCCTTTGTAATTTGTTTGTCTGCTTAGGATTAATTAATCGTTCTTTATGTTTGGAAGTTTCTTTCAATAAATTCCATTTCGACATTGTTTGATGCTATGAAGTTTCTAATTGAGGACTTTCATTAATCAACAACCAAACATGTTATGTCTCACAAAAATCACAGGAGGGTCACCCAGGTCTTGAAACAATGTTTTTTGTCATGCTTAACGAAATTTTTAAAACAATCTCTCGAAAAAAATGAAAATCTCGACTTTGGGTCGAAAGTTTTTCAAAAGCTACACTTGTAAATTGTAAAAGCTCAATCCTATGTATTCCAAATATTGATTGGAATATTCCAAATATAGATCCGAAGTAATCCGAATGTCGATTGCAGACCTGTATAAATGCTTAGATTGAATTGGGGAAACGTGTTTAACATGAAAAACAAAGCGTCTTGATGTCGTAATTGCATTGTGGGATTAGGACAGCCAAAATAGGGAAAAAATTGGCATCTCCCCAGTTTGCTCCCCCAACAAAACGTTTTAGAATAAACTATAAGACAGGTTACAGTTTGGAATTTGAGAAAAAGTATGACTGGGTGAAGAAAAGTGACAGAGGGGCTCTCCAAGCGTACTGCACTATATGCAGTATGCATTTCAGCATCAGCCATGGTGGCTTAAATGATGTTACGAGACACAGTGAACTGCTGATTTTATTATTGTTATTATTTTAATTTTTCTTAACTGTAGGCATATGACTGTTACTCTATTATAAACTTTTTCCTAGATTCCTGATTCTCAGACTCCAGGTCATAAAGTATTCATCAGTATAGAGATAAAAGGAAAAATGGTGTATTAATTTAATAGATAAATCTCTTTTGTTACTTCTGGAGTCTGGGATTCTATAAGTACATGTATAATGAAGCCCTGATCACTGAAAGTGATTATCAAAAAAAGGGGTTTGCTAGAATACAGAATACCTATGTTTGGTGGTTAAAGAAATGAGCAAAAATGTTTATAAATACATGTAGCTCTCAGAATGCACCATTTTACACCAATTTCTTAAATTTTTTTCGGACCCCTTACCTGGCTTGACTGCTCTGTCTCCCTTATTTTCTTTTTTTTCCAAAACTTAACATGTCTTGTTAACAATGATAACTTAAGCATTAAAGACTGCCTTTAGATGAGTCTCTGTATTGTTAGGTATGCAACAATAGGCTGTGTCCTCAAAAGGGTAATTATGTATAATTAGCATTATAATTATGTTAATTAGTCTGTGGTCCATAATAAAAACTTTGGATCCTATAAGCAAAATGTCATTCCTTCCAAAATGGCTGTATTTTTCACAGTGGGAGAAGTATTTGTCAGTTATGGTGTTCAGTTAGCAAAATTGAAACATGTCAGCACTCTTAGTGTAGTAGTTAGCAAAATTGAAACATGTCAGCACTCCTACTCTAAGAGTGTATAAATGTAGTTCAGGTTTGAATGAGGCTGCTGAAAGCAGATGCCCAAAAAAGATTTTATGACACTTAAAAAGTATCTGAAGTAACGTTTAAATGTATTCGTGTTGGGGGGTGGATAATTTTAAGTAAGAAGCTACAAGAAAACATAATCTGAGGTAAAGCTTAGTTTATTCTTGTTTCTTGCTAATAAATATGTGTACATGTAGCTACTCCAAATAATTGCTGATAATTTTTTAGCACAACTGTTCTTATTATAACTATGCATCTTATCACATAAAGAACAGAAAACCCAGGCCAGCCGGCATGATTATGCAATTAAATCATGAGGGCTTTCACTACTCGTAACTCAAATGTCAACAGAGGTTCTGCGGACATGACCTGGATATTGAAGTCTGCATGTATTTATGCGGACATCTTCAATATGCATGCGGACATCTGCAGTTTACATGTGGACCTCCACAATTTCCATGTGGACGTCTGTGATCTCATCTAAGACTGTGGACGTCCGTATAGAGTTTTTTCCATATGAAACCAACAGATATTTGCGGGCGTCTGCATTTGTGTGTGGAAAATTTGGTCTTAAAATTTTTTTAGCACGGACATTTCGTATTTAGATAATTTTGTAGCCTCTAAAGGACTTGGACATTAAAGTAAACTGTGGATGTCCACACAAATTCTCGCAGACATCTACGGATGTCTGCAATGATGTCATACACATTTTGAAATAATAAATGGTTGAATATAATGTATACACTATAACCTTACACACACAAAATAAGTACCATTTTAAAATGCAAACAATTAACCAACAGTATATTAAATGATATTCAGGCCTGCACTTTCATTTGGTTCAAATTAATTTACATGTACCAGAAAAGTGTTATGATATTCAAATGTAACATTGTTTTGACTCAGTTACATAAATTGCACTAAATGTATCAATACTCTATAAAATTTGAAAATTGGATTCCAAACACTGTATCAGTCATAAAATTCAGGATATAATTTGATAGCAAAAGAAGTTTTTTTTTTTTTCTTATTTGTAAAATAAACTCACTACTTGCAGAAGACATTGATGGCATGATATATAGTACATTATTAAAGAAGACTTAAGTGGTAGTACATCCTGCTTTATAATTCTTACAGTTTCAATAAATTCAGTCAGCTATTTTCACTTACATGTTAATGCAAGTGGCTATAATACACAAACTTTAGCAGTAATACTCTTTCAACTTTAACTGCATCACACTTTAATTGTACCGAATACTCAAATTTTGGGACACTACCCAGTAACATGGACTACAGAACAGACAAAAAGATTATTTACTTGGAAATTCTGTTAAGTTTTGATGTACAGTTAATTATTACATAAAGCCAGAGATGTCTTCAGTAGAAAGGTCTGAATTGCACATTCCAATTTTGTAAACAGCTGTAATTTAAAGATGCATAATGCATAATTATGTAGAGCACACATTAAAAACTATGTCATACTGCATATGTTCAACAGGTTATTACACAGCTGGGGGAGCAACTCTTAACAGATCCTTTGTTCCTGTGGACATTCACACCCATTCAAGTGGACGTCCACATAGACATCCGCAGATGTCCGCAAAGATTCCAGTGGACATCCTCATAGATGTCAGCAGAAGTCCTCAGACATCCGCAGGTGCCCATGTGGACTTCTGCGGATGACCATATGGAAATATTGAGGATGTCCTTGCAAAAACATTGTAGCTTGCGGATATAGCATCCCAATACTCCGCAAACCTACACAGGTAAATGTCCACAATTTTCCATGCAGAATATAGCCTTCTTTGCGGACATTTAAGATACTGGTATACTGTCACAGAATTGTTGAATTATTATAAAAAAATAAGTATGGTAAATGTCCTAAAAATTCGAACACCAAAGTTTCTGATAAAATGACATACGGTATGCAAAGAGTGCAGACCCAGATCAGACTGCTCCTGAAGGAGCAGTCTGATCAGGGTCTACACTGTTTGCCATTCCACTAAGTATTTTAAGAAACAAATGCATAAGAAGCAAAATTTAGGCCAAAATGGTAGAGAATAAAGTGTTCGAAATTTTAGGACATTTACCGTACTGTGTTTATCCTAAGTATTCAGACTGATGTGCCAGGACGATCAACGTAGATCCTTATCAGACACAGCAGTATGTAGCTTCTGATCAAGGTCTACATTGTCAGTCTCTTGTCCAGCACTTCTTGGACACATCAGCAGGTAGCCAAATGGATGTTTCCAATTAAAAGGGCAAATATAGTAAGAGCTCATAGGTGTCTGAATATTTAGGGGAAACATCATCAAATAGAAAATTAATGTTCAGACTGCGCAGGTGTATATACATGTACATGTACATCTGTATGGTTCTTAGTATTTATTGTTTGCATGGACCAGGTGGCCCTTTTCTTCTATTTCAATTCATACATGTACTACTACTACTTTTATAACTACCACTATTACTTCTATTTATAATAATGATAATAGCCCGAATATCAGAAATGGGTCTTTACACAATTGTCACTTTTGTGGACAGATTATCCTGCATTAGCAACCATTCAGTAATGATAATACCATAATAACCCTAAGTATTTGACCAGGCAGACCTGAGCAAACAGTGTAGACCCTAATCGGATGCCACAGAACCATCCTTCTTAAACTATATACATGTAGGGTAATATATACTTTAGATTTAGAAATTATAAGCATGATACTTACTATCTAGGCAGTACATGTAAATAACAAAGGAAGGTTCTTATCAAACTGTCCAGATGTACAAGCTGATCTGCATCTTTGTTGTTTACAAAAAAAAAGGGGGGTTTTTCTCATGGCAAGGCTCAGCTACATGTAGGAATGAAGAAAAGCCAGGATTTAGCCAGCTAAAATAGCTGTACGACTAGACAAACCACATATAAAGTCACATGCTGAATGACAAACAGTGCACACCCAGATCAGTTGGCTTCTTCAGAAGCCAGCTGATCTGGATCTTCAGTGTTTGCAAAGATAGGATATATCAAGGTTTAGCAGGACAAGGGTTAAGCAGAAATAAAAAAACAACAACAATATATTTGATCTGATAAAGTCACTTATGAGGCCCTCCCAAGTGTGTGTGTGTGTGTTTGGGAGTGGGGGTGGTGATGGGGGGGGGGGGCTACCTCTTCCCTTGTTTCCCTGAAATATTTCAGCATTTTTCTTTGTTCCCCAAAATCAAAATCTTAATTTTCTATGTTCCCTACTCCTCAAAATTACATTTCTTCCCCTGTTCCCTTCATTTTCAGACTTATGTTCCCTGTTCCTCTGAAATAAATGACATTCCCCTGTTCCCCATAACCTCTGGGAAGGCCCCACTTATCTAGAGATGAGAATTTACCTCAAGACATATTTTATGTGGGGAAATAATAAACTAACAATTGAAATGTGTAGCATATCTCGAACTTCCAGGGTCCAGTTGTTCAAAGCTTCGTTAGCTTAAAGAGCTCGTTAAGGGTCATTTCGTTAACTGTTTTAGGGGATTCAATATACAATATTCTGATATTTTTTGATAAAAAAATGTGAGTAGCTTTTGCACTGCAAAAGCTACTCACATTTTTTCAGCAAAAAATTTCAGCATATTTGTGTATCACTCGATGTAAATTTCAACGAATCGTTAACTAACGATGCCGTTAGCTTTGAACAACTGGGCCCAGGTGTTTGTTAACAACATTTTTTTTTTTATCTTTTGCCAGGTTGGTGCAACCTCACCAAAGTGTTTGAAGTTGTTGCCATTGTCTGGAAAAACACAAAGGGTAGGTATACCATTGTACTTGTGAACTGTGTTATTTTTTTAGATAACTTGATAAGAGGGGCATCCAAGCATTTTTTCTTGTTTCTTCTTCAAAATATATGTTGTGGATATTCATTTGAATTGCCTTGGCAAGGAGTTTCAAGTGAGTACCAACATATATTTTCAAGCAGAAATAAGAATAATATACAAAACTCCATATAAGGATGGGTATCAGGTAAATAGTTTCTTTTATTTGTCCACAAAAACATGTGTTGTGGGTAATTGTTAGAGGTGTCTCGGCATACATTTTGTGAACAAATAAGAATCAATAGTGAATACTTTTTGGTTGAAAAAAAGTGCCTTTTCTGGTGCTGTGAATATATCATTTCTTTTACTGTTGACAAAAGTGCCTTATAAGACACTTTTGTCAATAATAAAAGAAATGATATGTTTAAGAAATAGATCAGCTCTAGCAGTGATTTGTTGAGTAATAAATCACTACTTGAAGAAGTTGTAAAGTAGATTAAACCACGAGTGGGGAGCTTGAGTGATTTATCTTAGTAGTAACTTACAACTGGAAGACAAACTGTGATTTACATGTAGTACTCAACAAATCACGCACAAGAGCTGATCTATTTTGATTCTAACACATTGAAAACAACAAAAAAGTAATTGTAGCCTTCAGATGATTTCACTTTTCTGCCATTGCATAAATAAATCCAGCCAACAGTTTTACTGTAAAGCTGGTGTTTACAGGCATTTCTTAAGTTTTTGACTCAAGAAAAAAAATGTTAGACCGTCTAACGTCGTGGCAACGAAGACTGATGTCAGCAAAGTGTCAAAATGACCTTGGGTCGGCACCAGATAGTGTCGCAGCTTCCACCCTGTGATTTGTTGCAGAATAAATCACTGGTTTCTCCATTGCCTTTATAGGCGCGCTGTGTTAGAATCATAGCAGGAAATGTATGTGCATGGTGAACTTTGTTGTCATTTTCTGGGAAAAAACACAAAGGATTACTTCCCAACTATTCATCTATGGTTAATTGTGTTCATGCATGTATCTGTCCTCTGGACCTTCAAGATTATAAACTTGACACTTCTGAATGTGTTCATATATCTGCCTGTTGATATCCATGCTCATCTTAAGCCATTGGGATAGGAGAGCAGGGTTAGTAATTATTTTTTTTTTTGGACATAATCATTTTTGTATATTGAAAAGTAGAAAAAAGTTTCCAATGACATTTTAGGTCTGCATTACGAAAACACGCCTATTCAAATATATAGAAAATTTAACCTCCAAAAACAGAAAATTTCAGTAAAAAAATCTAATATTTTTCATATTTCTGCTCAAAACATAGGTTGTGGATACTCGTTAGAACCGCCTTGCCGAGGCAGTTCTAACAAGCACCATTTTTTAGCAGAAATAAGAAAAATAATGTATACCCCTGTAAACCTCAGTTTCACTATACAAAAGTGGGGTTTAAGGGGGTCAAATTTATATAGGCATGTTTTCGTGATGTGGGTAGGTTTATCCGTGACATACAGGAACTGGAGGTGGTAAGTCATCACTTCAGGTAAAAAATGTAAGCTTTTCATCTACCTGATTACCTAACAGTGATTTTGTTATCTACTTTGATAATAGGTCCGCGTACTTGTAATTCTTCTCTTGGAACTTGCAATTTACATGTATGTCCTACACGTACGTGTAAGTTTTTGGATTTAATATTAAAGACTAGGTACTACATAAAATATGTTAGGGACTATGAGAGTTATTGAGAGTCATTGAATTTCAACAATGTGAGTCCCTTAGACTCATTAAAACCAAACCATAAGAAACCCAGACGTAGACATAAATTGGGCAATATTTAATTATGCGCATAGCTCTAGATAATGTTTTTTTTATTCAACCAAAAAAATTGGATATTGCATATCTAAGCACAAATATATGTTGCAGGTACTCTTTGTAATTTACCTGGATTGAATTCCGTTGAGTACCCACAACAATATTTTCTTGAGGAAATAAAAAATATTTATTAGATCATAGCCACATGGAAGAGGGGTGTCCAGATAAATACAATGAGAACTTCACAAACAACAGCTGCCTCCTCGATAACTTTTTCTGAGTCATTAATTTGACAAAGTACTGTTTTACTATATACATGTACATGTATTTGACTCTCTACAACATCCATCTTTCTGCAGCAACCATTTTATGCCTTCCCAAGGGTGGTTGTTGTGGAAACAACTGTTACTTACATTTCTGTTTAGATATATACATGTAGCTTCCATCATAGCTACAGATAAGAGCGGGTATCCACGTAATAGTGTTCTCATTTCTGGACGAAAACATAAGTACCGTAGTGGGTACTCATTAGAAGCGCCTCCCTGAGGCACTTCTAATGAGTACACACAACATGTTTTCATCCAGAAATAGAAAAATATCAATACTTTTTGGCTGAAAAAGTGCCTTAAAGTATCTGGAGCTATAGTACATCATCAATACATTTTATACCTGAGTATTGTACGCAGTTATGAATATGCTGTAATTTGAAGACTAATGCCCCCTTGACAGCTAGTCTTAATGCAGTTTTTCATTGAAAGCATACAAGCTGAAATGTCAGAAAACTTATCTTTTGATATGTGCGAATATTCAGGTCAGCATGTGCATTTGTCCAGTCTGATCAGAATCTTTGTTGGGTGCATTTCGGATACCCAAGGATACAAACTTTAAGAAGTTTTTTTTATGGATGCGGACAATGAAGACTCTGATCAGACTGCACAAATAGGCAAAATGATTTGAATCTTCTTTGGGCAAATATCAGTCAGAAGGTAAATTTTCTCACATAGTTTTGCTCATATAGTTTTTGGCTTTAACCCTTGTCATGCTGAATAATTTAAGATGCCACACCCACTTCTAATTTTCAGCCAATCAAATTACTTGATCCAGGTTGTTGATACAACTTCACATACTTAACCCTTGTCCTGCTGAATCCGGATATACCCTACCTATGCAAACAGTATAGATCCAGATCAGTTGGCTTCTGAAGAAGCCAACTGATCTGGCCATTCTCTATGTCTGGATCAAGGAATCCGATTGGCTGACAGTTAGAAGTGGGTGTGGCATCTTAATTTTTTCAGCAAGTTAAGGGTTAATGACAAACAGTGCAGATCCAGATCAGTTGGCTTCTTCAGAAGCCAGCTGATCTGAATCTACACTGTTTGCAAAGTCAGGATATATCCAGGTTCAGTAGGACTAGGGTAAACACCATCCTTTACAAACAATTTTTTTATGGTTTTCATTTTTACAGGTAGCAACAGCAGACCATAATGGTGTCTTGCAGTTGTTTGGTATGAAAAAAGGAGAAGTACAGGTAAGTTGATTTATGGTAAATGTTCTAAAATTTTGTATACTTTGTGTCTGACAAAATGGCATATGCAAACACTGCAGACCTAGATCAGACTGCACCTGAAGGAGCCATCTGATCAGGATCTACAATGTTTTCCATTCCACTATTTTATGAAAAGTTAGCTAGCTGTAAAAGTGCTTTAAACCCCCGGTCAGTTTCTTCTTCCTCTTGGGGTCTGGGAAGGGCTGCGGTTTGTGATTGTGGCACTCCCTGGACTTTTCTTTTACCTTTTATGGCATAAAAAGAAGAATTTAGGCAAAAAGTTCGGAATAAAGTGTTCAAAATTTTAGGACATTTGCTGTATTTTTAGTTCTCAGCCGTAGAATTGTTTTTACTATATAAAACAAGCTAGCTGTATCTCGGTGGCTGAGTGGTTAGGTCCCCCGACTGTCAGATCACAAGATTCTTCATTTGAATTCTGCTGGAGACGGAATTTGCTTCATGGCCATACAGTTCTTCAGTGCACACAGCCTTGCATTATTACTTTTCCATCATCTCGATATGACTTAAACAATGTTGAAAGTGATGTAAAAGACTAAATCATCATCCTCATCCTCATCATCATCATCATCATCATGTAAAACAAGCTTTTAAGTGTGTGTATATGCATGTATTTAAATGATAAATAGATAAAATCATTTCCTATTCCTTTGTCAAGTTGCTATAAATACACACATTTTATTTTAGTCAAATCTGCTCATCATCATCATCATCATCATCATCATCATATAAAACAAGCTTTTAAGTGTGTGTATATGCATGTATTTAAATGATAAATGGATAAAATCATTTCCTATTTCTTTCTCAAGTTGCTATAAATACACATTTCATTTTAGTCAACTCTGCACAAAAGTATAGGAAGTACTCTAGCACTGGCATCAGTGGTGGTGACAACTCATGTTAATAGGACTGTATACACCGGATAGAATTTCCACTATTTTTGTACAAGGGAGACAACTTTTGTGACTTCTGGTTTTCTTTCCTGCATCCCAGGTTGCTTTCTGGAAAGAGGCTAGACCCTTATCATAAGTCAATAATTAATTTAGGCAGAGTTGTCTCCCTTGAAAATTATCAGTTCCACTTATAGTTTTTGAGTTTTCTCCCTTGAAAATGTATCAGTTCCTTTTTGATTGATTGTGTTGGGGTTTAACGACACATCAACCCTTATGGGTCATTTTGTGTCGTCTCCCAGAGAAAGGGAGAAGAGTGATAGAAGATATAGTCGAAGAGATGAAAGAGAGGAACAGGGAAGAAAGAGGAACAGGAATGAAAGTGAAGAAACAGAAGAAATAAAAACATTCCCCCTCTACCCTTACCTGCTACAAGGATAGCAGGCCTTGCCCAACTGTAAGCCAATATCAGTTGGACGCCCTGGTGACATAAGATACACGACACCTTCGCACCACCCGACCACCCCCGTATCAGTTCCACCAAAACTATTTTATATGATAAACAAGAATCTTAAATTCTTACCAAGAAAACAATTTGAATGAAATACCATATCCCATGCTCAAGAAAAAAAAAATAAAATATTTGAAAGCATTGTCACTTGACAATAAATTTCAGCAGGTTAAATGTTAAACCATCATTCATTTCTCAGCTACTAATTTTTAGCAAGAGCACTGATCTCTAAAGTGGGTGAATAAATGAATATTTTTTTCTCATGTTTCTTCACAAATGCATATGTTGTGGCTACTCATTCAGATTGCCACAATGAGATGCTTCTAATGTGTGTATCTACATCCAATGTTTTTGTGGAGACATTAAAACTTTTTTGGCTAAAAAAAAACACCTTACCTAGAGCTCTGCAAGAACTTACAAGAGCATATCAAATCTGTAAAAGCTGCCCATACATAAAACTCATAGGTCTAGATAAGGGAGGGTATCCGGTAAATATTTTCCTTATTTCTGCACGAAAACATACATGGTGGGTACTCATTAGAAGTACTTCGGTGAGGCGCTTCTAATGAGTACCCATATGATTTTGTGCAGAAATAAGAAAACTATCAATACTTTTGGATTGAATAAAGCGCCTTAACTAGTGCTATAATAAAAAAAAGAAAATCAGTCTCAGTTTCATTGAGACTCTTCATATGACAGCGTTGTAGTTTGCAGGGCTGCATTTCAGACCCTAGTACTGGCTTAAGTAGAACTTGATTTTCCAAAATAGGAGAATAGACTCAGAGATCACTAGGCTCTCCCTTCTGCTGATCCAAGAAGGGCAGTTGTCAGTTTCTGGCGAAAGAATGTGCACAATACTGGTTAACCGCTTAGAGGACTAAGCCTGCCAAGTAAATGTGTGGTTAGGTAAACTGACTGTGCTCGACATGACCCCATTGGGTTGACTGGGCCATAAAACCTCAACACAAACAAGCTCCCTAGGCAAAGAAAAAAAACTGCGCTATGATTTTTTTTAATCTTATTGTTACAGCAAGTATTTAAGACCCTGCCAGATAAGAAGATAACAAGACTGGAGCTGGGTGGGCCAGTGGGTGGAGTCAGGGAGAGACTGTTTGTCTCGTCAACGTCAGAAGTAAAAGGCTACACAAAGAAAGGGAAAAATTTCTTGACTTTTGACACCAATATGTCTGAGCCAATTGAATCAATGTAAGTGAAGCTGAGTGGTTTAGAAGTGGTCCAAAAGGAATGGTGGTCTGTGTCTTCAAGCATATGAAAAATACACAGGTTTTGATTCTGTTGTCAGTACAGTCTACGTTTGCTCCAAATGAGAGTGGGTGTCCACATAATACATTGTATTTTTCTTATTTTCCCATGAAATGTACTCGTATGTTTTGGGTACTCATTAGAAGTGCCTCGGTGAGGTCATATATTTTTTTTTGAGAAATAAGAAAAATATCATTAATTTTTAGTTGAAAAAAAAACAACTCCCTATCTGGAGCTGTGGTACACAGTAGTCAATAGTTCTCTAAACAGCCAAAGAATATTGGATCATTCTCTCAAAAGGCACTAATACCTCAAAGAGAACATTTTGCAGGGACAAATAGTTCTTACTTGCCCTTCTGATATTATCAAATGATATTACCATATTTATCCTAAGTATTCAGACACTTTAAAGCCTTACCATAGTAACCATACTTTGTCTTAGAATTGTGACAAGTTTGTTTATAACCTGTTAATTTGTCTACAAAACTGCTAGAAGGGTGATGTCTGATCTAAGTCTACACTGTTTGCTGAGACCTGTCTGTCTGAATACTTACGGTAAATACAGTAGTAAAAAAATGTAAAATGTTGATTACTAATTTTCATTAACTACTGGTTGTGCTTGCAGTTTTTAAAGCAAATTTATCAAGGAGTATAGCATGAAGTTTCAGTTTTGCATTTTTATTATGACCATGACGGCTTTCTGGTGTGAGCTGTCTTCTCTGACAGGGAATATATCTCTAAATGAGAACAGAACACCAAACATATAATTAATAATACATGATAGTGATAGAAGCAAAGCTGGGCATTAAGTTACATTGTTTGCTCTTCAGGTTTGTGTATAATTTCCACCCCATCATTATTCAATTTTAATTTAAAAAAAAAATCATTAATTATACGCAGCTTATAGCCAGTTTCTTATACTGTAATATTGTTGGCATTTTCATATTTATTAGCAGAGAAAATTTCATGCTCAGCTGAGTTGAGCATGGAAAAAGTTTTATAACCTCATGGCCAGCTTCCTTCATTGTATACCTATTCAGCTGGACTGAAATGCAAGTATTAAAATTAAATGCGCTCTGGTTTAAACTCTGCATCTGAATATAACACAAAAAGTACAGTATAACCTCAATGGCTCGACCACGGATGGCTTGTTTACCATGCATGATTCGAACACTTTTTCAGTCCCTACAAAATTCTTCCAATAACTCAAGAAAACAAATATTTAAGGATTTTTTCTTATTTTATCATGGAATTGTATGTTGTGTGTACTCATTAGAATTGCCTTGTTGAGGCGATTCAAATGAGTACACTCAACATACAATCATTGCGTAGAAAATCGAAAAGATTTCCCTAAATTATCGCTATTTGCTTCCTGAACTGGTGCCATGATTAACCCACAGTGGCTCGAACTACCCATGTTTCGAACAAATTTCCATGGTCCCAAAGATGTTCGAGCCATTGAGGTTTGCCTGTAATTGGATAAGGTGATAACAGTATAAGTGAAGAAACACAGGAAATCCAAACTTGTGAAGCACAGCCTTCCTGACGCACAAAGAAGACATGGAACAAACAATTACAAAATAAACATCACATATGAAATCACCAATGTTTGAACAATGAAGAATTGCGATGGAGGAACCATCTTGAAACAGTACATGTATGTGAAGCTTTTCTCTGTCTTCCAGGTATGTTGAGGGTTCAGACCTGTTTTGCTGTGGCAAGTTCATGTATAATCACTACAGAGATTGTAAGGACACAAACTTCTTCCTGTGTGGTGATGAGGTCAGTGATATTGTCTGTCTACCCAGTAATATGGTACCTGATATCACTCCAGTGCTAGCTTGTCAAGACAGGGTTCTAAGGATCTTACAGGTATGTGGGATATTTTATTCTTAAAACCTTTTCAATTGTTTTGGTATCTTATGTAAGTCATTTCGTTTGCTTGCTACTTTAGCAAAAACAAAAAAAAAAAAAAAAAAACAGAAGAAAAAGAAAAATCTGTGGTTGCCCCCTCTTATCTGGAGTTATGGGAAATCTTTTAAGTAAATGGCATTGTTTTAAGTTTGAAACAATTATATTGAACTTTTCTGGAATGCTAGAGGAACAAGTTTTTTTCTTGCTTCTTTTGCTGTGTAAATTGATGATACTTTTCTTACTTTTTTCCAAAAAATAGGGTCTGACATTTCTGGCAACTTGTCTCTTAAGGAGACAATTTACATGGCAAGCTCTGTACTCTGGGTAAAATAAGAAAAAATAGTTTAAATATCATCTGCTGCTATTTGTCCAACAGTTTAAAGATTATGGTGTACATTTGTACCTTTTCAACTTCACATTTACCTTCAATGTCATTTCAGGAGTCAGATCTGTTGTATGAGGTAGAAGTTCCAGGACCACCAGTCACCCTGTCATTGATGGGAAATGATGGAGGTTAGTATTGTTCTTTGTATAACTCTTGATAGTATGATGGGTTTCCAGGTACAGTTGACTCTCGTTATCTCGAACTCCAAGGGACTCCAGTAAACACTTCGAGATATCCGTACTTCGACATACCAGATTTGCGGAACTGAGGAAAACAATTAATCGAACAACCACCTTTAACAGAATGAATATGTAATTTGACTCCTAAGTTAGAGATATATTGAAAATATTGTGGAAAAGAGGAGAAATTGCTCCTAAGGAGCAATTTCTCCTCTTTTCCACAATATTTTGTTGCCTGTTGGTAGATCTCTGTGTTAAAACAGGGACCAGATTTTTACTTCGAGATAAGCAGTTATTCGAGATAAGCGAGTTCAAGATAACGGGAGTCGACTGTAATTCTTTTTTTATATCTCCACAAAGACATATGTTGTGTGTATTCATAAGAAGCACCTCGGCAAGGCACCTAATGAGTACCCAGAACATATGGCATTGCTCTTGATAAGAGAGGGTATTCACAAAATGTTTTTTCTTATTTCTCCACAAAAACATCTGTTGTGGGTACTCATTAGAAGTGCCTGACTGAGGCGCTTCTAATGAGTACCCACAACATATATTTTTGTGGTGAAATAAGAGAAATATCAGTAGTTTTTGGTTGAAAAAAAAAAAACAAAAAAAAATCAACAGCTAACCAAGAGCTATGTGATATGGTTTTGTGGAGCAATAACATGTATCAACACTTTGAAAGAAAGCATTTTATCTGTAGCATGTTACAGTTACCAAATTGTCCAAAATATTTGGAGCTTGAGTAAACAGTATAGACCCAGATATGATCATGGTATGCACAGTTTGCCATAGAGTAAACACTTTCATCCACATCACTATGTTGTTAAAATTTGTCAGATTTTCGGATAAGTACATAATGGGATACAGCATCCAAAAATATTAAAGTTTGTCACAGAATTTTGAAACATTACTGGGGGCCAAATGCCTCAGATTTTCTTCATTTTCCACATTCCATGATTCGTATATGTATTGTGCTTCAAGAAATTTTCTAGGCCCAATTGTTCAAAACTATTGATGTTGTTAGTTAATGTATCTTTAAAACTTTAATCATTAAATACGGCATATATGCTAATATTTTTGCTGAAAAAAATGTGAGTAGCTATTGCATTTGCAAAAGCTGCTCACATTTTTTCAGAAAAAATACCTGTTAATTAGATATTGTTCTTAATAGAATAGTTAACATTTTGATCACTAACGAGCTTGTTAAGCTAATGATGCTTTGAACAACTGGGCCCTGGTGAACAAGTATATTTTCATTGTAGATTTTTATTTCTTTTATGTGTATTTCCCCCTCTTTCCTAACCAAATAGAGATTGTTTTGGTAGCAGTGAGTGTTACAGAATAAATTGTTTCTCAACAAAAACATATGCTATGCACCTTCTCACTGATTTGACCATCTGTTATACATACATCTTTCAGGTGAGGATGGCTCTGAAGTTTTGTTTGGCACGTCTGATGGAAGAGTTGGTCTAGTACAGATTGGAAGGTAAACCTTTGGTTATTCTCAGATTTTTGTTTCCACCCAAAATCTTATGAATGAATTGAATTGGAAATCAATCAGATTTTGCATATATCCATACATGTTCATCAGAGCCAGGCTCGGTGGCTCAGTTGGATGCACGTCTGGTGATCAGGAGGTTGTGGGTTCGACCCCCCCCACCCCCCCCCCCCCCCCCACACACACACACCCCCGGCCGGCAACATTCTTTTGTGGAGATTGATCATGAAATATTTTCTGCGGTCTTCCTTCTGCTGGTTCAAGAAGGGCAGTTGTCAGTTTCTCGCTAAAGAATGTGCACAATACTGGTTAACCGCATAGAGGACTAAGCCTACCCAGTAAACGTGTGGTTAGGTAAACTGACCGAGCTCGACATGACCCCACTGGGTTGACTGGGCCATAAAACCTCAAACAAACAAACATGTCCATCAGTCTGTCTGTCTGTCTATCCATCCCTAACATTTTGGTTTCTGAGCGAGGGGTTTTGTTTTGAGAACATGAGTTTTGACCTTTCATGTAATTTATCTGTCTGGTAGACAAATCACATGAAATGTCAGTCCTTATTTTCTCCGAAAAAAAATAGAATATAATTAGAATAATCTGCTGCTATTTGCAACTCGCACCATATGGGTTAATCCCCGATTTGGCTGATGCGGAGTATGATCTTTATATTAGAGCACCTTTTGAAAGGAAAAGGATGACATACTCGAGTTACCCTAAATATATTGTACATGGACACATTAATCCCTTCACAAAGTATACATACTTATAATGTCACAATCAAAAATGTCCCCAGATTTGTGCAAGTTTTATAATTAAACTTGAACTACAGATCTTTACAAAAAGAATGCTAAAAAACATGAAAGGTTATGTATTTTCTCTAAATATAGAGTGCAAAACAAAGAATATTTATGATACATTTAAATAATTCTTCATATCTAATAGATAAATGTCACATTCTGACAAATTAGAAAAAAAAACAGCATGGAGATACAGTTGACTCTCGTTATCTCGAACTCGCTTATTTCGAATAACCGCTTATCTCGAAGTGAAAATCTGGTCCCTGCCTAAACATGAAAATCGAACAACAGGTAAAAAATATTGTGGAAAAGAGGAGAAATTGCTCCTAAGGAGCAATTTCTCCTCTTTTCCACAATATTTTCAATATATCTCTAACTTCAGGAGTCTAATTACACACATATTTGTTAAATGTGGTTAATCGAATTGTTTTTATCTCAATTCTGCAAATCTGATATGTCGAAGTACGGATATCTCGAAGTATTTCAGACAGTCCCTTGGAATTCGAGATAACGAGAGTCGACTGTATATTATTGTAATACAGTTCATATTTAATTTTATGTTAAAGGAATTTCAAAATGTATTAGGAAACAATAATTTCATTTTGACAGAGAACTTATTAAGGAGTATTTGATCATGATTTGGGTGTAAATTTTCTTAATTATCCCTAAAATATATATGTTTTGGGTACTCATTAGAAGGGCCTTGCTGGTTCTTCTTAACAACTTCTAGTGTTTTGTGAAAACTAAAGTTTTCTTGTTACTATTTTCTTTTAGATTAGCTCCATCTCACAGGTGGGAACTACCAAATGAGAAAAGAAATGGGGGTATGTATTATACTCTAAATACAGTAAAACCATGTATTATACTCTAAATACAGTAAAACCTCAATGACTCAAACACTGATGACTCTTTTACCATGGCTAATTCAAACTTATTTTTTGAGTCCCTAGAAAATTTTTCTGTTAGCCCAAGAAAATAAATATTTAAGAATATTTTAGAGATTTTTACTATTTTATCATAAAATGTATGTTGTGTGTACTCATTAGAATTGCCTCATCAAGATGATTTTAATGAGTACACTCAATATATCATTATTTTATAGAAGATCAAAAGGACATTTGTATATTTTGCCCATTTGTCTCCTAACCTGGCCCTATGATTAACCCTCAAAATACCCACATCTAGAACTAATTTACATGGTCCCAAAGATGTTCGAGCCGTTGAAGATCAAATTTGAGGCCCCCAGACCCGTTTATGTTTTTTATGTGCTTTTCCAATACAAATGAATACATATATTTGACCATCTAATGAAAATGGGTCTGCTTTAAATGGAAAGAATTTTACTGCCCATGGGCCATGGGAGCAAATGTTTTGCTTTTAGAGTAGTCCTCTTTTCAGAAAGAAGGCAAAAATAAATTACCACCCATAATGTGTCTCCCTTTCCATAAAATGGATTTTGAGCACTATATTTATTGTGACAGAGTGCTATAGATTGCTTTCACATGCATATTGTTTTGACCCTGACAGAGAGCTCTAGATTGTTTTAACCCTTCCCTTGCTAAACACAATATGCCCTGTCTTAGCAAACAGTGTAGATCCAGATCAGTTGGCTTCTTCTTCTGAACTCTCCCTTCCGCTGATTCAAGAAGGGCAGTTGTCAGTTTCTGGCGGAAGAATGTGCACAATACTGGTTAACTGCTTAGAGGACTAAGCCTGCCCAGTAAACGTGTGGTTTGGTAAACTGACCGCGCTCGACATGACCCCATTGGGTTGACTGGGCCGTAAAACCTCAACACAAACAAATTCTTCTTCTGAAGAAGCCAACAGATCTGGATCTGTACTGTTTGTAATTAAATATATGTGAATTTCTATCAAAAACCCATCAAGTAATCTGATTGGATGGAAATTAGAAGTGGGATGGCATCTTAATTTATTCAACATGACAAGGGTTAATGTATTACAGGAATATTGTGTATTGACAACTTTGACATCACAGCTGATGGTGTATTAGATCTGATAGTGGGACGTGATGATGGGCTAGTGGAGGTGTACAGCTATGATGAGGCTGATGAACCCATACACAGATACACACATGTAAGTCTACCTGCCCAGGGCCCAGTTGTTCAAAGCATCGTTAGCCTAACAAGCTTGTTAGTGGTCAAAATGTTAACTGTTCTAGTAAGTACAATATCTAATTCACAGGTATTTTTGCTGAAAAAATGTGAGTAGCTTTTGCAAATGCAAAAGCTACTCACATTTTTTCAGCAAAAATATTAGTGTATATGCCATATTTGATGATCAAAGTTTTAACAATACACTAACTAACGACATCATTAGTTTTGAACAACTGGGCCCAGATATTTATCTTGTTTCTTTAGTCTGTTGAATATGAGGAATAGTAAGATAGATATGTTTATTATTTCTCTGCACAAACATATGAGTACCCTCAACATACGTTTATGAGGGTATGAGGGGAAAGTTAGAAAAATATTTACCTGATAACCCCTGTTACCCGGAGCTATGCTTATTGGTCCAAATATTTAGAGTAAATATGACTTTAAAAATGTATTGTTATACTGCTGTAGAGCAGAGTTCTGGATAAAAGATGTATAAATGTGAAAAATATTATATGTGCAGAGAACATTTATAATAGGTTACTTATAAGTATTGCTTTTACCTATCTATGTGCAGTGATCCTAACTTATAATCAAAATAATACAATTGTCTTGCACATTGACAATGTGCAGGATGGGAATTTTATCATATTTACCCCTACAGTTTGATCAGGACATACATTATTTGCCATGGAGCCAACTGTCTTTTAGACACAACACTAGACTTATTGAACAGTCTTGTTCACATTTGAGCCAGTGCACAACAAAACTGTGCAACCAGCAAAGACTCAGATCATCCGCACAGTCTGATCAGAGACTTTACTGATCACATGTGCCTTCTACAGCCTCCGGGCTATCCAAAGAGGGATAAACAAGAACCCTTGCCATACTGGGTGGTTGTACAGGCTGATCTGAGTCTTTGCTGATTACACAGGTTTTATTCTAAGTTTTTTCGTGCCCTGGCTTATTTAATAAGAAGCTGGATGTACTGTATGTGGGGGAATAGTATCTAAATATTTAACTTATTTCCCACTAGTGGCAATTTTTGTCATCTGCTGATAACCTTTCCAAACAGTTTGGACCCAGATCAGGCCTTGACAAAATGTCTGGCCTGATCTGGAGCCAAACTGTTTGTAACTCTGATGGTAATCCTGAAAGATTTTTTTGTAAAAGTTAATTTTGAAAAAAATAATCCACAGACAGCAAAAAAAAACATGCAAAATTGCCTCTCCTTCAGTTTGCATGAAATGTCAAACTCTGCATTAGATAAAAGAAAAAAAAATGTCATTATTTTGTTGCCAGCTAAATCCCAGAGACAGTAATACACTACAACCTCTTTATAACATGGTTCATTATAACACGGTTTTGGATATAATACGGTTCAAAGATTGATCCCAAAAATGTATAGATTATATTGAAAAATGACCATAAATGGTCATTTTTCAATATAATCTATACATTTTTGTTTGGATATAACACGGTTGTTTAACTAACACAGTTTATGCTATGGACCCCAACAATAGTGTTATTGAGGTTGTGGTGTAATTGCAATATTCTTAATTTTATTTAAAAAAAAAAAAAAAAACTGTTCAAATTGCAAGTGACAGAGCCAACCCTTTCACATAGTGTATATTTACAAGTATGGTATTTGATAATTTCAGACATGTAGTGAAAGTATAACATCAGTCCAGGGAGGTGTAGTGGCTACTGCAGGATATGATGAGATTGTCTGCTCCACCTATGCAGGTATGCAATTCATTTAGTATAACTTGAGATAAAGGGGATGCCCAAATAAACATTTTACTTCTCTACAGATATATACATTGTAAATTGTGGATTCTCTTTAGAATTGCCATGCTTAGGCAATTGAAATAGGTATCCAAATTGTAAATCAAGGTACAGAAATAGAATATCCAAACTTTTTGGTCAAATGAAAGTGTCTTACTTTGAGCTACAGAATTGAGGAACAATGTGGGAAAAATGCCATACATGTATGCAAACAATGAAGATTCAAAAAGTCTGTGCATTATCACAGTCTAATCAGCTGTCTGTCTAATCAGCATAGCTTTTAAGAGGACTGCATACACTTTCAGGGAAGGTAACTTCTAAATGTTTTTTTGGCTCCCATCTGAAAATAGGTCTACTCTAAAACAAGATTTGCTCCCCTTTTCAGTTGCAGCTTGGTGTGCAGGAATGTGAACAGAAAGTCCCAAAAATTGTCACCCTTGTAAAACAGTGCTGGAAAAATTGACCAGGGCCCAGTTGTTCAAAGCATCATTAGCTTAATAAGCTCATTAATGACAAACGTGTTAACTGTTGTAGCTAAGGCGATTTCAAATACATTGATATTTTTGCTGCAAAAATGTTAGTAGCTTTTGCAAAAGCTACTCATATTTTTTCAGCTAAAAATATCAATGTATTTGTCATATTTCAAGATAGAAATTTTAATGGCACATTAGCTAACGATTTTGTTAAGGTTTGAACAACTGGGCCCAGATGTATTTGGTCCCCACCAAAGGGCCTGAGCAGAAAGTGGGGATATGCAGACTCGTCTAGACCTTCCAAGATGCATCTGTGTTGCTGAGCAGTTAGCACTTCTGACTTGGGATCACTAGGTCCCTGGCTCAAATTGCTTAAGGCTGAATTCAGCTCACGACTGTATGGCTCTTCATTGCATACAGCCTATTATTGTCAACCATTCATTGTCTCAGTATGACTTTAATGCTGAACCAGCCACACAGTGCAAAACTGTCTGGGCATATGCGATCAGTGAAGATCCAGATCGGCATGTGCATCTTCACAGTCTTCGCGAAAACTGCAGGACTGTCTGACAAAACCGGCAAATTCTGTTTTGTCCTGCAAAAATTTTCGGCCTGTCTGACAGCTGTCCTGCAAACTTTTTTCATTTTTAAAAAATTTCATTCACATTTTTGGGTAAAAAGGCACTAAATCACTATCATCTGAGCACTAAAATTATATTTTCTAATGCTAAGTTGTTATCAGTTGAAACCAAAATTTGTCTGTCCTGTAGATTTTCCCTCTGTTCTGGAGAAAATTTCTGTCTCACTGACAGCTGTCCTGTAACACTTCAAAAGTTTTCGCGAAGACTGTCTTCACCTTCTGATCAGGGCCTTCTCTGTCAGCTAACAGAATCATTGGGTACTACAGCATGAATGGTTGGAATATAAAGGCCTGTATGGTACTTTGGACATGCACAAGATGATCGGAATATGCATGTTTTGACCCTGTTTGAATGCACTTATTTCATTTGAAGCGGCCCATATCATCATTATCAAGACATTAGCATGTCACATATCATAGGTTTAGACAAGAGGGGTATCAGGTCAAAATTTTTTTTTATTTCTTCATGAAAACATATGTTGTGGGTACTCATTAGAAGTGCCTCAATGGGGCACTTCTAAGGAATACCCACAACATATGTTTTCATGAAGAAATGAAAAAAAATATCAGTACTTTTAGATTGAAAAAAGCGCCTTAACTAGAGCTATGCATGATATGCCCCAAAGACACCTTTCATATGGTATAGCTTAATTACATTGGAATACTTGTACCAAAAATTATACATTGCTAACTAATTGCCGGCCTCGGTGGCTCAGTTGGATGCGCCGTCCGACTGGAGACCAGGAGGTCGCGGGTTCATCCCCTGCCGAGGTCGGCAACATTGTTTCGTGGAGATTGATCATGAAATATTTTCTACGGTCATTCTCCCCCTTCCGCTGATACAAGAAGGGCAGCTGTCAGTTTCTGGCGAAAGAATGTGCACAATACTGGTTAACCGCTTAGAGGACTAAGCCTGCCCAGTAAACGTGTGGTTAGGTAAACTGACTGCGCTCGACATGACCCCATTGGGTTGACTGGGCCGTAAAACCTCAACACAAACAATTCTGAACTAATGAGGAGATGGAAAAATTCAGTGAAAGAATATCATATTTACACTAAGTACATGTATTCGGAGACCATATATCTCCTGACCATACTTAGCCTAAAATTAAAAAAAATCCATTTTGTCTAGCTCTTGATTTGCTTAAAAATTCTCAGACATTATATTTTACAGCATCTGACCTGTGTCTGCTCCATTTGTACAAGCCTGTCTTTCTAAATACTTAGGGTAAATATGGTAATGTGTTTGAATTGTATGGTTAGATGTAACTGTAAATGTATCTGAAACATTTCTAAGAAAATATGGGTGAATTCTAGACTTTGTTGTTTGTTCTTTTCAAATTGAATGTAAAGTTACTTTTCACTAAACTTCATATGTCATAAAATTTTTAGTTTTTCCCTTTATTACTGTCTCAATTTTTCAGTATTTCAGACAGGGTAAAATGACTTAATCTGTCAAAAGATTTTATGGAGCTCTATTGACCCTAATCAAAATACAGACATGCTTGAGCAGTTAGTATAGGTATGGATCAGATCTGGTTTGATCTGGTCCTACATCTTTGTCTCGGGTGTGTTGGATAAATATGAGCCAGGGCACGACAAAACCTACAATACAAATTGTATTGTGTGACCAGCAAAGACTCAGCTCAGCCTGCAGATCTGTGCAGTCTGATCAGAGTCTTCACTGATCACGTGCCTTCTAAAGCCTCCAGGCTATCCAAAGAAGGACAATCGAGAACCCTTGCCATACTGTGTGGATGTATAGGCTGATCTGAGTTTTTGCTGATCACACAGGTCTAATTGTAGGTTTTGTCATGCACTGGTGCATATGGTTCCTTAGCTAAATTTGAGCATTTTATTTCCCTATTGTTTGGTGAAAAAAGGTCCCATATGGTTCATGTATTGTTTGTACAAAGTATGTGAGAGGTTATGATGAACTTTGGGACTTTGTTGACTTAAACAAAAGTTAATAGTTCTGTAGAACATTACCTATGACAGGTTGGATATTTTCACTGACATCGGAGAGCAAAGTGAAGCAGGGTGGCCCAGGTACCTCAGTACTAACTGAAGAAGGACGAGACAAGATGTTGACTCTTAGGTACCCATCATATAGTGGGCAGTTGCAATTGATGCATTTTCACTTTTGCTTTTTGTAGTGTTTTTCCATGTAGCTCTGGATAAAGGCTGTTTTCAAATTTATGTTTTGGTTAATTATGCACGATAAGATATCTTGAGCCGGCCTCGCTGGCTCAGTTGGATGCGCCGTCCGACCCACTGGAGACCAGGAGGTCGCGGGTTCAACCCCCGCCGAGGTCGGCAACATTCTTTCGTGGAGATTGATCATGAAATATTTTCTACGGTCATTCTCTCCCTTCCGCTGATTCAAGAAGGGCAGTTGTCAGTTTCTGGTGAAAGAATGTGCACAATACTGGTGAACCGCTTAGAGGACTAAGCCTGCCCAGTAAACGTGTGGTTAGGGAAACTGACCGCGCTCGACATGACCCCACTGGGTTGACTGGGCCGTAAAACCTCAACACACACAAAAAAAAAAAAGATATCTTGTGGGTACACATTGGAATTGCCTCAATGAGGCAATTCCAATAAGTACCCACAAGATATGTTTCAGTGCAAATAAACAAAATTGGGATCATTTATCATCACTGTTTTTGTTTCTGTCTGGAGCTATTTTTGCAATTGTATTTGTGGTAACAAGTTTCTGGGCCTAGTTGTTCAAAACTTAAAGAAGTTGCTACTTAATTTGATGTCAAAATCTCTATCTTGAAATATGGCAAATACATTGATATTTTTTTGCTGAAAAAAAATGTGAGTAGCTTTTGCTTCACATTTTTGCAGCAAAAATATCAATGTATTTAAAAATACCTTAGCTACAACAGTTAATGAGTTTGTCATTAATGAGCTCGTTAAGCTCGCAATGCTTTGAACAACTGGGCCCTAGTGTTTTTTTATATTTTGCTATAGTAAAACTTCAATGACTTGAACACCGATGGCTTATTTACAGTGGCGGATTCTACCTAGTACTTAGGAATTTCTCCCAATAGCACAAGAAAACAAATATTTAGGGATATTTTTGGGTTTTTCTTTGTTTTGTCTGAAAATGTATATTGTGTATACCAATTAGTATTGCCTTATTGAGGCAGTTTTAATGTGTACACTCAACATACCATTTTATAGAAGATCAAAAAACGTTCCTAAATTACCCCCATTTGCCACCTGACCTGGCGCTATGATTAATCCCCAGTGGCTCGAACTACCCATGTCTATACCCATGAACAAATTTGCATGGTCCCAAAGATGTTTGACCCATTGAAGTGCAACTGTATTATTAAAACTGAGCCCCAACAAGCAGAACAGTACTGTGCCTTGTCTGAGCCATGTCATCCATCAGACATAGCACCAGTTAAGGCGCTTTTTTCAATCCAAAAGTATTGATATTTTTCTTATTTCTCCACGAAAGTGTATGTTGTGGGTACTCATTAGAAGGGCCTCACCGAGGCGCTTCTAATGAGTACCCACAACATATGTTTTTGTGGAGAAATAAGAAAAATATTTACCAGATACCCTCCCTTATCTAGACCTATGCATCAGATAAGCTGTCTTCAGTCGTAGACAAAGAGAAAAGATTCCAAATAGCCAGTGAAGCTGGACAGTCCAATTGGACCCTCTGCTATATGTGAACAGATACTGCAGTATGCAATGAGTCTGCACAAATGTGCAGGTTCATCTGGGCCTTTGTTGTCCAGGTGTACCATGAAGGTGTGTTTCCTCATAGTACTGTTCGAGGGTTGAGCGCAAGACTGGCGTAAGTCAGATGGTTGTTTTTCCCCAAACCTAATCTCCTCACCATGAAGGTGTTATGAAGATTACAACATTTCTTTCTGTAAACAATGAAAATTTAGGTGCCATTGCTCGTATGAGCAATGGCACCTAAATTTGCATTGTTTACAAAGGGGTCCAAGTTGCCCCTAAACAAGGGTTTCAAAAATATGTTTGAGTTACTATAGTCTTGCGCTCAACCCTCGTATTGATGTGGGAAATTCTCAGTATCTGATTAGCCATATTATGACATCAGTTGATTTGAACTGCAGCTTTCTGAGACACTGTCTACACCTAATAGTACCTTTATGGAGAATAGCATAGGCAATCTAGGTTTGCACAGTTCGCATTGGCAACAGTGTACAGTTTTGCTTGTCTCAGCTCATCTGAAGCTTACTGGGGGGGGAAAAAAAGCTGCAAGTTTCCTTTCATGTATGCCAGATCACCTCTGTAAAGGCGGTCCACTCTCAAAGGACAGTTTGCTTCCAAGGGGAGCAACTCTTTCCCTTTAGTGTAGGCCTCTTTTTAGAAGGGTAGCAAAACCATTTGACAGGTGTCTTTGCTGTTTTCACTTTGGGTATGGTTGTATTTCCCCACAGCATGGTTCTGGTTCTTTTTATAGTTTTTCCACCTTACAGTATGCTGGCACAGTGATACTATTTTTAGATAACATTTAAAATTTATCCATTACCACTGTGTGTGCAAATTCAGAAGACAACAAATGGATGATATTTTTCTTATTTTTCCCAGAAAATAGGTTTTGATCTTTCATGCATCTTACCTTTACTGAAAAGTAAAAAAATCTGGGAATTTAAAAAAAAAAAAAAAAAAAAGAAGCAAAGTGTTTCCTTTTAGAGTAGATCACTTACAAAGGTAAACAAAACAGTTTTGACAGAGTTGCTTTCCTTGAATTTGTAGCAATTCCCCTTAAAAAAAAAAAAAAAATGATGAAATACAGTGTATGTATATTTGACTGAAGGTAAACAAATGAAGAATCCAGTGTTAAGGTTTAGTTTGGCTTCTTTGACTAAAGCCATATGTTCCCAAAATAAAAAGTAAAAAAAAAAAAAATATCAAACTTATTAAATAGGTTTCATGAATTATGCAATAATAATAATAATAATAAAAATAATAGTAATAATATTCACTTAATACAGGCTGTGTTTTTGTTTAAGTTTTGATTTTGTATACATGCTTATTTACTACAACCTCTTTATAACACAGTTCTTTATAACACGATTTTGGATATAACACGGTTCAAAGATGGATCCCAAAAATGTATAGATTATATTGAAAAATGACCATAAATGGTCATTTTTCAATATAATCTATACATTTTTGTTTGGATATAACACGGTTGTTTAAATAACAGGGTTTGTGCTATGGACCCCAACAATAGTGTTATAAAGAGGTTGTGGTGTAAATAGGTTGAAATTCATGAATTATGCAATATTCACTTAATACAGGCTGTGTTTTTTTTGAAGTTTTTATTTTGTATACATGCTTATTACCATTTAATTGCTTTCAGTAACCCCAAGAAAAGCTGTTTTATCAATTAATACTAACATTTTCTTCCAAATTTCAGGAAATATTTATTCAGCAGCTTTAGTCTCACATTTCTTCTTGTTTATGTTACCGCGGTGTTACATCAGAAATATTTAATAATATCAGCCACCATGTGTGAATAGATGTGTTTGGGTCAAAAGGGAAAGCCTCTGTGCAGTCTAATGAGGAATTTGATGTCTAATAACTTACGAATGTGAAGGTAATCTAGTGTGAAAAATGTGCATGTTAATCAACAATTGACGGTATATTTATATGCCACAATGTTAAGTATACATGCAAGAAATTGTGGACCAACTTATACAGGTAAATTTTTATTGCAACAGAAAAAATCAGGTACTAACCTTCCTTTTCTTTGTATTTCAAAAGTGTTGCATTTCTATTTTTAGTTTATAGTATATATTATGGATTGATTCAATATTATAATAGATGATTGTTAAGTTCCTAATTAGACTGCAGATGCATATCCATCTTGTCTGTATCCTCATTGTTTATGTGGCTTCTCCAAGAATATATATAACTCAGGCCTCCTAGCGAAACCTATAAAACCTATAATAACCTATAATTTTGTGTCAAACCTATAAAACCTTTATTTTGTTCATATAACCTATAAAAAGCCTGTATTTTCATGAAAAAACCTATATTTTTCACTTTTTGAACCTTCTCGCGACTTAACCCTAACTTTTCTTCAAAATGCCCTACTATTTTTACTTTTTAGTCCCAAAAAAGTGATGAAAACTGTCAAGAAATTGTATTTTTTTCCTTGCTCGCTTCGCTCGCTCGGACTATGTAAAATTCAGATCAACTTTATCTGAATAATTGTGGTGCAAAAATTCATCAAATATTTTTTCTTCAGTTTTAAATCTCTATGTGAGTTTGGAAGAACCTTTTTTAGCCTATATTTTTTATTGAAAAACCTGTAAATAACCTATATTTTGATTAAGAAGAACCTACATAAAAACCTATATTTTCAAAGTGGGCCACTAGGAGGCCTGATCACTTGTTTTCAGCAGTAGTGTAGCTATGTAGTTTTTCACTGTATAGTATACATTGTGCATACTGGGTTTTTATTTGTTAAACATTTAGCATGATGGGTAAAAATTTCAGCAGACAACAATTTTAAATATTTTTCCTATTTTTCCCAGAAAACAAGCTTTGGCAGAGCCTATTTTCAGAGCCTGTTTTCTTGGAAATTAAATAAAATATATACATTACGAAAACACACCTATGCAAATATGTAGAAAATTTCACCTCCCAAAACAGAAACATTTCAGATAAAAACCTCTGATATTTTTCATATATCTGCTAAAAACATAGATTGTGGGTACTCATTAGAACCACCTTGCCGAGGCAGTTCTAAAGAGTACCCACAAGCTACGTTTTTGAGCAGAAATAAGAAAAATAATGTATACCACTGTAACCCCAGCTTTACTGTATAAAAGTGGGGTTTAAGGGGGTCAAAATTGTATAGGCATGTTTTTGTGATGTATTCATCATTTGCTGAATTAGCCCAAAGGGTAGTAAAGTTTAATGTTTATTATGGGTATGTTTTTTTTTTTCACAATTTGTTTCCGTAGGCTGGGTGTTAGGTTTAACCACAGAACAACAAACAAAGGCTATGGGTCCAACGGATGTGGTGGTGTCAGCAGCAGCAGTAAATAAAATATCACATCTTAAGTAGGTTCTTGATAGTTTTGTCTTTCTAATCAGTGGGAAATGGTTTGAAGAATGAATTAGTTAGACTAGATAATTTATTGGTTTATGGCATAGAAGCTAATACACTGTAACAATGCAATAGATAAGGTGCTTTTTTTTCATTCAATAATTGCTGATATCTTTCTTATTTCTCCATAAAAACATATGTTGGGATATTCAATAAAAGCGCCTCTTTTAAGCACTCCTAATAAGTACCCACAAAATCCATAAAGATAAGAAAAATATTATGTGGATACCCCCTCTTGTCTGGAGCTATGATTATAGAATCTAATACCTGCTGCATCAACAATCCTGTTCTACAGTATCTGTCTTGTTTGGAACCAGTAGTTATCAGAGCTGTGGATAAGGTCCTGTTTACAACACAAAAAAAAACTTTAAAAAATGTCAGGTTTGATCCTCACCATGTCTGGTGACATTCTTTCACGTAGATGGATCATGAAATATTTTCCATGGTCATTCTCTTCCTTGTGCTGATTCAAGAAAGCCAATTCTCAGTTTCTGGTGGAAGAATGTGCACAAGTTCTGATTAATAGCTTAGAAGACTAAGGTAAGCCTGCCCAGGAAAAGTGTGGTCAGGTAAATTGACACAACCTTAATTATAATAGTGTTGACTGGGCCGTTAGTATCCAAACCAATTTAACCCTTGTTCTGCTGAATAAATTAAGATGCCACACCTACTTCTAATTTTCAGCCAATCAGATTACTTGATCAGTGTTCTTGCTATATACTCACATACTTACATGCAAACAGTGCAGATCCAGATCAGTTGGCTTCTTCAGAAGCCAACTGATCTGGATCTACACTGTTTGCAAAGGCAGGGTATATCCGGGTTCAGCAGGACAAGGGTTAAAAAGTGTTGATATTTTGCTTATTTCTCTGTGAACACTAATGTTGTGGATACAACATACTCATTAGAAGTACATTTGTAACATTTTACATTATTTGCTTTACCAACAAAACGATCAACATGGAAAGTGCATACTCTGAATAATGAAAGAAAGAGTGTTGCACTCTATTGTGTGTTGTTTGTTTAGACTTTGCCTGTGCTATTTAATAAATTAATGTTTACTCTCCCTGAGCAGAAAACAAATTGTTGACAATACATGTATAGTTAGGTTCCAATATAGAAATTTTGCTAACCCTAAAAACAGAAGGATATATGATTTATTTTGATATGGGAAGTTTGCATATGCCTGTATATAAAACAACTGGATGGCAGATATGTATTCATTTAATTTTGCAAAAACAGGCTAGTTTCTACAGAGGCGCACTTGATACATAACAAATTCTGTGTTTATAAAACCTTGATTATTCAAATAAAGTTCATAGAAAAGAAAGAAAAAATGCTCAAAACAGAAAATATAATGTTTATTTTCTCATGTGCATATGCAACTATGAAGCCAAAAGTAACACTGAGGCTGTTTTCTGCATTCCAGGGTGCGTATCCTGGTTTACTACCTGAAACAAATTTTAAAAGTGTGCATGCAAACTGTATTTCAAATACACCTACCGTTTTCCATGTCATTTATACAAAGGTTCATAGAAATGGATTAACACCAAAAAATGTTCCATTGCAGATTCAATATAGCTGCTACAATAAGGTACAGGAAAATGCTTGTTTTGGAAAGTTTACAAAACCATTTCGAATGACACATTTTAAATTTTACCAGATACATTTCGGGTGCTTATGCCGATTTTCCTATTTGATTAATTCATATACAGTACAGTTTTATACTTTTGTAAGTCATAAAAATACATGATGAGGGAGTTTTTGCAAGTTTTGTTATGTCCACAATTCTAAAACATGTGTTGACGGACATAATTATGTATGAAGACCAAACACAATAAGTCAAATAATATCAAAACACAATAAGTCAAATAATTTCAAACAAAATTGTTCATCCAAATTTCCTAGAATACAAGGCGTTTAACAAAATGCGACAAGAATTTAATATATTCAGTGCTAATTTATATTTAGACAACAACTGTACAGATTATTCTACTGCCAGATTGGGTGTATTTACCTGTCAATGTATACCTGAGCCCAGTTGTTCAAAGCTAACGACATAGCTAGTTAACCATTTGTTAAAAAATTTACATCAAGTGATACGCAAATGTGCTGAAATGTGAGTAGCTTTTGAAGTGTTTATTATACACTTAAAAGATCTTACAATTGCTGGCCAAACGTCGAAAACAGTACCATGCAGGGTTATGTTGTTTTTTTTTTGTTGTTGTTGTTGTTTTTGCATGATGACTTATGTATTCTCATTTTCCAGACAATAGGATTTAACAGCTCATGCAAGTTGTCTACATTCATGAACTGTCAAACCTTATTTTCTGGAGAGAAAGAGAAAAAGAAATCCAAAATACCACCTGCTGACATTTTAACAAGTGTTAAATAAGATATGCATACTGTTCTTGCTGAAATAATGTGTTTGAATTGAATATTCTTTTTGAACTAAAGAGTGCTATTTTAGATGATAAATTGATGATTATGTCCCCAACTTCAAATAAGTTGGAGGGGGATATTGCTCTTTGGTTGTTTGTCAACTTGTCTTGTCTGCTAGATATCTGAAAACATGTTTTAGCTAGAGCCTTGAAATTTTGTATGCTTATTTGGGATGATGAGTACATAACCTGATTGAGTACATTACTTGATTAAATAACTTTTGAACAAATTCCAAAAAAGTTTGCCAGGGTCATGACATTTTGTAGGGACAAGCCTATAGTCAGTGGAATAGTGTTTTACAAAGACACATTTTCTCTTTATTATGGAATTTAGGTAATTATGAGGTATTTTGTGACACTGTATGACTTTTTGTAATATTGAATTTATGATGTAGCATTTGTATGTGTGAATGGTATTGGACTGATCTGAAAAGGATTTTTGTTTATACAAATATTCAAGGAAAAAAACAAAACAAAATGAGCACATAATAACCCTAAGTATTGGGATGGACAGGCCTGAGTAAACAGTGTACACCTTGATCAGATGCTGCCAAACATGGTATCTGATTAGGATCTAAGCTGTTTGTCATCCATCCACCAATATTTTAGAAAGATCAAGCGGTAGTAGACTGGACTCTTTCGAATTTTAGGTAAGGAGTTAACGTTTTCTAACACTTCGGGTATATATGGGAGATCAGTTTGTTAAAAACTTTTCAGAATAAAGCAAAGTGACAAGTAAACTTTGGAGTGTACCATAATGACTAAGGTTTGGGACAGACAGTATTAGATGCCACAGAATGTGGTCTCTGATCAATTTTACACTGTATGTCACTAACTCAGTAGTTTTTAACACACTGTAGGTAGTATAATGGGTTTGTTCAAAGTTTAGGACAAGTGTGTTAGGGAGTTAAGGTGCCCCAAACTTTTGGATGAATATGATACATGTGAAAAAAATCTTTAGCATTATGAGATTACTTTTTAAAAGTTTTTATATTGAAAACATGGCTTGACATTTCATTCAAATTGTCTCCTTTGGAGACAATTTGAATGAAATGTCAAACCCTGTTTTAAAGAAAAAAATGAGGGAAAAAAATAAGTTTTGCCATCTGCTGATGATGTCATAAATATTGATATAAACTAGCTATCTGTTCACAGTAAACACAGTAAACAGTAATTTTCCAAAGATAATCATAAATGAATATAGAAATAATGACAATGAATATATCTGAGTAATTACCACATTATTTCAGGAGTGATTTAGAATCTCTGCAGGAAAAAGTTATTGCTGAAAGAGAGAAATATCAGCAAACAGCACAGAGTAATGTTGCAATATCAGCGGTACCCGGCTTCAGTGTCAAGGACAAATTTGTCTTGAACAGGGAGGATGCAAGCTATACACTCAGCCTGGAGTTACAGATGCCTATTGATAATGTGTTACTACAGGTAGGAATCAGTAATGTCACAGGCTCAGTGGTACTCAATTTTTAGGTAAATGGATATTTTGGCACACTTTTTCAAAGTGAGACAACTCCAGCAGACAGGAATTTGCATCCTTTTCAAATAAAGGGCTACTCTTAACCGAAAAATGGCTTTAAGATTAGTAACCCCCCTTCCCTCTTCCCCCCTCCCCTCCTCCTCCCCTGCCCCCTCCCCTCCCCCCCACCAGCTTCCACTTCAGGAATATATCAGGGTAGCTGATTTAGGTATACTGGTAAGGTACTGATATACGTCCGGTCCAAGTGCCTGTCTGGACCGATATCTTTATCCAGTCAGAAAGGTTTTCAATTTCGGAAAAAGAAAGAAGTCACTAGGGGCAAGGTCTGGTGAATAAGGAGGGTGAGGTAAAACTGTTATCTTCTCTTTTTGCAAAAAATTTGTAAAAATGGCAGATGTATGGGTTGGGGCATTATCCTGTAGAAGTCAGACATCTTTGAAACCCGTGAGTGGGCACCATTTCTGATAGTAGTTTTTCAGTTTCTTCATTACCCCAACTTTGTAGCATTTGCCAGTAATGCTTTTACCCTTTTGGTTTTAGTGTCACATGAAGCAGTTCACATGAAATGTATATGGCCTTAGACAATTTTAAATGGTGACCTGAGCAGATAGTTTAGACTTAGACCATATGCTGCAAAACACAGCTTCTGATCAGGGTCTACTCTGTTCGCACTCATGCAGCAATATTTATGCCCCTACCATATAGTGTTACCACTGTCCGTCCATCTCCATCAGCCTTGGAGATGGCCTTAGCTATTTGCATTTAAGTTTTTCAGGTGTTAGCAGTTTGCGTTCAAGTTTTTCAGGCGGGGGCATCTGTTGGACACAGTTCTAGTTTATCACATCAACAGGTAGTAAACTGTACTTGACTAATGTTTTGGACAGGTATAGTAAGGAGTTCAGGTGTTCCAATATTTGGGATAAATACTGTAGCTGTCATGTGTATTTTGCAGAGTGATGTCCCTATAGATCTTCTAGATGTAGAGAAGAATTCTGCTGTGGTCAGCTACAGTGCCTGCTCTCCAGAGGTAAAATGTCAAATATTAGTACATATAGATTTTTAAGCAAACCTATAATTGTTACCATTGCTTTTATTATTTCAGCCACATGATAGTGGCGGGTACTATGGTATCACGTTGCTGTCCGTGTGTCAGTCCATCCATCTGTCATCTGTCAGTCCATTTTCGTTTCTGGATGATAACTTGAGTAAATATCTATAGATTTTTGCCAAACTTGGTATGTGCATTGGTATTGTGGAGATCTGGTTTGGGATTGTTAATGGGCAAATTTAGTCAATTTTTGACAGAGTTATCTGCTGAGACATGAGACATGTCTGTATTTTCGTTTATGGACGATAACTTGAATAAATATCAATGGATTTTCACCAAACTTGGTATGTGCCTTGATATTGTGGAGATTGATTTGGCGTTGCTGATGGGCAAATGTCGTCAATTTTTAGCAGAGTTATCTTCCCGCAACAGGTCTGTATTTTCATTTTTGTACGATAACTTTAGTAAATGTCAATAGATTTTCACCAAACCTGGTATGTGCATTGATATTGTGGACATCTGCTTTTGAATTGCTAATGGGTTGGTTGATTTTTGACAGTTATCTGCCAGCAATACATCTATAGTTTACTTTCAGGGCAATAACCTGAGTAAATCTCAATGGATTTTATTTGATGTATGAGCATCCTTATTTGGGGTTATGAATCAGTATGATCCGACAGTTGACCTAAAAGTAAATGTAGGTCACTGTGACCTATATTTCAGGTCCAGTGATTTAATGTTACATCTTATAGACAGTTTGATATATGACTATCATAGTTTTTGGGATTATATGACCTACATTTCATAGCCCTTCGATTTTGTCTTATTTCTCCCACTGTTTGATGCCTAAGTGTCATATTTACATATAATGACACAGTGTGACCCAAAATTTGACTTCAAAGTAAATATAAATCAGCATGATCTATATTTTATGGTCTAGTGATTTTGCTTAATATCTTCTAGATTATTTAATGGATTAACATCAGAGTTGGTATAATGGATCAATGTGACCATCAGATTGACCTATCACGTTATGTAGGTCAGTGACCTATATTTTGTGGTCCAGCGATTTAGCTTCATGTCTTGAAGACTGTTTACTCCAGAAAAAGTTGACTTGGGATGATAGATCAGTGTCACTCAGAGACTGACCTTGTAAAGTATATGTGGGTCAATGTCCTATTCATTGTCATTGACTTTAAAATATTTTATAATCGTAACAATGGCACAGGCCAGTGGTATTCGTGACTCTCTGGGCACTTACTCTAGTTTGATATTACAGCACACATGACATTCTAGTCAATACGTTTAGAATGTGAGGGATAGGGTAAGAAAGTTTGACAATATCCCAAATGCAGTTAAGAGGAAGAAGATATGTTTCTCAACAGAATAGTCACTTGAGATGAAATGTGAGTTCAGTGAGGTAACATTTGATGGCATCCGAGGAAGCATGCAGCTTCAAGTAAGCATGCCAATAACAAGTTTATTTTACATGTAGATTAAATAGACTCCCCTACACTATATTGAAGAGCCCAATATATCAATTAATGGTACATCAGGCTATGAGATTCTGATATTCCAAGAGAATAATGGCTAAACTATTTGCAAACAGTGGAGACCCTGATCAGACACTGTGTTCTGCATCATCTAATCTGGGCCTGTGCTGTTTGTCAGTTACCCTTTTAGGGGTCTCCAGACTACAATGGGTTAATCATTCAGTATTTATAGCTACATGTATAGAATAAGATGTATTGTCTCACATTGTATTTCACTTCTATTGAACATTAGGAGGGAAATTTTCTGTTAGCCACTTACCGCTGTCAGGCTAACACCACCCGTCTGGAACTGAAGATTCGCTCTATAGAGGGTCAGTATGGGACCATCCAAGCCTATGTAACCCCTCGGGTCCAGCCAAAGACCTGTAAAGTTCAGCAGTATCAGATCAAGCCATTGTCTCTTCATCAAAGAACACATGTATTTGATGAAAACAGGTGAGATAATTACTCTGCAATCTCCCAACAACAGCCACCCTTCAGAAGACACAACTTTGGCTGTTGTAGGCAGATGGTTGATAGAGTTTACGTATGAGCCAGTGCATGACAAAACCTACGAGAAGACTTGTGAAGTGCATCCATGCAGTCTGATCAGAGTTTTCACTGATTACATGTGCCTTTTACAGCCTCCAGGTTATCCAAAGAGGGATGGACCATACTGGATGGATATATAGGCTGATCTGAGTCTTTGCTGGTCATGGAGGTCTTATTGTAGGTTTTGTCATGTGCTGGCTCATATGTAATGTACAGTGAAATGACACGTTGGATAATCAGAAAAAGTAGCTGTTGTTGGGAGGTGGCTGTTGTTGGGCGGTGGTTGTTCTTGGGAGGTTACCATTCTTGGAGTTCCTCTGTACCAAATTAAGGGGACTGGATAATCTTTGTAAATGTTTTTCTATTTCTGCCAAAGGAGAGGACCTTTTGTGAATTCTTGTTTGATTAACTGAACACTGATTTCCCTCAGAAAAGGAATATGTTCTATAAGGAAAGAATTTGCTCCCTGAGAGTAGATCCCTTTATCAGAAGAGGACAAAAACAATTTTGACAGCATAGTCTACCCTGAAAGTGTACCTATTCTCCTTAACAGATATCATCCTATAGATGTTGTTTACCATATTTTTTGTATATACCATATTTACCCTAAGTATTAGGACGCCTTATCTACTTTCCATACTTGACATAAAATTTGAAATATCTGTCTCAGTACTAAGGGTTATTAAGGTAATCAGAAAGACATGCCTGAGCGGACAGTTTAGACCAAGATCAAATTGCTGCTACACTTTTTGTCATTCACTCCAAATACTTCTGCAAATTAGAAAGTTTCACTACATTTTATAGCATTAAAGTTTCACTGAGACCATTCCAATGACACACCACAATATATGTGTTCATTGAGAAATAAATATGAAAAACTGTATAACTGTACAATTCATTACGAAAACATGCCTATTCAAATACATTGAAAATTTTACAACCAAAAACTGGCAAATTTTCGGATAAAAAATTCTAATATTTTTCATATTTCTGCTCAAAACATAGATTGTGGTTACTCGTTAGAACCGCCTCGGTGAGGCAGTTCTAACGAGTACCCACAATCTATGTTTTGAGCAGAAATAAGAAAAATAATGTAATGTATACCCCTGTAAACCCCAGTTTTACTATATAAAAGTGGGGTTTAAGGGGGTCAAAATTATATAGGCATTTTATTGTGATGTTTATGGTCACCAAAGTGTGTGGTTATTGCTTAGCATGTTGGATGTTTTAGTAGACATTATTTAGAAATATTTTCCTTATTTTCTCAAGAAAATAGGGTTTGACATGATTTTGGATAAATTCTCTCCTAAGGAGACAAAGTAAGAAAAGTGTCAAGTCTCAAAGCCCCAAATAAGGGGGAATTTCCACATAATATTGTTCCTGTTTCTCCAGAAAAAAACAACATTTGTGGTGGGTGTCTAAAAACCCATAACATGTTTTCATGGAGAAATAAATATGAAAACCATCGGTACTTTTAGGTTGAAAAATGTGCCTTAGCTGGAGCTTTGAGATCAACAGAGCTTTGAAATCAATTGAATTTGCTCAGAAAGTTTAAAAGGTTTCGTAGGCAATTGAATTACAAGCATAATACTTATACCTATCATTAGAAACCAGCTTGTTTCTTTCTGTGGTCCCCACAATATTTCATTAAATGACCTGTGGATATCCTCTTATCTTTGGCTCTGTAATTTCTCTTTCAGACATCACAACACATTAAAGTTGACAGGTCAATTTAGCCAGGCAGAGATGCACTCCTGGGTCTGTTTCTGTCTGCCAGAACTACCGGAAAAAGCGCCACCTGGAGATTTTGTACAGTTCCATTTCATGTCTACCTTCCTAGATACTCATCTGGAGTGCACATACAGGTATAGTTACACAGCAGTGCAGTTTGTTGTGAAATGTATGCCATACTTTCTATTAAGGAGAAAGGCACACAAAATGCAATGTATGTCTTAAAATATTCAGCTTAAGAAAACAAGCAGATGGGTGCAGATTTGATTAAAAGTGGGTAAGAAATAAGAGAGACATTATAGAGTTCAAAATTATTATACCTATGACAATGGGTGCTGCCATTATTTAATAGGATATTTAATTTTTGTGAGGCACAAATAAAAAGCTGCCTGTTGATGGGAATATGCTGCTTGTGTGAGCTAATTTGTAGTGTACATGAAAATGAATATATTTACAGGGATAAAGGAATAAAATATTTCAGGAGTGGTTTAACTTGTTACATATTTAATTCTTTCCCCACTAGTGGCAACTTTTTTCATCTGCTGATGTCCTTTGCAAACTGTTTGGAGCCAGATCAGGCTTGACAAAAAGTCTGGGCCCAGTTGTTCAAAGCGTCATTAGCTTAACAAGCTTGTTAAGGGTCATTTCGTTAACTGTTTTAGCGGATTCAATATACATTATTTTGATATTTTTTTGCTGAAAAAATGTGAGTAGCTTTTGCATTGCAAAAGCTACTCACATTTTTTCAGCAAAAAATTTCAGCATATATGCATATCACTCAATTAAAATTTTAACAAATCATTAACTAACGACATCGTTAGTTTTGAACAACTTGGCCCAGGCTTGGTCTGGATTCAAACTGTTTGACACTCTGATGGTATTCCTGAATTTATTTTTTGAAAAAGTTAATTTAAAAAAAAAAAAAATCCACAGATGACAAAAAAAAAGCATGCAAAATTACTCAGCATGCAAAGAGTTAATTAGGTGGTTATGACATCACTAACACAAATATGGCAGTTTTTACAACCACTACCTCTAGATCTTCCAAGCCCAATAACTGTCTTATTTTTCTACTGATTTCCATAAAGTTTTCACCAAACTGCTCTTTGCATAGTGGGTAATTTTGCACCTTTTTTATCATCTTTGGATTTTTTTTCCCAAACAATTTGTCAGGAATACCATCAGAGTGTCAAACAGTGTTGGGCCTGATCTGGTTCCACATTGTTTGCAAAGGTTATCAGCAGACGACAAAAGTTACCATAGTGGGAAAATAGTTAAAGGCGCTAATATGTTTAATTTCATGTGCATTTTCGTTTCATACCATGCCTTGCATTTGCCCCAGATAATTGGACACAAAATGCCTAAGCAACCTGATCAACCTGCCCCTTTAGGAGCAGTTTGAGCAGGGTCTACATTGTTTCTCATTCAGTCACCTCTTTTTGAAGACATCAGCAAATAGCTAAGTGAAGTTATTGGCAAATATGCATAAGCAAACAACGTAGACTCAGATTAAACTGCCCTAAAGGAGCTGCCCTGTTTGTCATTCAACTACCAACACTTTTTGAGACATCACTATGAAGTCAGCTTGATTTGTTCAAGTTAGAATAAATATGTCGCGTATGTATTTACGGTAAAAATGGTAAAGCATCATGAAAACATGCCCATGTTGACCCCCTTAAACCCCACTTTTATATAGTAAAACTGGGGTTTACAGGGGTATAAATTATTTTTCTTATTTCTGCTCAAAAACATAGATTGTGGGTACCTCAATGAGGTGGTTCTAATGAGTATCCACAATTTATGTTTTGAGCAGAAATATAAAAAATATCCAGATTTTTATCTGAAAATTTTCTTTTTTTTGGTGGTAAAATTTTCAGTATATTTTAATAGGCATGTTTTCGTAATGGGTCATTCAACTACTCTGCTTTTGACATATATTCAGAAAGTCTTTTTTGCTTGGCATTTAAATCTGAAGTAAATTACACAATAGGTTTGGCAAAAGTCACACAAATCATTATCTCAATATAATTGAAATATACAGTTACTCTCAATATCTCGACCTAGCTTATCTCAAATAACTGCTTATCGAAGTGAAAATCTAGCCCCTTTTTTTAACAAGAAATCTAACAACAGGTAACAAAATATTGTGGAAAAGAGGAGAAATTGCTCCTAAGGAGCAATTTCTCCTCTTTTCCACAATATTTTCAATATGTCTCTAAATTCAGGAGTCAAATTACATATTCATTTGTGAAATGTGGTTGTTTGATTTATTTTTTTTTCACAATTCTGCAAAATTGATATGTCAAGGCATGGATATCTCGAAGTATTTCTGAGTCCCTTAATGAGAGTCAATTGTAGTTGAATGACATGAGATGTTAGATCATAGCTCAACAACAGGCTTTGGTAGCCAGTTCTGTTAGTGGCAGCAAAGACCAGTATGAATGTGTAGGACAAGCCTGGGCCATTGCTATGTGCAGCTGACCCAAAAAGGGCTGCTCATTTGATAGCACTTAAAAGACTTATCACAACTGCAATATTCTGGGCCCACTTGTACAAAACTAATGATATATCTTTAAAACTTTGATCATTAAATATGGCATATAAGCAAATATTTTTGCTGAAAAAAATGTAAGTAGCTTTTGCATTTGTAAAAGCTACTCACAGTTTTTCAGCAAAAATACCTGTGAATTAGATATTTTACTTACCAGAACAGTTATCATTTTGAGCACTAATGAGCTTGTTAAGCTAATGATGCTTTGAACAACTGGGCCCATATTTTTTTTTTTTTTTTTTTTTAAGAGAAAGTAGCAGATGATTCGCTTGAAATGGCAAGTCTTATTATTTTTTGAAAAATGAGTGAAAAAAATTGGAATATCATCTGCTGTAATTTTTTTTGCTTACCACTCTAAGAGTAAGACCATTTTGAACATTTCAGGAAAGGCGAAGCCATCTTCAGATCTGATAATATCTCAACCATATCAATTCTCAAAGATGTACTCACTAAGGAAGCGACAAAGAAAAAAGTCCGACTAGACATAACATATGGTAAGCCATTTTATACTTACAATAGTCCGAAGCTCTAGATGAGTAGTGTCAAGATGGAATGATTTTGTAATCTCTGAACATCCAATTGACATGATACAGAGCACCAGATCACATTACCATAGTAATATATATTTCTGGTTATTATGACAGGAGAATTTATTACCAAGAATGCAGTTAAAAGTATATAATTTTCAATGATTTTTGGTAAGATTAGTTCATTGCATTTTTCTGAGAGGAATGTTATGACTGAGCATCATGTCACAGAAAAGAATGGCACCAGCTATATTGCATTTTTTGCAGGTTTAATCTTTGATAATGATACAATACAAGCTACAAATGTGCAGTACTTTTCATCTTTCTTCCAACAAATAGGGCTTTTAGGGAAATGTAGGAAAAATATTTAGAATGTCACCTCAAATGAACCTTAATACTCCCTTGCAAATTCTACAGACAGCAAACTGTCAGATGATATTTTTCTAGGTTTTATACCCAGCCACATGATAGAGGCAGGGCATTAGGGTTTCAGGTTGGTCATCTGTGCATCTGTCCATCGTACATTTGTCCGTATTTTGGATGATAACTTGAGTAAATATCAATGGATTTTCGCCAAATTTGGTATGCACATTGATATTGTAAAGATCTGGTTTGAGATTGCTAATGGGCAAATTTTGTCAATTTTTGACAGAGTTATCTGCTGAGACATGAGACATGTCAGTATTTTCGTTTATGGACGATAACTTGAATAAATATCAATGGATATTTGCCAAACTTGGTGTGTGCATTGATATTATGGAGATCTGGTTTGGGATTGCTAATGGACAAATTTCGTCAATTTTTGACCAAGTTATCTGCCGAATACATGCATGTATTTTCCTTTCCGGACAATAACTTCAGTAAACTGAGGGTGTATTATGCTTATGGTGTTTTTATTCCCAGAAAATAGTGTTTAATATTTCATGGAAATTATTGCCGGAATTGTTTCATTTTTCCAGACAATAATGCAAATTGTCTGCTATTGAGACAGTTCTCATGAAATATCCAATCCCATTTTCATTACGAAAACATGCCTATTCAAATATATTGAAAGTTTCACCACCAAAAACTGAAAGTTTTCAGATAAAAATTCTGATATTTTTCATATTTCTGCTCAAAACATAGATTGTGGGTACTCATTAGAACCGCCTCGCCAAGATGGTTCTAACGAGTACCCACAATCTATGTTTTTGAGCAGAAATAAGAAAAATAATGTATACCCCTATAACCCCAGTTTTAATATATAAAAATGGGGTTTAAGGGGGTCAAAATTACATAGGTATGTATTTGTGATGTCTTGGAAAATAAGAAAGATATTTCAAAATGTCATTTGAAATTTTGACCATGTTTGTTAAGCAGTAAATATGTTAAACTGCTTGAAGTATGGTACCTTATGAGAAATCGAAACTATTGGGAAAACACAGAGTGAAAACCAGTCACATCCAAGCAGTCAAGCTGAAGCATATATTTTCAGTGTAGGTGGTTGACATCCTGAGCTTTTTTTATTGTCTTTGTCTATCGATATTGCTCAGGAAGCACTTTATTAAAGGTCTTGGATTGGTCCAGTGCTATTTTCCATCGACTGCTCAGCCTATATAACCAAGTATTAGCTTTCACAAAAAAAGCTTGATCTATGCTTAGTACACTTTGTGTGCTCAGCTTAGACCAATCTTTTTATGAAAGCTAATACTTGTAGTATCAAGTGATCAGTTAACTCCCTGACCTGTCCGCATGTTGGCTGATCTTGATCAGTTGTTTCTCAAATGAGTCATAAGCCAGGAAAAGGTATCTAGTGACATACATATGTATTAGTCAGCAAAGACCTAGGTCCATCTGCACAACTCTACTGGGTCTTTCATAGCTCTGGATAAGAGGGGCTGGTCTGGTTCTTGAATGATTTGTCACACTTTGCATATTTTTCAAGGTGAATTGGGTTTCTCTTAAATGAAAAAAAAAAAAATCTTTTCTTTAAGAGTAGCTCACTTTGAGAAGGGAGACAAATACATAAAGCTCTGAGAGATCTGCCTTGGAGGTTTATTGTGTCACTTATGGTATCTTTTTGTGGTTATTGTGAAATAGTGCAGATTTTGTCACAACATACTTCAGTTTGATAGCATTTTTTCAGACATTAATGATGACTCCATTCCTGACACTCTAAACCTCATCCATCCAAAACTGGAATATCAGCTCTTACTGGCCAAGAAAGTACAGCTCATAGATGCTTTAAAGGTATGTACCGTAATACCATATACCTAAATATGAGGCTTTCAGTTTATAAAATTTTTTATGCTCAACTCAGCTGAGCATGAAATTTGTCCTGCTAATTAATCTCAGATTACTAGCAATTGCAAATTCTTTCTCAACAAACATAGCTGAGCATGAAAATTTCTCTGCTAATAGGGGATTTAAAAAGCCATGACACTTTTTTTTTCTTGCTTGTTTCCTTTGTCCCCACAAATTAAGCCTCACATTTCTTGCTATTTTCGCTACATATTTCAGGGGAACATACATGTTGGTACATGTCACATAGACTTGCTGAATAGTATTAATTGATTTTTAAACTAGACAGCAAAGACCCATTAACATGGACTAGGCAGGAGATGCCCTGGCTGATCTGGTCCCAAGGTTATAAAACCTTTTTCATGCTAAACCCAGCTGAGCATGAAATTTGTCCTGCTAATAAATCTACAATTACTGACAGTTGCAAATTCTTTCTTGCTAAACATAGCTGAGCATGAAAATTTCTCTGCTAATAAATATGAAAATGCCAACTATTGTTGGCATTTTCATATTTATTAGCTGAGAAAATTTCATGCTCAGCTGAGTTGAGCATGAAAAAAGTTTTATAACCTTGGGGCCTGAACATTCATTGTGTGTAGATGCCCCAAAAACACCTTTTTTGCACAACATGGAAATAGAAGTTTTCTTTTTTCTGTTCAGGAGCTTCATGTACATGAGAATAGCCTTGACTTCCTCTCACCAGAATATCGACAGATCCTTGATGAGGCAGATGAGTTGAAAGCTGAATTTAAACGACAGCCTTGTCACTTAGAACGTCTTTATGGTAAACTTTTTAACTTACCACTCTCTACACTAATTCAGCATATGATGCATTTATAATATTTTCCCATAAGGTAGGATTTGACATATGCATGAAATGTCAAAAAATTATTTTCTGTGAAAAATAAATAAAAATGCATTACAAAAACATGCCTATTCAAATATATTGAAAATTACACCACAAAAAACTGAAAGTTTTCAGATAAAAATTCTAAATGTTTTTATATTTCTGCTCAAAACATAGATTATTGGTTCTCCTTTGAACTGCCTTGCTGAGGCAGTTCTAAAGTGTACCCAAAAATCTATATTTTTGGGCAGAAATAAGAAAAATAATGTATACGCCTATAAACCTCAGTTTTAATATATGAAAGTTTGGTTTATGGGGGTTAAAATTATTTTGTTATGTTTTTGTGATGTTTTAAAAGTTTGTCTGCTTAACTTTTTACCCAGCATGCTGAATGTTTATCTAGTTGAATTATGGTTTCAATGTTAAACCTGTTAGAATTATATCTTTAAAGGTATGACATGTAGCTCAAGATCAGAGGAGTACATTCCTGTTCCCAGTAGGGAATAAGGTTCTCATGAGTGATTGCTCCTCATGCTAATTATGCTTGTAGCAAAGATGATTGGGCATGAATAAATTTAAATCTTTGAACAAAAATATGTAACGCTGTGTGACCATAACCAAATAAAGTTAACCTTATTGCTGTTGGTTGTTTGTGCTGTCTTTTTTTGCCATAATATATTAGAAAAATAGATTTATTCACACTTAGTATGGTTTTGGCTGATGGTTGATATACAACATTTACACTTCAAATTTTGTAAATTGCTTTTCTCCTGCTGATTGATGTACATTGAAACTTTGTTTCATGTTAGTTGCTTTTCTCCTGCTGATTGATGTACATTGAAACTTTGTTTCATGTTAGTTGCATTTCTCCTGCAGATTGATGTACGTTGAAACTTTGTTTCATGTTAGTTGCATTTCTCCTGCAGATTGATGTACATTGAAACTTTGTTTCTTGTTAACTGCATTTCTCCTGCAGATTGATATACATTGAAACTTTGTTTCATGTAAGTTGCTTTTCTCCTGCTGATTGATGTACATTGAAACTTTGTTTCATGTTAGTTGCTTTTCTCCTGCTGATTGATGTACATTGAAACTTTGTTTCATGTTAGTTGCATTTCTCCTGCAGATTGATGTACATTGAAACTTTGTTTCTTGTTAATTGCATTTCTCCTGCAGATTGATGTACATTGAAACTTTGTTTCTTGTTAATTGCTTTTCATCTGCTGATTGATGTACATTGAAACTTTGTTTCATGTTAGTTGCATTTCTCCTGCAGATTGATGTACATTGACACTTTGTTTCTTGTTAATTGCATTTCTCCTGCAGATTGATGTACATTGAAACTTTGTTTCTTGTTAATCGCTTTTCATCTGCTGATTGATGTACATTGAAACTTTGTTTCTTGTTAGTTGCATTTCTCCTGCAGATTGATGTACATTGAAACCTTGTTTCTTGTTAATTGCATTTCTCCTGCAGATTGATGTACATTGAAACTTTGTTTCTTGTTAATCGCTTTTCATCTGCTGATTGATGTACATTGAAACTTTGTTTCTTGTTAGTTGCATTTCTCCTGCAGATTGATGTACATTGAAACCTTGTTTCTTGTTAATTGCATTTCTCCTGCAGATTGATGTACATTGAAACTTTGTTTCTTGTTAATTGCTTTTCTTCTGCTGACTGATGTACATTGAAACTTTGTTTCTTGTTAATTGCATTTCTCCTGCAGATTGATGTACATTGAAACTTTGTTTCTTGTTAATTGCATTTCTCCTGCAGATTGATGTACATTGAAACTTTGTTTCTTGTAAATTGCTTTTCTTCTGCTGACTGATGTACATTGAAACTTTGTTTCCTGTTAATTGCATTTCTCCTGCAGATTGATGTACATTGAAACTTTGTTTCTTGTTAATTGCATTTCTCCTGCTGATAGATGTACATTGAAACTTTGTTTCTTGTTAATTGCATTTCTCCTGCAGATTGATGTACATTGAAACTTTGTTTCTTGTTAATTGCATTTCTCCTGCTGATAGATGTACATTGAAACTTTGTTTCTTGTTAATTGCTTTTCTTCTGCTGACTGATGTACATTGAAACTTTGTTTCTTGTTAATTGCATTTCTCCTGCAGATTGATGTACATGGAAACTTTGTTTCTTGTAAATTGCTTTTCTCCTGCTGATTGATGTACATTGAAACTTTGTTTCTTGTTAATTGCATTTCTCCTGCGGATTGATGTACATGGAAACTTTGTTTCTTGTTAATTGCATTTCTCCTGCTGATTGATGTACATTGAAACTTTGTTTCTTGTTAATTGCATTTCTCCTGTAGATTGATGTACATTGAAACTTTGTTTCTTGTTAATTGCTTTTCTCCTGCTGAATGATGTACATTGAAACTTTGTTTCCTGTTAATTGCTTTTCTCCTGCTGATTGATGTAAATTGAAACTTTGTTTCTTGTAAATTGCATTTCTCCTGCAGATTGATGTACATTGAAACTTTGTTTCCTGTTAATTGCTTTTCTCCAGCTGAATGATGTACATTGACTTTTTTCCTCTTGTTAATTTGGTTTTCTTGTGCTGATCGATATACTGTACACTTTTTATTTTTATTAAATTGCGTTTCCTCATGCTGATTGAGTTTCATTGACACTTTGTTTCTTGTAAATTGTGTTTCTCCCACTATTTGATGTATATGCTTTATCTTTCAGGCATGATCACAGATCTTTTTATAGACAAATTCAAGTTCAAAGGTCAGAATATGAAGGGAAAAGTACCAAACCTGCTAGAAGTTCTTGACAACTATGATCTCCAGAGCCTTATCCAGTTTTTTGATCAATGAGAAAATTTGAAATTTAGCCTTGTGGATCAATTGGGAGGCTGATTATATTCATACAGTGTATGCCAAGATCTTATTTGACATCAGTTTACTCAAATCAGGGCCTTTTTTTTATCTTATCTTCTTTAGTGAGCATAATTTATGATCATTGGTATGTCACCATTTACGTCAACCATAGTATTTAAGTCCATTTCTTATTAACTGTAATAATAAAAATCTTTAAGTCTGCCTTTGGAAACAAAGAACACACAAAAGAATGAAAGTCTGAGAGACTTGGTTTTATTAAGCCTCTGCATATGTAACAATGTAGTTTACAAGGCTCAATGATCCCAAAGGAAATAATAATATAATCTGCACATACAGTCATCAAACATGGCATACACTTGCTTCCTAACATGAACTCAAACAGTGCAGTACCTATTTCATGGTCTAACCATTTCACCAGTTTTGACATCAACCCTGTTACCCTCAGTTTCTGATTAACTACAAGATCTGCAATAATCAAACCTGCAATGCTTCTTATCTAGAGCTCTGGGTCCAGTTGTTCAAAACTTAACAAAGTTGTTAGCTAATGTGATGTTAAAATTTCTGTCTTGAAATATGGCAGATACATTGATATTTTTTGCTGAAAAATGTGAGTAGCTTTTGCATTGCAAATGCTACTCACATTTTTGCAGCAAAAATATCAATGTATTTGAAAATATCTTAGCTACAAGACTTAACAAGTTTCTCATTAACGAGCTTGTGAAGCTAACGATGCTTTGAACACCTGGGCCCCTGTATGCCATGGCCATCATACACTATTGGACATGAGGTACCTTGTTTACTCTAAGTAATTGGACACCTTAACTTCTTACCATACATATCTTAAAGTTTGAAAGAGTCCATCTACTATTTATTGATGTGTCTAAAATATTCTTGGATGAGTGGCAAACAGTGTACTCTGATCAGACACCATATTCTGTGGCATCCCATCTGCCACAGACTTATCTGTCCCAGTACATATGGTTATTACAGTAGATTTTGGTTATAAGCACATTTAGACAGATTTATGCAGTAAAAAATTTATTAGAAATAATAATTGAATTGAAATGCTTGTTAAAAATGCAAAAAGTGTTTGAACAATAAAAATCCACCGTATAATGTATAGGCATGTACTATGGTTCATATTATCGAAACCTATCAATGTAATGTTTGCCATATGTGAACAGTAAAGAGTCAGGTCGCACTCTACATCCATGCAGTCTTAAAAGGGCAATCTGTTTGTTGGTATGTTATTGTTTGTGTGATTTCGAGTTTTATGGCTCTGTCAACACTGTTAAGGTCATGTCGAACCAGTCAGTTAACCTACTCACACTTTTTCTGGGCAGGCTGAGTCCTCATAGCTATTAACCTGTACTTTTTGCACATACTTTTACCAGTAAGTGATACTGCCTTTTTTAAATCAGAGGAAAGAGGAGAATGACAGTAGAAATTATCTCAGCCGGCCCCTGTAGCCTAGTGGATAAGAGAGTTGACTCTTAATCCATTAGGTTTCTCACCGCTGTGGTTCGAGCCTCACTCGGGTCATATGTGGGAAAGCCAAGTTCTGCTTACGGATGGTCAGGTGGTTTTTCTCCGGGTTCTCCAGTTTTCGCCCACCTTCGATGAACGATCAGCTCGATATAAGTGAAATATTCTTGAAAGGGCCGTAAAACCCAAATCAAAAAAAAAAAAAATTATCTTATGGTCAATATCCATGAAAATACATGTATGTGTCCAGGGGTCATCCTAGAGCTTTCAGAGAGGGAGAAGTTTTGCGACAATTTCAGGATTTCAGGGAGAAGTTTTGGTCCAAATTTTGGATTTCCCTGTAGTCTATACATTTTTACTTCTCCCTCAGCTCAAGACAGGGAAAATTCAGCCAGCTTAGGGAGACTTTTTCTCCCAAAGCGTCCTCTAGGATGACCCCTGTGTGTCCTGGCTGGGATTGAAACTTGTGATCCCTTGGTCTTCAGTTCGGTGTGCTACCAACTGTGCTGTAGAGCTGTACAGCTTATTCTGCAGTACAGTATTTCCCCTAAATACTTGCCACCTCATACAGGGGTGAGAATTTTCAGTGGTTTAGCTGAATTCAGCAGTTTTGATTATTTTTTAGAAAAATAAAAAGTTCTGATCATGACGCAAGCTTTTGAAATATGGTATTTTGTGGGGGGAGGGTAGGGGGTATGGACATTTTCAGCAGTTTTGTTGAATTATCATTCCCACCCCTGTGACATAGGTCTAGATAAGAGTGGGTATCCGGTAAATATTTTTCTTATTTCTCCACAAAAACATATGTTTTGGTACTCATTAGAAGCTCCTCGGTGAGGTGCTTCTAATGAGTACCACAACGTATGTTTTTGTGGAGAAATAAGAAAAATATCAATACTTATTGGATTGGAAAAAGCGCCTTATCAGGAACTATATACATATGTATCTTAAGTCCTTTCCATATTTGTTGAGAAATTCAGTGCTTAGCATGTTCAGTAAAAACCTCAGATTTGACATATATTTATGCCCCCCACCTGCAGAAGACAGCAGTTGGTCATATAGCATTTTGTCTTGATGTTAATTTGGTATGTGTGTAGGCTAACAAATGTTTAAGTTTACATTCAAATTTACACTGATATTTTTATCTGCCTTTCTCTTGGAGGTAATAACTTGGGTACCTTTCCTGCTAGGAAGTTGAAATTTTGTATGCTATTTACCCAGATCTACAAGTCTGTGCTAGATTGCCCCTGGGTCATGTCCTAGTGTAGGACTAGGGGTCAAAATATATAACAGATCAGATGAGCATTTGGAAAATAGTTCTTGAAATTTATGCATCCAGATGTTGTTGCCATGTCGGCAAAGAGCAAAGGGCAGGGGATTTGTGTACTTTGGACGTGTCTAGTTCTTATCCTTTTCCAGAAAATAGGCTTTGGCTTTTTATGCAAATTGTCTGCTCAGGAGATAATTTGTATGAAATGCCAAAGCCCATTTTCTGGGAAAAATGTAATGAATTTGTCATCTGATGAAGTTACCCAGAGAGTGGTAAATATCAAACAACTCCATTTTAAACTCATACATGTTGCTTTATCCAATAATTGCTGGATGAATGGCAACCAGTGTATACCCTGATCTAATGCCAAGATTTGCAGCATCTGAAATGGGTATACACAGACCAGGGCCCAGTTGTTCAAAACTAATGATATTGTTAATGTTTCGTTAAAACTTTGATAATTAAATATGGCATATATACTAATATTTTTGCTGAAAAAATGTGAGTAGCTTTTGAATTTGCAAAAGCTACTCACAGTTTTTCAGCAAATATACATGTGAATTAAATATTTTACTTACTAGAACAGTTAACATTTTGACCACTAACGAGCTCGTTAAGCTAATGCTGCTTTGAACAACTCGGCCCAGGTTTGTTTGCCCCAATGCTTAAGGTTATAATGGTATTTTTTTTTCTTATTACATCTTGCAAACATACCTTATGTCACTCTTAGAACTCACCTTATCGAGACATTTCTAATGTACCCACACCATACAATGGACAACGCACAAAAAGGTACCATATGCAACGTGGATAACGCAGGCACTGCGCATTCCCTCAGGCTGATCAGGGCCTTTGTTGTCTGCTCACGTAATCAATGGATACTGCAGTATATGGTGACTAACATGCTCAGATCAGACTGCACATATGCACATACTGATCTGGACCTACATTGTCTACAAATTGCATAAGGGCCCTTTTCATGCATTGCACATCATATGCTTTTGTGAAATAACAGTACAGTGAACCCTGGTTACAGTGACAGCATTTGTTCCCAAAGATGTTGCCATTATAATGAATTTGCTGTTGTAAAGAATTCTTAATGGACAGAATGATATGTTAGATAGACCTTGCTTTATTATTATTTCCTCATAGAACATATGTTTTGGATATTTGTTTGAAATGCCTCAGTGAGGCGATTCTAACAAATATCCAGGACATATGTTGCTTGAAGATTTAATGCAATGTTCTTGCATAATTTCTCATTAACTGTCACCTCTTGAGCTAAAGTTTCGTGACATTCAAATTGTCATTATAACGAATTTTAATGTTGTATCGAGTGTCAGTATAAAGAGGGTTGACTGTATAAAGGTTTAATAGGAAGAGCTATGAAATCTGCAGAATCTGATTTGGGTCTACACTCGTTGCTCAGCTTTGTATGTCCAAATACTTAGGATAAAAACAGTGTCCATTGATTCTGGAAATGAACAATGAATGCCATGATCAGACTGCATGAACACCCAGGCTGATATTGTTCTTTATTATCAGTATGTCTTAAAAGAGCCCTTTCTGACATTGCATATCTTACATTTTGGTTACCTTTACTCTTTGCATGCTGGGTAATTTTAATTACATATTTGTCGTCTGTGATTTTTTTAAAAAAAATAACTGTTTCAAGAAATCTTTCAGGAATACCATCAGAGTGTCAAACAGATTGGATCCAGATCAGGCCCAACGTTTTGTCAGGCCTGATCTGGGTCCGAACTGCAAAGGTTATCGGCAGATGTCAAAAGTGGCCATTAGCAAGGAAAGAGTTAAAGCACAAAGCAAATTCTTTTTTTCAGAGACAAAGTCTTTAAATTTCAAGTCAGACCAAGCAGACAATTCACTTGAAGTGTCAACTTACTTTCTTTAAAAATAAAAACAAAGTATATTATGTAAATGTCATCATCAGCTGTTGTGAATTGTGCTTTTACGTTTAATACACATAACATGAATGTGAAATGAGCCAGCTCACAACAAGAATTCAAATAAGACTTGTGCAACCAGTGAAGATTCCGATCAGCCTGTGCATCTGGGCAGTCTGATCAGAGTCTTCCCTGATCATGTGTGCCTTCTACAGTCTCTTGTATTCAAAGAGGGATAAACAAGAACTCTTGCCATACTGAGTGGATGTGCAGGCTGATCTGTCTCTGCTGATCACACAGGTCTTATGGTAGCTTTTGTCGTGCACTGGCTCAAATTTATACTTCTATGCCATTGCTCTAGTTAAGACACTTTTTCAGCCGTAATGTATCCATCATGAAAACATACCTATAATTATATAATTTTGACCACCTTAAACCCCACTTTTATATAGTAAAACTGGGGTTTACAGGGGCATACATTAGTTTTCATATTTTTGCTCAAAAACATGGATTGTGGGTACAGTTTGGACTTCCTCACTGAGGTGGTTCTAATGAGTACCCACAATCTATGTTTTGAGCAGAAATATGAAAATTATCGGAATTTTTATCTGAAAATTGTCAGTTTTCGGAGGTGAACTTTTCTATATATAGGCGTGTTTTCATAATGGGTATTGTTCTTGGCTTTCCATGAAACTTTACGTGCGTGGATACCAGTTAGAAGCACCTCACAGAGGAGCTTCAAATGAGAACCTATAATGTAGAAATGAAGAAATAAGAAAAACTATTTATCTTGGCCCAGTTATTAGTTAGCGTATCTTAAAACTTTATTAAATATGGCATGTACCCTAATATTTTTGCTAAAAAAATGTGAGTAGCTTTTGCATTTGCTACTCACATTTTTTTCAGCAAACATACCTTTGAATTAGATATTGTACATACTACAACAGTTAACATTTTGACCACTAACGAACTTGTAAACAGCTTGGCCCTGGTTCCAAGGTTATAAAACTTTTTTCATGCTCAGCTATGTTTAGCAAGAAAAAATTTGGAAAAATTAGTAATTTGAATTTTATTTGCAGGGCAAATTTCATGCTCAGCTGAGTTGAAAAAAGTTTTATAACCTCGGGGCCTGGTTATCTTTATTATCAAGAGCTGTGTAAGCCATGCTATACCATGCAAAAATGTGTCTTTTGGCATATACAGACAGCGAAGGCCCAAATCAGCCTGCGCGTCCATGCAGGTCTTAACAGTCGCAGATAGAATCATTAAATACTACAGACTGTATAAATGGAGAGGAAAAGCCCGGATGATACATTGCGCATGCGCAGAATGATCTGAAGCTGCACATTTTTGTCATGTTCGAAGGCACTTTTTTCGCTTGATGCGGCCCATATGAAGAAAAGGCAGAAAATTTTATTGTTAAGTACATTGCAGTATAAAGGATTGATAGAAATAACAAAACAAATTGAAATCTAATCTACGAAACAGACACCTGATTGATGCAAACTGTTGTTGTCTTCAAAGCACACTGAGATTTTCCTATGATTGTATTTCCTTTTGTGTCTTCTTTTATCCTTATTGTAGTCGGGAGACCCGTAAAAGGGTAATTAGCAAACAGTGCAGACCCAGATCAGATACCGCAGAACGCGGTGTCTGATCAGGGTCTCCACTTTTTGTAAATAGTTTAGCCATTTTTCTCCAGGAATATGTAAATCTCATAGCCAGACATACCTAAAATTGAAATTGGACTTTTCCAATATATAATGTGGGAGAGTCTATTCAGTATACAATGGGTTGTATAATTGTAGAATTGATTTTTGCTTTAAGGTATACTTCTTTATGTTAACTCTTTAACCCATTGTAAACTGAATAGACTCTCCCACACTATATATTGGAAAAGTCCAATTTCAATTTTAGGTACGTCCGGCTATGAGATTTACCTGTTCCTGGAGAGAAATGGCTAAACTATTTGCAAACAGTGGAGACCCTGATCAGACGCCACATTCTGCGGCGTCTGATCTGGGTCTGCACTGTTTGCTAATTACCCTTTTACGGGTCTCCCGACTACAATGGGTTTATAGCTGCATCAAAATGAGATATGTGAAAACTGAAGACCCAGTTCAGTTTGCATAGTTCTGCTGTCTGATCATGGTATTTGCTTGTGATAAATTATGTTCTGACAGGCAGAAAGTAAAATAAAAATTTAAACGGTTGCCTTTGGAATCAAAAAACTCATTAAAGAACAAAAATGGGAGACTCAGTTTTATTAACCCATTTATGCCTAGTGGACTCTTCTAAATAAAGTCTTTGGACAGGTCAATTTCCTATATATGGGGTGTCTGGTTGGTTTCTATTATAACCATGTTTTTAGACATTTCTGAACTTATCACAAACATTGTAGATCGGGATCAGACGCCGCTTTTCACGGCTTCTCATCTGAGTCTACATTGCTTGCCAATGTCCCTTTTATGGGGCGCTAAGCTTAAATGGGTTAAGTCTCTTCATAAACAGCACTGTAAAGATCTTCATCAAACTTGGTGGATGTACAGACTAATTTAGTTAGATATGAGTTCTTTGCATATTCAAAATATACTCTTCATATTTATATAAGCATTCTTTACTATACTTGTCCTAACTTGTTTGAATAATTTCATTTTACGTCCAGTTCTTGAGTTAAAAAACTACTGTGTGAACAGCGAACAGTTAGCCCCTGATTAGATGCCATTTCCGATCTGGTTCTACAGTGTTCATTCAGGCCTGTCTGTCCAATACTTAGGGTAAATACGGTATGCAAGGGTGTCACGTGTGCCACGTGGCTCCCCTAGAAGAAAGGACTACAGTAAATGTCCTAAAATTTCGAACACCAAACTGTCTGACAAAATGACATATATGCAAACAGTGCAGACCCAGATCAGACTGCTCCTGAAGGAGCAGTCTGATCAGGGTCTACACTGTTTGCCTTTCCACACAGTATTTTAAGAAACAGCTACATAAAAAGCAAAAGACTTGAATCAGCCTGCGCATTATAGCAGTCGGAAAGTCTTTGTCCTACATGAAGAAACCGCATCCTTGGCTATCAAAAAAGCATAGATTGAACATTCTGATCAGACTGAGCAAATACCCATGCTGATCTGAATCTTAGTTGGGAGCAAATATCCAAAGGTATGTTTTCTGAGGTTGCTTCTTATTTCACTGTTGTGCTCATACATTCCGTCCATGTATTTGTTTTTCTTAACTCATTGTAGACTGAATAGACTCCCCCATACTATATATTGGAAGAGTCCATTCTCAATTTTAGGTTTGTCAGACAATGTGATTTAGATATTCCTGGAGAAAAATGCTTGAATTATTTGCAAACAGTGGAGACCCTGATCAGACGCCGCATTCTGCAGCATCTGATCTGGGTCTGCACTGTTTGCCAATTACCCTTTTATGGGTCTCCAGACTACAATGGGTTATCAATATTTATTTATATACAAAATTGAATGTGAGTTTATTAAAACATTAAGAACTTTTTTCTGATGGTTGTCTTTTTTACGTGTTAACAGACACATGTAGAGGTTTAAAACCACATATGATAGGTATAATATCTCCATTAGAAATCTGCCTATATTGCTCATTTAAGAGGGACTGGATTCATTTTATTATTTTTTCTGCCACATTGAACCATGGAGACAACAATTATGATTTTCTGCACACCAGCTCCCTCCTGAAAAAAGATATCCTATAAAAGGAAACAATTTGCTCCCATGGGCAGCAAATTCTTTCCTTTTACAGTAGGGGGTGGTCGGGTGTGGTGAAAGTGTCGTGTAACTAATGTCACTGGGGCGTCCAACTGATATTGTCTTACAGTTGGGCAAGGCCTTCTATCCATGTAGCAGGTAAGGTTAGAGGAGGGATGTTTTTTATTTCTTCTGTTTCTTCACTGTCATTCCTATTCCCCTTTCTTCCCTGTCCCTCTCATCTCCTCTACTATCTCTTCTATCTCTTTTCTCCCTTTCTCTGAGAGACAACACAAAATGACCCACAGCCAGCCTCGGTGGCTCAGTAGGATGTACCGTCCGACTGGAGACCAGGAGGTCGCAGGTTCAATCCCCGCCGAGGTCAGCAACATTCTTTCGTGGAGATTGATCATGAAATATTTTCTACGGTCATTCTCTCCCTTCCGCTGATGCAAGAAGGGCAGTTGTCAGTTTCTGACAAAAGAATGTGCACAGTACTGGTTAACTGCTTAGAGGACTAAGCCTGCCCAGCAAACGTGTGGTTAGGTAAACTGACCGCGCTCGACATGACCCCATTGGGTTGACTGGGCCATAAAACCTCAACACAAAATGACCCACAAGGGTCGACGTGTTGTTAAACCCTAACACAAATCCTTTTACATTAAAACCCATTTCAGAAGGAAGGCAGAACAATTTTAATAGTTACCTGCCAAGATATACAGTCAACTCTCTTTATATCAACACTGGATACAATGACAAAATTTGTTATACTGACAATTTGACTAGCACGTAAACCCTCTATAAAGAGATGACAGTAAATCAGAAATTATGCAGAAACATTATTATTCAATACTTCAAGCAATGTATATTTCGGATTTTTGTTAGAATCGGCTCACTGAGGCGATTCTAACAAATATCCAAAACATACGTTCTATGAAGAAATAAGAATAAAACATGGCATTTGTTGCATATCATTCCGCTCATTAAGAATTCTTTACAACAGAAAATTCATTTAATGGCAATATCTTTGGGAACAAATCATGTCATTGTAACAAGGGTTCACTGTATATGTATATGTTTCCATTATTAAGGGTCAACATTTATTAACTTCAGATTCCATATTAAATTTGGATTTCATATTGCAAACTGTATGATACCTTATCATTATTTGGGCCACACCAAATAAAAATGTATCTGAGAATGCGCAAAATGCATAAATTCAGATTCATCCTGTGCATGCGCAGTCTCATCCGGGCATTTGCTCTCCATTGATACCTTGTATAGTCTCCAGTGATTGTAGAATGTTGCTTGGTAAGGGGGATTTAAAAACTAAAATTATGATGGTCTGCCTCTTGGTTAAGTTGTGCTGTTTACGTGTAAAAAAACATAATTTCAGAAACCACTTGGCCAATTTCCACCAAATTTCACGTTGACCTGCTGTTAAACAGGATTGAGAGTTTGTTAAAAATGGCCATGCTCCATTCGCTGTCCTGCCCATATATGGTAAAATGATAATAATAAAAACACTTAAAACACTTTCTTCTTCTTCAAAACACAATACTATTCAAATGATTATCCTAGTTACAATGACAGGATTGGAAAAATGTTGCATAACATCTGCATATCTTTAGTGGCTGTTTCACTCAAGTGAGCGAGCCGTGGCCCGTGGGCCTCGTTATAATTTTACAATATGTTTTTTTGTTAATGTATTTAGTGTATAATAGACATTTGAATTTACTTTCTACCAAGTATCATTAAAATATTGTGAAGGTTATTCAAGTTACAGAGCGAACACGAAGTCAAATTAAAATACCAGAAGGGGAGATGACTCCAAAAGTAAGAAAGCCAGAGTTTTCATTCTTGTATGCAACACTTTGTCTTGTCCTGTTCTAGATTTTTACCAAGGAAAATTAAAATAATCCAAATGGTATTGGAGTCACAAGAGCGGATACGAAATCAAATTAAAAGTCAAGAAGGTGAGATAACTCCAAAAGTAAGAAAGCCAGAGTTGTCTTGTACGTCTTGTCCTGTTCTACATTTCTACGAAGTATCATCAAAATATTCCAAAGGGTGTTCGACTTACAAAGCGGGCACGAAATCAATGCATAATCACGGAAAAATACAACAAAAGGAGATAACGCCAAAAGTAATAAAGGCAGAGTTGTCATTCTTGTATGCGACACGTTGTTTAGTGCTGTTCTACATTTCTACCAAGTACCATCAAAATATTCCTTCTGAAATCCTAGATAGATGCGACGGCTGCCATCTCGAAAGTCTACCATGAAATTATCCTCCTTAACCCAAAAGGCTTATTGACTCGAAATTTGATAGGAAGTATCGTTGCCACTTGTAGATTAAAAAAAAAAAAAGCTAAAATCATTCCAGTCAAAAATCCAAGATGATTGCCGCGGCAGCCATGTTGAAAATCTATTTTTGTTGTTCTTCCCATTAACCGAAAGGCCAAGTGACTCGAAACTTCATTAGAAGTATCAAGGTGATTTGTAGATCAAAAATAACTAAAATCATTCCGATTGGAGATCCAATATTGACCCCAATGGCCGCCAGCTTGAATAATCTATACTGAAACACCTCTCTTGAACCGAAAGGCTAATTGACTCGAAACTTGTCTGGTAATCATGTGAACGATACAGGACCAGCTTGGCCCTTGTATTATTTTAACTTGCACTGTCAGCAGCTTGTTTTCGTATTTAAATATTTAACCTTGTAATGTTTTGTTTCACTCTCACTAACATTCTTACAGAAACATTTTATTTTTATAATCTTTCTCTTTTTAACACCTCACTAATGTGCATTTGCACGTTATCCCCATGAAGGGGTAAGGCAGTATAGATATAGAAACAGTATAAATGAAACTCCCTGTGCTTCCAGTCTAACGTAGGATACTTAAATTATATAAAAGATATGCTTCATTGCAAAGACAATCTCTTTAAAACACATTACGAAAACACACCTATTCAAATATATAGAAAATTTCACCTGCAAAAACTGAAAATTTTCAGATAAAAACATCTGATATTTTTCATATTTCTGCTCAAAACATAGATTGTGGGTACTCGTTAGAACCGCCTCGCGTACCCACAATCTATGTTTTTGAGCAGAAATAAGAAAGAAATGTATACCCCTATAAACCCCAGTTTTACTATGTAAAAGTGGGGTTTAAGGGGGTCAAAATTATATAGGCATGTTTTCGTGATGAATTGCCAAGTATTAGTGTTCACAAAAAGCTTGGTCTACGCTTAGCACACAGTGTATGCTAAGCGGATACCAAGCTCTTACTTTGTGAAAGTTAATACTTTGTTACAATAACGTAGAGCAGTCCATGCAAAATAGCACTGGACCACTCGATGACTTTTTATAACGAGCTTTCGGAGCAATGACAAATATTATGGGAGTAAACAAATATCTTGAGAAAATATCTTCTGTAACATACAAAAAGCAAACAACCAGCCTGCAAAGCCACCCAAACTGCAAATACTTCTGCTCTTCAGTACACCGATTCTCAAGTCTATTACGAAAATACGCCTATTCAAATACATGTATATCGAAAATTTCACCACCAAAAACTAAAAGTTTTCAGTTAAAAATTCTTATATTCTTCATATTTCTGCTCAAAACATAAATTGTGGGTACTCGTTAGAACCGCCTCGGCACTCAAAACATAGATTGTGGGAACTCGTTAGAACCGCCTCGCAGAGGCGGTTCTAACGAGTACCCTTAATCTATGTTTTGAGCAGAAATAAGAAAAATAATTTATACCCCTGTAAACCCCAGTTTTACTGTATAAAAGTGGCATTTAATGGGGTCAAAATTATATAGGTATGTTTTCGTGATGATATAAACAAAGAAGTCTAGCCAGTTTGTGTAGCTAGTCAGGCTGATCAGTACAGTCACCATGACACTAAGATTCTAGGAACAGTAAACAGAGGGTTACTAGAATATAATCTGATTAAACCGTTATTAAATGCAATGGCTGACTCCAGCTTAATTAAACCTCACACATTAAAACAGTGCAGACAAAATGCGACAAACAAGACATTGTTAGTTTGGTGTACACTCTGTCTTGTCCTCATACACACATATTAATGATATAGTATGCAGGAATCCAGCCTGATATCTATTTACATGTCTTGGTGGAAACTGTGGGTGCCAATTTCAAAGAGCTCGTTACGTCATAGTGACTTCTATCTGAATTCATCTTTGATTTATAGAGACATCTAAGTGGGAAATTTGATTCTGCATTTCTACCTGTTACACCACAACCTCTTTATAACACTATTGTTGTGGTCCGTAGCATAAACCGTGTTAGTTAAGCAACCGTGTTATATCCAAACAAAAATGAATAGATTATATTGAAAAATGACCATTTTATGGTCATTTTTCAATAGAATCTATACATTTTTGGGATCCATCTTTGAACCGTGCTATATCCAAAACTGTGTTATAATGAACCGTGTTATAAAGAGGTTGTAGTGTACTAAGTACTTATGGTGTTGGGGGTGGTCGGGTGTGGCAAAGGTGTCGTGTATCTTACGCCACCCGGGCATCCAACTGATATTGGCTTACAGTTGGACAAGGCCTACTATCCTTTTAGCAGGTAAGGGTAAAGAGGCAATGTTTAATTTCTTCTGTTTCTTCACTTTCATTCCTGTTCCTCTTTCTTCCCTGTCCCTCTCTTTCATCTCCTCTACTATCTCTTTTCTCCCTTTCTATGGGAGACGGCACAAAATTTGAGGACACAATGGCATATGCAAACAGTGCAGACGCAGATCAATGTCCAGACCGTTTGTCATTCCTCCCAAGTATTTTGCAAAACAAATGCATACACATTACGAAAACACGCTTATTCAAATATATTGAAAATTTCACAACCAAAACCTGAAAGATTTTAGATAAAAATTCTGATATTTTTCAATTTTTGCTTAAAACATAGACTGTGGGTACTCAATACAAAGAACCGCTCGGCGATGCGGTTCTAACGAGTATCCACAACATATGTTTTTGAATAGAAATAAGAAAAATAATGTATATACCCCAGTTTTTCTATATAAAAGTGGGGTTTAAGGGAATCAAAATTATATAGGTATGCTTTCGTGATGACACAATTCAGGCAAGAACATTATAGAATAAAGTATTTGAAATTTTAGGATGCTTTTTCATGCGGCTATCCTTGAAACGAGAATTGAATATCGTTATACATATAAATGTGTTTTAAACATGGCTACACGCACCTATATACACGACAAAGTACTCTAATTTATACCATACAAAACTTGAGGGTATTATTCTTACGTTGGTACAACGATACTAAGAAAAACGGCACTGTTTAAAGTTACAAGAGCTGTGTGGTTCGCCTCAAGCAAAACTGTTTATGCAATGTGAGATAAAAATCATTCTGCGCATGCGCACAGTCTTATTGCTGTCTTTGATGTGTTTTCAGTACATTGCACAGTATTCAATGATTGTGTAAGCAGACAAGGATGTTCCGATTTCATCACGAAACCATACCTGTATAATTTTGACCCACTTAAACCCCACTATTATATAGTAAAACTTGGGTTTACAGGGTTATACATTATTTTTCTTATTTCTGCTAAAAAACATAGATTGTGGGTACTCGTTAGAACTGCCTCGGCAAGGCGGTTCTAACGAGTACCCACAATCTATGTTTTGAGCAGAAATATGAAAAATATCAGATTTTTCATCCGAAAACTTTCAGTTTTTCGTTGAGAAATTTTGAATATATTTGAATAGGCGTGTTTTCGTAATGTCAGACTTTTAATACAGAGACTGTTCCGACCAGGAGGCAATTTTCCCATAGGGAAACACAAATGCAATGAGCCTCAACCCGAGAAAGCATACCCTCTAAAATGTGCTCCGAAAGAAGACTCCAGTCAGCCTGCACTTCCGATCTGATCAGATTCGTTGTTCATCGCATGAAGAAACATTGCTTTATTGGCTATCCAAAGTGCGCTCAATGAAGATTCTGATCAGACTGATGTACCTTGACAGATTAAATGGCGTCTACATTTTACAGTATTAAATGTTGTATGCAGACAGTGAAGGCTCAGATCAGCATTGAAAGATAAAATGGCGTCTACATTTTACAACATTAAATGTTGTAAGCAGACAGTGAAGGCTCAGATCAGCATTGAAAGATAAAATGGCGTCTACATTTTACAACATTAAATGTTGTATGCAGACAGTGAAGGCTTAGATCAGCATTGACATATAAAATGGCGTCTACATTTTACAACATTAAATGTTGTATGCAGACAGTTGAGGCTCACATCAGCATTGAAAGATAAAATGGCGTCTATATTTTACAACATTAAATGTTGTATGCGGACAGTGAAGGCTTAGATCAGCATTGACATATAAAATGGTGTCTACATTTTACAACATTAAATGTTGTATGCAGACAGTTGAGGCTCACATCAGCATTGAAAGATAAAATGACGTCTATATTTTACAACATTAAATGTTGTATGCGGACAGTGAAGGCTTAGCTCAGCATTGACATATAAAATGGCGTCTACATTTTACAATATTAAATGTTGTATGCGGACAGTGAAGGCTTAGATCAGCACTGAAAGCTAAAATGGCGTCTACATTTTACAACATTAAATGTTATATGCAGACAGTGAAGGCTTAGATCAGCATTGGCATATAAAATGGCGTCTACATTTTACAACATTTAATGTTGCATGCAGACAGTGAAGGCTTACATCAGCATTGACATATAAAATGGCGTCTACGTTTTACAGCATTAAATGTTGTATGCGGACAGTAAAGGCTCACATAAGCCTTGACAGATAAAATGGCGTCTACATTTTACAACATTAAATGTTTTATGCGGACAGTGCGGCTCAGATCAGCATTGACAGACAAAATGGCGTCTACATTTTACAACATTAAATGTTTTATGCGGACAGTGAAGGCTCAGATCAGCCTTGACAGATAAAATGGCGTCTATATTTTACAACATTAAATGCTTTATGCTGACAGTGAAGGCTCAGATCAGCATTGACAGACAAAATGGCGTCTACATTTTACAACATTAAATGTTGTATGCAGATAGTGAAGGCTCAGCTCAGCCTTGACAGATAAAATGGCGTCTACGTTTTACAGTATTAAATGTAGTATGCGGACAGTGAAGGCTCAGATCAGCATTGACATATAAAATGGCGTCTACGTTTTTCAGCATTAAATGTAGTATGCGGACAGAGAAGGCTCAGATCAGCATTGGCAGATAAAATGGCGTCTACATTTTACAACATTAAATGTTGTATGCGGACAGTGAAGGCTCAGATCAGCATTGACATATAAAATGGCGTCTACATTTTACAACATTAAATGTTGTATGCAGATAGTGAAGGCTCAGATCAGCCTTGACAGATAAAATGGCGTCTACATTTTACAACATTAAATGTTGTATGCAGACAGTGAAGGCTCAGAGCAGCATTGACAGATAAAATGGCGTCTACATTTTACAACATTAAATGTTGTATGCAGATAGTGAATGCTCAGATCAGCATTGACAGATAAAATGGCGTCTACATTTTACAACATTAAATGTTTTATGCTGACAGTGAAGGCTCAGATCAGCATTGACAGATAAAATGGCGTCTACATTTTACAACATAAAATGTTGTATGCGGACAGTGAAGGCTCAGATCAGCATTGACAGATAAAATGGCGTCTACATTTTACAACATTAAATGTTGTATGCAGATAGTGAAGGCTCAGATCAGCCTTGACAGATAAAATGGCGTCTACATTTTACAACATTAAATATTTTATGCTGACAGTGAAGGCTCAGATCAGCATTGACTGATAAAATGGCGTCTACATTTTACAACATTAAATGTTGTATGCAGACAGTGAAGGCTTAGATCAGCATTGACATATAAAATGGCGTATACATTTTACAACATTAAATGTTGTATGCGGACAGTGAAGGCTCAGATCAGCATTGACATATAAAATGGCGTCTACATTTTACAACATTAAATGTTGTATGCAGATAGTGAAGGCTTAGGTCAGCATTGACATATAAAATGGCGTCTACATTTTACAACATTAAATGTTGCATGCAGACAGTGAAGGCTTAGATCAGCATTGACATATAAAATGGCGTCTACATTTTAAAACATTAAATGTTGTATGCAGACAGTGAAGGCTTAGATCAGCATTGACATATAAAATGCATCTACATTTTACAACATTAAATGTTGTATGCAGACAGTGAAATCTCAGATCAGCCTGCGCATCCGCGCAGTCTGATCAGGGCCTCTGCTGTTCGCTAACAGAATCATTGGGCACAAGAATATTTCAATAGAGCTCAATCATGCTCGGATGAGACTTTTCGTGTTCGTGGAATGAATCTGACCCTGTGCATTTTGCGCATGCTTGAAGACACATTTTCGCTTGGCGCGGCCCCAATATTGTTATACAGTGAACCCTCGTTACAACGACACTCGATACAACGACAAAATTTGTTATAATGACAATTTGACTGTCACGGAACCTTCACTTAAGCGGTAACAATTAGTCACAAAATATGCAAGAATATTGTATATACTACTTTACAGAAACATATATTTTAGATGTTTCTTAGAATCGCCTCAGTGAGGCGATTCTAACAAATATCCAAAACATATGTTCTATGAGGAAATAAGAACAAAACAAGACATTTCTTACATATAAATATGCTCATTAAGTAGTCTTACAACAGCAAATTCATTTTAATGGCAAAGTCTTTAGGAACAAATGTTGTCGTTGTAACGAGAGTTCACTGTACTGAATTCATAGGATTGCATCTGTCGCAGTTATACTACATAATAGCCACGCAAAGATAAACTGGCTATTGTTATTGTTGCAATGTTTATATACATTGGGATAATAATAGATTGGGATTTCAATGCGGCTTTTCCAGCCTGTTCGATCGATTTGTTCAGATAAGTATTTGACCGGCGCGGGAATCGATCTCTTAATATAACTTTGGATTTTTATGTATGGTAGACTATTCGATTAGTTCACTAAGGACTTTTTATATTTGCCGGGATCGTCGGTTTGTGACGATCCCGGCAAATATATATAAAAAACATCTTATAACAAACTGTGTTATAAACACATTAATGACTATTTTATTTCCATTTCAATGAAGTAATTTCATAAAGCTAAATAAAAGCAAATATTAAAGAATCACATGTTCTTTTGTACCTGTTACATTGAAAATTTATTAAACTTTAGTATACTCTTGTCCCATATCTCTATGTAAACATTAAAATTTGCGCCGGTACTTAGACGGTTACGTCTAAATATTTTGTCTTGTTTGTTTGTTTTTTTAAATACCTTTACATCACAGGACCCCCAGAACAGCAGCCCAAGGTGCAGTACACTGAGGTAGAAAGCCAGATGGTGATTTGGTGTTCTGTACAGGTTTATAAATACATTCTAGGACATTAATTTAAATTAGTGATAATAAAGTTTGGACTTGATACTAATGTCAGTTGAAAGAAAATTGAAAGCATCTTTCAATTTTAATACACTTCTGCTTTTTTTTTCTTTCTTTTATGTTTTTCATTACTTTTTAAGAAAAAAAATCGAGGCCAAACATTATGGGGGCGAATCGCTCCGGCACTATCGGCTAAAACTGAATCTAGGAAGCTGCCATAATCTCGGTCAATATTAGTGCGCAAAAGGAAGGCACTGTACCGAAAACCACTTACATTGCATAAGAACACCTTTGGTCTGCTCTGAATTGAAGTTAAAAGATCGTTTTATCAAGAAAAAAAATGTTTCATTGTACAAGAAGTTCGCCCCAACGTTCGTTTGCGATCTTTACATGTTCGGTTATGAACTACCATTACTGAATTAGTTTTGATCGACAGAGACCGCTAAATTACTTACTAATGTGACAATCTTTTCCCCAAAATGCGTAAAAATATTTCAAAGACAGAAAAAAATCTTAGCTTTACACACGAGCATATGCGACACACAACGAGAGTTGGCGAGAGCGTGTTGACAAATGACAGCAGACGGGTTTCCTCAGGGTGTTTACGTTTGCGCACATGTGATTGGCTTCTAATTGACACTTGAAGTTAATTGTCGATAATTATGGGCAATTAAAATCTGTACAGGTAATATGTAGCCGTCATACGAAGGACAATGTGTGTTTTGGGAATAAATTTACTCGCTGATGGCGCTTATGTAAAGGTGGCGGTCTTATAGAGTACAAAATTATATAGAAACTGATCGGGAATGTTTAAAGCTGGCGCTTTTACGCAGGTGGCGCTCTTAAAGAGGTGGCCGATTCAGCAGATTTGACTGTACAGGTACAGTACGGCAAAATTAAACTGAGACATTAGCATATTCCGTGAACTCGATTCGGTAATCATCGGTTTCCGAATGACAAAGTTAGCTGTACATTGCGGTATATATTAAGTATCAGTTGCATGGTTAGTCAACGCGGATAAAACGGTGAATTTTTAATCACAGGGTCTTGGGTTCGACTCGCAACAGAAGTTGGCGATGTTATTTTTTATTTTTTTTATTATTATTATTATTATTTTTTTTTTTTTTTTTGTTTGTCTTTTTTATGCGACATGAAGACTCATGTGTCTCAATACTCGATTCGGTAATCATCGGTTTCCGAATGACAAAGTTAGCTGTACATTGCGGTATATATTAAGCATCAGTTGCATGGTTAGTCAACGCGGATAAAACGGTGAATTTTTAATCACAGGGTCTTGGGTTCGACTCGCAACAGAAGTTGGCGATGTTATTTTTTATTTTTTATTATTATTATTATTATTTTTTTTTTTTTTTTTTTTTTGTTTGTCTTTTTTATGCGACATGAAGACTCATGTGTCTCAATATGTGACATTTAGGCATATAATATAATTCGGCCAGTAATCGGCATACATTATAAAATCATTTTTGAGTGGCCGCTAATGTACGTACCATGCTGCTGCTGCTGCTGCTGCTGCATCATCAGCACCATCGTCACATTCAATTACGTGATAAAGAATACTGGGAAAGCCTTCGCTGAGTTTGGGGTGGACATATGGAGACGAACCTGCGACTCGAGGCCTGCGACCTTGTGGAGAAGATGATAGATGATATGAAAGTCACAAATCTCACAAATTTGTGATCTACATGCACATGACGGGTTCTAATGGCAGTGGTACTGACACAGCTGAATAGGGCAGTAGCAACGACACAACGATTGAATCAGAGGCGCATCACTGACTGTTTTAACCCTTAAAGCGCCAATCACAACTGCAGCAGACGACATTTTGATTTTTTTTTTTTTTTTTTTTTTTTCAAAGAAAACAAGCCTTGATATTTCATGTGAATCGATTCACATGAAATATCAAGACTTGTTTTCTTTGAAAAATTAAAAAAAAATAAATAAAAATAAATGTCGTCTGCTACAAATTTTGCTTGGCGCTTTAAGGGTTAAATTGTGTATAATAAAGATGAAGAAAGAAAACAAAAGAGAAATGAAAGGCCTAATAATAATAATAATAATAGCAAAGATTAATTTTCTAAAATAAAACAAATTTTTTTTTACATAAAAAATGCTTTGGTCGGGGTTCGAACCACAGACAACGAGTTTGCAAAACGGCGGATCTTACAATTACACCACAGACTCGCTTGACAATCCTTTATTTCTTTTGCTAAAAATAAAATCCGATCGCCGTTTTTAACGGAAACCTACGAATACGTTGGCGGAAACTTATTGTCTCAGTTAAATTTTGTTGCACATATAAGTTTTTGTTTGTGTTGAGGTTTTACGGCCCAGTCAACCCAATGGGGTCATGTCGAGCACGGTCAGTTTACCTAACCACACGTTTACTGGGCAGGCTTTGTCCTCTAAGCGGTTAACCAGTATTGTGCACATTCTTTCGCCAGAAACTGACAACTGCCCTTCTTGAATCAGAGGAAGGGAGAGAATGACCGTAGAAAATATTTCATGATCAATCTCCACGAAAGAATGTTGCCGACCTCGGCGGGGGTCGAACCCGCGACCTCCTGGTCTCCAGTCGGACGCGTATCCAACTGAGCCACCGAGGCCGGCGCACATTTATGTAATATAGGACTATAGGTTTACACTATTAACAATGTACCCACATAAGCGAATTGCGCGGTAGATGTCTAAAAGTATGTAAAGCGGAAACCGCCAAAAAATTCTCCTTACGAACAAAACAAGCGAATTTGAAATGAACTAAATTTAAGCAATTCCAAATAAAAAAACTCATCAAATCGAATACAACAATAACTTTTCAAATAATAAAATCAAAGATAGCAAATAAAATAAAGAAATGCTACAAACAAAATGATGTATAACGTGAAACCAACTAATAGTTTGTTAGAGAAAGCGTCGTTTCGCCAAATGAAAGAAAGTTTGTTTGTTTGTTTTTTCTTAACCCTTGTCCTGCTGAACCCGGATATACTCTGCCTTTGCAAACAGTGTAGATCCAGATCAGTTGGCTTCTAAGAAGCCAACTGATCTGGATCTGCACTGTTTGCCATTCAGTATGTGAATTTATATAAACAATCTGGATTAAATAATCTGATTGGCTGAAAATTTGAAAAAAGGTGTGGCATCTTAATTTATTCAGCAGGACAAGAGTTAAATAACATAAGCCGGTAACATAAATGGTGAAAATCGTAAATCGATTTACCCAGGTCTAACAAAATACCAAAACAATCTACCAATCATCTAAAGTCAGCGGGTTTGTAGGATAGTGTGAGTTACGAAGGGTTGGATTGAACTGAGGCGTGGGAGGCTGGGTGCATGTTAATAGGCTTAAGGGTGTGGTCAAGTCGGGACCCACCCTATCTCGCATGTGCCTGACTAAACGCATGTTGTAGTGAAAGGCGGATTGAGTGTGGTTATTTCCGCCTTCCATATAAAAGAAAACAGATACTGTGTAATGACTATGTAATATACTTCAATTGAAAGTTCTCAGACTGGCTAATAAGTTTGTTATTTCATGTAGACTATTTCAAATAAAAGCTCTAGTTTATTAAATATGAAATATCAAAGTATCTTAGTAATAATGTGTATACATGTACCAATGTGCTGTCTACTGTACGTATATTTGCGTCCAGCCGATTTCAAAATAGGAACTTCTATATGTAGCTTGATGAGAAAAAGCGGAAATGCAGATAAGACAGGGATAAGGACCACCAAAACTTTCGATGCGCACAACGACTTGGAATTATATGTCAGAACGACAGCAGCTGAGCCGACATTCGTCAAGTTGTATGAGGGTGTACTTGTCCAGAGCATGCAATATTTCTGGCCCTATATTGCATCTATGGTGGTTGTGTTAGACCAGGAAAAGCCGGAAGACCATGTCTTTGGAGATGCTATACAAAAAAACATTTCCGTTTCCAAAGATTTGTTATATGGATGCGCTGACTACCCGGATATTCGGGCAATGACAGAATGCAAAGAGATATGTTTTACCCAGAAAGATGCACATCGAAAACATATGTCGCGTACGTGGATACAGACTCCATGTTTATCACAAGAATAATACCAGAGATGCTTTTTGTTCAGAATAAGCCCATTATAATAGCCATATTTGGAAACCTCACGAACGATATTTGGAGGCATATATCACAGTCAACTTTCAGTATCTTCAAAGAAAAAGAAGTGATGAGATGCATGTCAAATTTTCCTGTCATCATGAAGACAGAACATGTCGTAGAGGCTAGAGAGTATTTGGAAAAATTGCATAATATGCCATTTGACGAGATAATATCAAAACTGAGAACTGAGAGATTTTCCCAGTTTAACTTAATGTGTCAGTACATATGGATGTTTCATCGTAGTGAATATGAATTTCACTTCCAGCTCCAGGCGAATGTACAACCAAACCTGCCAACCACAACGAGAGAAGACTCACAATATTATGACCGTATGGTCACCACAGAACAAAGGTTGCCTATTGCAAGACTTTGTACACACTACAAGTACGTAAATGGGAACTGGAAGAATAAAACAACGTACATACATGTACTTAAATCTAGTGTATGTTTCTCTGGTGGTTTTGAACTGTGCCCAGAAAAGTGTAAACAGTATAAAAGTACCTCTTTGAGGAGAGAAATGTTTGAATTTGAGCACATCAGTTGGGAATGGGATAAACGTTGTTTGGCGGCACAAAAGGAACATTATAAAACCATCGCTAACTATGCAAGTACTGAGTACTCGAATATTATACGAAAGGCATGCTATGACGTAGACACTCTCAGGTGGCCGGTATAAGTAAACCTGTTGTAATATTTCGTTATTACACCTATGTGAAAAATAGCCGCAACGCCCGAAAACTTAAAACATATGCGCTAGTGAAGATTCAGATCAGTCTGCATATTTATTCATTTCCCTTGGCGCATTTTGGATAAACAAGAATGTTTCTTCATAAGGACAATCAAGATTTTGATCAGACTGCGTGGATGCGCAGTTTTCTCACGTTGCGGTTCATATACTTCTCACACATAACTCTAAACTCTTTTTTTATATTTTATTTTTTTATTTTATTTATTTATTTATTTTATTTTATTTTTTTTCATTGTGTCGTTTAATTTTTCGCAACAACTTTTTTCCTTTTTATTTTAGTGAAACACTTTTAGCGATAAAGTTGTAGCGCGCCACCTCCGCAAACTTCTCCAAAAGGTCCCAGCTCCCTACATTTCACGAATGTTACAGAAGTTAAATGAGCATTTTTCATTTTGCAAAATTCGTCAAGAAAAACTATCACAATAAGACCCGTCTTTAGGTGTTACCTCGCAATGTTCGACTTTTTCAATCAAGCAAATATGAGGGTAGATAAAATGTGTATAGCCTGTTTTATATATACTCAAAGGCAATAAAAAAAAACATACAGTTTTGAGTACCGGCTCGTGTTGTATCTTTTTCGTTGAAATGTTTTCATGGTCATTTTTGTCAAACGTCTGTCTTTAAAAATCACAAAGGTAATTCTTTCGCAGTCATAAATTATGGAGTTATGAGCCCTTAATTTCAAACAGAATTTCCAGTCATAACTAGCTCTGTATAAAACAAATGTCATTTTACTTTTCATAAACGTCTTGCATAAATGTCTGTGAGTAAAATCACAGCGTTATTTAATCTCAAATTCCCATCAATTGATGTCAAGCTGAATTTGAATTTCTTGACATCTCAAATTATCTCCCTTTCAATAAAAATATAGGGAATTTAAAGAGTCTATATCTGAAGTGGCGTTGGTCGTTTTCATTTGCATTTTTAGAAAAAAAGGGCTGCTTGGCTTAGTCTCTTTGTACCACATACAGATGAAATCTCTTAAAACCGTTTATTTAACAGAACAATGTCAATTAATGCCCCATAGAAATTCAATGCACTCCGTCAGAAGCGGAACGAAAATGTCAAAAACGTCATGTCCTTGGTATAGAAAATTGACAGTGTACTCTGTTGTGCATTTAAATTGGTAACATGTCCTTACAGCATTTTATTCTTCTATCGACTGAATGCAATACAAATGCATAAATGTAAGTTTCTTTGTCCAAATTGCACTTTTAAAGAGAAACTACTTCTGAGCAAATGTTGATTTAGACCCCTTATTCGTTTTCGTAAATGTCATTTCCTTGTTCTTTTATGGAATTTTCTGGAAAATGTTGCAAACTGTGCGTAAGTGATTGTTCTTAACTATGATATCAACCATTAATGTACATATGTAAAAATCCGATGGCAAATAAAAAAATAGTTACCTGTATACTTAATTTTGCCTCTCAGTATATATGTATGTTCAGCGCAATTTAGGAATCGGGACGATTCCAGAATCGCCCCTGCGCGTGTTTGGAATTCGACTACTGTTGCACCAAGTTGAAATTCCTAAACAGCGCAGAGCGATTCCAGAATCGTCCGTGCGCGTTTTAGGAATCGGGACCATATTGAAATTCTTAAAAAAAAAAAAAAAAAAAAAAAAAAAAAAACAGATTAACGCATTATCAAAATATTTTTATTTTGTGTTTTTAAATTACCCTGAATTAATGTATGCATTAGCATCTAAATACGTATTATCAAAATATTTTTATTTTGTGATTTTAAATTACCCTGAATTAATGCAGGCATTAGCAGCTAGATAGGTGTTAATAGGCGCTCTTGCTGATACATATATTGAAAATATATGCTTTTTGTTATAATTATTATTATCATTATTATTATTTTGCTGTCCATCACGAAAACATGCCTATATAATTTTGACCCCCTTAAACCCCACTTTTATATAGTAAAACTGGGGTTTACAGGGGTATACATTATTTTTCTTAATTCTGCTCAAAACATAGATTGTGGGTACTCGTTAGAACCGCCTCGTTGAGGCGGTTCTAACGAGTACCTACAATCTATGTTTTGAGCGGAAATATGAAAGATATCAGAATTTTTTATCTGAAAATTTTTATTGTTTGGTGGTAAATTTTTCAATGTATTAGAATAGGCGTGTTTTCGTAATGAAACACAATTAATTTCTGCAAGACTTAATTTTTTGACGTTTGTGTTCTCGTAAAGTTTACTGCATCAGCTTACCTCAGAAGCGTCAAACAAAACAAAACCAAAACAACATTTTACAGAAACGCAAATATACTTAGCTTCAAAGCGTTTGTCTTGGTGTAACTTGATGACTTTATTGAGAGCTATTGCATGATAGCTTAGCTCGCCCGAATTGGAACGTCTCTCAACGATAGAGTAATTAATTCCTTAAACTTCAACTTAATCCAGTCCGAGTGTCAACTTAATACACCTATGCACTCAAGATAGATAGATAGATAGATAGATAGATAGATACGTAGATAGATAGATAATGTAATGTAATAAGCCATATGGTCCATGAGCGTATATATTATCGGAGTGGCTATTTACAGTCAACTGTAAATAGCCAAATACGTTAAATTGGCTATTTACAGTTGACTGTAGATAGCCATAAACGTTAAATTTGCTATTTACAGTCAACTGAAAATAGCCAAAAGACGTTAAATTGGCTATTTACAGTTGACTGTAGATAGCAAAAAAAAAAAAAAAAAAAAAAAATAAAAAAATAAATAAATAAATAAATAAAAATAAAAAAAAAAAAAAAAAAAAAAACACCTTAAATTGGGCTATTTACTGTCATATTCAATATGATACGTATGTTCTCGAAGACGGGACACTAGAAATAATATAATTTTATTTGCACGATTGGTGGAATATTGTATTCGTTGTGAATTGGGCATTTTTCAAAACACAGTGAGTAAAGATTCTAAATACATTCTTGCTATGAAAAGTAAACAAGACATTGAAGAAAAAAAGAACTTTAAAGTGACAAAATAACTGACGTAGCGCAGGATATAATGAAAAGACAATTCACAAACCCAACACTTAACGGATTTCAGTCCGTTTTAAACAAGCAACACGTTTCTCATTTAAAAAAAAAATAGAAAAAGATATGGTACACATTCTGCATCGCGGTAGTTTTACTTCTGGTCACTGGTTTACCATTTCAACACTTAACTGTTATGAGGTTAGCATAAATGTGTTCGGCAGTATGTACACAGACCTCAAGCAGGAAAGTAAATCGCGGTTCAACGAGGACCCCCACGAAAACACCGACAACATCGTCATGCAGCTTGCGGCCGATATCGATTCCGATGTCCAGTTGCATGAGGTCGACCGTAGCCACAGGGTCGGAAACCTTACAAGACAACGAGGGAAACCCAGGGACATAATTATAAAATTTGCTACCTATCGTAGTCGTCAGAAGTTCTATAGACAGCGAAAACTTCTGAAGGAGAGAGGCCATGAAGGAGTGTTTGTTAATGAAGACTTAACGAAACACAGAAGCGCCCTATTGTTCGAGGCTAGTAAGCTGTCGAGAGTTGACCTAATTCAAGGAGCCTGGTCCTCGGATGGAAATATTCTTGTGAAAGACAATGCAGCTGTGGTTCATAGGATTAATAACCTTGTCGACTTGTTCCAGTTCGGCTACTTGGTGATGGGCCCGGGACAGCCCGTGTTATTCCACCGGCGTCTAGCGGATCTAGGGTCTGGGGCGCGTGCCAGGGACCGTAGCTTCGCTGGTGCAGTGAGAGGTGCTTCCCCTGGTGGCCGTGACATGGACCATTCAGCTAGTGGCTCATAACTTTGGAAATTTACTGTATATACGTCAACATTGCCGAGTGACGCTGCATTCAGGATTATACCGTTAACCCTTGAAGCGCCAATCACGACAATTGTTCTCTGCTTGGTCTTCTGCTTGTGATTTTAAAATGCATTTCTGCAAGCAGTGTGGGCCCGGATCGGCCTGCTCCTTTAAGAGTAGTCTGATCTTGGTCCGCGCTGTTTGCCGGTTTGCAAAAAATGGCTTTGAGAAGTTTGCAAGAATATTCAGCAGACGATATAGGCAGACGACATTTTCAGATGCAGTTTTTCTTGTCGCTTTAAGGGTTAATATACTGTTATAACTGTTAACATTGATGACTAGGTACCACATTAAGGCCTTCAAATTTATGAACATTGTCTCTGTGAAGTCACTGCGGCTTATTTTTGTCGCATTTGCCATTGTGTGTTTGTCTGTCAGAACCTTCGCTTAGTACATGTATCAGATGAGCCAAGAGCCACTACCTATGAGTTTAATAAGAATGAGTTTGTTGGGCACAAGTGATAAAACACACACACACACACTCACACACACACACACACACACCCCACACACACACACACACACAGAGAGAGAGAGAGAGATAGAGAGATTTTGTGGTACTTTTATGTTTACATAATGAATTAATACACCAAAAAATGCAACGATCATGGCTAATTAGACTAGTTTTGTATAAAGTATAGAAGTATAAAATCAACATGTGCTGGGTTTGTCAGCTTAAACCAAAATGCCCGTAGTATCTGACATCTTACCTTACTAGCTGGAACATTTAACATGGTGTGATTGCTGTAACATGCATCAATATTCTTATTTCACCAAATACAGTTTGAAAAAGCGCTAACAACATGTAGATGTAACGCTGGTTTCGGAAGCACAGAGACGGCAAACAGTGTCTGATCCCAAATGCTCGTTTTCCCTGGTTGCATATTAGCATCACTTGAACAAGGTCATGTTATTTAATGGTACTAATTGTATTTCTAAACCGCGAAGAGCCTGATGCGACTGTGCACTCGCGCAGTCTTCTCTGGAGTTTCGCGAGTTCTACACACCTATTATTGAACTAGACATGGTTTAAGACTGGCTACTTGGTCATGCTGGTTGACTGCACCTTGAAAGCGTATCAGATAATGACGAATATTATATATCTGTACCATTGTCTCATGAAACGGCCCGGTTAAGCTTTGACCTCGTATTTACGGATCAATAGTTAGTCATGCACTCAGCGTTAAACTGCTTGAATGATAAAATAATGATACTATAAATTTCACTGGGTGTTCCAGAAACCATTAGTTAACATCATGACACCGGGCGTTGATGACAGGAATGTTAACTTACCCTTTTTCCTCTAATAACTCTTCGTCAATAATGCCGGATGCCAAGATGTTAACAGTTCTGACTCATAACCAGCTACATTTTTACATAGTGACACACACACGCATGCACACACGCACGTGCACACGCACTGTGTTTTGTTACGGAATGTACTAAAATAGAAAATCACATGTCGAAAGCTGGAAATATTAAAATGTACATGTATCATTGTACGTTAAGATGAAAATTGTTATGAACTTCTGGTACAAATTTATTAACTATGATTGAGAAGTAAAACATTTATTAGTAATCAGCAAGTACATGAGAAAGTGGCACATAATGCGTACATATCAGGGAGACTCGGGCGAGTCTGCGCACTTGCGCAGCCTCGCTGGAGCATTACCAGGTCGTTGGAGATGAGTAGACCTATTCAAGAAGTGCTACTGTGTCTGCTAAAGTATGTTTGACCGAACAAAAACATGAAAATGTTATTTTTTTTTTCTTGTGAAACGGCTCACTGACTCTATAGCGATACGCTAGAAGGCATATCACATTAGACTTATTCATGTTTAACCATTGTATCATCTTTTGTCAATACTTTGTATTCTACCTGTCAGTGACTACCGGTTTGTCAAACTTGAGTTTTCTCCCTTACACCGTGAAATGAAAAGTCTCCATCGCCGCTGCATCCAGTTTATATTGATAATTTCATGCAAATCGTTTCATCACCAGACAGTTTATCATTTAAAATTGAAAGCACATTCTACTTTCATGCCGCCTCCGGACGAGTATTGTTTGAGTAGGGGCGTGTCTGCGTCTCTGTGATGCGATGGCGTCGCATTGATGTTGACACGGCGTTGTTTTGACGCTGTTTGCTCGACGGAAGGCAATCAACAGATCACATTTTAAAGTTAATAGTTGTAATTTTATTGCTTTAAAAACCTCCAGAATTTGTATGACTTTGAATTTATTTTACTCATCATTTTCTCCTTTTCTCTACTATGTGTTTCTTTGTTGCAAATTGTTTTGCAAACGCCATTTTTTCTTTTGGAGCAGAGTTTTGGGACAGATCGTGGGGTATGGGACCGTCGGATTTTGCTGGGCTTCCAATGTACGTTTATCAGACGGGCGAGTATGTACGCATCACATCGTCTGAGATGTTTTTGTTTCTCCTAGAGAAAGTTTCATGAGGAAAAGGGAAAGCCACAGTGACTATGTGATGTATAGGTGCTCTCCTGGATTTAGATTTCCATTGTTTTGCCAATTAATCTTTATTCTTCCCATCTGTTTAAACGCACATTTTTCGTTGTCACTTAATATGCACATTAAGTCAACCAATCAATTCAAGCAGTACTGTAATAGTGAAGGTATAATAGTAACTAGAAAAATGCCAGTCGTTGCTATTCACTTGATTGAAATAGTGCACAACATCAAGTTTATCCATGACTGCTTAGTAGCAGGCATTGTGACAATTTTTATAACCTGGTTAGGGATTCTTCTTCTCCTGTCAGGAGATGTGCATCCGAACCCAGGACAGGTTTCCACCTCCTCCCACTCTAGTTCTTATAGCTCATCAGGTGAATCTTTCTCTTTCTTAAATACACTTACTCTTTCTAAACACTTATCCTTGGTACATTATAATGTTCAAAGCATTGTAAATAAACTGGACATCCTTTCTACCGAACTATCGGATTTCGACATCCTAGCCTTTTCTGAGACATGGCTTCATCCAAACATACAGACTACGGATTTGCTGTTTCCAGACTTCAAACCACCCGAACGCAAAGATAGGACTGGGGATCGCCATGGTGGTGTTATGATATGCGTTAAGGGCTCTTTGTTCTACAAACGGCGATACGATTTGGAACCAAGGAACTTAGAATGCATATGGATTGAGATTCAACTGAACCACACGCGAGTTTTATTTGGTCTTTTTTATCGCCCGCCAAATTCCGACGCTGCATATCTTTCTAACATTGAAGATTCCATATCGCTTGCGCTTGATACACAAATTAACAACATTATTATCACAGGTGACTTCAACCTTGATATTCTCAGGCACCCTACCTCCCGTAAAGTATCTGAACTCTGCGAACAATTTTCTCTTCACCAAACTATTACAGACCCAACTCATTTTACAGAAAACTCCTCTTCTCTTATTGACATAATTCTTACCAGTGACAAAAATAATCTAATTTATAGCGGTGTAGCAGAACCCTTTCTTCAACAAGATGTCCGTTATCACTGTCCGGTTTATGGCGTCTTTAAGTACACCAAGGCATCGAGAAAATCTTTTACTAGACGCATATGGAGTTTCGACAAAGGAGACTATGATTTGTTAAGAAACAAAGTTGCTGATACTGACTGGGATTCGCTTTCTGACCCAGATGTCAATATCCATGCCAGCAATATTACTAATCACTTGAACGCTTTAACGGCAGAATGTATACCAAATAAAACCGTAAGAATTAGACCTTCAGATCCACCATGGATAACTACTGCAATCCGCAAACTTATCCGGAAACGTAAACGAGCTTATCAAAAGGCTAAGCAAATCAACACCCCTAGGCTTTGGAATAACTTCAAGAAAAAGAGAAATAAGGTAATATAATCTATCCGCCAATCAAAACAGCAATTTTTAGATCAGCTGTCTAGTAAACTCAAGTCGAAACCTTTATCCTCAAAAGACTGGTGGTCCACCCTGAAAACGTTCATATCACCAACATCAAAATCTTCTGTTCCGACATGAGAAAAAGATGGACACATTTATTCTGACGACACGGACAAAGCTAATCTCCTTAACAACTTTTTCCGTGACCAAACCGTGCTAGACGATAGCCATGCAAATGTGCCCAATATTAACTGTTACGCCAACTCTGTTCTCTCAAATCTTATTATCACACCCGTTGAAGTAGAATCTGTTTTAAAAACTCTCCCACTAGGCAAAGCTGTTGGATCTGACGAAATAAACAATCGTACACTCAGAGAACTACCTCATGAGCTGTCATTCCCTATATGTTCTCTTCTAAATCAATCATTACAACTCGGAATCTTTCCTGACATATGGAAAGACGCATTAGTTTGTCCTATTCCTAAAGGTGGAAATGCAGCCTCAGTTTCTAACTATCGACCTATTTCTCTTCTTAGTTGTTTAGAAAAAGTTCCAGAACGTGTAGTTTTTAAACATCTTTATAATCACTTTCGTGAAAACAACATTCTTTCTCCTCTTCAGTCAGGCTTCATACCAGGTGACTCTACGACTAATCAACTAGCTTTTCTCTACAATACATTCTGTCAAGCCTTAGACTTCGGAAAAGAAGTCCGCGTTGTTTTCTGTGATGTCAGCAAGGCGTTTGACCGTGTCTGGCACAAGGGTCTTCTCTGTAAATTGAAAGCAGCCGGAATATCTGGTAACCTTTTATCTTGGTTTAGCAGCTATCTCTCTGAAAGAAGACAAAGAGTGATTCTTCCAGGTACACAGTCAGATTGGAATTATATTCAAGCAGGAGTCCCACAAGGATCTATACTTGGCCCACTCTTATTTTTGTTATATATAAATGACATTGTTACCGATATTGGCTCAAATATAAGACTGTTTGCTGACGATACTAGCCTATCCCTTATTGTAGAAAACCCTGACACTGCAGCTCAAACCTTAAATTCTGACCTTGAAAAAATTACACAGTGGGCGAATACCTGGCTTGTTAAGTTCAATCCAGCAAAAACTGAATCTCTCCTTATAAGTAGAAAAGCTCTACAGCCAGTACATTCTCCTCTCTATATGCAAAATCAGCAAATAAAAGAAGTTGAAAATCACAAGCACCTCGGTCTTTATTTTAGTAATGATGGAACCTGGCACGCTCACATAAACTACATAAAGGAAAAAGCATGGAACAGAATAAATATAATGCGAAAACTTAAGTTTCAATTAGACAGAAAGTCATTAGAAATAATATATACCTCTTTTATCAGACCTATTTTAGAATACGGAAACGAAATTTGGGATAATTGTACGCAGTATGGAAAGGATGGCCTCGAAAAGATCCAGACAGAAGCAGCGAGAATAGCAACAGGTGCCACAAAGTTGGTATCTATTGAGAACTTGTATAGTGAAATAGGGTGGGACACATTAGACATCAGAAGAAAAAAACAAAAACTTACACTATTTTATAAAATGGTAAACAACTTTACTCCTAATTACTTATCTTCTCTCATACCTTCATCTGTTACTGAAGCTTCTAAGTATAATCTCAGAAACTCACATGATATTAGGACGGTAAACGCACGAACTAGTCAATACTTCTCTTCTTTCTTGCCATCTACTATCAGAGAGTGGAACACTCTTCCAGAATCACAGAGAAACTCCTTAACCATTACTTCCTTTAAATATCAGTTGAATCAACCCAACTCCTATATACCGAAATTCTATTATGTCGGAGAGCGTCGCGTCCAAATACTACACACACGCCTGAGGACTAAATGCAGCTCTCTTAATTATTACATATTCAGCAAGAACTTGACTGACTCACCTCTCTGCAGATGCGGCAGTGTTGAAAACACGGAGCATTATCTCTTGCAATGTCGTCTTTATCATCAGTCAAGAACTGAAATGCTCAACTCGATTTCACAAGTTTGTCATGTAACACTTGACGTGTTGCTATTTGGAGATAGCTCGATGTCTAATGAAGCGAATACTACAATATTTCTTTCAGTTCAAAAGTTTATCAAAGATTCAAAACGATTCTAAATACGGTATGAATCATTTGAAAAGAATACATACTTTTTGTTCATGAACCGACCACTTCACTATTTCAAATGCCAGAATGTAACCTGTTATTGATCTTACCTTAACAACTGAAAATTCCCAAATAGCACAGATAGTTGGTATTTTCGACGATAGGTAACTTCATAGCAATAACCTTAGCTAAAATATCTACAAATGGGAATACCTCAACCACCCAGACTAATATGGACCCCTCTCCCCCACGATCTGCTCCACGACCCTTTGTTTCTTTCTGCTTAGCTTCAAAAAGCATTTTTTTTGTTTGTTTGTTTGCTCTACCGTTACACTGTTATCTTGAATTTTCTACCTCTATTAATTTTTGAGCTACATGTTTATTTACATGTACAAATTAACTATCTTAAAAGTAATCATTGCACAGAATTTTATAAGTCCGACTATGTAAAATGCATTGTCTTGTAAAAGCTATTTTGTTGAAAAACTTACATGAACCAAATGTAGCTAATGACCTGCCAGTATTGTACAATATATCTAAATTTGTATTAGGAAAGGAACTTCATAAGCTATAAGCTTTCGTTCCAATCCTACAGATTGCTATTGTATGTATATATATCATGCATGTCAACTTTGATATTGAGAAATAAATATGTTTAAACTAAAGTAAATCGCAAATCTTGAGCGTAGTGAAATATGACCGTAAACATGTTAAATTTCATGTCATACGTCAAGTTGGCGGAACAGATTGTGGCTTGCTCGCCAATGCTTTTGCTGTAGCTTTAAGCTTCGGCCTTAATCTTGCGAAACTCATCTTCGAACAACATAAAATGAGGGCACATCTTATTTCCTGCATTTTGCAAGATCAATTTGCTAACTTTACTTTTAAGATAAATACTAACTGGAAGAAGAAAAAGCAGATGAAGTCGAAAGAAAATATATTTTGCCCTAGGTTTAAACATATTTTATTTCAACACCTTCATTAGTACATAAAACACATAACGCACTTTATAGGATTGGAACGAAAGCAATCTGTTTGGTTCCTCTCCTTGATAACAATATTCAGTGTACAGTATGGCGGAATACAACTGTATGATCAAGCATTGAAATGACTGTTACATTACGAAAACATGCCCATTCAAATATACTAAAAATTTTACCACCAAAAAATGAAATTTTTGATATGAAAAATTCTGATATTTTTCATATTTCTGCTCAAAACATAGATTGTGCGTACTCGTTAGAACCGCCTCGACGAGGCGGTTCTAACGAGTACCCACAATCTATGTTTTTGATTAGAAATGAGAAAAATAATGTATACCCCTGTAAACCCCAGTTTTACTGTATAAAAGAGGGGTTTAAGAAGGTAAAAATTATATAGGTGTGTTTTCGTGATGTAATACATGTCATGGTTGTCCAATTGAAATGATAGTCGAAAGAAAGCAATATACAAAATCGAAACAATAAGGAGAGAGAGAGAGAGAGAGAGAGAGAGAGAGAGAGAGAGAGAGAGCAATCGTTTCGTTTCTGGATAAAGACTATGTGTAAGTCAAGAGTGTATAAATATTATACATAATATGCTGTCTATGATTTCTCTCCAAATTTGAAAATGCAAGAAGGAAAAGTTACTAAATATCATAGTAAAGACTTAAAATTTCTTTGAGTCCCGAATATATTTATGTACTGCCTCAAATATGGTCGTGTTTGTCTGGGTGGAGAGTGTACTGTCCCCAAATAAGAGAACGCGAAGGCTTACGGTGATATGTTGAGAGACATTGTGTATGAGATCTGCACGTTGACGGGCGTACTGCGGGCAATTTAAGAAGAAATGAAAGGCATTTTCGATGGCACCACACCGGCAGTATGGAGAGTCACATATGCGTTTCAGGAATAAATCATTGTTCAAAGCACTACAATTTGTTCTCAAACAGGAACTGGAGGATCTGGAAACGTCTTTTTCCGGAGTTATAATATTTTGGCACAATAACTGAGCTTTCATTCATAGAGCGTTTACAAGAATTAACAGACTCACTATTTCTGCATTCGAATGGTAAATTATTCCATTCTCTGACAGTTGAGGGTAAAAAAGAATTGTACGCGCATGAACTTTTTTAGTGTCGTTGGAATTCCGTAAACTATATTCAGAGAAAGTATTAACAGAAGGAGGAACTAGTGTTGATAGACAAGGAGGTGTTTGGTTGGTGTACATCTTATAAAATAGAGTGAGTTTGTGCTTTCTGCGTCTCGAGTCCAGAGTATCCCAACCAATTTCTCCATAAAGAGCGTGTATAGAAACAAGTTTGGTAGTGCTTGTAACAATTCTTGCTGCCTCATTCTGTATTTTCTCTAGTTCTTCTTTTTCATAATGCGTGCAAGTGTCCTATACCACATTTGCATATTCCAAAACTATGAAGGTTAAATAAATTGTTTCCAGGGATTGTCGGTCTAGTTTAGTTTTCGCATTACACTGATCGTGTTCCATGCTTTTTCCTTGATATATTCGATGTGTTTATGCCATGTACAATCATTTGAAAAAAAAAAATAGATCCCAAGATGTTTGTGTGACTCAACCTCAGTTATTTGTTGATCAAGCATAGAAAGAGGAGGGAGAAAGAGGCAATGTTTTACGTAAGATCAGGAGACTTTCAGTTTTGTTAGGGTTAAATTTATGTAGTGTATGGGTCAAGCTGAGGTAGGACAGCATTAGATTCGTCAATGACAGTTTGATAGCTAAAGAAGTCATTTAGGATATTTGCTTTGTCAAGGTCATCATGGCTGAAAGAGTCATTGTTTTGAAGTGGAGGAATAGAGGTAGAGGTATTAGGAGCAATTACAGTTTTCAGTGTTGGCCACCAGTCTCGTGAGGAGATAGTACTGGATTTCAATTTATTTTGCAACTATTTCATTACAATTTCGCTTTGATTCGATTCGCGAATAATGTTTATGACTTTATTACGAAGCATCTTAAAGTTCTTCCAGTCATTCGGAAGATTACTTCGCTTAGCCTTTCTGTATGCTCTTTTTCTCTTTCTTATGTAGAGTTTTATGCTTGTAGTCAACCATTGGGGCTCATGTTGCCGAATTCTAGTCACTCTGTTTGGTATGCATTCATTAGCAAGTGACATTATGTGATTTGTTATATTTTGTGCGTGTATATATACATCAGGGTTGTGTAGAGTGTCCCAGTCAGTGATGAAGCTTTTTGTCTCAATAGATTGTAATCTCCTTGATCATAAGACCACGTCTGGCATTGATAGGATTTACTTGTCGGCTTTGAGAAATTTAAAATACCATATACAGTACAGTGGAATTTTAATTCTTGGTTTAAAAATGGATCGCCGACTAAACATTAAATGTGTGTTATTGCTAGTAAGTATAATATCAAGTAGGGCAGATGAATTTTCTGTGTAATGTGTTGGCTCATTTTTGGTTCGCGTCAAAGAAAATGAAGCATTTTTCCCGACAGGTTCGGACTAAGCATATCAAAATTGAAATCTCCGGTTACTATTATATCTTGGATACCGGTGTCAATAGCGAGGTGGATTGAATCCTCGATGGAAGTTAAATACACGGAGTCAGAGCTTGGAGGTCGGTAGAAGAACCCAAATAACAAACGTTTTTGTTTTAGGGTAAGTTCTACCCACAAACATTCAACGCCAATGGGTTTAAGGTAATGTCGTCTAAAGTGATGCAGTGTATCTTTAACATACAACATTACGCCGCCGTGGCTATCACCTGCGCGATCTTTGCGCTCAGTTTCTTTGAAGGACTGCACGATTAAATCATCGTTCGATACAGTGGAGTTAAGCCAAGTTCGAAAAATGCTAAAATATCAAAATCAAGTAACTCAGTATATAGAATGTCTAACTTTGTTATTATACTCTGGGCATTGTACTGAACAAAAGATAAATGACGAGATAAATTCATAGAGTCTAATAAAGATGATGATGAACTAAAAGAAGAATCAGTTGAGGGAGAAGATGGCGAAGAAGAAGCTGGACCTGGATTTGGATTAACATTTACTGATTGTAAGAGTAAATGGAATAGCCACATGATAATTACTGCTCCTAATAAAACTCCCATCGCAGTACATGTAAATGTTACATTTGTTTTGAATGCTTTGCCATATACAACATGCCTGTAACAATAGTGTTTAGCAACCTTGGCTGCTATGACTGCATTATCATGTAGTGCCAAGTGTAGTGAAAAACTATGAGCAGAATTGTAATAAAGAAACGTAAATACTACTAAGTGCAAAAGGAGAGAGAATTTATGCCTGCAGCTGTAGGAGGGAATATCAGCGACTGGACTGTTCCTTAAAAATTTTACGAAATTGCTAACAAGAGGTAAAGAAATAATGCAGCCGCCATCACCCACGCCGTCAGTTTCAGGCATGTATAGTGTAGGATTATCTTATAACTTTCCGTACAAGTATTTATGTGTGTCTTGGCACCAGGCCTGAAAGTTGCTCCAGACAGAAGAAAAGAAAACAGAAAATCTCTTTGAGAGTTACAGAAATAAATTTTAAATAGCATAAATAAAAGCTAGGAGGTATAAACTGTTTAAATGAAAATTTGTCTTTAGGACAATAGGAATAGTACTTCAGTTAGAAATGTTCTAACATGTTCTAATAGCTAACAGGAATACATAACACAGCGGACCCTCATTATCTCAAGCTCAAAAAGACAAGAATTTTCAATTTGAGATAAATTAGTACGAGACAAGAAGAGCCGAGAAAAAAGAATACAAGCAACAAAAATATCAAAAGCTTGATCTGGCTCAGTAATAGTTTGTAATAACAGTGTTTAAGGTAATAAGAGTCTACCGTAATTATGCTTGCACTTCAATAATGTATGCATTTTCTAGTTGGAGGAATTAATCGTATCTGACTAGTGCAGGCCGAAGCCCGACAGTCCCTTTCGAAAAAAGAAGTGGCAGAAATACCCATAAAGGAACTACAACTTACTCACTACTAATTCAATAGAAGTACTTCTGCTATAACTGTACAGGTACCAATGATGGACACACGAACAGTGGTGTTCCCAATTGGAGCAGTAAATATAGTGCATATACAACGGAAAGCATGTCCAATTCAAATTGACTAGAAGCGTACCACCGGCAGCGCAGGCATTACAAATGCATGCGTACTATCACTGCGCCAGTCGTACATTGGTTTATGTACATCCAGCAAAGTTTATGTATTCATAAAATAAGCAATACATATATTATATTTCGATAACGTGTCCAACTAATTATTAAGAATATAAGGCTATGCCTGAAACTATTCTATTTCTTGTCAACCCAGAGTCAGACGGCGACACCAGAAGTAGTTTGCCAGTGCACCATTAGGTTTAAGTACAAAATCATTGGAGAGTCAAAACTAGCCTTGTATTAATACACGCCACCATTCAACAGTGCGTTGACTCTATTCCATGGTACCTTTACTTTCACTCTTACCATAAGACTTAGTACGTCATTGGCAGGTAAAAATCACATATTAAACCTCCGAAATTTTTATATGCATTCATATGGTAAGAGAGACGACCGCGCCCGACCGAGCGTAACCACCGGTTCCCAGACACATAACTTCAAACAAAAGCCTGTATCCAGAGGTCACGATTGATCGGCCAAGGTCGTATTCACACTTCTATGCTTTAAATTTTGGATTATGTAAGCATTAAGGAAAACGAAACGTGACATTTCAAGAAGAATGGATACTTGTCGTATGTGCGGACAGCAGGGACCCAAATCAACCCGCGCACGCGCAATCATTTGAACTGTAGAACAAGTAGGCAGAGATAAAAAAAAAATCCAGAACCGACCGCGGAACCCACAGGCCGATCCGAGCCTCACCGACCGCATGAGTCACAGTTACCTCTTGTTTTTATTGTTCACAAGTAATCTTCGGTAGTTACTGAAAATATTAGGAAACAAACATCATAGGACATGCTCTGGACAGTCTCTCAGGCGAGTCACGAAGAGTCCGACCGGACCGTGCGTATGCGCTGGACGGTCAGAAACGTTGCACCTCGCTTGAACATCCAATAATATACGAGCTCCATTTTATAAAATGTATTTAATCGCAGGTCCCGACCGACATGCGCACATGCGCAATATGTTCGGAATCATCGTTTCCCACCTGTACATTCAATACTTTTCTAGATGAATTTCTCGCAACGATTTTCGATGATCATGACCGGTCTCCGCAAACGCGCAGAACGCTCTTGCCGTGGATTGTATGGCAGCGAAATGATCCAATGCACTCAATGTTTTGAATGGTATCATTTCCGATGCTTAGACAAGCATATTACTTATTCCAGAAACCAGGCTGTTGTCAGTTCAAGTGCGTTAAATGCGAGGAACAGGACAAAATATTTAGACGTAAACGTCTAAGTACCGGCGCAAATGTTCATGTTTACTTAGAAATATGGGGCACGGGTATACTAAAGTTTAATAATTTTTCAATGTAATAGGTAAAAACGAACAACATTGTGATTCTTTAATGTATACTTTTATTAAGCTTTATGAATTTTCTTGATCAAGCAATATGCGAATCCTAGTCATATTGGGATCTCCACTAGATTTAGTCTGTACATTATTATTAAAAAAAAAAATATATGCCAAAACTTAAAAAAGTTACCAGATCTTATGTAGAAGCTTACCTTAGCATGCGTCAGATATGAATATGTTTGAACTTTTTAAGTATGGACCTTGGGTCATAGTCAAACTTACCAAAGATGGACTGCAGGTCATAATCAAACTTACCAAACTGCGCTCTGCGCTAATCGAAAACTTCTCCATACATAAAAATCCAAAACTGTATTAAGAGACCGGCGCGATTCGCGCGCCGGCCAATAATTGGTACGAAGTCAATTCGTTCTCAAGTCATTTCGTACTTGAGTCAATTCGCACTTTTTTTTTTTTGTCAACTCGTAATTTTTCGGTCAATTCGTACTCATAAATTTTTTCTTCGGTCAATTCGTACTCATTTGATCAATTCGTACTCATTTTGGTCAGTTCATTCTCATTTTGGTCAGTTCGTTCTCACACTAAAATCGACTAATTTCGAAGGACATATAGAAAGAAAACAAAAAAGAAAACATCTAAATATAACAGAAAAGAAATATTACATGAGAAAGTCGATTCAATTCACTTTTCTATGTAAAAGACTGTCTCCCCATGAGAAATGCTTAAAATAACCTCTCACGCAACTTTCATGATTCCAACCAAAACGCGGGAACCATCGATAATAATGTGAATATCATTTTGTGTCATTACACTGCATGGAAAACAAATTTCACAAATTGGAAAATCGCTTATTATAAACAAGTTTTACAAAATTTATGTTTTCATGAATTGCTTGCTGAATAAATCTCAATAAACACTTACTGTCTTACCAAACAACACCAATATGTAATGTGTCTGCGGCAGAGTTCTATTTAAAACAGTGCATGAAAATAATAAACCGCTAATAACATGCAATTTCTCCTTATCCACATTGTTTATTACCCTATCTGTGAACTACCGAATTTTAGTTTAACTAATTTTGTTGTCAGCATAATCTTACAACAATTTACAATTCTTAGTTTGGTATAAATTAAAGCATTTCCTGCATCAGGAATAAATGATATAAGAGGTACAGACAACAGGTGCAAAGACGAATGGATGCACGGACAAAAGGGAACCTCACCAAGACATTAGCCCGGGACATTAGGTTATCTGGCCAGTTATTGCCGCTAGTGGGAATTGTACTTAGCCATATTTATAAAGACCCTAATCAGAAATTAATTCTATATCCTATACAGGGAAAGCAAGCACTATTTAAACAACAACAACAAAAAAAAAAAAAAAAAAAAAAAAAAAAAAACTCTCTTTCCCAAGTAAATATCCGATTTTCTCCAATTCTTAGTGGGTTCAAGTATTTAATGATACAAAATGATATAGTGATGTAATAAAAAATCAAAATGAGTTTTTGCCAAGGAGCCACCGGGATTTGAACCCACAACCCTCGAGTTGTATATGACTATGTCGTCTACATGTGTATACAATAGGAAAATTCAAAATTTCAAATGTCTCTTTTTCCAAAACTATTCAACAGTGTTTCTTCATTTTCAATAGGGTAGTTGCCTTTGATGATACAAACAATTTGAGCAAGATTCAAAAGAAGTGGATAGAAAAAAATGTGGACTTTATCGCGTAAACAAAACAAAAAAAAAAAAAAAAAATAACCATCACGAAAACGTGCCTATATAATTTTGACCCCCTTAAACCCCACTTTTCTGGGGTTTGGAGTTGTATACATTATTTTTGTTTATTCTGCTCAAAAACATAGATTGTGGGTACTCGTTAGAACTGCCTCGGCGAGGCGGTTCTAACGAGTACCCACAATCTATGTTTTGAGCAGAAATATGAAACCTATCAGAGTTTTTTTATCTGAAAATTTTCAATTTTTAGAGGTGAAATATTCTATATATTTGAATAGGCGTGTTTTCGTATTGCAAAATTAATCCAGAATAGTTCTGATACTGATCAGCCTACAGACAAACCTGTGTTAGGCAAGCGCCTTTAGGAAACCCAAATACTAATTGCTTAATACATGTAGATTTCAATCATTTTACATTTAATGGGGTCTGAAATCATGGCCTTTTCAGACAAAATGTATATGATTTACAATTCGCATTGCAAGTTTCTGTTGTCTGAAAACTCTCATGACAAATTTCTTATTGTATACTTAGATGGACTAAAAATCGCCTTTACACAAATTATATAATATATTTTTATTAATGTTTTTTTTTTCTCAATTCTTAATCGTGAATTGATTGAATAGATGGACGGATGGACATTCCATCACTGTATTTTAAACGGATCTAACTTCATAATCTTGTCCAAAATAGCCTCTGAGATTCTAAATGTTCGCCCAAACGGACAGACGCAGGGATGGGTGGGAACATTCATGCCCCACTGATTTTGTAGGTGGAGACATAAAATGAAAGTGTTGTGCGGGAATGTGTGTAGATGATACTATTGCCATTTGGCTTTTCTAATCACGTCAATTTATGCACTATTAACACTCAACGATGCATATATCCAAAAATAGAGGTCCCAAAATGAGAACGAACTGACCAAAACCATGAGTACGAGTTGACCAAAATGAAGACGAATTGACCAAAATGAATGCAAATTGACAGAACAGTGAATACCATTTGACAAATGAGTACAAATTGACCAAATCGATGAGTACGAACTGACCAAAATGAGAACGAGTTGACTTGAGTAAAAATGACTTGAGTACGAGCTGACTGGGAACCGAATAATTAATTATGCACAAATGAAAGAGTAATAATAAGTTGCGGCCAATATACATCTTTTTCCCTTGTGAAACCATAGAGCATTCGAAGAGAAACGCAACAACCAAAATGCCTTGAGCGTATGGATCGACCGCTAGTTTATTCTTAATAGCCGTTTCTTAACATTTATCAAAACATAACTTTAATACAATGTATTTTGAGGTCGGTTTTAATACCAACATACCCTGTTATTATTATGTCTATTTTATTGTCTTTCTTTATGTCCCCGTAATCAGTTATGGACATGCTGGGACATTTAGTTACCTAACCGCACATATTCGGGAACTACTTAGATCTTAAAATTCACCAACAGGCCTTATGTATTCTTCACCAAATTATACTCTTGATTTTTAAACTTTAGAAACAATAAAAAGAATAAAATAAAATCACGCCACATGTAAAATGATGATGTGTTCACCAGCCGATCCACCGCCAGATTGACAAAATTGCAATCACTTAACCGTATCACATACACCTGGACAAAAGAATTCTACGAATGCCTCTCTGGGCCAAGAGAAAATAATTCATTTCTAATTCATTTCTTTCAAACGAAATTAATTATATTTCCTTTGTGAAACACAAACAACGGGGTAAATATGAAAGTTAGAGCCTGTAAAACATATGGAAACACAACGTCTATTTACCAAATTATTCAGTATTTACACTTATAGGCCCAGACTTTGAGAAACACTAAGCCTCTCCTTCAACTCATCAAGAACATACCCATCTTTAGCATTTTAACTACGCCACCGACCATGCCTTTAAATAAACGGCCCGGACCACCATGCATCACGAAAACATACCTATATAATTTTGACCCCCTTAAGCCCCACTTTTATATAGTAAAATTGGAGTTTACAGGGGTATACATTATTTGCCTTATTTCTGCTTAAAAACATAAATTGTGGGTACTCGTTAGAACCGCCTCGGCAAGGCGGTTCTAACGAGTACTCACAATCTATGTTTTAAGCAGAAATATGAAAACTATCAGAATTTTTATCGGAACACTTTCAATTTTTGGTGATAAAATTTTCTATATATTTGAATAGGCGTGTTTTCGTAATGATTAGCTGCCGCTGAAGCGCCACCTGAAATGAGGCTACGCAAACCAAATTTCGTGATGTCCAAAACGTGAGGCTTAAATGCTTCTATGAATATCTCTCTAAGTCTCGTATAAGACATTGCTTTATTATCAGTTCGTAAAATGTATCCAGAATTAGTTTTTGTTATGTTTCGAAATATAAAATCCTCTGAATCATGTTGAATGTTAGTCCATAGAGGATATTTACTCTTTTGCTGTGAATACCATAAATATTGTCATCGAGTGTAATGAAAATTTGAATGTTTTCATTACACGAGATAAAAATTTTTATGGTATTCACTGAAAAAGAGTAAATTTTCTTTTTATTTTTTTTGTTTACACGCCAATGCGCGTTTCTGACGTCATAAATAACGTCACCAAACAAAACATGAACGTCATGGCGTCGACGCTCAGTGCTTAACATGTGAAACGCTGGAGAGACGACAAAAAAAAATCGGCAAATCAAAATAATGTTGATACCAAAATGTTCCTTACATTCTAACTAAGAAAATGTATACCAACACTAGATACTTTAGTTAAGAAACAAAGAAGTTAGAGATGTTCAAATATCTGAAGTGGAGGTAAGATCCACATCTGAAACAATGAAGAAAACCGAAGTCGCCCAAAGCGAGGAGTGAAAATATAAATCGTATCAGTCACTATAGTGAAATGATACGATATCATTTCACTAGTGATTGATACCACTTTTATTTTCACCAGATATACATTGATATCACCGCTAACAATAAGATAAATTGAAAATATCGTTCAACCATCATAACTGGACACATATCCGTATATGTTCTTGATATCAAAACCCATGCACCGTCACGGTATATATCAGTCTTTGACTTTTCAATAAAAATAGACATATGTTTATTTTCTATAACATCGTTTAATGGTTAATAGCTCACAGCTTCTCAAAAAAAAAAAAAAAAAAAAAAAAAAAAAAAAAAACACACACACACAGAATCAGCAATCAAACAGGCACAGATTGTCCTTTGAGTGTATATATTTCCTTCGGAATACGTGGAAATATACACAGTTTTCAACAAATCTAGTGAAATATGTTCCCATTTTGATACTTTCTTAGCTAATCCCCGTTTACCAGCTTCAAACACATTTTTAACTAAAGTTGAATCTGTCGGAGAAATTTTATCATACAAAGAATGCATCCATTTTATACTATAAAATGCATTGCTAAGCGGAGAAGCTGAATTAGATTGCTGAATAATTGAGACAAGATAAAGAGTCACATGAAATGCCCTAGCGGGCAAGATATCCCGAACGCAAAACCGTTACTCACAGCCCACTTCTTTCATCTCAAGAAACCTGCACGGTAAGTAGAAGCCGTATTCGCAGCTCTAGATTCACATAGAAGGTCTGGAAGCAGGGACACCTTGCCCACAACAGCACTCGGAAGCTCTTTAATCTCTGAATCGAACATCTAAAAAAATAAATAAACAAGTTGTTTAACATTCTTCACAGCATATTCTCAAGGCCTGCCAGCCCAGCAATTTCTAACGGCTCGCAATCTCCACATAGTTATATCTCTTAGTTCACTTACATAAAAATAAACGGAAATACTGCAGTTCTAAACATTGTTATTCTGAATAACATAGTATCCGTCAAACTCTCACCTACATATGCATATACACACACACACACATATATATATATATATATATATATATATATATATATATATATATATATATATATATATATATATATATATACATATACATATACATATACATATACATATACACATACGCATACACATATTCCCATACATATATACAAGAATAATATAACATTAACATACAGAGTCTAATATATGTAATTGTAATGCCTGGATTAAATTATACATAGCCTTAACAGCTTTCTCCATTCATAACAACCTCAAGATATCCAACTAAAAGCTGGCGATTCATGACGTCTAGATATAAGTTTTAAATTGGATTATTATGTATACAAAAAGCCTGATTTTTTTAAAGATTTAAATCAAACGCTTAAAACTCTAATCCCTAAAATCTAACCTGAGAGCTAGCATTCTAAATTTTGAATCAGTACTTCCAAAAATGGACCCTTTCCATTTGGCAAGGGACATAACTCGATTTATTTGTTGGTAAATCAATGATATCTGTTACATTGTGTATAAAATAACCGTCTTCACAACAAAGCAAAGGCCAAATATTTGCTGAACGCCATAAAGGTAATACAATTACACCATAAGCAGGACACAATATCATCTGCTTTAACACCCTAGAAATAAGACTGACAGGTCGCAAAAAATAACTATTACAATTTCCCCAGTCTGCGGTAAAAGCGTCTACACCAGCACACTCCAAAATCTAGAATAAAACCTAGGTAATTTAGCTAGAATAAAACCTAGGTAATTTAGCATTGTGCTCTGACACGAACCAGTCCATATCAAACGGGCCCCATCTGACACTAAGGATATAAAATGTTTCAAGAGATAACCCCCAGTCATCGCTATCAATAATTCTAGAAATGTTGTCAGCTTTTTGATTCAGAGTTCGCGGAATCCACTCAATTTCCAACGTTATGCAATATACCGCACAAATTGAGAAAATATTAACAGCAATCTTTTGTAATTCTTCTTTCATGGACCCTTTCTGAACAATACTACAGACTGACGTATTATCAGTAAACCATTTCACTTTACTGTTTGCTAAAATTCCTAATAACGATCGTAATACATTGTTATACGCTTTTAGCTCCCTCCATGTAGAACTCCTAGAACTCTCAGCAAACGACCACTGACCATGAGCTACCCCATTTACTGGGTGCACTTCATAACCACCGTAACCGGAGTGACTAGCATCACTATATACAATTTTTGAACAAACGGAGTAAGACTGCAAATACCTAATATTTATCTCAACTATGTTATTTTTCCAGAACCTTATCTGTTCGAGACTTTCTACAGATAATTGTATGTAAGAATTCCAGATAAATGCGCTCAAAATATCCATGTTTAAATATCTTGTCATAATTTGAGTCATATTCCCTAGAACTACTGACATAGAAGTTATCTGTCCAACCATTCTCGTCACTTTTTTTGACATGCACACGTCTGCTTACACGAACTGAATATTCTGTTTCATCTATCGTGGAAAGCAAAGCTTCAATTCTACATCACGAAAACATACCTATGTAACAGGCAGAGGAAGAACTTTTATTTTTTGTAAAAAAATGATACGGTGAACAAAATATGATGCTTAGCTCTTAAAGCTTTTACACCAGATAAATAAACCCCTACCTCACAATAGCTACCACAATCTCCCCTGACATAAATATAAATATCTGTTCCCTATCCGTCTGAACCGCTCAGATTTCTTAAAAATCACCTTTCATGGGTCCGACCCAATAGTCGCGCACAGACAAAGGTTCTACTCTACCAGATGAAGTGAATGCACGAGTATCAGTACCGTACAAATAGATAGATAAAACATATAGCCCAGGGTACGCTTCTAGGCGGACGGACGGACACAAGCAGATATGTTATCCGCAGGTTCCTCTTTTAAGCTTGTCTGAGAATGGGAGAATGAAAGAAAGTACCTAGAAGTGAATTTTATTTCGCATAAGTGAAATAATGAAGTGCATATGTAATGTGACCATAAAATTCGATGCAACCAGTCTAAATCAAACAGATGTTATTGTTTATATTTTAAATTTGACCCTACATTAGCAGGAGAGAGGTATATGAAGTGTTGGTTAAGTAAAACATGGTACTCTTTACCAACACGGTTATTTTAGGTAAAACTTGGTACCTTTGAAATAACCACCTATATGGTCAAAGTATATTTTAATCAAACTCTTCTCCCTTTTACCTTATTTCAACACGGTATATATGTTACAATAAAGAATATAAAATTAAGGTGACCAAACCTTGCACTTGTTTGCATTTATATTTGCCAGAATTTACTTTCCAGAATCAAACCAAGTGTTTAGTATTACTGGCAAATATAATGCAAACGATGCAAACTGATCATATTTTACCTAAACTGTCCACAAACTTTTCATAAAAACATGTACAGTCATATAGATCTTACTCAGTTATAATTTAAGGGAAGCAACTCAATTATGACAAAATGTTCTTACAAGTAAAGCTTTCAAAAAAAGTTTGTATTTATTCTCTCCAGCCCTTACACTTCCCCCTCCCAAACAAATATTAATTTACAAACAATATTTGTTTAACTGAAAATAAGACAGTTTATGTTAACGCATAGAGGTCCTCTATCACTTTCTCTGGAATTTAGGTTGCCAATGCTTTTTCATGTAAGTATATGCCTTGTACTGTACTTGTCCAGGTATTGTCCGTTCTGTTAGAATTACACTTTCATCTCTGTTTACTGAATTGCCAGTCTGAATATTTCCCACAAGGTTGTGACCGTCTTTCAGCTGCTGCTGCATCTCTACCATTTACATTTGAATTCCTTGTTTTTTTAGGGCATTTAGCATCTCCTGGTGAAATAAACTTTTTGTTGACTACTATTTCTTTGGAAATTTTCATGTTTTCATGCTGTTTGTGGTTTTTAAGATGATGCTTTCTAACGACTCCTACGTCTGTTGATACAAATCCACAGAGCCCATTAGTAAGCTGGAAGGTACACTTGAACAATGGTACCTTTTCCCTATGAATCTTTTTCCAGTGCTTCCACAGTGTGTTGATGCTCTGATAAGACTTCCCATGGCAGCTATCTACTGGGCAAGACATACCCGGATAGAAAGTGGGACGTAAATCATCATCTATTGATGACATTTCATTCTCAGAGACATTTATATCTAGCTCTAGGCAGAGAGGATCTCTACTACCAAATGCCATATCTTCTGAAGATAAAGAACACACACAAAAGAATAACACTTGAAGTTATCATCATAATACAATAAGCATTTACAACATCATCCGCGTTATTAGTACTATGAGCGCTTTTATAAAACAATGATGATGTAAACACTGAAGTATATCCCATAGAATGAAAGGAGTTTCATTGTATGAAACATACTTTAATAGACTGGAAGAATTAATGTTGCAAATTCGATGGTCAATGTATAAAAAGAAAAATAAGTGTAAATGAGGGATGGAACTTGTGTCGAAAGGCATAAACTTATGCCTGGAGATGGACCAAATTCAACGTAATGAAAACCACATATTTTAAAACAATACAGTTTTACACAAAAAGATGATCAACATAAACCCACTGACACACGTTGGATTTACAAAACATGTGACTTCCAAATATGAAGCAAACATACTTCTTTTCAACATACACTGACATAACAAAAGACACGTATACTGGATCTCAATTCCAAGTGATGATTTCACTAAAGTCACCAGATATATATTGTCACAATATGCCAGCACATGCAGACATTCACTTTTACACATTAAAAGTAATCCAAGAAGGGATAAAAAGTGAATATGCAGAAATATCTGACTTTATACAGTCTTGACCATATTAAATTTATGGACTGACTTGTCGACTATTTGCAATATTTCACTTTAAATTGAAAATTCTGAGGTCATATCAAACAAGGTAAAATAACACTTATGATTGAAGGAAACAAATGAACTATCAGCTTTATATGATAATGTGCCATATTCAAATCATGGACATAATCCACCTGATTCTCAAAGGAATCCTGAATCAGAAGCGCAATAATGCCATTTAAGTTTGTTTGTATGAGTAGTAAGTGTGTAAAGTGGTAGATGAGGAAATAATATTATATATCAGACATTGCAAATCTGTATACTGCAGCATGAAGACATGATGTAAACCAACGCATTGTGTTCAATATTCAGATGAATATTTCCAGACAAAGTATATAATATATTGACTGAAAATGATTTAATGAGAAAAATGACTATTTACAATATGACACTGGGTTGCATCAAAAATCATGGTCTATTGTCTTAAATAGGTACTATTGTTCTAACAATATTTTTTTTTTTTTTTTTTTTTTGCATCCTGTTAACATAGGAAGGATTTTCCAATAATTCAACCAGGAAAATGGGTATAAAACCTATGCTGAGGTTATTGATATTAGCATGTGTCATACATGATACGCAGGACACAAGACAATACTGTGTAATGCACTGTGCAAGTACAAATACTTATGAGACATAATAATCTGGTGGTTTGACTCGACGACCATATCTAGAGCAATATGGTTCAGAAGCTATCATAGGTATAGCTGTGTCTGCTTTATCAGATCCAGACACTCCTGAAGGAATGTCTGATCCTGACTGTTGCCAAGCTGTCGGAATACCTTCCCCTAGATATGGTTTAATGTCGTCAACATGTACCACTATGGGTTTGGTTATGGGATCTCTTTGAATTTTGTAATTTACACTGGACAATTTAGCCAGGATTTTGTATGGACCTGTCCAACCTAAACCAAGTTTTAACCCTGCTATTGGAGGATACCATCTCCAGACAAATTCATTGGGTTATATTGTCGGATTTTGAGGCCAACATCATAGAATTTCTTTTGCAATGTTGCCGCTTTTTCTATGTTCCTGAAAGCATATTCATATGTTTTTCTCATTGTATATGTCAGCCATTCGATGTACTGGATTGGACATGACGTTTCATAATGCACTGGGGGATTTCCAGCAATGATGTCAATGGGCAAGGAACATTCTCTGTTTAGCATCAGTAAGTTTGGACTGCAGCCAGTGCTTTCATGCATGGTGGACCTATATGCCATAAGTAGAAATGGAACCTGTTCATCCCAGTCTGAATGGTTTTTGTTGATGTACATGGATAACATTTGCAAAAGAGTTCTGTTGAAACGTTCAACTAAACCATCAGACTGAGGTCTATAGGGAGCAGTTCTTGTCTTGTTTATCTGTAATAATTCACAGAGTCTAGAGAAAAAGATTGACTCGAATTCTCTCCCTTGATCTGTATGAATCTCTAAAGGAACACCAAATCTGCTTGTAAATTCGGTTACTAGCTTATCAGCAACTGTAAGAGCGGTGTGGTTTGATAGTGGGTATGCCTCTGCCCATTTTGTAAAATAGTCACAGACTACGATCAGGTAAGTGTTGCCACTTTCTGACTGAGGACATTCCAGTATATCAATGGCAATACGAGACAGTGGATAAGATGTCTTTGTTTGTTGAAGAGGTGATTTACCTCTGCCTGGACCAGGTTTTCTCCGAGCACATAAATCACATTGTCTTATTCATCGTCTTATATGCGATGACATGCCTGGCCAGTAAAAGCGACGTCGCACAAGTTCTATTGTACGGCGTATGCCAAAATGACCAGCTGACTTGTCACAATGTAGTTTGTGGAATATCTCTTTTCTTAGCTCTGTTGGAGCTACTAGTACATTTTGGAAAGTATCACTAGCAGTGTTATACCATTTGTATTTCAAAATGTTATCTTCGACTAGTAACTGATCCCATAGAGACCAAAGACATTTAGTGTCTTTACTGTCACGTACAACTACTTCTCTAGGAGGTTGTTTTCCATACCTACTCTTTAAGTCTATAAGTCTACAAATACTACTATCCTGTACCTGCCACTGTCTAATTTGACTGTTGGACCAACTCTGAACCCAAAAACCTTGAAGTAAATCTGAATCATATGTATCCTCACCATTATCTGCTATGCAAGAGGTATTGTCATTCAAGTCAGTATCTGTTTGATTAACAACAGGCATGATAGTACCTTTAGAGTTAATCAAAACGTCGTCCTGGTGTACAGGTATGGTATCGAGTACCTTTGAAAAAGAAATGGGAGGTAGTACACAATCGAAACAGTCTGGATTTTTGCAAGTACGATGAGGTTTTCTAGACAAGGCATCAGCGTTAGTATGAAATGGGCCACGGCGATATTCGATAGTAAAATCATATGTGGACAATACACTGAGCCATCTTGCGATCATTCCCTCAGGATTTTTAAAGTTTTTTATCCATTTTAAAGAGGAATAATCCGATCTGACAGTAAACGTGTGTCCCCAAAGATAATGCCTGAATTGTTTTATGAAAGTTACAACTGCTAACAATTCTCTGTAAGTTGTGCAGTATCTCTGTTGAGATTTGTTCAACGTTCTGCTTGCATATGCAATAACTTTTTCTTCTCCACACTGCACTTGAGAGAGTACTGCGCCTATTCCGTGCAAACTTGCATCCGTGTCCAAAATGAAATCGCCATTTTCTATAGGATAAGCCAAAATATTGTCAGAAATCAGACTTGATTTTAGTGTTTCATATGCTATCTGACAGGCTTCAGTCCAAATAAAGGATTTTGATTTATGTGTTAATTCTGTTAATGGATATGCTACTGTTGAGAAGTCCTTAATAAAACGTCTATAGTATCCCACTAAGCCCAAGAAACTTCTGACTTCTGAAACATTAGTAGGTACTGGCCAACTTTGAACTGATTCAAGTTTCGTGGGATCACATGAGATGCCTGCTTCTGAGACAATATGTCCAAGAAATCTGCACTCTGTTTGAAATAAGGAACACCTGGAAGGTTTAAGTTTCAAGTTGGCATTTCTTAGTCTTTGGAAAATGATTCTGTGATTTTGAAGTGCCTCTTCAAAAGTTTTCCCAAAAACTATTACATCGTCCAGATAGCATAGACACTTTTCCCATGTTAGGCCTCTAAGGACAAGTTCCATCAAGCGTTCGAAGGCAGCAGGTGCATTGCAGAGCCCAAATGGTAAAACTTTAAATTGAAAAAGTCCTTTGTGGCTAGAAAATGCAGTCTTTGGTCTGTCAGTTTCAAGAATTTCTGCTTGCCAATACGCAGAGACTAAGTCAAGCGTGCTAAACCATTTTGAGCCAGACAGAGCATCTAAAGAATCGTCTATTCTGGGTAATGGGTATGCGTCTGACTGTAACAGAGTTAAGACGTCTGTAGTCTAAGCAAAAGCGAATGGAACCATCCTTTTTGGTGGCTAACAGACTAGGGGAAGACCAAGGACTTATGCTTGGTTCTATGATGGCCTTTTTCTAGCATGGCATTTATTTCATCTTCAATAATTTGTTTTTGCTTTTGGGGAATTCTTCTTGGTGGTATTTTAATGGGTTTTGCATTTCCTGTATTAATTGTATGCTTGACTAAGTCTGTTCTACCTAGTTTTCCGTCAGGACCCATAAATACATCCCCATACTCAACTAATAGTAAGCTTAGAAGTTTTCTTTGCTCATCCGTTAAACTATCCGAAGCACTATCTGATAGTGACTGCAAATGTTCTGGGACATAGTTGAAACCTACAGGCACATTTGCACTTTCAAAATCAACCGATTGAAATGCTTTAACATCAGCTACTTGTGTTAAGCTGCCCACTATGCTATGTTGCTTTACATTGATTGGTTTCTTTGTTACATTGATAAGAGACAATAGTACATTTTTGGGTTGTACTAATGAATTAGAAACTAGAAGGCCCTTAACACCTAAAGTCTTATAGGGTTCGAACAAACATTCTCCATCCCAAACTGACTGATCTTTGACATAGGCCCTAACTAACATTTCAGACTCTGGAGGAATAACTACCCTTTTAGACATCTTTACTCTTGCACATTTAACAGAATCTTCACGTTCTAAACCAATACATTTGTCACCTATCTGTAAACTTGCGTTTGAAACTTTGATTGTAATGTCATACTGTTCTAAAAAATCTAATCCTAAGATGCCTGGTAAATCAATATTAGCTACAAGAAATTCATGCTGAAACATAAAGTCATCCAGACTGAATTGTAAATCTAACTTCCCTTTTATAGCTAAAGGTGTACCATCAACTGAAGTTAAATTGCATGACGTATCCATGGGCTGAACCTCTTTTATGTTGCCAAACAACTTATTAACGACATTGGTTGACAAAAGTGTTGATGCAGAACCAGTATCAACTACCAACTTGAAGAGCTGACCGTTAATAACTACATTAGCAAGTAAGCTTGAATGGGAAATCTTATTAATCTGTGGCCATTTTAGATCAATCTTACAGGCTGGCTTTTCGGCCTCAAAGTCAGCCTTAGCTAGTTTTCCGACTTTTTGAATGAAGTTTGCTCCTGAACCTTAATTTTGTTTGGGCAGTTTCTGGCTATATGACCTTTCAGTTTACAACCAAAACAGGTATAGTTAGAATAATCTTTCTTTACAGGTTTATTTTGGTTTAATTGTTGAGGTTGTTCAAGTGTTTTGTTCCACTTGTCCATACATGTGTTTAATGTTTGGATTAACTTATTGAATTCTGTAGATGTAGTTGATGTTGGGCTTAAATTTTCATTTTTAGTCTGTTTTACAGCTTGAATATAACCTTCATCACTCTGGATGTTTGGTTTTGATGGAACTGTTTGATTGCCTTTGACTGCTTCGTACTCTACTATATGAGAACTAGCTTCATCAAGAGACTTAGGGTGTTGGAATATTACATGATTTTTAAGTTCTGTACTACCCACCGACGTTAAATATTGTTCGAGCACGTTAATTTCCCTATAGTCGTATGGCATATCAGGGTAAGCTAAAGCAGCAAGACGTCTGAGTGCAAAGGCAAAATCAGCAGGGCTTTCATTCTTCTGGCGTTTTCTTGTACGAAATTCACAACGATATGCAACACTGCGTTCTTGTGGATCATATCGTTGTGACAGAATTTTCTTTAGATCCTCATACTTGTGTATTTCGCCTTGTTTTAGCTCACCGAGAAGTTTTTGTGCTTGACCTCTAAGTGACATTGCAAGTTGTTGTGCTTTTTCTATGTCTGACCAGTTGTTCCAGGCAGAAACTTGTTCAAAATGAACAATATAGTCACGCCATTCTACATTTCTGCCATCAAATTTGTCAGGCTCTTTCTCTTTTCTTTTAACACTTTTCAATTGATGTTCATGTGCAGTTATTGGGGCATGTACAGAAAGAGGTTCATTGGCAGTACTTGTAAACCGTAGAATATTATTTGCTGGCGGTATATGAATGTAAGTATTTTCATTTGTGGTGTTATTTTGTGATGGCTGTAGTCCTGTGCCAGCAGAATTAGCTAAGACTGGACTATTGTGAGTACAAGTGTGTTCCAGAGGGGTATTCTGATTTGTATCATTCACAGAACATATTGCACTTGGCAATGAAAATGTAACTCTAAGATGATCTTTATAAGGTAGTAACCTGCTAGTGTTAGTGTTAAACTTTGTTTCTGTTGATGAGAATCTACCTATTTGTGACTTTGCTATAATAGAAGGACATGTCACTGTCACAATTTTGCTGCCTGTGATAGGGTTTTCTAGACTTTTTGAATAAATATCCTGATAGGTTACCTTATCATATATTTCTGAGCTAAAAGGCAGGTTTAAATCTAAGCTATGTTCAGTTTTAATTCTTTCAAGCTTTGATTTTGCTAGCTCCTCATATTTATTATTGATTTCTTGAATTCTATGCAATTGCTTTTGAATAATTGAATCAACATCAGACTTACTCAGATTCTCTTCTACCTCTGTTTCAGAGAAAACGCTATCTTCAGGAGTAAATTTGACAGGTGTAGATGTGTATATTTTAGCCTTAGCACCTCCGTATTCTGTACTGTTCATACTATAATCATGAGCTGCTTGGGTATTTACATTATTAGCTTGCTGCATGACTGATCCAGTACATGTAGTGCCTGATAATACCTCACTTGGGGATATATCCATCACAATCTCATTCTCAGACATGTTTCTACTTAAATGATCGGACGAGCCCCAGAAATATGTAACAGGCAGAGGAAGAACTTTTAATTTTTGTAAAAAATGATAGGGTGAACAAAATATGATGCTTAGCTCTTAAAGCTTTTACACCAGATAAATAAACCCCTACCTCACAATAGCTACCACAATCTCCCCTGACATAAATATAAATATCTGTTCCCTATCCGTCTGAACCGCTCAGATTTCTTAAAAATCACCTTTCATGGGTCCGACCCAACAGTCGCGCACAGACAAAGGTTCTACCCTACCAGATGAAGTGAATGCACGAGTATCAATACCGTACAAATAGATAGATAAAACATATAGCCCAGGGTACGCTTCTAGGCGGACGGACGGACACAAGCAGATATGTTATCCGCAGGTTCCTCTTTTAAGCTTGTCTGAGAATGGGAGAATGAAAGAAAGTACCTAGAAGTGAATTTTATTTCGCATAAGTGAAATAATGAAGTGCATATATCATAATGTGACCATAAAATTCGATGCAACCAGTCTAAATCAAACAGATGTTATTGTTCACATTTTAAATTTGACCCTACATTAGCAGGAGAGAGGTATATGAAGTGTTGGTTAAGTAAAACATGGTACTCTTTACCAACACGGTTATTTTAGGTAAAAACTTGGTACCTTTGAAATAACCACCTATATGGTCAAAGTATATTTTAATCAAACTCTTCTCCCTTTTACCTTATTTCAACACGGTATATATGTTACAATAAAGAATATAAAATTAAGGTGACCAAACCTTGCACTTGTTTGCATTTATATTTGCCAGAATTTACTTTCCAGGATCAAACCAAGTGTTTAGTATTACTGGCAAATATAATGCAAACGATGCAAACTGATCATAGTTTACCTAAACTGTCCACAAACTTTTCATAAAAACATGTAGTCATATAGATCTTACTCAGTTATAATTTAAGGGAAGCAACTCAATTAAGACAAAATGTTCTTACAAGTAAAGCTTTCAAAAAAAGTTTGTATTTATTCTCTCCAGCCCTTACACCTATATAATTTTGACCCCCTTAAACCCCACTTTTATACAGTAAAACTGGGGTTTACAGGGGTATACATTATTTTTCTTATTTCTGCTCAAAAACATAGATTGTGAGTACTCGTTAGAACCGCCTCACCGAGGCGGTTCTAATGAGTGCACAAAATCTATGTTTTGAGCAGAAATATGAAAAATATCAGAATTTTTTATCTGAAAATTTTCCGTTTTTGGAGGTGAAATTTTCTCAGTCTATATTTGTATAGGCGTGTTTTCGTAATGATTTTTTGGAATTTCCAACGTAAAATTAACAGAATCAAGAATTGTTCCCCGCCACTGAACGCGTTGCACAGGCACCCAAAGAGATTTCTCAACTTTGGGGACAAATCCTGAGCTTATTAACAAATCCTGAGCTTATTAACTCAGATTATTTAATTTTGCTAGGGTCTCAGCGGACTCTTTACTATGGCTACACCTAAAACCATCATCTAAGTAAATAACAGCTTTTTAGCTCTCAGCCCTCCACTTAGCAATCAAAGGTCTAGAAATCTTCCCAGTCAGCATTCTACGTAAATCTATATCGGGCCGTCATCGGCCCGTCAGGGTAGCTGACGGGCCGATGACGGCCCGATGTAGATTTACGTAGAATGCTAGCTGGGTTAGTATACGTATAAGGAGCTGTTGACAATCCAAATGGCAAAACAACAAATTTCATGAAGAGTGTATCACCTGGATATGTCAATGAGAAGCCCAAAAAGTCAGTATGAAGATCGTTTATGCTCACGTGATGATACGCTGAATGGGTGTCCCATTTAACCATCCATTCAATTTTATTTAAGTACATAAGAGCAACTTTCAGATCCTCATACTTGACTGAAACTTTCCATATTTATTGACTAAGCTGAGATCCAAAATCAACCTTTTCTTGCCATTAGACTGAACTGAGACTGAAAGAGGGTTAACACAATGTGGTAAGCTATTAAATTTCACGACAAGGCCCCGTTTTAATAAATCTGCAATAGCTTTTACCACAAACTCCGCATTTAAGAGGGCAGACTTATTGTTCTTGAGCATCATTTTGGCGGACAAGAATAGAATGGCATTTTATAACCATTTTCTATAACATCTAAAACTACGCTCGTAAACTATTTGCTCCTATATTCCGCCAAAATTCTATATTTTGTTTTAACCTACCTTTAACTATTATATTGGTTTGATTTTGCTCATATTCAAAATAATCAGTTGTAAGCCCATTATCAGAAAGAGGATCATTACAAGAAGAAATATACTCATCTTGCATGTCATTTTCATTTTCATGTGCCTGCTGCTGGGATGTTTGTAACTGTAGTACGGGCTGGTCGCTGTTGTCTTGGCCCTGTTGTATAATATGGGCAGTCCCGGCGCAGATGGGAGAATTCCCCACAGGCAAAGCAGGATCCCGGCCACATTGCTGATCCTTGGGAGGGACGAAAAAGCCGTTGTCTTGTAGACAATGGTGGTAAGAATGCCGGTATAGTAGGAATCGTTGACTGAGACTGGTACCCTGGTATACTACCCCATGGAACTGAAGCCCCAGCAAAAAGAGAACCGCTAGTAGCAGTAGCTGATGGAGTAGTCCTACCATTCTTAGCCTTGATGACACTCCTTTTCTTCCGTACTGCTCGGGAATCGGCCTGGGTTAGATTCATACTGACGGACGGTTTCCCATCCGCCTTCGGAACTATCTGCAATTTTAATGAGTTTATTTCTTTGTTTCAGTTTACTGTCTGTCTCTGTGAGCAATTCACGCAAATATTCTATTTTATCGTTCTCAAGAGCCCACAAGCTCTGCTTGATATTGTCGTGCAGCTCAGAATTAAAACAAAACAGAATTTTATTGCCAGTTCTCTTCCACGTGTACTCCTGTTCAGTTTTCAGCTTTTTCACCTGCGACGAAACAATAGCAGAATTAGCCCTCACTTCCTCCTGAATGGTTATTATTTGCCGTTTCTGGTCCGTAACTTCAGAAAGCAGTTCTTTAATGGACGAAGATAACGCCTCAGAGCTAGAACCCTCAACCATACTAACAATCACGCCACATGTAAAATGATGATGTGTTCATCAGTCGATCCACCGCTAGATTGACAAAATTGCAATCACTTAACCGTATCACACACACCTGGACAAAAGAATTCTATGAATGCTTCTCTGGGCCAAGAAAATATAATTAATTTCTAATTCATTTCTTTCAAACGAAATTAATTATATTAATATGCTTTTGATTTCTGCATTTGTTTCTTAAGTTAAACGAAACTTGTTCTATTGGGTACAGCACTATAGACAAATTCAGCAGACGAGAGATTGATGATAGTTTTCTTAATTATTCCCAGAAAAAAAAAAACACTGAAATTTCTTGGAAATTGCCTCCTGATAGACAATTTGTATGAAATGTTAAATCCAAATTTCAGGGAAAACTAAGAAAAATATTTCACAATTCCATCTGTTGAAAATTTTACAAGCATGCTAAGCGTTAACGCCAATGGACACTAAAAGGAATATTTAGCTAACACTTCTTTCACATAGTTTACGCTTTGAATAAATGGATTCACTTATTTATAACGAGTGGAGCGGGCCTCCATTGGACCCTGGGCAGTCTGATCTGGATCTTCACTGTCCGCTAACAGAATCGCTGGATATCACGTGAGAATAAATAACTTGTTTGAGTTTATCTGAATTAAAATGACGAAAGTTGGGGTATACATGTATGCATTCTTTGGTTTATGAGCGTTTTTCACTTTTTATTAGTACTAAAACAAAATATGAATAAATGGTCTTGCTCCTTTCAGAAAATAACAAAAAAGAAAAAAAAGAAAAGGAAGAAAAACAAGACTTTTTACTCGTGCATGTTTCATACGAAAAAGAGCCCAGATTATATGATTCGATTGCTACTTGTGCAGTGTATACTCGCGAGCTCTTCTAAATATGTACACAACCAGATCTTCACTGACAATTCAAAAACTAAAAAAACGGGGCATACATGTTACAAGTAAGAAACCTTGATTTACCATTCTGTCACCATTATCAAGACAGATCCGATATGATGGAATTGCTGGAGATGCAATTTGAAGCTATATTATATCTAGTCCCCCTTCTTAGAGTATTTTTCTTCCTATCTACAGTTGACTGTAACTAGCCAAATTAACGTTTTTTGCTATTTATATCATACAACGTTACAATATAACATAGACTAGGACAACAGGAAATATCGTAACGCAACCTCGGAGAGGTGCACTTGTCATCCATATTGTTGTCACTAAACATGTCTTGTTTCATTTTCGTTCGTAGTTTTAAAGCTGAATTCAATGCCGTTCATGACTTTAAACGTCATTTATGTTTATTACCATGCCGTTTATGTCATAAAGTCAGTCTGACAGAAAACTCGTAACTGTGTATGAAGAGCAATTTCACTACCCAGCGGGCACATGACGTAAATATAACGTCGCCTCAACGTCGATGCAACGTCATGACGTTGCATCGACGTTGAGGCGACGTTGTATTTACATCATGTGCCTGCCGGGTAAGGATTATGGAGCCGACCAGCGAGTGATCGGGCCTGACCCCACCAAACGTGATCAGCTTCATAAAAAAAAAAATTCCAAAAGGAATGACCCATGAGAATCATTGGCACACTAACACACACACACACACACACACACACACACACACACACACACACACACACACAAAAACGAAAACCCCTAAGTGTCAAGCTTTTTTTGACCACACTTTCTAGTTTCGGCCTCATCAGTGGCCCTGATTCTTAACAGCATTCATTGGTTTTACCATCTGTATCCTAAACATAAGGTCTCTAGAAAATAACAACTAGAATGTTTCTAAATTTTTAAATCCTTGATATTGAGCTCAAAGTCAGTCCGTGAGGTAGCGCTTAATAAATCTTTGGACATGTATCAAGTACATGTTTATCAAATCAACTGCTACCTTAAACATATGCGTTTTCAGGAGCTTTAGAAAAAAAACAAACAAACAAAAAAACAACAACTTGATCTGTAAAAGTTCTCAGACCATGACCTTGCCTTCAAGGTCAGTACTGGAGGTTGAGGACTTGTGTCGGATAAAACCTTTGACCAGTATCTAATATCAGCGAAATAATCTGCCTTGTGACCTTAACCTGAAATTCCATTGTTAGTATTAAGACTATGATAAAAGTGGGATACAGATTAACGTAAGTCTGAAGACTTTCTCCTGAGTTCCAAGCGTTTAAGTAGTAGGCTATTGATCGGATCTGATTTTGATCTCCACTGTTCATTATGCCCCCGCCTATCGAAGGCAGCAGTGGGGCATACAGCGTTCGCCGTGATGTTACGTCCGTACGTGCGTATGTCACGTTTGTAAGCAGAGTCCTTTACATTCAAACATTGGCGTTTACGTACGCGTTTCTCTTGAAGGTCTTATAACTTAGGTACCTTTTATGCTAGGGAGTTGAAATTTGGTATGCTATTTATCAAGACCAAAACCTTTAGCTCTGTGCTAGAGTTGCGCCTTGATCATGTCCTAAAAGTGGGGCGAGGGACCAAACCGTATAATAGGTCAGACTTTACATTCAAATTTACATTGACCATTTACGTCCGCGTTTCTCTTGGAGGTCATAACTTGGGTACCTTTTATGAACTAGGAAATTAAACTTCGTTTGCTACTTACCCAGACCTAAACCTTCAACTATGTGCTAGAGTTTTCCTGGGTCATGCCCTGGGTGGGACTAGGGGTCAAAATGTATAACCTATCATATTGGGCATTTGGAAAATAGTTGTGAAATTTATGCATCAAGATGTTGCTGCCATATGGGCAAAGAGTGTACTTTGGACACGTCTAGTAAAACTGGATATGAGGACAATGGGGACATTTTTTCAGTTTATTTTAACAAAACAAAACTTTTTTTTTCTATTTAATGGCTTAATTTGCACTAACTATTTTTTTTTAATATTCGAACACCTAACCTGCTTACCAGGCTTGGCCTCATCATGAAAACATGCCTAAATAATTTTGACTTCCTTAAACCCCACTTTTATATAGTAAAACTGGGGTTTACAGGGGTACATATTATTTTTCTTATTTCTGCTTAAAACATAGATTGTGGGTACTCGTTAAAACCGCCTCGTCGAGGCGGTTCTAACGAGTACCCGCAATCTATATTTTAAGCAGAAATATGAAAAATATCAGAATTGTTAATCTGAAAGTTTTCAGTTTTTGGAGGTGAAATTTTCTATATATTTGAATAGGCGTGTTTTCGTAATGTAATATTTGAAAAAGCACTAGCTTAACTCCATTTGTCACGGGAAAGGGATCAGAAAACTCGCCATGATTTTGGACTCTTTCAAGCATACCATCATGGAACTGCCACACCATTGCTATGAATTTGGTAGGACAACCAAACGTTGCCATAATTTTCCAAAGTCCCTCACGACTGACTGTGTCAAATGCTTTGGTAAGTAGAATGGCTTTTAAAAGAAGTTGGTGCTGGCTACACTTTCTTCTGGAGTGGACACAAGAAAGAAGAGCGGCGTGAAGCAGGAGTAGGATTCGCCATCAAGTCACACCTCGTCAGCAAGCTCTCAGGACTTCCCAAAGGCATAAATGACCGCCTGATGACGCTGAGACTTCCCTTATCTGGCAAGAGGCATGCAAAAACTGTAAGTGCCTATGCACCCACAATGACCAACCCAGATGAGGTTAAAGACAAGTTCTATGATGATTTGGAGTCTGTGATTTCTGCAACACCCCGGACAGACAAACTCATCCTCCTCGGGGACTTCAATGCCAGAGTGGGCACATACCATCAGACCTGGGAAGGAGTGATTGGACACCCGTCATAAATGACCTGATGTACACCCGTCATAAATGTACACCTGTGTCAAACCTACCAGTATAAAATCAACAATTCAACATAATGTGTAATAATGTTCATTGTTATAGTGAAGGAACTCAATAAGGAATATTTTACATTGTATATATTTTTTTGTAATAATTAAATTAAATTTTGAAAATCCAAAACTGGATAAAGTTTAGAAAACAAAATAAGAAAAACAAGAAACTAAACTTTAAATTTATGTATGTTTTGGTTCTTGTCAACCTATGATTTTTGCAAAATATATGCCACATGTGTCCTCTCCTGATATGTGGAGTTTAATGAAATTTAAAAACCGGTAACATGTCAATAAAGTACATGATATGCACTTAGGTCGGTTGAGTGTAAAAATTATTTTTATTGACTTATCAAAGACGTCCTAAATATTCTGAAATTCATCATATAAGTAATAGAAATCAGATTCAAATTATTTTTAACACTCCAGTTCTTGACAAAACGGATTAAATACGAACTGATTATGAAAAGTAGCTGGTGCAGTACACAGACCAAAAGTACTCAGAATTGCATTTAACATCTGTATGGGTCAAGCAATTATTCCCTTATCATTCTTTTATTAAGAATAATCAGCATTACTCTTCACTTCAGGTGTAAGCAGAGTGGCCCATTATGTGTTCTCATCAATTGTCTCTTTTCGTGACTATAGAATGGATGTCTTGAAAGGAAGAAATGCAAATGCCTTTCGTCTGTAAAATATGTATAGTTCGTGAGCTATAAAAACGGTATTTTCACTATTAAATTTATGATTTGCTTTTGTATTACTTATGTATCATTTGTTACATCACAGTGGAATACAGACATTCCTTATTTTTGTTTTACAACAAACTGAATTAGACCTTAATAGAAACTTTTATTTCCTTGAGCAAATGGCTCATCAGACCATAGTGGATCCGCTGCCAAGAGCAAACAAATTCGTCATCTATACTATCTTAAAATTGTCTTGTAAAACAGTTTTTTATTGCACTCTTTCAAAGGTGTTCCACAGGGTGCAATTTAATTATCTCTTTGATTTTTCCACAGTTTGAAATAACCTGTTAGTTGATTCTAAGCTAGCTATTAATATTGGACCTCAAAACCTGAACCAGAATGAAAAATCAAACAAATCAATTGTTTTGTGCATTTTCTTATTTTGCTGTAATTTTGTTTATCATATTTAATGTTCAAAATCAGTTTGTAACCGGTGTTTGAATTTTAAGAAATTTTGTGAAACTAATCCAGATAGGTATGGCCAATTTTTGCATTAAAATAATAGGTTGACAAGAACTGGAACCCAGTTTAATTAATGACCAAATTTGTCAGAAAAGAATTATACAGTTGAATCATAGGTACTACTTTAAACTTATTTAAACATAAAAGCTCCAATGTCATACAAAAAAGTAAATATGTGCTATAAGCATTTTTAACAGTGACTTACTGTTTTTATCAGCAAATCGGACATCGCAATTATGAGCTACTGGTAGTTGTGGAGTGCGTTTTTCAGGGGTACCCATATATTCAGATGTGATTTAATACAAAACCGTCTATTTAAGCGAGGGAAATAAATACTGGATAAGTACCTTATGCATAACAATCATATCCTAGGTAATACTTGTGCTTAATATTATAAGAGTCTATCCGTGGGCAGAGTCCTATGTAAATTCTCCGGAGGCTGAAACTCCCCCTTTTCAGTATATTTGAATAGGCATGTTTTCGTAATGTGCGTTTTTAAGCTATTAATTAATTTATGCTGATCTACCAAAGTCATAGTTTTGTGCATTTTACACAGATAACAAGATACAGTAAAGCTATCAGCAGGATATTGGAGTACTGCTGCCAGCAGGTAATTAGCACCTCAGCCACGACAGACAGTTTTATCTCGCCACATTGCCGTTCCTCTAGAGATACAATTCCTTGAATAACGTAACACGTACATAGTCTACTTAATTTTTGCCCCGGTTTTATTACAAAAATATAGTTATAATGTCACTCATTGATCAACAGAAGTAATAAATGCATTTTGAAGTTCTTTTTTTATATATTTTTTCCTGATAACAGATTTTGGCATTTCATTCAAATTGTCTCCAAAGGATTTGACATTCCAGGCAAATTGTCTCCAGTGGAGACAATTTGCATGAAATGTCAAAACCTGTTTTATGGGAAAAAATAAGAAAAATGTCATCAAATTGTCATCTGCTGAATTACCCCAGAAAGTAGTAAAGGTTCGAATGACCCCGAACTGAACCTAATATTAAGTTTACAATGGTCGAAACTTTGTTGGACTTTCAATGTCAAATTGCCTTAACCAAGAAAATATTTATTTATTTATTTTATTTTATTTATTTATTTTTGCATAATTTTAGATGTATATAAATGCCCACGATTTACCATTTTAATCGGTAGGCTATTCTCACTTATTTTGTTTTAACCCCTGTTAAAAATGCATTTTGCAGTGGCTTTAGTCAAAGCCCTGTATTCGTTCTTTGAGCCAAATCACTTGGACCTTGGACTGCATGTCCACATGTCCAAGTGATTCTCAGCTGGACCAAATGGGGTGTATTCCTTGGACCAATTCCAGTTCGACCAGGTCAGAAATACTTATTGGATCATATTGAAACCACATTTTTACAAATAAATATTTATCTGCGTAAATTGTATTTTTTTTCCTTTATTTTTTTACTTTTTTTTTTTTTTTTTTTTTTTTTTTTTTACTTTTGCTAAAACAATTTTTATTGAGATAGGTTTCTATTTTCAAAAGAATTATCATATTTTGTGAAGCCCAATATTTTCACACTACAATGAATTTGTTCTGACAATTAAATGTTTTAAGGCTTAGTTTTCAGCAGATGACATTTTGAAGTATTTTTCTTATGTTACCCTGAAAACAGGTGTCTGCATTTCATCATTTCATACATATTATCTCCCTAGGATTTGACTTTCCATGCAAATTGTCGTCATTGGTGATAATTTGCGTGAAATGTCAAAACCTGTTTTATGGGAGAAAATAAGTAAAAAGTCATGAATTTGTCATCTGCTGAGTTAGCCCAGAGAGTGCTAACGGTTCAATTGGACAACGAAACGTTGACATAATGCATTCTGTTGGCGATATGTGTAGACCCAGATCAGACTGGGTGGAAATGCCGGTTCATCTTGGTCTAAGCTGATCTCAAATACCATGTCGTTTCTCATTTCTAGTCGAAGGGGCTCATATATATGTATATATTCGACCAGTACCGACCAAACCAGATCAGCTTGTGCGGCATGATCAAGATCAAACATTTTCGTTCTGCACCAAACTGAACTACGTCAAACCTGTGAATTGCTATTATTGTTTTGAGTAATATTTCTTTCCCTTTTTTTAAATGAATTGTGAACTATCATTTAGAAAAATGGTGCTGGAACAGATGATCTGCTTTACTGAAATTTATTGCTAGAATTAAGTGTCATCAATACTAATCCTTTCATCAGGTCCTTATCTAGTGAAAATGTCCCTCTGAGCATATGTGTTACTCAGATCAGAGTGCGTGACGCAGTCTAGTGCATAGTGGTGTCCACTCAGTTCACTGATTGGTCATTAGTATAAAATACTGTAACACACGAATCGCACAGTATCCAACTAATACACAGACTGATCAGATTTGCAAAATATGAATAGGTTCATTTTTACTTGTTTGGACCATTATGTTTCAAATACGATGCACTGTGCACATCATGACAATTATGTGGTCAGTAGGTAATTGCTGGAGGGCTTTCATCGAGGCGGTTCTAACGAGTACCCACAATCTATGTTTTTGAGCAGAAATAAGAAAAATAATGTATACCCCTGTAAACCCCAGTTTTACTATATATAAGTGGGGTTTAAGGGAGTCAGCATTATAGAGGTATGTTTTCGTGATGAATATTAGAAGACGATGTGCTGGAATGACAGAATTGTCAAATGCAACAAATGTATGGACGAGCAGCAATGACCTAGATCAGAATGCGCGGATGCTCATTCTAATCTAGAATTTTGTAAACTGCAAGCTATACTTAAATATTAGACGACGATGCGCTGGAGTAACAGCAGTTCGCAGCGAATAAAATATTGTACAGATCAAAATGCACGGATGAACATACATTTCTAAAATTTGGTTAAAACATCTCCATACAAAATCGACATTGTAATTATATGGCAAGTTTTGAGTAAAAAAAAACAAATTAACATGGTCCATTACGAAATTTAGGAGAAATAAATTTCCTGATGGAGCAAATGCAGGCCACTCGCATTATCTCAAACGCTGATAACTCAAACCAATAAAAACCAAGTCAAGTCCTTGGTGCTTGAGACAATGAGAGTAAACTCTAATGTTTATTGAGTTAATATGATAAGTCAAAATTTTGGACAAAATATAAGCAGAACTACAAGATGGAAATGAACAGAATGACAACAAGTAAAATGGAAGTTTCTTTTCGGGAGGCAGTGGAAGGGGTTTGTGCACTGGTAGCATCATGACTTTCGGGGGTTTGTTCTGTTACAATATTAAATACCATCGCATTCCTGGCTCTGTAACAACACATTTGTTAAAAATTATGTGAACCGTTTTGTATCTAATATATACTTCTGAACTTTATTGACTATAGATATGTTTATGTCAAGAGGGAGTGTAACATCTCCAAATAATAAGATTTTGAGCGTTACTGTCTGGTACTGTGCGACATAATTTCATAGCGTTGTTCTTTGCTCATTGTAATACGAACACTGGAGGAAAAAATGATTGGTATTTTCCACAGATCCACAGCGGCACAATGGAGAATCAGTTAACTTTTTATAATAGAGATAGTTATTTAGTGAACTACAATTTGTACGAAGTCGTGTGTACAGTATCTGTGCTTTCCTTGTGACTCTGTGGAAATGTTTCGGAACTATAGTTCGTTCTCTGTTAAGATTGTATTTGAACGAATGAAGCGAGTCTGACTGTCTAACTTCGCTAGTTAGGTCGTTCCACTCTCTAACTACCGACGGCAAGAATGAATTGTAATACTGATTCGTTCTTGAGGTTACAGATTTAAGATCATTCGCATTTCGTAGATTATAATGGGAACTGGTATTTACAGACTGGGGAACTAGATCAGAATGATAGGAAGGAGATATATTGTTAATCATTTTTTAGAAAAGAGTTAATTTGTGATCTTTTCGTCTTTTTACTAGTGAATCCCATCCTGCCTCAATATACAGTAAGTTTAAAGAAATTAATTTGGTGGTACCAGTAACTATTCTAGCTGCCTCGATTTGTACGTTTTCAATTTCTTGTATTTCGTATTGAGAGCAGTTATCCCAAACAACGTCACCATATTCCAAGACTGGTCTAATAAATGCTGTGTAAATTACTTCAAGTGACTTTCTGTCTAATCTAAACTTTAATTTTCGCATGACATTAATTCTTCTCCAGGCCTTCTCGAGTATATAATTAATTTGGTCGTGCCAAGTTAAATTGTTTGAAAAGTAAAATCCTAGATGATTATAAGATTCGACTTCAGTTGTTTGTTGGTTTTGCATATAAAGGGATGGATTTTAAGGTCTGTTAATTTTACGGGAGTTAAGAAGTGATTCAGTTTTTTTTTGTTTTTTTTTTCTTGATTAAAGGACACAAGGCATGTTTCAGCCCACTGGAGAATTTTGACTAAATCTGCATTAAACTGTTCGGCGGATATTATAGAATTTTCAACGATCATAAAAAGGCTAGTATCGTCAGCAAAGAGCCGAATGTTGGATCCTATTTCGTTTACAATGTCATTTGTGTAAATCAAAAATAATAATGGGCCTAGAATTGAGTCTTGCGGCACACCGGCTAGAATTTTGGACCAATCGGAACTAACACTAGGTAGTATTACACGCTGTTTTCTGTCTTATAAGTAGTTTTTGAACCAGGCGAGGAGTTTTCCGGTAACACCAGCGGCTTCGAGTTTGTGAATAAGACCTTTATGCCACACTCCATCAAATGCTTTACTTATATCACAGAAGACAACTCTAATCTCTTTACCAGCGTCTAAAGCTTGACAGAAGGTATTGTATACAAATGTGAGTTGATTTACAGCAGAGTCGCCTGGTATGAATCCAGACTGTAGAGGTGTGGGTATCTTATTGTCTTGTAAGTGATTTGAATAAATGTTTGAAAACTATCCGTTCAAATACCTTATCCTCGGAATTAAGCAGTGATATAGGTCGATAACTACTTACTAATGAAGGGTCGTCTTTTTTGTAAACAGAACAAACGTTTGCTTCTTTATATGATGTCGGAAGTATTCCTGTGCTTAAAGAGAAGTTGAACAGTGAACAGAGGGGAATAGCGAGTGCTTTAGATAATTCTTTGAAGATGCGATTACTTAGACCATTTGGACCAGAGGTTTTGCAAGTGGCTAGGGATTTGAGAGACGATTCAACTTCTAGTGGCGTTATAATAATAGTATCAAGTACTGAGTTGGTCGCATGTGGCGTTAAATCAGGTAGCACTGCATTACTGTCGTCAAGAAAGGATTGACTTGAAAAAAAATTCATTCAAAACACGAGCCTTATCATGATCATCATTGAAAATACAACCATTGATTGCAAGAGGTGGGATAGTGGATGATGCATTTAGAGATATAAAAAATTTGAGTGTAGTCCATCAGTCTTTCGAGGTCAAAGAATCTGATTTTAGTTTCTCTGCAATATCATCATAGAATTTGGTTTTTGATTTACGTATCATATAATTGGTTTTGTTCCTCAGTTTTTTTAAATTTGGCGCAAATTGTAAAAGTGTTGAGTAATTTTGCTTTACGATAAGCTCTTTTACGTTTTCGGATGTAGCGTTTGATAGTTGTGGTGATCAAGGGTGGGTCTGAAAAATTTATAGTGACGATTTTGTTAGGTATGCATTCTTTCGCGATTAAAATTATGTGTTCAGTTATGTTCTTGGCATAGGTATTTATATTTGTATTTTTTAAGGTTTCCCAGACTGTAGTTTCTGCTTTGGCTCTTAAAAGATTATAATCGCCTTGATTGTAAGATCAAATATGCCTCTTTTAACATTGGAGTTTTGGTTTAGGAAATTTAAATATGCCATATATTGGACAGTGATAACGCATATCTTGACAAAGAAAATGGTCTCCCACTCTGCTTGTTATCAAATGATCCTTGTTACTCACAAGAACTAAATCAAGAAGGGATGAGGAGTTTTCAGTAAAATGTGTTGGCTGATTTATTGTCTGGAATAGGGCAAATTGTCTACAGAGCTCTTCAATTTTCCTTGATGATTGTGAATTAAGCATGTTATGGTTAAAATCGCCAGTAAATATAATATCATTTATACCAGTATCTACAGCTAAATGCAACGAATCTTCTATAGTGGAATAGTAAAGCGAGTCAGAGTTAGGTGGCCTGTAGAAAACGCCGAATAATACATGCTTATGTTTATTTATGAGTTCTATCCATATACACTCAGTTTCTCGTGGTTCTAAATCATATCTACGTTTATAGTTAATGCCCTCTTTTACAGTGGCGACAGCGTTTTCCATGTCCACGGAAACGCATGCAAAACGCTTGTTAACGATGTGGAAACGCAGCGTTTGTACCACGCTTAAACGATCGTTTACAGTTTTAGCCGATTAGATCATCGTTTCTGAAACGTTTCAAGCGTTTCGAATATTAACCAATCATATTAGCGTTCGGAAAACGCTGTCATGGAAACCGTGTCTGGTTTCAAACGTTTTAACGTTTGCAGAGTTAGCCAATCAAAGTCCCGCGGACTCAATTTATTTTAGATCTCTTTTTTTTTTTTTTTTTTTTTTTTTTTTTCCAGTTTCACTGAATAATAATAGTTATAAAATTAATAAAAAATAATAGTGAAATAATTTTAGTTTAGGGTGACGGGTATCTGATGCAATAATCAGGAAATGTGTGTTTGACAGACAGTGAATGTGGCCGGACTCTGTAGCTCAGTCGGATACGCATCTGACTGGTGATCAGGAGTTGCTTGCCGGTGCAGTCAGGTAATAGTTGTTTGTTGCATACTATTTTCCCACCTGAGACAAACACTGGTACATAAATATTTCGATTATGAATTATATTGAATGCAATGATTAGACTCACATCAATGATGTAATATTTGTAATAATAATAATAATAATAATAATAATAATAATAATTACTAAACATATCTTATCAAGTCACGGTTTTGCAGATTAACATTTCACTATATCAGCGTGTACGGGAGTTCCCTTTCCAAGATTGCGGCTAAGAAGCGGTAGGAAAAAAAAAACTAGAGTAAATACATGTATTTCGTTATATTTTTCCGCGATGATTTCGAATGTTAGATGGTGGCAATTAGCTACTAAAGACACATTTTGGATTGCATAACACCCAAATGACCATAAGCAGATAAAAATAAGAAATTTTTGGTGACTTTAGCCAACTTTATAGGTAGGGGCCTAATAAGGGGAAATTATTGACATTAGCAAAGTTTATGATTACGGCATAGAAACCGATAAGATCGGTAATTTCGCGATAATTTGATGTGCATTTTTTTCTTATTATTCAATAAAATATAAGTAGTTGTTTTTATGAGAATCGCCTCTCCAAGGCAGTTCTAATGAATACCCACAACATATTTTATGGAGAAATACGAACACTTATGCCTAAATATGCTAGTTTATCATGAAATGCCCTCTTTATCTGGTTCTTATCTGCATAAATTTCTACTAGCACAATTTCATAGCTTCATCAAACTAAAAGATAATCACAGAAAATGGTATCATAAATAAATCCATTGTTCAGGAAAAGCATAATTTTGGATCACTTTTCTTCCGCACAGACATTTGAGAATTATCATTTACCACGCTATGGGCAGTTTCAGCAGACAAGAAATCAATAAGATTTGTTCTTATTTTTCCCGAAAAATAGGATTTGAAACGTCAAATGCCATTTTCTGGGAAAAATAAGAACAAAATATTTATTCTTCTTTCATTCCCAGCAGTTCAATGTGTAATGATAGGAATGCCTTTCTACTTTCAGTAAAGAATGATTGATTATTGATTTTTGAAAGTACTGGAAAACATAGTGTGTCTTAAAAATGCAATATACAACGGAAAAGGAATTTAACAGTTATTGGCAGAATCACATTAATTCCTGCCAAAAAAAACGAAAGAAAAAGAATAATATACTCTCAGTGAATATGTGGATCAGTCTGCGCATCCCGCAACCTGATCAGTCAGTGCTATCTGGACGAAGAAGCAGTATATCTTATAGAGCGTGTGGTGAAGACTGATCAGACTGTGCAGATGCACAGGTTGATCTGAATATTCACTGACATTCAGACTAGTTTGTATAAATAACTGTGTTCCAGAAAATTCAGTTTGCGCAATTGCAGAAAATAAATATTCACTTTTTTTGGATACAATTATTATTATAACAGATAATACCTTAAAAGGATACATTGCTTGTATATTTGAAATTAAGACAACACCAGACATAATGTAAAAAAATATATATATCAAAGAAAACTTACTTAAAAACTGCTAAGTCAATTTGAACAATTAAAACAAAAACATTTCAATTTCATCCATTCATTTTTTGTTTGATATAAAGGCATTATCATTTTAAACTATCGAATACATGTAGATACAAAGCAATTTTACCAAAAAAAGGAATACATGAAAATATGTGATTAATATAGGGCATCCGCGCACTCTGATTTGGTTCGTAGCTGCTCATCTGTACATCGATTTTAGGTATGCCAGGCTATGTTATTTAGAGAAACAAATGGTTGAACTATTTGCAAATAGTGGATACCCTGATCAGACGCCACGTTCTGCGGCATCTGATCTGGGTCTCCACTGTTTACCAATTACACTTATAGGGGTATCCAGACTACAATAGGCTATAAATGTAACATTGATTAGTATGTTCATCCGTGCATTTTTATCTGATTCGTTGCAGTTCGTCTGTACATTTTTATTTTATTCGAAAGGATCTGCTGTTTCTCCAGTGCATCGTCTTCTAATATTTAAGTATAGCTTGCAATGTGCAAAATACTAGATTAGAATGTGCATCCGTGCACTCTTATCTTGGTCATTGCTGCTCGTCCATACATTTGATCTGTTTATCCAACACACCGTCTTTTAATATTAAAATTTAGCTTAATATAGCGTTCTTAAAGACACATTTTTTTCCTTCTTTGGCTAGACCGCCCCACCCCCCCCCCCCCCCCCCTTCATGATCACTCCCAATATACAGTCCTGATAACAGAGCGCACATCAAAGGCTTACCTTATCTAAATGATTATGGAGTCATTATAAGGCTATTAAGTCTCCTTCGGTGGGGCCCTATAAGGGTTAATTCATAAAATTGAGCAGTATTCAATATGTTAATTTAGAACCATATAAATTCATTTGCAAATTTTGCATTTAATTTGTTGATTTTATTTGTTGATTTGAAATATATCACTTTATTTTTTTATCTATTTATTTTTGATAGTTTTTTTTTTCCTAAATACAAAAGTTTTGCTTTTTCTTGCATTATGATAAAAGTACAAATAAACTGAAATAGGAATATAAAATTGAAAATATGTATTTATTTATTTATTTATTTATTCATTTTCTAAAGTAAATAAGAACAATGCACAATTATTCCATTTCCATTTCAGTAAACAATACATTATGGAATATGTCAAAAAGTTCTTAGACAATTTAGAATGTGTATTTTATGCCAAAAAAGCTTCTCTTTTTCAATAAATACATAAATAACTAAATAAAATTCTATCTATCCTTCTAATTTTCTGTATTTGATCAAAAAAAAAAAAAAAAAAAAAAAAAAAAAAAATAGATAAAGAGGACATTTGGTGATAAATTAGCATATAGGCATAAATATCTGTATTTCTCCATAAAATATATTGTGGGTTTCATTAAAACTGCCTAGGAGGGGAAATTCTAATGAATAAAAACCAGGTATATTTTATTGAATTAACAGAAAAAAAAATCATCAAATTATCACCAAATTACCCACCTTATCTGTTTCTCTGTCTTCAGCATAAACTTTGCTGATATAAAATCTAATTTCCCCTTATCAGGCCCCTACCTGTAAGGGTGGCATAAGTCACAAAGAATTTCTTATCTTTATCTTCTTAGAGTCATTATGGTGTTATGCAATCCAAAATGTGTCTTTAAGGTTAACAGCTTTGCATATACACGCCAAAAATGTTTTCATAGTGAGAATATACGCATTCATGAAAGCCCTCCAGCAAGATATTTGCCGACTGTCCACATAATTGCCATGATGTGCACAGTGCATTGTGTTTGAAAAATAATGGTCCAAACAAGTAAAAATGAACCTATTCATATTTTACAAAACTGATCAGTCTGTGTATTAGACGGATACTGAGCGATTTATGTATTACAGTATTTTATACTAATGACCTGATCAGTCAACTGAGTGGACACCATTATGCACTAGACTGATCCACTCATTTTAATCTGAGCAACACCTATGCTCACAGGGACGTTTTCACTTGATAAGATCAAATGAAAGGATTAGTATTGATGACACATAATTCTAACAATAAATTTCAGTAAAGCAGATCATCTGTTCCAGCACCATTTCTTCTAAACGACAGTGCAGATTTCATTTAAGAAAAGGGCGGGGGGAGGGGGGCGAGGGAAGAAATATTACTCAAAACAATAATGGCAATTCACAGGTTCAGAGGTTCGAGGTAGTTCAGACTGGTGTAGAAAATCTTTGATCTTGATCACGCTGCGTAAGCTGATCTGGTTATGTCGGCACTGGTTGAATATATATATACATGTATATATATATATATATATATATATATATATATATATATATATATATATATATATATATATATATATATATATATATGAGCCCCCTTTAAATGGAAAATAAGAAATGACCTTATGGTAATTGAGACCAGCTTAGACCAAGGTCAACCGGCATTTCCGTGCAATCTGATCGTGGTCTACAAATATTACCAACAGAATGCATTATGTCAACGATTTATTGTCCATTTGAACCTTTATCATTCTCTGGGCTAACTCAGCAGATGACAAATTCATGACCTTTTTTCTTATTTTCTCCCATATATCAGGTTTGACATTTCACGCAAATTATCTCCACTGAAGACAATTTGCATAGAAAGTAAAGTCCTGTGGAGATAATATGTATGAAATGCCGACACTTGTTTTCAAGATAACATAAGAAAAATACTTCAAAATGTCACCACCTGAAAATTTTATACAGAGTACTATGCCTTAAAACATTTAATTGTTGTCAAAACAAGTTGATTGTAGTGTGTGGAAATATTGGGCTTCACAAAATAAAATTATTCTTTCGGTAATAGAAAATTATCTCAATACAAAGTGTTTTAGCAAAAGTCAAAGTCAAAAAAAAAAAAAAAAAAAAAAATAATAATAATAATAAATAAAAAATAAAACAAAATCGTAGATAAATATTATTTATTTGTAAAAATGTGGTTTAAATATGATCCAACAGGTATTTCTGACGTGGTCCAACTGGAATTGGTCCAAGAAATACAGACCATTTGGTCCAACTGAAATTCACTTGGATCTGCAGTCCAAAGTCCAAGCGATTTGGTCCAAAGAATACAGGGCTTTAACTAAAGCCACTGCCAAATGCATTTTTAACAGGGGTTAAAAATGATTGTAGGTAAAAATGCCAGAGGAGAATAAAAGCAAGAGGTAAAAATGTCAGAGGCTACCCGGAAAATACCATAGGCAATAATGCCATAGGAAAAAAAATGCCATAGATATATACTTTCATAAGGCAAAATTAAAAGTTTAATATGGAATCTGAATATTTTTCAGAAGGGAAAAAGTGTCTTCAAAAATATACAAAATACATGTACGCGGATTCTGTCGTATCCTGTGCAAGCACAAAGTATCAACTGGGCGTTTGTTCTCCATTCATACATTCTGTCGTATCCAATGGTCTGTTATCAGACAGATAAGTTCCTGATCAGACTGCATGGTTGTGCAGGCTGACCTGGGACTTTGCTGAACCCATATGCTGGAAGACATGTTTTCGCATGGCGCAGCCCAGATACTTTATGACGTGTCCAACAAAGACAAAGATCAGGCAGAAAATCTGCACAATCTGGTCAGTCTTCACTTGAAGTTGAGGTCCTTGTCTGTCAACAGTGTGCCCAGAGAAGATTGTTCAGACCGAAAGGACAGCTCTTCAGACTGTGAAAGTTCAGCTTTATCCCAGTCTTCACTGAGCATGTGTAAGAAGGACCTTAGGTTAATTTTCTCACATGCCATTCGTTCACTTTTTTATGGTATGTGTCATTTATTAACAGCTTAGAACCTTGATCATTCTCTGGGTTAATTCAGCAGATGACAAATTGATGACATTGTTTCTTATTTTCCCATAAAAAGACAGGTTTTAACATTTCATGCAAATTATTAAGTCTTTAATAGAGACAATTGACATGAAACGTCAAATCCTGTTTTCTGGAAAAAAAGAAAAAGAAAAAAAAATGTCATCACTTTGTTGTCTGCTGAATAAAAAGTTTAGATATGTTTAGATATAAGCAGATTATATTGTTTTTTGATGTGAAAAGAGTTTAACTCTCTTTAATTTGGAAACCCCAAACAGGTTATTTGAAAACAGTGCAGATCCAGATCAGACACTGCAAAATGCGCCATTTGATCAGGGTATCCATTGTTTGCAAAGTTCAGCCATTTTTCTCTAGGATTATCTAAATTACATAGCCTGGCATGCCTAACATTGAATTAGACTCTTCCAATATATAGTTTGGGGGAATTTATTTGGACATATATTGTACTCTTGTTGCTTCTTTTCATCTTTTCCCACCATGCTGTCAAATTGTGTTACATGAGAGACAAATAAAGAAATAAACTTGTATAATAAGTTTTATTTCTGGCATTTTTACTTATGGGGTTATTTCCTATGACATTTTTACCAGGTAGCCTCTATATTGAATTTTTCCTCTGACTTTTTTGCAAATGGCATTTTCAACTCTGGCATTTTTACCGCACACCTTAAAACAAAATAAGTGAGAAAACCTGCCGTTTTGACATCTAAAATTATGCAAAAATAATAATAGTAATAAAATAAATAAAATAAAAATAAAATAAATAAAATAAAATATAAAAGAAAGAAAAAAAAATAAATAAATATTTTCTTGGTTAAAGTATTCTGATATTGACAGTGCAACAAAGTTCCGATTATTGTAAACTTAATACTATCATTCGAACCTTTACCAATCTTTGGGATAATTCAGCAGATGACAAATTGATGGCATTTTTTATTTAATTATTTTTTCCCATAAAACAGGTTTTGACATTTCATGCAAACTGTCTCCACTGGAGACAATTTGCATAGAATGTCAAATCCTTTGGAGACAATTTGTATGAAATGCCAAAATCTGTTTTTAGGGGAAAAACCCCTTCAAAATGTCATCTGCTAAATATTTTATACCAAGTACTATGTGCTAAAACAATTTTTACAGGCCCGGATCCAGGGGTGGGCAAAAGGGGCACAAAAGTGACCGCTAGTCATACCTTGTCCCCGGTATTTTTTTAATTACACTCTTATGCATAAGCTATCCAGATACCTTTGATTTCCAGAAACAGGGAGTTCATAAATGATAATTAATAAATGGCATGCTGTGATTTGTCAATAACTTGTTAATATTGCCCTGCTGATAGGTAGCATATGGTCAGTTACACGGGCTTCTGTCTTATAAATACATGATTTCACACCTTACATCTTTTTATTTAGATAATGTACATAAAAAGATGTAAGGTGTGAAATCATGTTTTTATAAGAATTAATAGAACACTTCGAACAGCAAAATAAAACCGTTTCTACTCATACATCTAGATAATGTACATGTATGCGTAGAAACGGTTTTATTTTGCTGTTCGAAATGTTAATTTGTTTAATTTGTTTTCGATGAGATTTTAATCCTAACCACTCTCTTTGCTAATTCAGCAGTCGACAAATTGATGACATTTGTCTTATTTTGCCCTCTAAACAGGATTTGAGTGAATGTTTTTTGTTGTTTTTTTTTGTTTTTTTTTCTTGACGTTCCGTGGGTTGGTTGTGTGGGGGAGGGGGAGGGGGGCATGGGAATTTGCACCCCCACACTTTTTACCCAATCCAATCCATATATATTTGTATGGGTGTGGTGGCTGAAGGGACAGGCAGGTTATCCAGGACTCTGCATATCTAGCACGGATGATTATTAAACTAACCAGAATTATTTTTGCAGCTTTGAAATTACCTGTATAAAGCTGAAGGTTTTATTTGTTTGTTTTGGAGTTTTACGGCCCAGTCAACACTATTTAGGTTATTTTTGAGCCAGTCAATTTACATAACCACATTTCCTGGGTAGACTTATGTATTCATAAGTGATTAACCAGTACTGTGCACATTCTTTGGCCAGAAACTGACAAAAGCCCCTCTTGAATCAGTGGTAGGGAGAGAATGACCTCACAAATGTATGTTGCCCCAGAAGTTTTCGTAAAATTGCCACAAAAGAAAAAAAATCAGTTTGCAAGATTAATGAAAATGACTTGAAAATAGCATGGAAATGCACTCTCAGGCAATCCAATTTTAAAAATTTTCCGGGGGAGGACCCCCGGACCCTCCTTATAAGGGGAACCCTCCTCTTATACTCTCCCCTTCTCGCGGCTTACGCCGCTCGATACATGCCTTCGGCAGTCAATGCCCCCCCCCCCCGCCCCCACCACGTCTTCAGACTTTCTGGGTCCAGCCCTGATTTATTAGTCAAAAGACGTTGATTGTCATGATTGCAGTGTAAAAATAATTGGCTTCACAAAGTATAATAATTAATCATGTAAATTCTTTCGAAAATACCAAATTATATTTTATAAGAAAAAAAGAAAATATAATAAAATAAAATAAATACAAATACAATTTTAATACGTAGATACATATTAGTTTAGTTGTAAAAACATGGTTTAATACGGTCCAACAGGTATTTATGATTCGATTGGTCTATACATACAAACGGTGCCAAACGGTCAAATGATCGGCCGAAACGGAAAACAGCGTTTCGATAAGGCCAGATGATTGGCTGAAACGTTGAAAAGCGTTTCGATAAACGTTCGTATCTCTTCAGTGCGCATATGCAAATTAAGCGTTTGCGTGAAACGCTTTGCTCTGTAATTTGATTGGCTGAAACGATATGAAACGCTAGAAACATTGTCGAAACGCAAACGTTATACAACGATTTCAAAACGCACCCAAAACGCATAAACGGACGAAAAACGTTATCGCCACTGTATATATACCATGATACCGCCATACCTATCTCTTTCACGTCCTTACATTCTGGGGTACTGTACGAATGCAATAAGAGGTCTTCAGTCAATATCGCAGGACGTAATCAAGTTTCTGAGAAATCTAGTAGGTCAAAGTCTAAGAGTTCTGTGTACAGAACATCTAATTTAGAAGTAATACTCTGGACATTATAATGAACAAATGACAGGTGGTGATTTAGATTAAGAGATTTTATGATAGAGCTAGTCATACTGGTGGTAGAATCAGATGAGCTGCTAGATGAGGTAGTTGAAGAAGGCCCTGGGTTAGGATGTATATCACCTGAACACATCATAAGTATAAAGAAGCACGTTAAAGAAAGGATAGTAAAGAAATATACTGAGAGATGAACTGAAAATTTGACATTTGCTGTAAGGCAATTACCGGGTATTACCGCCTTATTTAAGTTTCTAGGTAAAATTTGACTTACAAGATTTGCACTGGTTTCTGTTGACGTTTGCAAGGATAAAGTTTGACAAACCTGAAAATGTATATTGAGTATTACTAAAAATGAATTGTGATAGTCAAGTAGCTTATGCGACGGTATATTGGCATGATGGAGATATGTCGTTTCTTATAGCAGGATTTTATGTAAGTGTTGACAGCAAACACAGAAACAACATAGTCTCCATCATACCAGCAGTCACATACGTTAGTTTTGATTCGGTAGTAAATGACATCACCAGTGCACAACCCCATTTCCAGATCTCCGCGAAAGAAGCAAAGTCATAACTAGAGCTGGTGTTTGTAAAACACTATGCCCCCAACTGCCTGACTCTAACACTGCTTGACTCCAACACTGCTTGCCCATGACGGTAACAACAGTACAAATATACGAGATTTCAATGTTATTTTATTAAAAGGGAAATAACTCTAAAATGGGAGATAATAAAAATATGGGTCACCTATTTTTTCATGAGGAATCCATGTATGAAATTTCAAACTAGCATGCACAGTTCAAAACTTATGCTTTGCAACAAAAAGTGTGCAATGTAAAAATGCCCAAAATGACAAAGGGCCATAACTCAAGAAGTACTTTTCAGAATTTATTCAAAAGTTAATCAGGTCATCTACTCATCACTACCAATCTATTCCTTAAATTTCAAGGCTCTAGCTTCAATAGTTTTTGAGATACTTTGCTGACAAGATTCCATCCATATTTCTTCAAAGGGCCATAACTCAGGAAAGTGGTAAAATCCTGACAGGGGAAAAATATGTGTCAGCTATTTTTTATGAGGAATCCATACATGAAATTTCAAAACCCTAGCATGCACAGTTCAAAACCTGTGCTAAGCATCAAAAAGTGTGCAATGTAAAAATGCCAAAAATGACAAAGGGCCATAACTCAAGAAGTACTTTTCAGAAGTTAATCAGGTCATCTACTCATCACTACCAATTTATTCCTTAAATTTCAAGGCTCTAGCCTCAATAGTATTTGAGATATTTTGCTGACAAGACTTCATCCATATTTTTTTCAAAGGGCCGTAACTCAGGTAAGGGGCATAATCCTAATAAGAAAAAAAAAAAATATGTGTCAGCTATTTTTTCATGAGAAATCTAAATATGAAATTTCAAAACCCTAGCATGCACAGTTCAAAACTTATGCTATGCATCAAAAAGTGTGCAATGTAAAAATGCCCAAAATGACAAGGGGCCATAACTCATGAAGTAATTTTTAGAATTTATTCAAAAGTTAATCAGGTCATCTACTCATCACTACCAACCTATTCCTCAAATTTCAAGGCTCTAGCTTCAATAGTTTTTGAGATAGCTTGTTAAAAAGATTCCATCCATATTTTTTCAAAGGGCCATAACTCAGGAAAGGGGCATAATCCTGATAAGAAAAAAAATACATGTCAGCTATTTTTTCATGAGGAATCCATATATGAAATTTCAAAACCCTAGCACGCACAGTTCAAAACTTATGCTATGCATAAAAAATTGTGCAACGTAAAAATGCCCAAAGTTATAAAGGGCCATAACTCATGAAGTAATTTTCAGAATTTATTCAAAAGTTAATCAGGTCATCTACTCATCAATACCAATCTATTCACCAAGTTTCAAGGCTCTAGCTTCAATAGCTTTTGAGATATTTTGCTGACAAGAATTCATCCATATTTTTTCAAAGGGCCATAACTCAGGAAAAAGGCATAATCATAATAAGAAAAAAAAACAACATGTGTCAGCTATTTTTTCATGAGAAATCCATATATGAAATTTCAAAACCCTAGCATGCACAGTTCAAAACTTATGCTATGCATAAAAAAGTGTGCAACGTAAAAATGCCCAAAGTTATAAAGGGCCATAACTCATGAAGTAATTTTTAGAATTTATTCAAAAGTTAATCAGGTCATCTACTCATCAATACCAATTTACTCACCAGGTTTCAAGGCTCTAGCCTCAATACTTTTTGAGATATTTTGCTGACAAGAATTCATCCATATTTTTTTCAAAGGGCCATAACTCAGGAAAGTGGCATAATCCTGATAAGAAAAAAAATACATGTCAGCTATTTTTTCATGAGGAATCCATATATGAAATTTCAAAACCCTAGCATGCACAGTTCAAAACTTATGCTATGCATCAAAAAGTGTGCAATTGTAAAAATGCCCAAAGTTATAAAGGGCCATAACATGAAGTAATTTTCAGAATTTATTCAAAAGTTAATCAGGTCATCTACTCATCAATACCAATCTACTCACCAGGTTTCAAGGCTCTAGCTTCAATAGCTTTTTAGATATTTTGCTGACAAGAATTTATCCATATTTTTTTCAAAGGGCCATAACTCAGGAAAGGGGCATAATCCTGATGGGAAAAAAATACGTGTCAGCTATTTTTTCATGAGGAATCCATATATGAAATTTCAAAACCCTAGCATGCACAGTTCAAAACTTATGCTATACATCAAAAAGTGTGCACTTGTAAAAATGCCCAAAGTTATAAAGGGCCATAACTCATGAATAATTTTCAGAATTTATTCAAAAGTTAATCAGGTCATCTACTCATCAATACCAATCTATTCACCAGGTTTCAAGGCTCTAGCTTCAATAGCTTTTGAGATATTTTGCTGACAAGGATTCATCCATATTTTTTCAAAGGGCCATAACTCAAGAAAGGGGCATAATCCTGATAAGAAAAAAAATACATGTCAGCTATTTTTTCATGAGGAATCCATATATGAAATTTCAAAACCCTAGCATGCACAGTTCTAAACTTATGCTATGCATCAAAAAGTGTGCAATTGTAAAAATGCTCAAAGTTATAAAGGGCCATAACTCATGAAGTAATTTTCAGAATTTATTCAAAAGTTAATCAGGTCATCTACTCATCAATACCAATCTATTCACCAGGTTTCAAGACTCTAGCTTCAATAGCTTTAGAGATATTTTGCTGACAAGATTTCATCTATATTTTTTCAAAGGGCCATAACTCAGGAAAGGAGCATAATCCTGATGGGAAAAAATACGGGTCAGCTATTTTTTCATGAAGAATCCATATATGAAATTTCAAAACCCTAGCATGCATTGTTCAGAAGTTATGCTATGCACCAAAAAGTGTAACGGACGGACATACGGACGGACGGACGGACGCACGCACGCACGCACGCACGCACAAACGTCCCAGAAGCAATATGCCCCTCCAACTTCTTCGAAGTTGGGGGCATAATTAACAGTAAGGAACAAAATCATGGTTATTTCAAATGGAGGAAGTATGTATACATCAGCTAGATTTTAGTGTGGCTATTTTGATCTTGGAATATTCTTGTGGTTGTTTTAATCTTTACCACTCTCTGGCCAAATCAGCAGATGACAAACCAGAGAATCCCTCCCTCTCCCACGCAGAGAGCAGGCCTGACAGCCCACGCAATTTGTCTATAATGGAGACAATCTGCACGAAATGCCAAAATCCGCCCCCGGCCAAACAAGTATGAACACCCAAATACTTAATCCGCCGAAAAAAGCTTACCTCGAGTGTAAACAGATAAAAGTAAATCTTGATTCCATTAGGTTAACAAGAAATTAAAACAGATGTAACTCGCATGAAGAGCTTGGCTTTTCCAAGTTGTTGTGAGTATATATCATCTAGGTATCGAAACACACACACACACACATACCTAACATACATATACACAAACACACATATACATGCATGTATACGCATATCAAAAGCAAACATTGGTTCCAAAATATCATGATCGTTCAGTACACCGTGTCAGCGACATTTGGCCGGAAAAGGTCTTTTTGTTAGATATACTTAATGGGCTGTTTTATAGATGAAAATCGATGCTTGTCTGAGATGCGGTCTTTTACATTTGTTGTTAGGATAAAAAACAGAAATAGAGCAAACAATCTGATAAAAACTTTTGCCCATAATTTTACGTACTTAGTGCGGTAGGGAATATATTTTCGTGTTTGAGCCTGCAAAAATGCACATACACGTACATGCTCATGCGCATGCACCAATACACACATGTACATTAGTATACACACATATACACCTTCATTTATATTATATGCATGCGAGCGCATGAGCACTTGCGTGTACTTAAACTCCATTCTAGATCAGCTGATACCAGTAACATCATGGCAAACAGGAAGGACCCCAACCAGAATCCGAACACTCCAGCTTCTAGTCCGGGCCCAGGCCATTTACATCAATTGGTGTTCACATTCAGTTTATCTTGATATGAATTTGATACCTTGGCAAACAAAATCTGCCCCGATAAGATATCGAAATCCACGACGTCCGGTCAGGGTCCAGACTGTTTGCTTGCAATCTGGGCCCTGTTGTTCAAAGCTAACGACGTCGTTAGTTAACTATTCGTTAAAATTTACATCGAGTGATACGCAAATATTCTGCAAGTTTTTGCTGAAAAAATGTGAGTAGCTTTTGCAGTGCAAAAGCTTCTCACATTTTTTTTAGCAAAAAATATCAGAATATTGTGTATTGGATCAGCTAAAATAGTTAACGAAATGACCCTTAACGAGCTCGTTAAGCTAACGACGCTTTGAACAACCGGACCCTGGGTATACGCTTCTTGATTAAGCGCTATTTAAGAAAAGATATATTGTTTGTTTCATACGATCAAGATCATCACTGCCATATCAATTACACTTATTACACCGACATATGTGGGTCAAATAAAATATGTGGTGACAAATCATCCAGGAACAGTTTTGACAGGTTGGAAAGTTTACAAACACATGCTACAAGAAATAACCGTGAGCTATTTTGTATATCGTAATGGTAGAGTTTATCTATACTGCAAAAAATTATTAGCCTAGACACATCACGGATGGTGGATTAATTGGATTGATGTGATAGCATATTTTCAGTTATCGTGTGGATCTGGTGCCCGGCTCATTTGGTAGTGGGACGTAAGCTGGAAGATCACTTTCACATGTTACGCATGATACAGTTTCATATTCATCAATGTGCTTAACTAGTATTGTGCCATCAGAGGACCAAGCGCTTTTCAATTGTTTAGACTTTACCCGTCGTCTGGCTTCATATAGGAGTTGACTACGCAGTTTAGTAATGTCCTCATTTATAAAGACTTCTATAATTTCTAGAATTTCGCATTTATTGCACGCTATATTTAACCACTTGTAGTGTGGAGACCCCTAAAAGGGTAATTGGCAAACACTGGAGACCCAGATCAGAGTCCGCAGAACGCGGCGTCTGATCAGGGTCTCCACTTTTTGCAAATAGTTCAACCAAGCGTTTCTCCGAATATCAAAATAACATAATCTGACATACCTAAAATCGAAATTAGAATCTTCCAGTATATATAGTGTGGGTGAGTTCATTCAGTCTACAATAGGTTAAATATTAGAAGATGATGTGCCAGACTACTGGCAAATCGTATCGAATAAGACAATGTACAGATGAGCAGCAACGAACCAGATTAGAGTGCGCATGACCTATATTTATCACATAGTGGCCAAAACTCCCAACGTTCAGCATGAAAGAAAGAATATACTTGGTAATTATATAAATTCTAAAATAAATTTCTTCTGGAAATTAATAAAATAACTTTGAAATTTTTTTCTCAAAAAAAAAAAAAAAAAAAAAAAGAAATACAAATGAAGGTATTTTGAAATTTCATCCCAAACGAAAGAAATAAACATAAATACACTTATAAAATTTCTATCCAAATTTAAATAAAGAATAATGTGACTTCATTATGTCTGGTGTTGTCTTAATTTCAAATATACAAGCAGTATATCCTTTTAAAGGGGGACAAAACCTTAAAAGGTATTGTGCTTTAAAGTAAAGAACTTTATAAACAACGAATTTTGACACAAATTTGATCAAAATCGGTGGAAAATTAAGTTAGTTATAGACAATTGAATGTTTTGATTTGGTGGAATGGGCGCCGCCATTTTGAATATTTAATGAGGTTTCATAAAAATTAAAATTCGTTTCATAAAGGTAGTTATTCTCATAAAGTTGGTTTATTTTGTGGGGAATGATTGTTTGTCACTAGAATAAAAGGATGATAAACAATCTGTAGCAAAATTATTCTTAAAAACCCTTTATAATTTGGTTTTGCATGTTTAATTTAGGATGTGTGACGTCACAAAGCCTACAATATGGCGGTATCCATGACAGTCATTTTAAACATATTCAAAACATCATAACTTCCTTATTTCTAGGCCTATTTTGAAAACTCTTGCACCAAAATAAATGGCTTGTCAAGCACTTTTCTCCGAGATATACTTACAACTTATATTGCGTCGCCCTTTAAGGCATTATCTGTTAATACATGATGTGTTTTTCTCATCCAATCAAAAATAAGCCAAAAAAGATTTGGAAATGCACGTGCACGTCATAAAACTCCCAATAAACATTTGAAAGATCAACAGATTAAGAGATAGTATAAATAAAAAGATATGTTCATAAATAAAATTAGAAAATATCATGATATCATACACATTAATTACACAGTACTCCAGATTCATGTAGCATAGAGTATTTGATGATAATTAATATGTGTCTTCATTTTCCCACTAAAATAATTTTGTTGTGGATATTACTGACTTGCCTTACTGAGGCATTATTATGATTATGATTATTTTTACATTATATTACATTTCATTGATGAGAGCCTAATCAGTGCATTCAATATGATTCATAATCGAAATGTTTATGTACCCAGTGTTTGTTTCAGGTAAGAAAATAGTGTGCAACAAACAACTATTACCTTACTGCACTGACCAGCATCGAATCCGCGACTCCTGACCACCAGTCAGACACGCATCCGACTGAGCTACAGTCCGGCCAAATTTTCTGTCTGTCAAACACACATTTCCTGTTTATTGACTCAGATACCCGTCACCCTAAAATTATTTCACTATTATTTTTATTGATTTTATTATTATTATAAAGTGAAACTGGAAAAAAAATAGATCTAAAATAAACTGTCCGCAGGATTTTGATTGGCTAACTCTGCAAACGATAAAACGTTTGAAACCAGAAACGGTTTTCATGAAAGCGTTTTCCGAACGCTAATGTGATTGGTTAATATTCGAAACGTTTCAGAAACGATGATCTGATTAGCTAGAAATCCAAACGATAGTTTAAGCGTGGTCCAAATGCTCCGTTTCCAAATCGTTAACAAGCGTTAGTATAAACATATTTTATTGCAACTTTACATGAAAAAAATATATAAATATATATGTATGCAATGTAGTTGGGCCACAAATTCTCTCAACATTAGTTACGGCCCTCCGCTACAATTTTGACACACAACAACAATCACGTGACAGTGCCAAAAATTCAGTAATATAATAAAAGTATGCAGTACTTGTTGATGGATGGATGGATATTTTGTTTACAGACGCTCAACCCTAAAAGGGCATATAGCGTCTAATAAGTTTTATGTTATATGATGATTTTATTTAATGAGAAATTTAAAAATATCTAGGATTGATGTGTTTATTTTAAAGAGATAAAGTATCAATGATTTTAAGTTATTAAAAATACTGATCATATTTTATTAAAAAGTCCGATCTCTTTAAGAACGTCGAGTATTTTCTGAGTTGGCATATCAAAAAGTTCCTTTATAGTTTTTATATTAAAATACTTTGTGCGAATGTGATTAAATTCAGCACAAGTGATAAGAAAATGTTTGACTGTGAAAGGTTCATTACAAGGAATGCAGAATGGAGCTTGTTCATTTTTTAATATGTAAGAATGAGTAATTCTAGTGTGTCCAAGTCTACATCTCGTGATTTTTGTTTGTTCTTTTCTGCTGAGATTAGAGAATGTGCATTTGCTGTTAAAATTTGGTTTGATTTCATTTAATTTATTATAAGTTTGTGTTTCCCAAACAGACTGACATTTGTTGTTGATGTATTGACAGACGTTTGATTTAAAGTCGGAGTGAGGAATTTTGAAATTGGTTATTACTAAGGATAATGCAGATTTGGCTTCTGAATCTGCTAATTCATTTCCACGAATATTAACGTGGCTGGGAAGCCAACAAACTACAATTTCTTTTGAAGCGGAAAGATAATAATATTTTTTAAGAATTTGCTGAATTAATGGGTTTCTATGGTGTAAATCTTTAAGAGATTTTAATACAGAAAGAGAATCTGAATAAATGATAAACTGTTTTTCAGACTGATCTCTGATATGGTAAAGTGCAATATCAATTGCCTTGGCTTCGGCGGTAAAAATGGAGCTATTATCAGGTAATCTGATACTGTCAGTAAAATTTGGACTAATAACAGAACAAGCAACTTTCTCATCTCGTTTCGAACCATCTGTATAAATTGACAGGTAATGTTTATAATTTGATTTGATTTCTAAAAATTCATTCTTAAAAATATGCGACTCGACTTCTGTTTTTTTATTTTTATGAAGGTCTAAAATAATCTTTGGAGGGTTTAACGTCCATGGCTCTTTTGATGGAAAAGAAAAATGCTGAATATTTTTAATATTGATATTGGCCTCTTCAAGTAACGGTTGTATTCTCAGGCCAAGGGGTTTAATAGCCGTTGGTTTGTTGTTGTAAAATCTTCCATATTTAGGATTAAAAACACAATCATAGGCTGAATTACGTGGATTGGCGGCTAATTTAGTAACATATTGAAGAGACAATTTCTCTCTTCTTATATTTAATGATGGTTCATTTGATTCAGCGTATAAACTTTCGACGGGGGAAGTACGAAAAGCCCCTAGAGCCAGACGTAAACCTTGGTGATGAATAGTATCCAAAGATTTCAAATAAGATTTTCTTGCGGATCCATAAACTATGGATCCATAATCCAATTTAGATCTAATTAAAGATCTAAAGAGATTTAAAAGAACAGTACGATCTCCTCCCCAGTCGGAACTGGAGAGAACTTTAAGAATATCAAGAGCTTTTAAACATTTAGCTTTTAAAACTTTGATGTGTGGTATAAAAGTTAATTTGTTATCGAACAAAAGACCTAGGAATTTTGCTTCACTGACGACTGGAATGGGACTACCGTATATGTTGAGATGAGGATCTAAATGTAGCTGACGTATCTGACAAAAATGAACGCATTGAGTTTTTGTTTTTGAAAATTTGAAACCATTTTCTGTTGCCCAATCTTCTATATTATTTAAACATCGCTGTAGTTTGAATTCAATGGTTTCCATATTTTTCGATCTAATAAATATTCCAAAATCGTCAACAAAACGCGAACAATCAAGGTCTTTCACACATTTAACAATATCGTTAATTTTAATGCCAAACAAGGTAGGTGATAAAATGCTTCCCTGTGGTACACCTTGTTCTTGTTTAAATATGTCCGATAACGTATTACCTATTCGAACATTAAATGTTCGATCTGATGAAAAGTTTTGAATAAAAAGTGGTAATCGGCCTTTAAGGCCTAATTTATGTAAATCTTTCATGATGCCATGTTTCCAAGTAGTATCGTAAGCTTTTTCGAGATCAAAATATACAGCTACGACATGTTCTTTTTTAACAAAGGAATCACGAATAAATGATTCCAAACGAATCAAATGATCGTTTGTACAGTTATTTTTTCTGAGTCCAGCTTGATATTTTGTTATAAGCTGGTTTGATTCCAAGAACCAAACCAGCCTATCATTAATCATTCTCTCCATTGTTTTACACAAACAACTTGTCAAAGCAATAGGTCTGTAGTTAGTAGCTTCAGTATGATCTTTATTTAGTTTTGGTATAGGTATAATCGTTGCTTTACTCCAGTCTTTTGGAAATTTTCCAGTGATCCAAATATCATTTAAAATATTTAATAAAGTTTTTAAAGCGTTATCGGGTAAATGTTTAAGAATTTGATAATGAATGTCATCAGGACCAGCAGCTGTATCATGAGATTTATGAAGAGCATCTAATAATTCTGAAGCTGTGAATGGTACATTATATTTTTCATGATTTAGTGACATAAAATTTAGATGCTCTTTCTCTCGTTCCTGTTTTATGTTTTGAAAGGTTTCGGAATAATTTGCACTAGAAGAGTTTTTCTGAAAATTCTCTCCTAGTGCATTGGAAATATTTTTAGTCGTTGAGCATATATTTCCATTTGATTTAATATGGACATGCTTGTTATTTTTATTTTTGCCAATAATTTTTCGAATCATGTCCCATATCTTCTTTGCTGGAGTTCTAGAATTAAGTTTGGAGACGTATTGCTGCCAAGATGTTCTTTTAGCCGTTTTTATTGTCTTGCGAGCTTTTGCTCGCATTTGTTTGGCATGGATTAGATTTTCTTTTGTTGGCTGCCTATTGAACTTTCGTAAGGCAGATTTTCTTTTATTTATTGAATTTTTAACATCTTTATTAAACCAAGGTCTATTTCTTTTTGAACGTGTCGAGGACTTTGGAATACATTTTTCGGCTACATGAATTAATGTATCAGTAAAAGCTTGCATATCATCTGCTGTTTTAAACATTTCAGGGTTTAATTTTTCATTACATAGCTCCATAAAGTTCTCCCAGTTTGATGGTGGTCTTCATTTGTCGATTCAATTTCTTCTATTTTAATTGGAAAATGATCGCTCCCATGAAGGTCATCTAAAACTGACCAATCAAAATCTAAGTAAATATTTGGAGAGCATATAGACAAATCTAAAGCAAAATAATTTCTTGTAGGAGAATGAAGATAAGTTGGATGTTTATCGTTAAATAAACATAAATCATTTTCTGCAATAAAATTTTCTATTATTTCTCCTTTGTCATTTGTATCCAGACAACCCCAAAGTTTGCTGTGACTATTAAAGTCACCTAATAATAAATAAGGACGAGGTAATTGGTTTATAAGATTTTCTAAATCGTGTTTAGAAAATTTACAGTGTGGAGGAAGATATAGAGAACAAATTGTTATGGATTTAGACAGAGTGACATTTACAGCGACAGCTTGTAAATTACTATTTATATCTATCTGTCTATGAGGAACATTTGATTTTACAAGGATAGATGAGCCTCCTGAGGCTTTCTGATTTTCAGTTGCGATATGATTATATAAACTATAATTTTTAAAATTAATATTATCTGTATTTTTTAAAAAGGTTTCCTGGAGACAAAAGACAGTCGGAGAAAGTAGTGTTGTTAAAATTAAAATTTCGTTATAATTTGCTTTTAGTCCTCGACAGTTCCACTGAATAATTGATTTTTTATCCATGATAAATGGAGAGATGATTTGAAAATAAGGAACTTAATCCTTTTGTTTTCTCTGAGACTGCGAGAACATGGAGGAGTCAATCTCTAACTCCATGTTCTCATGGGGACCGAACCAATTGACCAACTTGATCGGATCGGCCGACGCCCCTTTACTATATGGATTTGGTTCTTTATCTTTATCTTTTTCTTTTCCATTTTTTCCTTTCTGGTCAGCTGTCCTGGACCTGGATCTCTGTTGTGATCCACTTGTTTTAGTCGGCTGTGTTTGTGAACTGTTTTGAGATTTTGTTGGTGGTCTAGACTGATGAGTAGATGTGGGTTTAGGTTTAGGTTTTAGAGTAGGAGTAATAACATTAGAATTTCCTTTGATGACAGAATCTTTTTCGTTAAACTGGGTAGAAGTTTCTTTGGTTTCAGGTTTAGTGTTTAGGGATTGAACAACTTTTGCAAAGGTGATTTCAGGTTGATTTTCTTGAATCTTTTTGGCTTCCAAATAAGTGATTTTTTTGTGTAACTTTAATTTTCATGATTTCTTTCTCTTTTTTCCAAATTTCACACTGATTTGATTTTGACTGATGGTTTTTGTGACAGTTCACACACTTGGCTTCATTTTTACAAGCATTTGTAGGGTGATCAAATTCACCCATACCACATTTTTCACATATTGATCCAGGTGCTTCCGGACAGCCGTTTTCATGATGTCCAAACCTCTGACAGTTGAAACACCGCAGAGGATTTGGAATGTAGACTTCAACCGGTATAATTCGGTAAAAAATTCTTAGTGATTTCGGTAAAGTTGTGGTGTTGAAAGTTAGTAAAAATGTATTTGTTTCTATAAAGTTTCCATCTTTTTTAATTTTAAAACGTTTGCAAGCTGTTACTCCTTGTGTGTTAAGATATTCTGTGATATTTTCTTCAGTTTCATGTTTTAGCATTCTGTCACGGATAATACCTTTGCAAGTGTTGAGCGTTTTATGTTCCGTGACAGTGACATTAATATTAAAAAACTTTGTAATTTTCAAGAGATTATCAGTCTGTGATTTTCTGTTTGTTTCGACCAAAAGAGTTCCATTTTTTAATTTTTTAACATTTTTTGGAGTGCCTATTAAAGATTCTATTTGCTTTTCTATGATGAAAGGAGACAGTGAAGTAATTGGTTTGTCTTCCTTACTCGAAATCACTAAAAATTTAACGAAGTTCTCATTTGCTTTGAAAGTAAAAGTAGTCGGTTGCGTGTCGTCCTCCGAAGAGTCGAACGCCAGAAATCGTTTTCGAGAGGCCATGGTGATGAAATTTTTGATTCGATAGCTATGCGCCCCACCCTCCATGGAGCCCTACAAGGGGACGTTTAACAGAAATGGATCTCCTATTTCTAACGTCAAGGCTACATTGCTATTATACTCGGTGTCAAGATCAGAGTCTTCAGCTCGGCCTCATGCTTAGATGATTACCCACCTATTCATCTAAATTTCCATAGAAAAATTTATGAACAGTTGAGTTCATCCTCCTATCCACAGCCTCCACTCACAGAGGTTTCCGCCAAAGCCCCAATACAAGCCCACCAATTGACCCTTCAGCCGCCGCCCATTGAAATTCACTTAAAGTTAGAGGAACATGAGAAAAATAAGCCCGGTTTGGTACCATAAAGATACGTATGAAAGAGAGAAAGAAGCTAAGAACAAGTTGTGCGCTTCTAGAGCTTGGCACGACTGAGCCGATTGATCCAGGCCGGATCTAACCCAGACCGCTCTTCTATCTGAATTAAGGGCCAAAATGATGTGTTGAAAAGCTGGAGATCCCTGGGCTTTCCTCAATCATCAGGTTCCCCTCTCCCAGCATACGAGACGCCACCCACGGCAAACAGGTGGTTCCTGTTTTAATAGGGGATTACACCCTATCCACTACAGAAGGAAAGTGATCTGTAGATTTTATTCCCTACAGACAAGGGAGGCCGAAAACGTCTGGGAAATTGAAAGGTTATTTTTAACATTAGGAGATCCATATTTAAAATAAACAGTTTATTAAAGAAAGAAGGATTCATTTTGGATTCATTTTTAAACAGAGTCAAACAAACAAGCTGTGTTAGATGATATGTAGCTTTCAAATGATATGTAGCTTTCATACCTTGAAAAACGTTTAGTTTTTTTATCTAACAATATTAAATGCATCTTACTTTTTAATGTGGAGAATGCTAGAGCTCGGAAAAATGACACAAACACAAGACAAACACATATGTTAAATACAGATGAGGTTATAATCTTCGTCCCATGTGCGACCCACGGGCACAGGATGATACACAAACAAATGAAGCATGTTAGTAACATGAGATAGGAAAGGTTTAAAAGGATAGATCTCGCGATATTTGTTTTTCCAATTTAAGATGCATTTCAATAAATGTAATTTTATAGTCTGGAATTATACCGGTTGAACGGACGGTTGCTCTGTTATGTTAGGGGTTTTACCTAACTGCCACAGAAGCGGAAGGCAGCCACCTATTTCGAGGGCCCGGGTGGTCACGGGCGGCCACTTTTAGACGGCTCGTACGTCACGCAGAGGGTACGTCTGGCCTATTCTAAGCCCGGAACCAGCACGGGGCAGTACTTGTTGAATGACACTCGATAAATAAATAAATAGGAAAAAAATAGGATTTGGTGTCTCCATTCATGGAGGTTGTGGCACAGGAGGATATCAGCGGTAGAGTAGTAATTTGTCTACTTACTGATTTCCAGAGAATCTACCAGTATCCTTTATGTCTGGACGGATTTGAATAGAGACATGTTGTCCTCTAAAGACATTTCGACAACGCCATAGAGTAGGATATCCATGTTTAGAGGATGAAAAGTGCGGGTTTCATTAAACAGTCGGGCAGCGAAAGAAATAATGTTCCGCATTCTCGATTTCTAAGTTGCAAAAACAAAATGGGTTAATTGATAAAAAAAAATGATGCAAGTCACTATTCAAATTAACAAGCGTTTTGCATGCGTTTCCGTGGACAGAAAAAACGCTGTCGCCACTGTAGCTGGGAATCGGGACATCTTATTAAATCTGAAAATGTCGATTTCACCATCAAGGTATGCAATGAAGTTCGCGGACACCCCCAGTGGGCACACAACGTTCAAATGACGTCGTATCAACGTCGATACGACATGCTCAGGTCGCATCGACGTTGATACGACGTTATTTTGATAATGTGTGCCTGCTGGGTCGCAACGAAACTGTCGCAAATGAACGGAAAGTTTGCACTTTCGAGAATGTCCGAGAAAGCTTTGTTTTTGAAATATAATGTCCGAGAAAGCTTTGTTTTTGAAATATAAAGCATGTTTCTATGATATTTGTGGCACAGGAGGATATTTCAAACATATCTTTTTTATTCTCTAGTATGTAGTACTGGTACTGTTAATATAAACATCATGCCATTCATTGGGTACCATTTTGTACTTGACTGCATTCATCTTCAAGAATAAACTTCTTCAAACCACAGTTACGTACACAACGACGTATACATCAACTCATAGTTCATACACAGCGACGTATACAGATACGTATACGGGACCTGAAATTGAGTATCATGTCCTAGAAATCTCGAAATCAAACATTACAAGATATTGCCTTATTAATTTCCGCTAGGTATACAGAGTGTGTACGCCAAATGTTGTTATTCAACAAGTCCGTTGCAACTGATTATTATATAGCAAAATCAGACCCAAAAACCCACAGGGACGCTGTTAATGATATATAATATTGTACATATACTCAACACAGGCAGACAGTCAGAAAATATTTGACTAACACATCAATTATGATGTCAAATTAATCGGAGGAATGGCATCTCGACAATTACACATTCTTACAGGAAGAACCTATGCGTCTTCCACTGTAAGAATCCTTTAGAACGCTGAAGGCTACAATAAATTATAACAGATATTACACCACAATGATTACACGATCAAACATCGTCCCCACGTAATCACTGGGTACAATATCAACATGCCATCGTCATAGCCTCAAACATGACTCCTTGCTGCTTGAGCCATTTCACACTCGAGAAAACAGACTTGCGTATAATCAAATAAAAAGAACCTCTGTATAGGTGTCTAAGGTAATTATCACACGTGTCATTTGTGTCTAAGGTAATTATCACACGTGTCATTTGTGTAAAGTATTACAAATACAATTGTGTTACTATGTACTGAATGTGCGTGCAGTTAACGTAACACCTAACTGTGTCGTACATTCAAGCGTATATGTCTGGTAATCATGAACATCTAAAATTGTGCACATGTCAGATCAGAATATGTTACGTTAGAATATGCTACCATTGCTCTCTACTCATGTTAGAATATTAACGTCTGCATTCTGATCAGGGTCTACAGAACCGATCAGGCCCACCTTACCAGGATCCATAGAGTCGACCAAATTTAATTTCCATATCTGGTTAGGGTCTACAAATCCGACACGGCTTATTCGCCTGATCAGAGTCTACACATATAACCAAAGTGTACACATCTGATCAGAGTCTACATATATAGTTGCGGTCTGCACACTTGATCAAGGTCTACATACACGACTTGCACACCTGATCATGGTCTACAGAATTGAACAGGTTTCACCATCTGATTAAGATTTACATATACTGGGGCGAGTAAGTACGAACGATATATGAATCGCAACGTAGTAGATGTTTAAAAGCAATATATTTACCTACTCGAATCTAAGCTGTGGTAAAGATGAGCAAGAGTATTGCAAGAATAAAATTAAATAAATTATTGACTTACCATGGTCAGATCCCCCGAAATACAGCACAACATAAACGTCTTCAAATGAAAATATTATAGTATGTACAGCTCTACTGAACCCGGGAACCTTTATAGTAATGCGGCATGTTTTGAAATACGTGTCCACAAGAAATCCGTGATTTTCAAGATCTAAAAGTAATATTCACGAGAGACCCGTGATAGTCAAGATATAAAATAATCTGTTCAATCATCCGAACTGAGCAAAATCTTACACAGCCACTGCTCAAACTATGAAGCAAAAAACTTTTTTTTTTCTCTCGGAACTGCAAAATCACGAAAGAAAACTGTCTCTCCATTCAAAAGATAGCCTTGAGACAAAAATCAATCCCAGAACAGTGAAGATATTGATCACCGAACCTAGGTTCACTCGGAATATACAATTTTCTGATAACCGTTCAAATATATAGACGTAAATAATCAAATACGCCCTCACCGTACATTCCCGTGATTACCATAATACCGTAACTTGAAAGCAACTTAAGTGTACCTACTCTCTTAAAAAGTAAAAGTCATCATAATTAGCACTCCAGTTACAATTGCAAATAATCTAATCTGTAGAATAAAAATCAAAACAAACTTCTTTTTATACTATGTACATATAAAAATATGTTCAAGATAAAACAGGGACGTTACAGGGCCAATGAGCAGGGTTAATTATGGCGCCAGGTCAGAAAACAAATAGCGATAATTCAAGGAAATCTTTTTTGATTTTCCACACAAAATGAGTACACACAACTTACAATTTCATGATAAAATAAGAAAAAATCCCTAAATATTTGTTTTCTTGAGCTATCGGAAGAATTTCGTGGGGACTCAAAAACGAGTTCCATCACGAAAACATACCAATAATATTTTGACCCCCTCAAACCCCACTTTTATATAGTAAAACTGGGGTTTACAGGGGTATACATTATTTTTCTTATTTCTGCTCGAAAACATAGATTGTGGGTACTCGTTAGAACCGCCTCATCGAGGCGGTTCTAACGAGTACGCACAATCTATGTTTTGAGCAGAAATATGAAAAATATCAGAATTTTTTATCTGAAATTTTTCATTTTTTGGTTGTGAACTTGTGAGCGAGATAATATTTTTACCCTGTGTTACGATTTACTAATCCATGAGACGATTTCCGCGAAATAAAACACAAATGGCAGTGGACACCTCTTGTATCTCACACAACAGCTGTCACAACTGAACGGAAACTTTGCATTCCGCGAAAGATCGCGAATGTTCTGTTTACCTGAACGCAGTCAATGTATCGGCTAACATTCCCTAACCTACAAAACCCACGATGTACAGTGGTATCTGACGTCAAGTGGAATGTGCCTGCACGGTAGTGCACCGCCAAACATACGTCGATTGCTGTAATCCGCGAAACGAGACAGATGCAGACATCAAGTTTTTAGATGTCCGTCTCAGCGACCCTCAGTTGCCATTTACCAAAAATCAAACAATACTTGTGCCGCAACGTAATAAATATTTCGAAATTTTGTATCAACCGAAGATTCTGAACAGCCTGCGTATTCGTGCAGTCTAGTAAAAATCTTCACTGGGCGAATTTAGGATATACAAGGATGCAAAGTTTCTTCTCGCGGACAAAGAAGGGTGATCAGACTGCGCGGATACACATGCTTATTTGCGTCTTCGTTGCATCACGAAAACATGCCTATGTAATTTAAACCCTACTTTTATATTGTAAAACTGGTGTTTACAGGGGTATACATTATTTTTTTTCTTATTTTTCTCGAAAACATAGATTGCGGGTACTCGTCAGAACCGCCTCGCCGAGTTCTAACGAGTACCACAATCTATGTTTTGAGCAGAAATATGAAAAATATCATTTTTTTTTATCTGAAAATTTTGTTTTTGGAGGTAAAATTTTTTATGTTTGAATAGGCGTGTTTTATCACGTAGTAGCTCAAATAAACAAACTGACAATAGAAGGTGCTCCAAAATCTGCTGACCAATACAGTCGAACCTCAATAGCTCGAACACCGATGGCTCGTTTACCATGGCTAATTCGAATTCGTTTTGAGTCTCTACAAATTTCTTCCGATAGCTCAAGAAAATAATATTTAGGAAAATTTTCTAATCATTAAATTGTATGTTGTGTGTACTCATTAGAATCGCCTCATCGGTGCGATTCAAATGAATATTTTTAACATACCATTACATGTATTGTTTAGAAGATCAAAAACAAATCCTAAAATTTCCGTCATTTGCGTCCTGACCTAGCGTCATGATTAACTCTCAGTGACTCAAATTACCCATGTCTCGAACAAATGTTCATGGTCCTAAAGATTTTCGAGCCATTGAGGTTCGACTGTATTTCTCAAATGTGCAGTTGATCTTATTATCATAATGGAAATGATGGCAGCTGTTTTCACACAGTGCTAGTGCAAACGGTGCACGTGCGATCGAGGCCGTTCTCAAAGACCACATCTGTATATCCGGAGACACATTACGAAAACACGCCTATTCAAATATACAGAAAATTTCACCTCCAAAAACTGAAAAGTTTCAGACAAACAAACTCTGATATTTTTCATATTTCTGCTAAAAATATAGATTGTGGGTACTCGTTAGAACCGCCTCGAGTACCCACAATCTATGTTTTTGAGCAGAAATAAGAAAAATAATGTATACCCCTGTAAACCCCAGTTTTACTATATAAAAGTGGGGTTTAAGGGGGTCAACATTATATTGGCGTGTTTTCGCAGGTTTAATGATGAGATGGCTGATTCATATAAACCCTTAATGCACCTTCAGACTTGTAGTAGACGAATTAGAAATACTGTTTTTTCTTTTTCTTTTTCTTTTTTTTTTATTTCAGTACAAAGTATAGCTGCATATTTTCAGATGACTCACCTACAACTAATCTAAAGTGTTTTGGAGTATCATCTGTTGCTGTTGTGAATAACGCTGTAAAATTCAATGGAAATATTTTGCGATTATTTTCAACAGCTGTGTGGGCTGTGTCAAACAAACTGTCGCTTCGAGCATATGCGAAGAGTGGCGATTTAAATCTTGCGTATCTCATCACTGCATTTGAGATAATTTTAGTACCTCCTACAGGTTTCAATGATTGTGTAAGCGGAAGAGAGGTTTCGTATTTCATGACGCAGAGACTCTCATTACGAAAACGTGTCTATATAATTTTGACCCCCTTAAACCCCACTTTTATATAGTAAAACTGGGGTTTACAGGGGTATACATTATTTTTCTTATTTCTACTCAAAAACACAGATTGTGGGTACTCGTTAGAACCGCCTCGCTGAGGCGGGTCTAACGAGTACCCACAATCTATGTTTTGAGCAGAAATATGAAAAATATCAGAATTTTTTATCTGAAATTTGTCATTTTGTGGTTGTAAAATTTTCAGTGTATTTGAATAGGCGTGTTTTCGTAATGGCTGGGCAATATAAAGCGCCGCAAAGTTAGCAAAATGCCATCATGAAAACACGTCTATATAATTTTGACTCCCTTAAACCCCACTTTTATATACTAAAACTGGGGTTTACAGGGTTATACAGTATTTTCCTTATTTTGCTGAAAACATAGGTTATGGGTACTCGTTAGAACCGCCTCGGCGAAGCGGTTCTAACAAATATCGACAGTCTTTGTTTTGAGAAGAAATATAAAAATATCAGAATTTTTAATCTGAAAATTTTCCGTTTTAGGTTGTAAAATTTTCAACATACTGGAATAGGCGTGTTTTCGTATTGCCTTCTGATATGTGCGCCCAACGAAGACACAAATCGGCTTGCGCATCCGCGCAGTCTGACCAGAGTCTTCGATGTCCGCATGAGGAATATTTGCATCCAGATTGCGAGCAGCGAATGTGCAGTCTGATCTCCACACTAGTTAGGCGCACATGTCTGAAGGTACGTTTTCTGGCGTTGCGGGCCAAATGGTTCCCATTAACCATAAATTATTGATATATTTGTCTTTTGTCCAGAAAAGAAAGCTTGGCATTTCTAGGGAAATTACTCTGTCGTCTTGTTCTGGCCGGGTCTACTTGCCTGTTGTGTGCTTGTTGGTACTTCGTGCTCGGTACAATGTAGTTGTAGAAGCTTATTATCAGGACATTACGAAAACACGCCTATTCAAATGTATAGAAAATTTCACCACCAAAAACTGAAAATTTTCAGCTAAAAAACTCAGATATTTTTCATATTTCTGCTCAAAACATAGATTGTGGCTAATCGTTAGAACCGCCTCACGGAGGCGGTTCTAACGAGTACCCACAATCTACGTTTTTGAGCAGAATTAAGAAAAATAATGTATACCCCTGTAAATCCCAGTTTTACTATATAAAAGTGGGGTTTAAGGGGGTCAAAATTATATAAGCATGTTTTCGTGATGGTCTCTCATATTACTATTGTATTTTTGCAAAATTATATTATATATTTTATTTATTTGTGTATTTGTATTGCCTTGTTCATTTTTATTTGATATTTTGTTATTTCTATCCATTAATGCTCTTATACCATTGTTCCTCTTTTTATGTCTAATGTAAATAAAAAAAAATTATGGTATATTCAAATATTTGTAGTCAATCTTTGTTCATTTCTTTTCAATGTTTGGTCGTTTGTATTGTTAAATGTTATATTACTAATTATAGCTTTCATTATTTCTACTGTACGTGTTATATTTCTATTGTATATTCGTATATAATTGTATCCTTGTTCATTTCCATTAAATATTTTGTCATTTGTATTGATAAATGTACTATTACTATTGCACTTTCTTTATTTCTGTTGCATATGTTATATTTCTTTTGTATATGCTTATATTTGTTTTCAATCTTTGTTCTTTTCTATTCAATATTTGGTCATTTGAATTCATCACTGCCATTTTACTGTTGTATTTTCATCATTTCTATTGTAATAAGTTACATTTTTGCTTTGATTTTGGTTCTGCTGCCGGAGCAGTCTGATCTCTTTTGTACAAATGGAACAGCCTTACCTAGGTCCTTCAGCAGGAACAAGCTGATCTAGCTACTCCTGCTCGAGCAGTATCATTCAGGTTGCCCATCAGTAGTAGTCTATTCCTGTTTACCATATGGATGAAGTCTAATCTTAGTTTATTCAGGGGAGCGCTTCAATCCTACTGCTCCTAAAAGAGCATTTTGATCAAGGTTCTCGGGCAGGAACAGTTGGTTCTGGTGATCTGTGTTAAACTGCTTAGGTTCAGAGCATGCCAGAGCAAGGCCTAAAACTGCTGTTTAAAGCAAACAACCACAATCAAAACGTATCCTATGATGCAATTATACGTGGGTTGATCTACAAGTAATGGCATTTATTACTCCGATCAGTAAATACTTAATAAGCGTCAAAAAGATTGCCATTTGAAACAAAAAAAACAAAACAAAAAAAACACGCTTAGAAAGAGGAAGTCTCGGATTTATTGACTCTTCATAAGCAGTAATGAAGTTTGCAACACTGCTTACGCCCTCTAGCGTATACATGAGTTGAACTCCATTTTTCAAATATATCAGAATGGGCCCAATGATCCCGAAGGAAATGAAATATAATCTGCACTATGGTGAAAAAGAAAGTTTATATGGTTAACTGCAAGTAAAATGCCGCATTTGCAATGTTTGAAAGAATAAAAAATTCGCTACGTTCAAAATTGTTGCATATTCAGCAAAATGACCCAGCGAGAGTCGCCGCACGCTATACGTCGTTAATGACATTATTTCCCACATACAAGAAAAACACAATCTCATTTTAGTTAGAAGTAATTATTGGGGTGCGGTGAGTGTGTGTTAATTTAAAAATTAAGACCAGTTAGCACATAGAAAGGCGATGGGCTAGATGTCGGCGTTTCGGCTAATAAAGCCTCATCAAGGACACTGAACGAGCTGGCAACGAAAGCCAGACAAAATATGCTGTTTTTAGGTGATTTCAAAAAAGTAGTCGATAAAAATAAAAAAAAGTGAAAATAAATAGAAATGGTTTAGACTATGAGCATAAACAAAGAATGATTTTCTGATTTCGTGCTGATCTCAAAGCATTGAAAAGATAGTCTGCAGAGACATTTTAATGCCACCAAACACCAACACCAGCAGCGATGAAGCCAAATAAAACGTTTCCTTTAAGAGTAATTAGCACATTCACTAGAAAGGATATAAAAGTTTAACTCGGGGTACATACCCTATATTTCTCTTGTCAGCCAGGTAGTATTTAGTCTGGGACAATTCGGATTTGTACATGAAAAACGTGCAATCGTCTCCTGGATTTCACTGAGAGGCAGTACAAAATGATCAACCTCCCTACCCCAAACATTCCATCCTAGTGACTATGCTGAAAACTCTCAGCATTCCTCTAGCCAGCGTTGCCGACCTTGCTGCCACTATCCTCTACTCAACAAACGGAAATTCTTATTGCATTTGCTTGAAACCATTCCAAGCACGATCTGCTTTTTTGACAAATATTGGTATGTCATAAATAGGAGAATGTCCACAGGTCATGTCTTTGACAAAACTGCCGGGCTTCCGCGAATGAAGACAGTTCCGTCCCAGTGTAAGACACTACATCGTGTTATTGCACTCTTCATTTTTCCATCATTTGTTTTACTTTCTTTAGAACTATTTTCCTTACTTTGGTCCCTCGGTAGAGATTTTACGCTTTGCATTTTCTACCGCTTTGATACTTTCATTGGTTAATTTGTTGTCACCTTTGTCTTTATTTCTTGAATTCATTGTTTTAATTTCCGCACCTTTCCCTGCACTTCTTTCTTTCGTTGCTCATATTTGTTTTACGTCAGTCATCTGATTGTATGCCTTAGCTTTTCATTTGTTCATCGTTGTCATCATTTTCTTTCTCCGTGCGTTTTTTTTTTTTTTTTTTTTTTTTTTTTTTTTTCTCTCTTATCACCGGGTCTCGTGTCCGTGGGTTTCATTTTCGCACCTTTCCCTTCACGTCCTTCGTTGCTCATATTTGTTTTACCTTTTCATTTGTTTATTTATTTATTTATTTATTTATTTATTTTTTCAGTATTTTTTCTTCATGTGTTTGTTCCATCGGGTCTCGTGTCCGTTGTTTTCATTTTCGCTTCTTTCCCTTCACTTCCTTTGTTGCTCATATTTGCTTTAAGTTTTTCATCTTGTGTTATACCTGCATTTTTCATTAGTTTTCACTTTTTTTTCTTCATGTGTTTCCTTCTCTTATCACCGGGTCTCTTGTGTGTGGTTTTCATTTTCACATTTTCCCCTTTATTTTCTTTATTGCTCATATTTGCTTTAAGTTTGTCATCTCGTCCAATGCCTGAACTGTTTTATTTGTTTATCTTTTTACCATTTTTTTTGTTATGCGTTTCTGTCTCTTACCGTAGGCTCTCGTTTCCTGTCCTTTGCTATCATTTTCGCACCTTTTCCTTCACAGCCTTCGTTGCTCATAGTTGTTTTAGGTTTGTTATTTGGTCCTATGTAATTAATTTTTCAATTTGTTCATCTTTTTCACTAGTTTGTTTCCTTATGTGCTTCTTTCTTTTATCACTGGGTCTTGTGTTTGTGTATTCTCGATCGTTCTCAAAGTCCACCTATCTTTTTCTGAAATACTTTCCCTTCTTTCTGCGTTTGTTTTCTTATAATCTTCTTTTGCTACGTTATAGTTTTACTTTTGTTTGCGTTTCTTGGTCTTTCACTTTTTATATCCTTCGGACTTTGCCAATTTGTATTCGCGCAGTGTTTTTTTTTTTTTTTTTTTTCGTTTTCGTTTGTCTTGTTCAATCTTATGATGAAATCTGAAGGTGTGAAACGTTTTTTCCAAGCAAAATACTTTGTTTTACTATTTTTATCCAGTTTTCAGGGGACCGTTTGTGTCATGTAAAGGAAAGGACTTTACATTCGCATTATCGTATCTATTTAAGTCATCCAGCAATGAGGCCACTCTAAAATGGAAGGTACTGAACGTATCGTAACAGACGATGTATAGCTGGTATAGGTATTTCTAAGTTTCTTGCCATTTGTCTTTCTCCCACAAACACCACATGCTCCTTAAATGTGGCTTAGGATCATTGAGCCTATCTTGGTAATTTGAAAATCGAATACCGCTTAAGCCGGCGCTAGGGGGCGTATGCAGCCTCGCAAACTACAGTGTTGCATATGAAGAGACTTGATCGAACCGAGTTTCCGATTTTCGTGATTTTGTGTGTTCTTTGTTTCCAAAGGCAATCCTTTTTTACTGAATAGGTTTTGTAACGACGTTGCCTACAGGTAGCAACTTTACTTTGAATAAGCACATTAGGTCAAATATGTACCCATGATATACTCATTGATACTTTTTAGGACATGTTTTTGTTTCCTTTTTCATAGCGTTTTTAGAAAATTTACTGTTGTGCTTCAGTGTAACAATTGTTGTTGCATTTTTTGTTCAGTTAGGTAAGTATGCTTCTTCACACAAAATGTGTATGTGATGGGTGGGGATGCTGATAGCATGACAGGTTCTAGTATGGCGGACCCATATACAAGTAGGCAGTCGACCAAACGTGCGACATGTCATGTTTAGATGCTCCCAGACATTACTGAACTCGCTCGATGGTCGCCCGACGCAGCACCGATCAGCAAATTACCAGAAAATATCGGCCGATGGAAGAATATTATAACTTGGTTGTTCTAACAAAAAAGTGATGCCTTCCAGATAGTTGACCGCATTCCTTTTTGCATTAAAATAGATAAGATTAAATAGATAAATAAGGTATGGTTACTTTCAATTTACTATCAGGGGTTTGTGAGGTGGGGCTTATGCCGTTTTATTCGTGCGAAACCTCAACCTTAACTCATTTATGCCGAGTGATCTCTCCTACCTTAACTCTTTGGACAGGTCCATTTCCTATATAAGGGGTGTCTGGTTGTTTACGAAAACATGCCTATTCAAATATATTGAAAATTTCACAAAAAAAAAAAAAAAAACCCTGAAGGTTTTCAGATAAAAATTTTGATATTTTTCATATTTCTGTCAGAACATAGATTGCAGGTACTCGTTAGAACCACCTCGCCGAAGCGGTTCTAACGAGTACCCACAGTCTATGTTTTTAAGCAAAATAAGAGAAATAATGTATACCCTGTAAACCCTTTTTTCTATATAAAAGTAGGGTTTAAGAGGGTTAAAATTATGTTTTCGTGATGTCATTTTTTTTTTTTTTTTTTTTTTTTTTTTTTTTTTACAAATTATTTTTCCCTTTATTTATATCGCACATACCCAATGGTCAAATGTAAAAAAAAATGTCTGTAGCAAACTTTTTTACCCTAATTACTCTCATGAGCTGATGCGTCTGTCAAAAATATGAATGAAAATATCGAGGAAATAATACAATCTCGAAGCTTAAACTCCCACTAAACAGGAGTTTGAGGAACAAACAATGACAAAACAAACGTCACATATGAAAACACCTACGCAAGAGCAAAGAACTGCAACAGAGGAACTGCCTATCAGTAGAATACAAGGATCTTTCATGGGGGTGAGGGCTAGATAGTAAACTCCGTCCCGAGGATCACTGTCTGGCATCAAGAGGCTTGCTCGCGGGGGACGTTTTTTTTCTATCTATCCCTCACTCCCATGACAAATTCTTTTTCTTGAAAAAAACCTTTCATTTCTGAAAATAGATTTTTTAATAATGCAGACACTTCGATTGTTGACGTCCACCATATTGTGATGACATTACTGTGGAGTTTAATGACGTCATTGCGTTCAGTGACGTAAACCTTAACGATGACGTCCGTGACGTCCATTACAATCAGTGCATATCAAAGACGTGAGAATTCTCACTTTTTGTCTTACCCTTTGTAGGATAACCTGGGTAAGATAAGAATTTCTATCCCAGGGTTAAATCCAGGATTTACTTATCTGGTGTCAAGAAAAACTAGGGATCGAGTGGCAGTGCTTGTCGGTTTAGTGGGATTCTGTCTAACAAAGTAATTATCTTACTGATCATGGGCTACACTGTTTTGCTTATGCATGTATGTCTGAATACTTAGGGTAAATATATTGATTTTGATTAGCTTACATTTTATTTTCACTTGACATTACTTATAAACACCATACCATTAAGAGGACTACCTTTTTACACAACAAGTGAGGACAGTGCTCTTACCAAATTATGGATAAGTACCAGTAAATATGCTTGAAATTAATGTTTTTATTGGGTTTTGTTTTCATAGCTTTAAGACATATTACTTTAGAAGTCACAAGGATTTTGCCGTTCGCGACATTTGGCCCATCAGCGAAAAATTGCCCGGAGTTAATTTTCAGTGTTAATTCTTCTATTCTTTATCTCTGTCCTTTTGTATCCTGTAAATGTTAATTCAATTCGTATTTAGTGCATGCTATCACAAAATTGCAGCCTTCACTAAAGCAGTTTTGTCATTCAGGATGCTTTTTTTTTTTGTTTCAAATGATAAATAAGCCTATCTATTTTTTTTTTTTTTTTTTTTTTTTATGAATGCTAAACATTACGATAACGCGCCTATTCAAATATATTGAAAATTTCACCACCAAAAACTAAAAGTTTTCAGGTAAATATTCTGATATTTTTCACATTTCTGCTCTAAACATAGATTGCGGGTACTCGTTTGAACCGCCTCGCCGATGCGGTTCTAACGAGTACCCACAATCTATGTTTTTGAGCAGAAATAAGAAAAAATAATGTATACCTCTGTAAGCCCCAGTTTCGCTACATAAAAGTGGTGTTTAAGAGGGACATCAATATATAGGTATGTTTTCGTGATGAAGAATATGTTGTTTCATTATCATTATTGTCATTGTTCCGCATATCTACTTCTTTTGATGCCTTTGAAAGGGTGTGTTTGAGGCATTTTCTGTGTATCTTTACTTATATATACACCACAACCTCTTTATAACACTATTGTTAGGGTCCATAGCATAAACCGTGTTAGTTAAGCAACCGTGTTATACCCAAACAAAAAATGTATAGATCATATTGAAAAATGACCATTAATGGTATAACATCTATACATTTTTGGGATCCATCTTTGAAGCTATTGTCTATATTTTTTAAACATGCGATAATCAGATAATACCACAATGTGTGAAATATCGGATTTATTTTTAAACCAGACATAAACGGTGATACTTTCTTATCGGCAAATGTGTAAATCATTATTCACATTGATTCTTCTATTGCTTTAAGGCATACGTTAAATTGAAAAATGATGCTTAAAAGGAGATACTTTTTAGCATGTGTGATAGGTATAGCAGTTTTGGTTTATACAAATGTAAAGCGAGATTCCAGTCGTCTAGAGGAGTCTAGTGTAGAAAGTAATAGCGTAATACAAAAGAGACGAAATGATGACAAGTCTGTGGTATCGCATGTCAAGGCACACGATGCGCGTACAAACATGGAACTATATCTCAGAATGACCACAGTTAATCCGTTATTGGTTAAGTTGTACGAACGTGTACTGGTCCAGAGCATGCAATACTTCTGGCCGGATAATTTTTCTATGGTGGTCGTGTTAGACGAAGAAAAGCCGGAAGATCATGCATTTGGAGACGCGATAAAAGACACATTTCCCTATCCAAGGATATGTTATATGGATCCGCTGACGGTACCAGGATATACTGGCAAGGATAGAATGCAAAGGGACATGTTGTACCCAGAAAGATGCACATCGAAAAAGTATGTCGCATTCATTGATACAGACACCATGTTCATCACAAGAATAATACCCGAGATGTTATTTGTAGAGGGTAAACCAATTATTGTAGCAATATATGGAAACGAGAAACGTCGAATTTATAACGAAATAGCTAAATCAACTGCAAAAGCGTTCAAGTCCAAAGAGGTGATGAGGTGTATGTCGTATTTTCCAGTCATATTTAAGGTTGAACATATTCTAGAGATGAGACAATATCTCGAGAAATTGCATAACATGTCAGTTGATGAGATACTCATAAAAACGAAGGTTTCATTTTTCTGCCAGTATCACTTAATGTGCCAATATGCATGGATGTTCCATCGTGACGAATATCACTTCCGCTTTCAGCAATACGTAGAAGCAGAGAGGCGACCTTTAGCAAGAGAAGACTCAATGTATTACGAAAAAATGCTTACATCAGAACAGCGGTCGCCTATCGTTAGGTCTAGTGCTCATTACAAATATGTACGAGGAGACTGGAAGACGCAAGAAACTTACACAGATTTATTTAGATACAGTATATGTTTCTCTGGTGGTTTTGAATCGTGCCCAGAAAAATGTAGAGAAGTTAACCAGACTTCTGTCTGGCAAGAATTGTTTACATTTGAGGGTGTAGACTGGACATGGGACAGTCGCTGCTTAACAGCACAAGAGTACCATTTTAATGAGATTGCTAAATATGACAATTCGGATTATTTGGACATAATACGGAAGGCGTGCTATGAAGTAGATACCTTGACGTGGTCAATATAGACATCTATACCGTATCCTATCTAATTACCCCTATAAGTGATTAGTCAAGCAATTCCGTAGTCTTCATTTTACAGCCAGTGTTCTGTTATCTGCTTCTGTTTAAAGGCATATGTTGTGGGTACACACTGCTAATGAGAACCCACAACATATGCTTTGTAAAGAAAATCAGAAAAAGAAAACACGCAAAAAAAAAAAAAAAAAAAAAAAAAAAAAAACATCGTAGAAGCATCACTTGATGAGTTCTTCGCTGATTTTTTTTTCTTTTAAGTGTTCCCTCCGAGTATAGGAAGGTACATATTTTACCACAAGTTTTCCGAGTATCTTTGAAATACATAAGCATAAGCACACAGTGCAGTAATTAGGTCGAATACGGTATGTTGAGAAATAGAGCAAGAGTCATAAAGGAAACAATGTATTTCCCTTGATATACCCCTTTTCAAAAACAGCATGGTGTGCAACAAACAGGACGTCACAAATGTAGTTTCTCTTGTTAATTAGCGGACCAAGAGTATACATCCCTTGAGGTGTTCGGACACCAGAACTCATTATCATACCTAACCCACTTTAGACTGAATAAACTCCCCCACACGACATATTGGAAGAGTCGAATTTCAGTTTAAGGTATGTCAAGCTACGTGATTTAGATATTTCTAAGGGAAAATGGATAATAATTTTGCAAACATTGGGGACCCAGAATGCGGCGTCTGACTGCAATGTTTGTCATTATCTCTTTTGGGGGTCTACAGACTAAAATTGGTTAAGTGAACGAATCTAGTTTACTGTTGTTTACTATTATTTGTCGACATGAGTAAACGCTTGTAAAATGATAAACAGTGTAGACACTGATCAGACGCCGCATTCTGCGGCATTTAGTCTACAGTGTTTTCTTGTTTTGTCCGAATACTTAGCGTTAATGAGGTATGACGCACATTGCAACCGAAATGATACTAAACTAACCAGATATCAATTTTGTCAAGGTTTTGTCAATATGTGTTATTTCACATGTCAACTACGTAGGATTGCAGACATTTACGGATCATCGTTACGAAAACACGCCTATTCAAATATATTGAAAATTTCACCACCCCAAACTGAAAGTTTTCAGATAAAAATTCTGATATTCTTCACATTTCTGCTCAAAACATAGATTGTGGGTACTCGTTAGAACCTGGGTACTCGTTAGAACCGCCTCGACGAGGTTCTAACGAGTACCCACAATCTATGTTTTGAGCAGAAATAAGAAAAATAATGTTTACCCCTGTAAACCCCAGTTTTACTATATAAAAGTGGGGTTTAAGAGGTCAAAATTGTATAGGTATGTTTTCGTGGTGTTTTGTCCGTTACGTTGTCTGGGTCGTAGTTGACGTCAGAATCAAACATTTTGTTTTTACTCCGAACCTGCACTACTCCTTGTACTTCACGGCAAAATGTACCTTGATGACCCCCTCCGGTATTTATGTCAGTGTATACGCTGATTAGACGCCACAGGATAGTGTTCAGAATTTTTCCACTCCTCCTCCAGTCTTTAAAAAGTTCATGATTCGTTCAAAAGTTATTAAAATATTTCAAGGCAGATAAATACAAACAGATGCTATTTAAATTCATAAAATTTATTAAAGGGAATAGGGATGCCTTCAGGGCAGGTAACACTGCAATTGGTTTTTTCCGACCTTCTGTAATAGGATCTAATCTAACAGTAAGGAATTTTCGAACATTTGAAGAAAGTTCTTTTCTGTTGGAATAGAACCATTTTCAGACTGGGCATGGTAGGCTATGATCTGTGATTGTGTCTGTTCCTGGACCCTGTCTAGACGATTTGTTTCATTGGTGTCCAGGTGGGGGGGGGGGGGGGAGCAAAATGGAAAACTGAAGGGAAAGAGTCATGAAAGCTGTATCCCTTTGCATAGAATGGCGGAAAATCCACCGTGAATCCAGTGCCCTTTCAAGTCAAGGCGCAATACACAGTAAAAATCAAACACTGATGGCTCGTTTACCCATTACGAAAACCCGCCTATTCAAATATATTGAAAATTTCACTACCAAAAACTGAAAGTTTTCAGATAAAAAGTCTGACATTTTTTCATATTTCTGCTCATTGCATACACTGTGGGTACTCGTTAGAACCGCCTCGCCGAGGCAGTTCTAACCAGTACCCACCGTTTAGGTTTTTGAGCAGAAATAAAAAATAATGTATACCCCTGTAAACCCCAGTTTTACTGTATAAACGTGGGGTTTAAAGGGTTCAAACTTATATATGTGTGTTTTCGTGATGCTAAGCTGAATCGTCCCTAGGGAATTATTTTTACACTTCAAGAAAATAAATATTTAGAGATATTTCAGGATTTTTTTTTTTGTGATGATTCTCATTTCATCATGAAAATGTATGTTTTGTGTTGACATTAGAATTGTCTCGTCTAAGCGATTCTAATGAGTGCACTCAATATACCATTATTTTATAGGATATCGAAAAGACATCCCTAAATTATCCGTATTTGCCGCCTAACCTTGTGATTTGATAAGGCCTAAGTGAATCGAACTACCAATGTCTAGAACAACTTTCCATGCTCCCAAAGATTTTCTTGGCATTGTAGTTCGACTGTACAAATGGTGTATAAGGTGATATAAGGGCTCATATGCTTTTATCGAACACTCTGATCGGGACCTCCTCCATTTAATGATATGTTTTAAAGGATAAAATGGTTATGTTACTTTATCTAGCGTTCGATTTCTAGTACAATGAACCCTCGTTACAACGACAGCATTTGTTCCCAAAGACGTCGTATTTAAAATGAATTTGTTATTGTAGAGAATACTTAATGAACATACTGATATGTAAGAAAGGTCTTGTTTCGTTCATATTTCTCCATAGAACCGTATGCTTTGAATATTTGTTAGAATCGCCTCAGAGGCGAGTCTAACAAATGCTCAAAACATATGTTTCTTTTAAGTATTGAATGCAATATTCTTGCATAATTTGTGACTAATTGTTGTTACCTCTTAAGCGAAAGTTTCGCGACAATCAAATTGTCATTATAACGAATTTTGTCGTTGTATCGAGTGTCGGTATAAAGAGGGCTGTTTGTATATGGATTAAGGGGAATGGGTATACTTTCAGGGGAGGTAACGCTATCTAAGTTGATGTTGTACCGTTTCCATTACGGAAACACGCCTATTCAAATATATTGAATATTTTACAACCAAAAAAGGAAATATTTTTTATAAAAAATTCAGATATCTTTCATATTTCTGTTCAAAACATAGATTGTGGGTACTCGTTAGAACCGCCTCGCCGAGGCGGTTCTAACGAGTACCCACAATCCATGTTTTTGAGCAGAAATAAGAAAAATAGTGTATACCCCTGTAAATCCCAGTTTTTCTATATAAAAGTGGGGTTTAAGGGGGGTCAGAATTATATAGGTATGTTTTCGTGATGTAAAGAGGGTTATCTACTCTAAAAGGAAAAAAAAAATGCTCATTTTGGGAGCATTTTTATTCCTTTCGAGTAGACCTCTTTTTAGATGTATATCGGTGCGGAGGAAAGCAAACAGGACGCCAAAAAGTTGTCTTCTTTGGTAAAAATTGCGTATTGCCAAGTGTATTAAGTTCCTTTAAGGTCTCTTTTAATGCAGTAAGAATTAAAAACAGTCCACTGATTTTAACCCATTGTAGACTGAATTAACTTCCCCACACTATATATTGGAAGATTCTAATTTCGATTTTAGGTATGTCAAGCTATGTGATTTAGATATTCCTCGAGAAAACTGGTTGAACTATTTGTAAACAGTGAAAACCCTGATCAGACACCGCGTTCTGCTGCGTCTGATCTGGGTCTGCACTGTTTGCCAATTACCCTTTTAGGGATCTACAGACTACAATGTGTTAAACATAACATAAAATTGCTTTCAGATAATCCATTGAACAGAGCCTAATGTGAGAAGCAAAACATACATAAAATATATAAAAACATATGGTTAAACTGGGCACATATGGCGTAAGATGTATATGAGCCGCTACGTGAGAAAACATACTTTCAAACATGTGTGCCCAGCGAAGATTTTGATCAGCATTCGCACAGTCTGAGTAGAATCTCACTGGACGCACTTTGCATAGCCAAGGATGCAAATGTGTCTTCATGGAAACAATGAGGGCGTCAGATTGCGCGGATATGCAGGCTGATTTGAGTGTCATTTGGGTGCAAATGTCAGAAGGTACGTGTTCTCTCCTTGAGGCTCCCTTTTCTTTTCAATTTGCTGCCCATGCGTGAATGGCGAAGGCTCAATCCCTTTATCCGTAAAGTCTTATCAGGCTCTTTGCATTGCGTCCGTGGGTTGAACAGTATCATAGCGTCCTGCAGCGTAGCTTTGAACATAAGCCAGCGCATGACAAAGCCAACAAAATGGCATGTGCGCCCAGCGAAGACTTAGATCAGCCTGGGCATCCGCCCAGTCTGATCAAAGTCTTTGCTATGCGATCAGTGGGTACATGTAGCTAAGGATCCAAGCTTTCTTCATGCGGACAGCGAAGACTCTAATCAGACTGGGCGGATGCCCAGGCTGATCTGAGTCTTCGCTGGGCGCACATGCCATTTTGTTGGTTTTGTCATGCGCTGGATCACATATTGCACAGATGCGTATAATACTCCGTTTTTTTTGTTTTTTTTTTTTTGTTATTTTTTTTTTTACTATTCGTATAAGCGTCAAAGCCAAGGTCGTTATTGCGTGAATCGACTCGAGTATTCGTTCCTATTGGGGCGAATATGTCACCAGTTGTCAAAGGAAGTAGCATATATAGTATCGTACTTGTCCTAAATATACGGACACGTTAAATTTGTACCATATTTGTCCTGTAAACTAAATATGTCAAGACTACCACCTGTTCGCGTGTCTAAATCGAGCTGAATAAGTGACAGTGTAAACCGCGATCAGACACTATGATCTGGGTCTCCACTGTAAGTCCATGTCTCTTTGTCCGAATGATTAGGTTAAATTTGGTACAAAAGCTGACGGAATTTTACAATAAACAGAAAACTGACAGATGTCGGCAAGAAACAAAATTTATAGTATGTATTAGTCTCATAAGCTTGCGCTGTCTTTTTGAATTATATTGAAATAAATTATCGATTTCCCAAAGCTCCAAGCAGTCTGGTAAATGAATATATGGAAAACATGCCAGGTGCGACCACAATTGGTTTTAACCCTTTCACTGCCACAGGCGATAATAACAGGCTGTTGCAAACAACATAGATCCAGATGAGACGGCTCATAATGATCAGTCTCATCTAGATCTACGCTGTTTGACATGCAGTCTTTCAACTTTATATATAAACTTCTTTCCAAGCAATAGTGGGTTAAAAAGCATACGACAAATGTTATCTGATTTGGCACCGAAAGAGTAAACGGGACTAAATCTATGTTATACATATGAAACTATTGTATTTACTTACGTAGTCTTGCATACAGTCCTAAGCAATGAATATAGTCCCAGAGGTTAAAAGTTGGGCATCAAGGGTATGAGGTGCAACATCAGTAACGTCGGACATATGCGCCCACCGCGATGATTCCGACCTGCCGCCGCATTCGTGCAGTCTGATAAGAATCTCTGATGGGCGCATTTCGAATATCCAAAGATGCAGAAATTCTTCATTCGGACAACGAAAACTGATCAGACTGCGCGGGTGCGCAGGTTGGTTTTGGTGTTCGTTGGCTGCACATGTCAGAAGTTACGTTTTCTCACGATCTGTACAATAAGATATCACAGATGAATCAGAACTACTTGCCATTAGCAGTCTTTCCAGCAGTGTTTGTGGTCGCGGCGTGGTTCCCTGCTCCGAATAAAACATCATACACATGAACCAACGCGTGACAAAACCAACAAAAAGCATGTGCGCCCACCGAACACTCAGATCCGCCCAGTCAGATCAGAGTCTTCGCTGTCCGCATGAAGAAAGCTTGGCTCCTAAGCTACCCACTGAGCGCACAGCAAAAACTCTGATCAGCCTGGGCAGATGCCCAGGCTGATCTGAGTCTTCGCTGCGTACACATGCCATTTTGTAGGTTTTGTCATGCACTGGCTCATTAACCCAGTGCAGTCGGGAGACCCCCTAAAAGGGTAATTGGCAAAGAGTGCAAACCCAGATCAGACGCCGCAGAACGCGGCATCTGATCAGGGTGTTCACTGTTTGCAAATAGTTTAGCCATTTTTCTCTAGGAATATCTAAATCTCATAACATGACCTATCTAAACTTGAAATTGGACTCTTCCAATATATAGTGTGGGTGAGTTCATTCAGTCTAAAATGGGTTAATGATACTTGAAACAAACTACTACTACTGCTGCACACACACACACACACACACACACACACACACACCAGCGAAGAACAGCTTCGGGGCCATGGAAATTTGTTCGAGACATCGGTAGTTCGAGCCACTGAGGGTTAATCAAAGCGCAAGGTCAGGAGGCAAATGAGGATAATTTCAGGATGTATTTTTCGAGCTTCTTTACATTGATATGTTGAGTGTACTAATTAGAATCGCATCGATGAAGCGATGCTAATGAGCACACACAACATATATTTTTCATGATAAAACAAGAAATTTCCCCCAAATAGCCCTAAAGGTTTGTTTTCTTGAACTATTGGAAGACTCTCCGACGGACTCAAAAACGATTTCGAATAAGCCGTGGTAAACGAGCCATCAATGTTCGAGTCATTGAGGTTTTACTGTCTTCCACAACGATGTTAATACAATGCTAGAAAGGACCCACTAAACATCTCAATTAGATAATAAACAGGACAAAATACAACCTTTACAAACGACTGCAGAAAGCAGTTACAAGTCCCAACAAAGAACATACATCATCATGAAATCATGCCTATATAGTTTTGACCCCGTAATCCCGACTTTTATACAGTAAAACTGGGGTTTACAGGGGTATACATAATTTTTCTTTTTTCTGCTGAAAACATAGATTGTGGGTACTCGTTAGAACCACCTCGACAAGGCGGTTCTAACGAGTACCCACAATCTATGTTTTGAGCAGAAATATGAAAAATATCAGAATTTTTTTATCTGAAAATTTTCATTTTTTGGTGGTAAAATTTTCAGTATATTTGAATAGGCATGCTTTCGTAATGTGTATAAGACCGGAACCACCGCCTTAGAACGGAATGTCGTCAACTTCGGAGAGTTTATATCGATTTTACTAGCACCCAATCTTCACCCTCGGTTCAACCTTACGAAAACACGCCTATACTAATATATGGAAAATTTCACCACCAAAAACTGAAAGTTTTCAGATAAAAAATCTTATATTTTTCATATTTCTGCTCAAAATATAGATTGTAGGTACTCGTTTGAACCGCCTCGCTGAGGCGGTTCTCACGAGTACCCACAATCTATGGTTTTGAGCAGAAATAAGAAAAATAATGTTTACCCCCGTAAACCCCTGTTTTACTATATAAAAGAGGGGTTACAGGGGGCTCAAAATTATATAGGTATGTTTGCGTAATGAAAATGTCAAAACAGAACTTTTTGGTTTTGGTTTGTATAGACACATCCTAACGTAATCAATGAAACATCACAGAAAGAAACATGTAAATCAAATTGAATCACTGTGCTGAAATAAGGATATAGGCTCTTTGGCAAACACCTCATATACTGACAGCCAAAGCTAAAGACAAAATATTAAACAGCGATCCCGCATCCAGCAGCTACAAGACAACGCCAAAAAACAAACCATTACGAAAACAAGCCTATTCAAATATACTGAAAATTTTACCACAAAAAAAAAATGAAAACTTTCAGACAAAAATTCGGATATTTTTCATATTTCTGCTCAAAACATAGATTGTGGGTACTCGTTAGAACCGCCTCTGCGAGGCGGTTCTAACGAGTACCCACAATCTATGTTTTTGAGCAGAAATAAGAAAAATAATGTAAACCCCTGTAAACCCCAGTTTTACTATATAAAAGTGGGGTTTAGGGGGGTCAAAATTATATAGGTATGTTTTCGTGATGAATATCAGAACCATTGCCTTAGAACGGGCAGTAGTAAAAACCACCGGCGGGGTTTATATCGATTTTACAGGCACCAAGTCGTCGCCCTAGAAGGTTCGGGCCTCAGACTCAATAACGGCCTCTTCGTAAAACTTTAACCAGCGGGTTGGGGCTTGACGGTATGGTATGTCTTTGGCCGTGGTTCAGCTACTGGTTTTCATTTACTTTGGCACACAGTAGGATTAGCCATGAGTATCCGTCTTTGTTTACCATAGTGAATATTTTGATTTTTATGTTTTCGCTTTGATGCATTGACTGAGTTGGGAGCCTTTTATTCGACCCGAATTTTTATGTATTTCTGTAACATCGGGACTCAGGGTGAAGTTGGCTGGCTGTAAAAAGGCTTTAAAGCCCCCGGTGGTTTATTCTACTGACCGTTCTAAGGCGGTGGCCCCGGTGTTAGTCTTACTCTTTGTTGCTTTGTGGTTTATTCAATGGCAGAATGTACGTGCCTTGAAGCGATGGTAAATCTCAGAAAACGATTATTTTTATCAAAGCATTTGATTCAGCTTTTACTGTGCGCTTTTAAAAATATCTTCACAATATGATCTGTAAATTCACGTCAAAATCAAGTTTTGAAAACCAACGAAAATCTGTTCCGTTTAAAATAACAATTTAATAGAATTAATGCTGTGCGTTGCGCAAAGGTGCTTTCGTAAGAAAGGATAAATCATAAAATTCAGTTCAACTCTAGCACTCTGTGTAAAAGTTTTTGCAGACAACATTTTGAAATATTTTTCTCCCAGGAAACGATTTGACATTTCATGCAAATTGTTTCCTCTTTGGAGACAATTTGTATGACATATCAATTGCAGCGTTACGGGAAAAATAAGAAGAAAAAATATTACTTTGTCATCTGCTGAATTTGCCAAGAGAGCGATAAAGATTTATTCAGTTGGCTCTAGTAAACGGTTGGATTATGTCATAGACAAAACTTTGGTTACAAGTTTGTGTAACTCCAGATAAGCTGAAAATTTTAAAGTCAAATATCAGAAAACTTGAACTATGTGGGACTGATTTCATGCCTCTAATGGTCATCTGAAACTGAACAGGCTGGTTTGTCCCACCTGATTTGACACCTCTGAAGACCGGCTCTCTCATTTTTGATAGGTTAAGATCGTTTTTTATCCGGTCACCTGCGGCAACGTCCCACATTTGCCTGGACTGAGTGGAAAATCAAATAGGTCAAAAGTGTGACGGACTTTTAGTAGAAGTTTTCAACATCAGAAGATAACATGAAATTTTGTTTGCTGTGCGTTAGCCTATTTAGGACAAACATATATACAAAGGGAAAGTATTGAAATTGGCAACAAATGTGCAAAGTGATAAAACCTTTTGGTCGACGTAACCAAGCCACAGAGTATTCCTAAAATTTTGAACCAGTGGCAAGTCAGAATATTCAGATGAACAGACTTGAGCCCTAAAAGAAAATGGTGCAATCAGGCGTCCTAGGAATTTCAGGATTGAAATATATATTGTGGTATCTCTAAATGACGAAAAGAAGCTGCCGTTTGAAGAAAGACGCCTACGGCGGTGAAATTAGATATCAACTTTGAATCCAGCGTTATATAGAGTGGAATGTGACTCTGATAAGGAAACTGGCAAAGTTTCGGGTGTAGAGTGGACTTCATTTTAAGAACCTTTGTTATAATATTAACATTTACTATTCTTTATCTTCATTTTTGAAGATGCTTCTTGTGTTCTTGTGTTTTTCAGTCCTTTTAACATTGCGATTACCTTGCTTGAGAAAGAGAGCTTGTCGTACGTTTGTTCGATTTGCGCTTGTTTGGTTCTGTCTGTTTCCTCTTCCTCTTGGTGTCTGGGAAGGGCTGGGCTTGTGATTGTGGCACTCCCTGGACTTTTCTCTTGCCTTGTTTTTAATTCTGTGATAAAAATGTGATAAATTTGATAAAAGTTATGGAAGCTATTATGCAAAATTCATATCTACTTAAGAATACAAAGGGCATAAGTCTAATACCCTTATTTTTCTGTCATTTCTGCCTTGTATGAGAGACCATTTGTGACATTAATTTTTATCATAATCGCACAAAATGTATAGACATTATTAAGCAGAATACATATTTAATTGTATGAATTACAAAAGTGCATAACTTCAACAAACCTGACACCACAGCACTGATTTTTCAATCAAACATGCCTTGCGTGAGGGAGCAAGCGTGGTATTAATGGATACAAATGTAGTTATTAAGCAAAATACAAGTATAATTATAAGAAATACACTGCCTTTAATTTTCTATTATACCCGCATCGCATGGTTGATCAAGTGTGTAAGCGAAATACTAATTTAAATGTAAGAGTTATAAAGACATAACTTTAAAATACTAACCCACAACCTTTATTTTCCTATCGCATCTGCCATGCCTGAGTGGCCGTGTGATATACATTTTATCGAAATCACACAAGAGGTATAGAAGTACTTAGCAAAATACCTATTTAACGTATCAACTGTAAACCTCTAACAAACTTGATCCCACAGCCCCTATTCTACTATCACCCATGCATGAATTGAGGGATCATGTGCTTTAAATGTTATCAAAATCAGGCCAATGGTATAACAGTTAATGAGCAAAATGCATATTTCATTTTAAGACTTACAAAAGGGCATAACTCTAACAAACCAGCTATCCACAGCCCCTATTTTTCTATCACAGATTCATTGCATGAAGGACCAAATGTGGTACAAATTGTATCAAAATCCGCAAAAGATATAGATATTATTGGGCAAAATACATATTTAATTGAAAAAAAAACAACAACAAAAAACTACAGACATGACAAAGGAGCATAACGTATCAAAGGGACATACCATTAGCAAACATCTGCCTGCCCTGCATGAAGGACCAAGTGTGGTATTAAAATCACACAAAAAGCATACACGTTTTTAAGACAAATACATACTTATATGCCTTTACAAAGCGCTATAACGCTAACAAACCTAAAGACACAGGCCCCGTCTTCCTATCACACCTGCTTTGCATAAGGGACAAAGTGTGATTTAAATGATATCAAAAGCAGAAAAAAACTATAGAAGTTATTTAGCAAAACACATATTTAATTGTAAGAATTACAAAAGGGCATAACTCTAACAAACCTTTTTTTTCTATTACACAATTTATAGCCAGTGTTTACTTGTATTCTTTATAACTATCAGTTTCTTTTATTTTTACGACGCATTTAATCTAGGCTTCAAACATTTAATAAAATAGTTTCCTTTGTTTAACCCAGCGAAACACTTTCAGAATTTAGTTTAAAAAAAAGCTGAAACTTTCGAAATTTAGATTCTGTTTGACAGCCGGTGTCCAAATGGGCACTTAAGGGTATCAGTCTTGTCGAAGGGTCTCTGAATTTGTTGCCCGTGAATCGTTCGTTTAGTCCTTAACTTGCCTCCCGTTTGACCGATGTAATATTCTTGACATTCATTACAGGTGTTTACATAAATTACGTTCTGTATGTCGCAGGATATCTACATATTGTTTTGTATCTGTTTCGTTGAAGTATATATCAGTGCTTTATTTCAAAATGACATCGAGAAATATCCAGGCCGCTGGAATTCAAGTCTTACACTCTACTACCACTTCGCTATAAAACTGGATTGTACCGCACGGCAGTACAAGAGTATTAAATATATATCTACTGCGCATATATAATGCCCCCCCCCCCACCCCACCCTGCATTAAGAAACTCGTTCTGAATCTCAATATGAGGAACCACTCAGTAACAGACCACCCAGCCTGTCAGGCCACCAAGCCCATTAAATTGGGTTATTAACGTCGGGCGCCAGGTAAAAACATTCTAATCATTATTTCCGCAGCCGAGGATTGAACCCTGGCCACTGGACTCGACGTCCTACATTATAACATGTCACTGTAAAAACAGGTTTGTACCGCAAGGTACTATAAGTGTATTATATATACCACTTTGAGAGCATTAAATTGTTGAGGCTTTATCTTTGGAGACACAAGTGCATTTTTAAAATGATATTTATAGAGATTTTCGAATTATCATAAACGTTGCCACAAAAAAAAAAAAAAAAAAAAAAAAAAAAAAGCCACAAAACGAAGCGCAGTTAAAATTTTATTTGGATTATTAAAGTCGGTATCTTAACTACTGAGAAAAATATGTAACGGATATATAACATATTCCAAGTTGTATCGGGCTCTATGGACCACAAGACTAAGAACATAACTACAGTTTATTCTGCCATCTGTATTGTCTGATCAGTGTCTATAATATATATATATATATATATATATATATATATATATATATATATATATATATATATATATATATATAATATTTTATTTACACAATCGCGATCAACCGACGAGCTCACGGAGGCATTTCTAAACAAGGACATACAAATAAACAGATTCTAAGAAAACGATATAATAAACAAATACATTTGCACTCATAACAAACATTTTCTCATAATAAAGGAAAACTCATGAGGGGCAGAAACATATTACAAAAACTATACTGCAATAAAGTACAACAAAAGGATAAATTTGGGATTCCAAAACATACAAGTAAAATATGTATATAATATATTTTATTACATGTAAAGTATGTAACCTTTACAAAACAGCGATCAACCGGAGAGTGCACTGAAGCATTACTAAACAATTAAAGAGGAGTTTAACTTCACCATTGACCAAGCTAAAGTAGATCGCTCAAATTAGCTAGGTATGTATTTAGAATAAATTTGGAATCCCCTGCAATATGCTTCCCCGTTGTATGAAATGACGTCCCGAAATTACTGATCGATAACATATTGATCTTATTACCGTAATATCTCGATAACGGAGAGTTAACATTACAATTTAGCAGAAACGAGACACAAAATTACAAATTTAACATTCATTCCATAACACACATACTGAAATAATGATGGTAATGATGATAATGATGATGATAAGTGAAAGAAAATAGTTGGGTCCTTGAGAAGACAGGTGGTAATTATTATTGGCAAAGTTTGATAATAATTTCCAATTTAAAAAATGAATAATTAAATGTTGCCACCTAACTCTGACAATAATAGTTAAACCATAAATGAAACTATTTTCGTATCTTTTGTTTATATTCTTACCATGCCATTCTGACCATATTGGTCTACACGCATTATATACTTTGTCCTCTCTGTTCTGATATACATATTGATTCTGTATTTCCAACAGAATTTGCTTTTTCCTTTATACTTACCTGTTCTGTATTTCCAACTTGCTATTTACCACATTTCTATTTTACCACATATACAATCAATATACCAAATGTATATTTGTATATACTAATTACAACTGCATTCGGAATCCTATAATCCCTTAATTTTATTCTAAGCTGCCTGTATTCTATACGTTATTGTAGACCGTTCTAGTTATTTCCTATGCAATTATCAAATTATCCACTCTTTCTTTTATTTCTGGTTACGTGATCACCAAAAAAAAAAAAAAAAAAAAAAAAAAAAAAAAAAAAAAAAAAAAAAAAAACAATGTTTAGTAGTGAACTGTCGAAAACATTTTATTAAAATTCTATTTACATGATTCGCCAATAAGACGATCTGAAAACAGAGGTGGAGAGCAACTGGCCAGCTTCCCCCGCCTGTCCGCCCTCTAAAAATGTGAATTGACACATACTATACTGCACAACAGCAGCAGCAGTAGTAACAACAACAACAATAACAACACACCGTCATTATCATTGCAAACTCTAGTTCATGTACGACTACTGTTTTGTCCAAACTGCTTATTTCATGCCTTACTGCTGTTAAAAAACATTGGATTAAATACTATGATACTATTTACGAAAGGAACGGAATTAACTATTTTTGGTCAATTAAAAATTCTAATGAAGTTCTCTATAAATGTAAATCTAAAATCTTTAAGGCTTCTAAATTGTCTACATATGTTTTTTTTTTCTACCGTGTATACTACGTTACCTCATCATCTTATAAAAGATAAACTTATTGATTTAATTAACCGAACGTTTATTCGGGAGAATACCCAGTATTTGGCTTGCAACGAAGAATGTACTTTTTCACCTCTGATGTATACAAGAATTAAAATTTACGAGATGGTCTTGTCAAAACGTCTGTGATGCCCTTGTTTATCTTTTGGATAACATTTTCATTAGATTTGGAACTAAACTTTATAGGCAAGCTATTGGTATTCCGATGGGAACTAATTGTGCTACTCTTGTTGCAGAGTTGTTTCTTTTTTGTTATGAAAGAGATTTCATGAAGTCTCTCTCACGGGAAAATCAGGTTGACAATAATGAGACGTTCAATTCCACTTTAAGATACCTTGATAATTTATTTAATATTGACAATGTTTACTTTGATCAAATGGTGGACGCATATACCCTAATGAACTCCAGTTAAATAAAGCCAATTCTTCCGATACAGAGGCACCTTTTTTGGATTTGAATCTATGTATATCTAGTGGTACGGTTTCCACCAAAATTTATGATAAAAGGGACGATTTTGATTTTGATATAGTCAATTTCCCTTTTCTGGATGGCGATGTTCCCCGGCGTACCTCATATGGGGTATACATATCTCAACTTATCAGATTCGCCAGAGCTTCTTCAAATATTAGTGACTTAACTGCCGTAATAAAGTCCTTACTGCCAAACTTCGTAGGCAGGGCTATCGTTGGTTTAAACTTCATAAGGCGTTTTCGAAATTTTATCGCAGGCACAATGCCTTGGTAGAAAAATATAAGGTCAGTCTGAAAACACTTCTGCAACAAGGTATATGGAGCCAGAATTTTAAGGTGACATAGTGTACAGATTTAGAAAAATTGTAGGAAAATTAATTAACCGTTATAAAAGAATCGGTTATAGCCTGGATATTATGTGGCAAACTGCATGCCTAGTTATCAACCCAATCATTGTTGATGACTATGGTTCACTCTTTAATTGCACGACGACAGTTCGGTCCTCAGACTCAATGACGGCCTCTTCGTAACACTTTAACCAGTGGGTTGAGGCTTGACGATATGTCTTTGACTTGGACCGCCGTGGTTCAACTTTTAGTTTTCATTTACTCTGTTACACTGTAGAATTAGCCATGAGTACTCGTCTTTGTTGCTCATAGTGATGAATTTGATTTTTTTTGTTTTGTTTTCGCTTTGATGCATTGACGGAGTTGGGAGCCTTTATGCGAAATGAATTTTTATGTTTTGTTTTTTGGGTTTTTTTTCTGTATGAAGAGTTACATCGAGACCCAGGGTGAAGTTGGCTGGCCGTAAAAATGCTTGAAACCCCACCCCCAGTGGTTTATTCTACTGACCGTTCTAAGGCGGTGGTCCCGATGTTAGTATTCCTCTTTGTTGCTTTGTTGTTTATTGTACGAGGCGATTTGTTTTATGTCTTGCCTTTGTGTTATTTTGTTCTTGTGTTTTTCAGTCCTTTCAGCATTGCAATTACCTCGCTTAGGGAAGAGAGGTGTTGGTGCTTTTCGTACATTTGTTCGATTTGCGCTCGTTTGGTTTTGTCTGTTTCCTCTTCCTCTTGGTGTCTGGGAAGGGCTGCGGTTTGTGATTGTGGCACTCCTGGATTTTTCTCTTACCCTTTTTATGCAAATGTCCGAAATGTACACACATTTAAATCAAAACATGTTTTCTCTTTGTAAATGGGATACACTGCGTTCTGATTAGGGCAACAAAGTCTGGGGTGGTGATATTAATCTGGGTGCAATTCGTACTAAAAGTATCATATATGTTGACGGGTTGATTGTGTCAACCGTAAATTACAATAGTATGGGTTCTAGTTCATGTTCATTAAGTATCACATACTGATATTGCTAAATGATACTCGTCACCTTAAAAAGGAAGATGAAACAAATCCAACGTGATAAGCAGTTGATGCGTATGTGATACGCAGTTGATACGTATATGATACATAGGTGATACGTATTGTGATACATATGTATTAGAAATTGTATTGTTGCAAGTGGTAACACAGCAGGTTATATAATTGGCCATAAAAGGTATTTTGGTATATTTGGCCCTCAAAGTTGTTTTGGCTATATTGTTGAAAAGGCGGACACACGCCGGTCTGTTTGGTAAATTTATTGGTCAGGCGGACACGTGCCGGTGTTTTATTTAATATTTGTTGGTCAGGAGGACACACGCCGGTGTTTTTGGTTCACTTGGTGATCGCGGGACACGCGCCGGTGTTTCTTGGTATAATTCGTGATCAGGCGGACGCACGCCATATTATTTTGTTGTCCTGTGTATGGGTATAGGTCCAAATATCGTCAAGGGATATTTGAGTCATTTGCTGGTTGGAACCATTATAACAACTGACTAGAAGTTGTGCATAAATGGTTTTTGTTTTAGTAATAACGTCTCAGTACGTATTGATCTTCCATAAATAGTATGTACAGTGGCTTTAGGGTCCTCTATTAAATGAAAAGGAAGTCAGCGTATGTATTACTGAAACAGTGCCGAGTACAAATAAACTGAAAGCAAATACAATTCTTGTGTACAGTCTTAAAAAAAGTGGCAAGCTCGACAGCTCCAACGGAAAGGAAACTGAGAAGGTTAGCTGGAGAAAACCTTAGAGAAGAAGAAGAATTACAGAAGAGGTTCGAGACTGAAATGAGGATATTACAGGAGCAAAGAGAAGACTTGTCACGTATGTGATAGGCTCAAAGAGAAACATAATGTTTAAGGCACAGGCAAAGAATAAAGCAAGAGCTTTTAGCAGAAGATATGAAGACAGAAAAAGCAAAAGAACAAGGAATGAACAAGAATTCAAATGAAAAACAGACGATGATATTCGAATATCAGTGGGTGCAAAGTCGGTCTCACAGATAACACATTAAACTATGCCCAAGAAGAAGAATTCGTAGGGTATTATTAAGTAAGGAACTGGAGATAAATGCGAGAAGAACAGAAGAAGACTGCATGCCCTTTACTGAAGAAGATATTACTCTAGTAGATATGGGCTTGAACGGATGCCTAGTTTACATAGTGAGATGTATTTTAGACTGACACCAGAAACAAAGACAGAGATAGAACATTGTCGTCTCTTTATACAGTTGATAAAGATGAATTGAGAACTCAAGCGAATCATGAAATAATAAGAAATACTGAGAGAGCTCAAGGGCCAGAAGCTGAAATGCACAAGAAAGCTGCAGATATAAAGACAGACGCGTACTTTGATACAAATACTACGAATACACATAGCAGCTACAAGCTAATGAAGTAACCAAAAGCCACGGAAGGCTAAAGAAAAATCTGACAGGCAGAGACTTGGAAATACTTAACAGATGTCTGTTGACGAAAATAAGATTTCTACTAAGGCGCTAGATAATCTTGATACTATTGAAAAAGAAATTAAAGAACTAGATCGGAGATTAAATGTGGTAAAACAGAAGAATCGAACGCTTTAATAGAACAAAGTAAAGAAAAAGCCTGCTCTGTTATGAGAAATATGGATGAAGCTTATAAGTCTAGAAATGAGGAAAACAAATCTAGTGAACTGATAGTCAGAGGGTCTGATAAACACAGCAACTAGGTATTGGCAATAAAATATTTAATAAAGAGAATAGGCACTCGATCCCAACAATGGAATATCAGAGTATACCTCGAGTTGGCCGACGAGATCCCTTTATTGGGACATAAACGGGATGCCAAAGATATAATGAAACAAAGGACAAATGCGATCCAAACATGCTTTCAGTTGCAAATCCAGTTCGCAGAGACTTAAAGAACCCTACATGCATAAACACTCAGATTTAATAAAAGCCTATAGGTGGCTATGCATATACCAACATAGAGAGAAATATTCATCCTGATTTAACGGGAATTATAACGGCTTGTGGAAGAACAGCACTTAGTAGTGCATTAAGAAGGGATGCAGAATATCTCTTGCTACTCTTGCTTCCATCCACACAAAGGTTATATGAACGAGAATTCAGGTAAATACACAATTACGGATCACTAACAGAAAGAATGAAATTAGAAATGTTAAATAGTAAAAGTGTTTCATATCCAGCTGTTAATTATTACTTACCAGATTTGGAGGATAGGCAAGAAAATAAAGTCCTGCAGAAACGAAGAGTGAAAGTTGAAACTTTTGAAAGTTTCTATGATCCGAATGAATGTCAGTTAAAATCATAGAACATAGGAGGAGGCGAGAACAATTAATAAGAGAAGAAGAAGAAAGAATGAGACTTTATGACATAGAATTGAATCGTAGAGAAGCTCGCATTCAGCATATGGAGCAAACACAGAAAATGTTATTATTATATCCACTAGAGGACAAAGGAAACAAGTTACAAGAAGACAGAAAGAGGCTCGAAGACGGCAAAATTGAAATTTGTAAAAGAGATGAGGCTTTGAAGGAGAGACAGATTCTTAAATCTGATCAAATGACACAGAAAGAAAATATGAGTGAAACAATAAGAATGCCATCCAATGCAACAGATTTAGAAGGGGATACCTATACGAAAATACCTAATCAAGGGGCAAATAAGGAATCGAAATAACAAAATGACATAAGTAATGAAAACAGTTATCCTGAAAAACAACTTCAGTTTCGAAGTTTTCCTTGTTTTCAGGAGAAGACCTAAGACCTAAATCAGAGGCCACGTTTGAAGAATGGAAAAATGAAGTTAACTGTATTAGACAAGAAGGATGTCACTCTGAACAATGTGTTGCTCAAGCAATCAGGAAACCATTAAGGGAACATGCCAAATGTGTTTTGTTACCCATGGGAACAGCGGCAAATATACAAGACCTATTAGATAGATTAGACGAAGTGTTTGGGAAGTGTTTGGGAACGTGGCTATTACAAAATTTAGATCTTAAAAAAAGGGTTGTTCGAGAAGAGGAACATGAACGTAAGATCAGCAGTAGAATATAACCTCAGTACACTACCATAACAACCAATAAAAAGGAAACAATACAGCAGAAGAATCCCAAATGAGTTTATATTCAAGAAAATGACTTCACTGGAAGAACAAGTAAAGGTACTCAACAAACCTAGGTGGAAAAGGAAACATAACAAACCAAACAGTCGTCAACACGAGACCTTTTCATACAAAAAATATCAAAAAAAAGGTAAGAGAAAAGACCAGGGAGTGCCACAATCACAAACTACAGCCCTTCCCAGACCCCAAGAGGAAGAGAAAACCGACAAATCCAAACAAGCACAAATTGAACAAACGTACGAAACGCATTAAGATTAGCTCTCTCTTCCCCAAGCGAGGTAATCGCAATACTAAAAGGACTGAAAAACACAAGAACAAAATGACACATGGAAAGACATACAACAAATCGCCTCGTAGAATGAGCCACAAAGCAACAAAGAGTAAGACTAACACCGGGACCACCGCCTTAGAACGGTCAGAAGAGTAAACTACCGGGGAGTTTAAAGCACTTTTACAGCTAACTAACTTCACCCTGGGTCCCTATGCTACTTTTAATACAGAAACACATAAAAATTCGGTTCGCATAAAGGCTCCCAACTCAGTCAATGCATCAAAGCGAAAACACAAAAATCAAATTAATCACTATAATAAACAAAGACGAGTACTCATGGCTAATTCTACTGTACGCCAGAGTAAATGAAAACCAATAGCTGAACCACGGCGGGCCAAGCCAAAGACATATCGTCAAGCCCCAACCCACTGGTTAAAGTTATACGAAGAGGCTGTCATTGGGTCTGAGGCCCGAACCGCCGTCGTGCACCAACAATGATCGGGTTGACAATTAGGCATGCAGTCTGCCGCTTAATATCCAGGCTATAGCCAATTCTTTTATAACGGTTAATAAGTTTTCTGAATTGCTAAGAAAAGTTAGATTTACCTACAATTTTTCTAAATCTGTACACTAAGTCACCGTAAAATTCTGGTTCCGATATACCTTGTTGCAGAAGTGTTTTCAGACTGACGCTATATTTTTCTAACAAGGCACAGTGTCTGCAATAAAATTTCGAAAACGCCTTACGAAGTTTAAAATAACGATAGCCCTGCCTAAGATGTTTAACAAAAAAAGGTTAGAGAAAAATCCAGGGAGTGCCACAAGGACAAACCGCAGCCCTTCCCAAACATCAAGAGGAAGAGAAAACCGACAAATCCAAACAAGCACAAATTGAACAAACGTACGAAACGCATTAAGATTAGCTCTCTCTTCCCCAAGCGAGGTAATCGCAATACTCAAAGGACTGAAAACACAAGAACAAAATGACACAAGGTAAGACACGGAAAGAATACAACAAATCGCCCCGTAGAATAAACCAGAAAGCAACAAAGAGTAAGACCAACACCGGGACCACCGCCTTAGAACGGTCAGTAGAGTTAACCACCGGGGGGTTTAAAGCACTTTTACAGCTAGTCAACTTCACCCTGGGTCCCGATGCTACTCTTAATACAGAAATACATAAAAATTCGGTTCACATAAAGGCTCCCAACTCAGTCAATGCATCAAAGCGAAAACTTAAAAATCAAATTAATCACTATAATAAACAAAGACGAGTACTCATGGCTAATTCTACTATATCCCAGAGCAAATGAAAACATATAGTTGAATAACGTCGGGCCAAGCCAAGAAGCTTTAAACATTTAGGCGTCTCCGTCGCGAGGCAGAGCCGGGACAAACGCCAACAAAGCCCCAGTAAACCAAAGTTTTTCAGCAGATTGGTTGGAAATAGCAATGAAACATCTATTGTATTTAATGAAATAGATGCATGTGCTGTAGTTGACAGTGGTTTTATCGAAACTACCGTTTCGGGAGAATTTTACCAAAAAAGGTAAGAGAAAAGTCCAGGGAATGCCACAATCACAAACCGCAGCCCTTCCCAGACCCCAAGAGGAAGAGGAAACCGGCAAATCTAAACAAGCACAAACCAAACAAACGTACGAAAAGCACTAAGATTAGCTCTCTCTTCCCCAAGCGAGGTAATCGCAATACTAAAAGGACTGAAAACACAAGAACAAAATGACACACGGAAAGACATACAACAAATCGCCTCGTAGAATAAACCACATTTGTCTACACTCATTTGCCTTATCTGTTATCTCTAGTCGTTTTTAGTTGCAATGTTCAGGCAGCAGGTGGACACGCCCTTCCATTTTCAAGCTAAAAAAAGCTACTAAACGGTGAATGTTCGTGGCATGAGCATTTGTCAGAACTAAAATCTAAAGCATGGCTGCGAATAAATATAATGCGCTTACTAAAATTCAGCCTTGTTAGACAGTCCCTCCTAGCAATCTACTTTTCTTTCATACGGCCATTATTAGAATATGCAGATGTAGTTTGGGATAACTGTACCGAGTATGAGGCAAACAAACTGAAAACAATTAAAACGGAGGCAGCACAAATCGTTACTGGAGCAATAAGATTAGTATCTATAGATTCTCTACGTACGGAAAAGGATGGGAAACGTTAGCCTCTAGAAGACTGAAGCATAAATTATTATTTTTTTTAAAGATGAAGTCTGAATTTTCTCCTTCTTATCTGTCAGCACTTGTTCCACCTTCAGTTGGTCCAAAGTCTACGTACAATTTGTGGAATGCAAATAACATTGAAATCGTACTAGCACATTCTCAACTATATTACAATTCTTTTCTTCCATCGGTTATTCGAAGTTGGAACGAACTGCCGCAAGAAACACGAGACTCGTACAACATAGCTTCATTTAAAAAAGGGGGGTAAGAGAAAAAGTCCAGGGAGTGCCACAATCACAAACCGCAGCTCATCCCGGACACCAAGAAGAAGAGAGATAAAACAGACAAAACCAAACAAGCGCAAATCGAACAAACGTACGAAAAACACCACGACTAGCTCTCTCTCTTCCACAAGCGAGGTAATCGCAATGCTGAAAGGACTGAAAAACACAAGAACAAAATAAGACAAGGCAAGACAACAAAAAAAAAAATAAATAAACCAAAAAGCAACAAAAAGTAAGACCAACACCGGGACCTAAAAGACACCTAAACGCTGATATCGTCGTTTCACCTGATTATTATAATGCAGGTAAACGATTAGGCCAAATATACCACACTCGCTTAAGAACAAAATGCAGCTCACTAAATCAACACCTCTACTCCAAAATCCTCATTCAGAGCCCTCTAAGTATATGCGGGGGGAATTGGAGATACCAAACAATTTTCTATAATGCAGTCTCTATAATAATATAACACTTGACATGGTGACTGCTATTTCTCGGTTTTATAACCCAGGGCTAGACGTTCTCCTTTATGGAAATCCTACTCTTTCGCACGAAACAAACATATCAATATTCACTGCTGTTCATACTTTCATATTAGGAACTAAATGCTTCTGTTAATGCCTTGCGAGGCACTCACAATCAAATTCTTTCTTCGTCAAAATGCACCGTGTAATAGCACTGTTTTTGTTATTTATTTAAATATGCCTGTCGTTTAATTTTGGATCCTTTGACCCCCATTGTGGCAAGACTTGTAGGAGTGATAGCACATTAACAGAAACAGAACAGATAGCTCAAATAGCTCAGAACATGTAATGGATAGTGATGGTAGTACTATAAAGATACCAGTAGAATTTTTCAATCTAGAAACTTCAACATTAACGGAGCAAAAGAAGGAGAGAGCAACTGAGCTCTTTCATAAATGGAAACATATTTTGACGGACATCGGTCGCGCAAGTCTAAGTGAACATCAAATTCTATTAAACAATGAAGAGCATTTCAAAGAACCTTATAGAAGGGTACCACCAAACATTTGTTAAGAAGTTAGGGAACAGTTGCAAGATTTATTGAAAGAGGATATAACTAGAAAGAGTGACAGTCCTTACTCGACCAGTGTTGTAGCTGTTAGGACGAAAGACGAGTCCATAAGATTATGTGCAGACTTCTGAAAGCTGGAAGATTACACGATAAAGGATGCCTGTGCCATACCAAGAGTAGAGGACTAACTGCATATTCTTTCAGGTGCGAAGTTCTTTTCTAAACTTGATATGCGGGTATTGGCACGTCGAACTTAACAAAGATGACAAGCACAAGACAGCATTCTAAGTGGGAACACTAGGCTTTTTTTGAGTTCAATAAAATGTCATTCGGCTTGTGCAACGCTCCGGCCACTTTTCAATGCTTGACGGAAAGATGCGTGGGTGCTATGAAACTACAATACATTCTCATCTATCTAGATGGCATAATTATCTTTTTATCAAGTTTTGAAGAGCACTGAGACAAACTGTAGGCAGTTTTTAAAGGCTTTAAGATAGCTCGTTCGTCTGTAATTACTGACAATGACCAGTCCTAATCAACTGTGTGATGTGTTATATGGCTGATGAGACCAATCTTAGCTCTAAACTGCCTGTTGCAGATAGAACAAGAGAGGTTTGAGGAAGAAAGCCTGTTGGTGATGTCTTAGCTCTGGCTTTCCGTTGCGCACGTTTCTGCTCGGCTTCGCTGATTCTTTTTGCTTCGTATTCACCAGCTCCCCTTCTTAGCAAAGTCAGTGGTTAAATATATTAACATTTTCAACACTATCATCAAGCTGTGTTTCCGTAAAACACAGACAATAAATTTCGTGATGTGAAATGGTTTCAGGCCACCAAACATAGTATAGATATAATTATATTATAACAAAGCAACTGGAGTCAGAATCTCTGCAAATGCCATATTAGGTGATATCCAAATACACATATATCTCGGTCGGCAGCCGAAACATAGTAGTTAATATTTCTTAAATGTGTGCAGTATACTATCTTTTAAAATTAAGGTCAAAATATGTGTCGCGACAAGCGGAAATGGAACTTCCCGTAAACTCAAACAGTAGCGACTCGGCGATACTGCGCGTTTGCGCAGTCTAACCAGCCTCCCCCCCCCCCCCCCCAAACACACCCCTGTTTGCTCACACAGGCAGTAGATCTTGTGAAAACATCAGCCAGACAATCCAATCCTTCCAGTGTTCCATATGCCGGTCCAAGTCTAACCGATAGTACATTTCCACTTGACGCGCCCAATATAGTACATTTTATACTGAAATAATAACTGACTATGCTATACTGCCGACTGGTGAAATCAATTGATATTGGTATGATACTATTTGCTTAAAGGACACACTCATACAGGACACACCACGTATAATATTTACGTTTTTTAGCGATATTCTAAAAATAAATAGATAATTGGCCAGCAGATGCTAGACAAAAGGCTATACCAAAGCAGGTCCACAAGTCATTCGCAGGTCACTCATCACGCCAGCAAATATGCGCAGTGAAAATACAGGCCAGTCCCACCTTGTATATAGATGTATGGGACCTGCAAAGGCATATTTCCATTTTACAGCCGTAAAGTCACGTTATACTGCACAGGTGTGCTAGCGCAATGTATGACCCTTTTGCATTTACTTCACAAGCACATCATCATGTTCATTGGAAATAAGAATCACAATATCTAGGATAAATTATCATCGTATTCAGGAGTGCAAAATTGATTGAGTGATAGAGTTTTAATTCAGCATTACCATTAAAAACGAAATATATATAAAACAAAATATAAATAAAAGTAAAGATGGCCAGCATGTCCATGTATGGTAAAAACACTTTAAAATCTTCTTCTCCAGAACCATAAATCAGATGACCCTTGAATCTTAGAACAAAGCAAAAGGGTCTTAAGCCCTATAAAATTTATTTAAATGATGGCTCTTGGTTGACTTTGACCTATTTTACAGCAAGGTCAAATTTGTCCCCTACGGCATTTGAATAGGAAAGAAGACAAACAGTGTATTTAGCCAAAACAATTGTATTTTATGAAATGAAAGTAGGTCTTATATGAACCCTTTTGAACATCAAAGGTCAAGGTCATTCAGTGACCTTGGCTCAAGGTCACTAGGATTGAATGTCCATCACATTTTTACCGTAGGGCCATTTCGAGTCAGATTTATATAGAACATATATGCCTCATGGAAATAAAAGTTTATAAAATTGGCCCTGGTCACATGACCAAGATGGTCAGCATGCCCATATATGGTAAAACCCTTTAAAAATCTCCTCTATACGAGAACCATAAGTCAGATGACCTTGAAACTTAGAAGAAAGCAAAAGGGACTTAAGCCCTATAACAGTTATATAAATGATGACCCTGGGTTGCCCTTGACCCATTTTATAAGGTAAAATTTGGTCCCTAAGGTATTTAAATGGGAAAAAATTTAAACAGTGCATTTATCCAAAACAGTTGTAGTTTATGAAATGTTAATAGGTCATATGACCCTTTATGAATGTCAAAGGTCAAGGTCATTCAGTGAACTTAGCTCAAGGTCACTAGGATTTAATATCCATCCAAATTTCAAACAGAAACCAAAGGACCAATTAAAGTCAGATTTTATATAGAATAATTATAACTCACGGGAACAAAAGTTTATATAATTGGTCCTGGTCACATCAAAAAGATTGCAGCCATGCCCATATACGGTAAAAAATCATTAAAAATCTTCTTCTCCCAAACCATGACTTTGAAATTAAATAGACAGCGAAAGGGACTTCAGCCCTACATGCCCATATATGATAAAACCCTTTAAAAATATCCTCTTAACAAGAACCATAAATCAGATGGACGAAAGCAAAAGGGACTTAAGCCCTAGAAAACGTTATATAAATGATGATATTGTGTTAACCTTGACCTATTTTATGACAAGGTAAAATTTGTTCCTTTAGACTTTTGAATGGGAAAAATGAATTTGAGTTGTCCGGTGTCAAGGATCTTTTTCTTCAATACTGCTGGGCTGATTCCTATAAAATTTGGCATGTAGTATGTGATGACTGAAAACTATCAATTTGTTTAAATGATGACCTTTGGTTGACGTTGACCTTTTTTACGGCAAATATGGTCCCTTAGACTTTTAAATGGTAAAGAGGTAAAATAATGGAGTTTTCAAAAAGAATTGTAGTTTAAAATATAAATGTAGGTATAAGTACTTAGATGAGCGATCGTTGCCCTTGGGCTACGTGTTTTAAACAACCTTGTTGTAACTTTGTATTTCACCAAAAACTAATTGTTAATTAATTCTCATGAATATGCAAGTATTTGTTTTTGTATATCAAGTTGTAGGGTAATGTTCATCCTTTTATTTGGCAGCATTATTGTTGAGCTATGTTGAATAGTCCGGGATATGAACAACTAATTATGTGTAATCTCTTAATCGAATATCACATTTTGCATTGCGGTTGCAATCAACATCATCGCAAAATACAATAATATTTGTCAATGTGCTCCAAAGTCTAATGATGTTAATCTATATTCATGAAGTTTTGGCCTGGTAAGTGACTCAAACGTGTTTCCAAACGAGGATATCGATAAAGAACTTTTAAGTACTTGTTTTAATTTGTATTACAATATTTCATCTGAATTAGATCCAATATGGTCTGAGGGAAACAACCCATTTTGGAATACTTAAATACTGCAGCTGCAGTTATAGATCGTAGATAGCACCTAGTACCTATTTTATGGAAATGTATGTTCCCCTTTGTTTATATAGGTGGCGTGCTAGTCCGCTTGTTGTTCGAAGGTAGTGTTGGTTTGAGGGTCTGTTGCGACAAAACTTGTCCGAAGCCGAGGTTTGAACCTAAGGTTAGGATTTGGTGCCAGTATATCCGGTGTTAGCTTTTTACTATGGACATTTTTACAGTTTATCAAATCAGAAGCCGCTGTTACTGTACGATAATAATCTCCTAGCCAAATCAACAACAACTGCGAGTACATGTAATTTCAGCAAAAAAAAAAAAAAAAAAAAAAAAAAACTTTATGTTTGGAATAGCGGGACATCGGTGATTTCAATGGCTATATCAATATTTCTTCGATATAAAACCGTAAACAAGCGCATTTCGGAAAACAGAACACAAGTCCCTGTTACATCGCTGATGTTGTCTCTTTGCGCTTGCCGTGAATAATAAATGTCTACGTGCCACAATTTTCGAGGCATCTTAAACATATTTTAAGAAATTAAATATCATCATGTCTCAGTCATCATCAGCTCCTAATGTATTTCCCATGGTAATTATTCGGCTTTTGTTGAGGCCCGATCTTTATGTTGACTATATGCCTAGCTGAATAAACATTCACCCACTGGAAAAGTGGATATGTCAATTTATAAATTTACAATATGAAATTAAAAGCGTTTAGTTTGTAATAATTTTTAATTGAGATTATAGAAACAGATATTAATATTTTTTTATCCATTATCAATATTTAGCAAGCCATCCAAATCTCGAGGCGTTGAATTGAATACTTCAATAATATTGGCCTGATTTTCGTGACAAAGAGGACAGCATAAAGTCCTTTTCGTAACAAAAATAAACAGACCCGCAAAAAAGGGGCTGGGGGTACAATTTGCACCGATAGGTATACCAACAATGTGTCAGTGTAATTTAGTACCTTACCGAATAAAGATATTATCAAAAAGAAACAAAAGCGCCTCACAAACTTTCTGACAAGACCACAAAGTATAATATTTATGATCCTCAGAAGTAATAATGCATGTTTCTCATTACAATCAAGGTGAAGAGACTTCTCTCTAAAACGGTTCTTTGAATTATATGCGGCAGTTTTGATTAACGCGTAGAAAAATCATATGTAGACTAACTCATTGCAAGGAAAAATCTAGATTTAAGTTTGTTTAAAACAACACAGGATTTTTTATAGACCAAAAATGATTATTACCGTACCTTTCATAAACTGTTTCACAGTATCTAACTACATTCTTTTTAATAGCAGTAATAAGAGAAGTTAATAATTTTGAGAGTTCAGTCGTGGTACATGAATCAGGGTTTGCAATAAAGCGTGCTTTATAAGGCCTTTTATGGAGCATCGGTAACCAATACAACGTAGGAAGCTTGTCCTATTTCTCTGAATACTATGATTGTCAATAATAGACCTATCGATTTTGGGAAGTATGCGTTTATGTTTAAGTACTACCGAGTTCTTTTTTTAAAGTATTGTTGTAGTGCAAACGTCACACAATGACAGAATGGATTGCAGCTTTGTCTGCTGGAACTCAAACATACCTCCTATGGAAGTTTTTGATACCTTGCTTCAAATGTAGAAAAGAAAATTTTGGTTATAGCAGTGAAAGGTTTGCATTATTAGAGTAAATGAAATACGTAAATCGATTTTTTAGAAAATATTGAAATAAGATTCAAATATGAAGAAGAAAGCTTTTCTTATTTCGAACAAATTATATCAAGTTAAACAAAACATTGTTTATCACGCTAAAACGTAGAGTGTGTGTTTTTAAGAAAGAGTGAACATTATCGCAGAAAACCGTACAGTGAGAAAACCGGGTGATTAGATAATCTTATAATAATAAAAACAAAAGGCGATTGTTTGTCTATACAGTGAATATTGTCGAATTCGATCTATATTGAAAATTGGTCAATGGTAATTTTACTTCGTTCGTGCACAATCAGAAAATTGTTTATTAAGTACAATAAACAATGACGCCAAGAATCCATCGATCTCGACGAGTGGCAATGGAAAAAAAAAACAGTGATGCACCAAGAAACTTTTTTCTCTTGTATGGAAATCATTTTTTGCGGTTTTAAATAGAAACAAATATAAAAAGAAATATATCTAACCAATGTCCGGCTATTCCAATCACAAGTGGGTTTGTTTTTGTTTCGTTTTATTTTGTGACTGCTTTATAGTATTTGTCTGTCTTTCCCTTTGGCGTTTGGGGCTTAATGTGGATCAGATTGTATCACTTCCTGTTCTCTTATTTACTTTACTTGTACTCGCAGATGTTGTTGATACGGGTAACTGATTTTGTTATACAGTTACAGCGACTTCCGATTTTATAAACTGTACGACAGTCCACAGTGCTTTTATTACTGGCCGTTCTAAAATGGTGATTCTGATGTGTTGCGTTCTTTGTTGGGCTTATGATTACCCGCCGCGGGACGTTCTTTGTTTTTGTTATGTTTGTTGCCTTATTTTCATGTTTAATACTTTTATCACTATGTTTGGAAAGAGGTAACTTGTTGCTTTAGTTTTAATGGATTGCTTACGTATGGTGCTTTCCGTCGTACTTTGTTTACTTTTATGTTCAATGTTTATTGGTTGGCTATGTTCTGTGACATTAACGCCTCCTGAACGTCTTCGTTACTAATACAGTTATTTGTGTGAACTGCATGAAATGTTAAACCTCACGGCTTCTCTCTTTAATTGCACAACGGTGAATCAGAAGATTAGCGCCGGACTATCACACTCTGTGATCAGGCCAAAAGTGGTCATACTTTTGTTTTTTTCTGTTTCCTCTAGCTTCGGCTTTGATCCCTCAATTTTGTTTCATGATAGTATTTTGGATTACATGTGCCTTATTGTGCAGTTTCACTTATGAGACAGAAGACTTCTACGCGGACAGAAACATACGTTTAATTTGAAGCGGAGGTGTGGTTCACGCAACTTAAACAAGTTTATTCCCTTAGCCCTGCGTATTAGATTTTTACAATTGTCTGTGCCAAGGCTGATATTCTGATAATATACCTATGATGTGATGACCTACTGTATGCCAGCTTTACTTAGGTCGCGTTAATTGGCAAAATGTATTCCAACATGCGCAAAATGTGCAGATTTAGGTCATGCTGCACATGTGCAAAGTACCATCCGAGTCTTTGCTCTCAATTCATACATTCTATTACATCGAACGAATGCCCTGATCGGACTGTCCGCATATTTCTGAAGACACGATTTGGCATGACGTGGCCCACTTTCCGATTTACAGTAGTGTTATGCGTCATATTTTCTTATACTCACGCCAGCATTGATGTCAATTTCTACCAGGGCCGTACACTTTGCACTTTGTTGTCTTGTTTTCTTTGCTTTTGTATGTTTTGTTTTTCTTCTATAAATGCCTGAGCTGCTTCAAAAGACTTGATTGAGATTTGAACGAGTGAAATCAACTTAAGACCTGGTCCACCCTTCATTAGTTTTATGCTGACCGATGCAAAGCGATTACACTGTTATAGTTTGTCTTTATTCATATGTCTGATGTTTTAAATAGTCTGCTTATTTTTGTCATTACTTGTTCCACATCTCAACGCTTGTTCCCTTCATGCTTCAAAAATGCTGTACTCTATGACGATGGCCTTTTCGTGTTAACTTCATTTAGTCGTATGTGTGTATTGGGATGGGCTTATTCGTCAGTGCAATAAAATATGTTTTTTTCATTACTAGATCTAAAAAATAAACTTTTCTCCCACCTTTTTACATATTGATTATCAATACATGATGCCATTTCTCATCAATAAATGAATTAATACCATTATGAAATATCGATTCCTATTTTTCTTTCAGATGTAGCTAGTTAGTTTGCTCTTTCTCTTTATATTGGTAGGCTATAATCTGTGATTGTGGTTCTGCCTGGACATGTACATATCATTTGCCATACAGTTTGTCGTCGGCGGATTTTGCCAAACGTGTGCTAAAGTTAAATAACAGTTGCAAATGAGTACATAAGAAAGCTGAATTGATTTTCTCGCTCAGTAGTCTGATCAATTTACGTCAGTATTAATTACAATCATGACGTCATCTTGGAAGCGACAAATAGCATTTTTTCTGGTGTGTGTTGCCTCAAGTATTGTTGTATATACAATTGCAAATGTTTTGGGTATCCGGGCTACAATCATGTATAAAGGTAACAGTATTGTTTTCTTAACGCTTGGCACTATGGGTATTATTTTCCGCAGACGACATATTGAATTTTTTTTTTTTTTTTTTTTTTTGTATTCTTTTCCAGAGAACAGGTTTGACATTTTCTTGCAAATTGTCTCCAATGGAGAAAGTTTGCATAAAATGTCAAATCTTGTTTAATGGAAAAAAAAATAAGAAAAATGTCAATTTATCATCTGCTGAATTTGTCCAGAGAGTAGTAAAGATTAACGTTCAGCATGCTAGGTAAAATTTCAGCAGACGGAATTTTTAGTTATGTTTATTATTTTGTTTGTAGAAAATAGACTTTGACATTTCATGTAAAATTGCATGAAATGTCTAACCTGTTTTCTGCAAACTTAAAAGAAATATCCCCAATTTGCCGCCTGCTTAATTAGTCCTGGGAGTTGTAAAGGATAATGAATCCGAAAGAGTATTATGCGGGCTATTAAGCCCGTCTATAGCTATCGTCTTCGATTCGATTTTGGGGACCACTTTAGGTATCTCTATTCTAATAATCTTACGCTAGATAAATAGTTCTAAAATTTCTTTTATAGTTTCGAGAATTTATCCACATTAAGAATCATAATAATCATTTTAGATTTATTCAAACTGAAAATGGCTTCAGTTTGGTTCTGAAATCAATACTTATACCTTCGACAACGGAATGTTGATCAACGCGTATAAATACATTACGTACATGTCAACACCTGGTTAATTTACCTGGTAAAAAGTCGGGTGCGCACTGACGAGTTAAATAAACGTGTCAATTATTGAGTTATTTTCAATGAGAATAGGTAATGTGATAAACAAACCGTCATGTCATCTCAGTGTTTTTACTTTTACGGAGGTGACGATTGGTAATCTGTTCGCACTATCTGTACAATTAAACTTGATCCCAACAAAACAATAAAAACAAACATGATAATAATATCGTTTTCTCATAAAGCGGATTCCCGTCACTGTGTCACGTGAAGTTAATTAGAGTCACACAGTTTTTTTTTTGTGGGAATGGGCAACCGCACCTGAGCAGTGCTGATCCAGATCCGAGAGCCGCAGAATGGCCCGTCTGTTAAGGGTTAACACTGTTTGCCAAAATACAGCAACTTTAGTTAACTTCTAACAAATAAAACAACTTGACACCCCTTGACTTTCAAATGATTTTGTCCAATGGATCTGACCAAAGACATTTTGGGACTTTGGCAAACAGTGTAGATCCTGATCAGACGCCGCAGAACGCGGCGTCACTGTTCATTTACAGTGCAGGGCTTTGTTTTGCAAACTTACATCAAACAAAACAAAACTGACACACCTAAATTTAAAATAGCTCTGTCAAAAAGCATTTTTCCGATATTTGCAAACGGTTTTGACTCGGATCAGAACTCCGAGTTTGATCAGGGGCACCCCTGCATCCATATTAGGTAGTTTTGGGATTGCCAAACAGTGTAAACCCAGATCAGACGCCATAGAATTAGTTTGCTTAATCTACAGGAATTTTTGTACAGCTTACAACAAATAAAACAACTCTGACCCTACTTAAATTTACAATGGATCTGTGACTGTTTGTTATCCATCAACGCAAAATTGAGGTGCATTCTTGTTTGGAACGCTATCTTATTCAAAATGTGGAAATGAAGATTTCATGGTAAAACAAGTTGTGCAATGTTCTGCGATGAATGATTGAAAACATCAGTCAGATTAGTCGAAGGAAATTAATTCATTTACAGGAAGGTAAAAAACAAAAGCAGGTGTATCCCCACAGAAAAGGAAAACTATTTTTTTTTGTAACAAAGTCTCTACATCCACCATGTAGTTTACTTCCCTCAGTAAAATAGACGCTTTGCAGAAAAAATAAAACACCCAGGAATTCAGCAGTAATCACTAGAAGTAAAAATATTTGCCTATCGGCAGCAAATGCCATCTTTCTGGAGCCCGGTTGATACGAAATCAAATTTCAAAGGTTGGCTCCTTTGCAAATGCACTGCAAAGTTAAAAAAACTATGAGTTAATTGCACGCCTCTCCCTTTTTTCAAAAGCACTGCAAAGAATTGTATGCTAATTGCACGCCTCTCAGTACTTCCAGTACTTTGATTATTTTATCGTAGCTTTTGTCAAAAAAGGAAGTTGCCTCAAGCCTAGAGCATATAGAACGCAAAGAAGAGAGTTAATAAAACTGAATCTCTGATTTTCATTCTTTTGTGTGTTCTTTGTTACCAGAGAGAAACTTTTAGATTTTTATTTTCCTTCAATGCACCTGGTCTTAAGTGCCGTATGGCGGCCGTAAAACGTTTCCCATACTTAATCATAGTGCATATGATATGTCTATTTCCTTTGGAACCATTATGCCTATTCTGGTTACTTTGAAAATCGATTAACGGGTAAAAAGGTTGGAGGGTGGCGTATGCAGCCTCGCAACTGTCTATGAAGAGTTAAAAAAACCGAGTCTCCAAGTTTTATTCTTTTGCGTGTTGTTTGATTACAAAAACAATCGTTAATTAAGACTTTTTGTACCACAAACAATTGGTTTAATTGTAATTTTTAACAGTTTAAGGCGAATTGATACATTTTCAAAGGAGGCAACTTTATCAAATTGTTGTGTCTCCCTTCTGAAAAGTGCATTACTATTAAAGGAACGAATTTGCCCTCCCCCCCCTCCCCCTCCCCTTGTAGCAAATTATTTCTTTTTCTAATAAGTCCCGTTGTAGAATTTTATTTTCTTTTGGATCATTGAGCCCCTCCTGGTTATTTTCAAAACCGAATACCGCTTAAGCCGGCGCTAGGGGCGTATGTAGCCTCGCAAACGACAGCGTTGCATATGAAGAGAATCAATCAAACCCAGTCTCCGATTTTCGTGATTTTATGTGTTCTTTGTTTCCAAAGGCAATCCTTTTTTAATTCAATTTTACTCTACTGTAGCTGGTGTTGTGCAGTGTGGCGGCCGTAAAATGTATCACCGTACATCATCATATTGCAGGTTAGATTTTATTTCCTTTGGGATTATTGAGCCCATCCTGGTTGTTTTGAAAATCGAATACCGCTTAAGCCGGCGATAGGGGGCGTATGCAACCTCGCAAACTACAGTGCTGCATATGAAGGGACTCAATCAAACCGAGCCTCCGATTTTGGTGATTTTATGTGTTCTTTGTTTCCAAAAGCAATCCTGTTTTACTTTTATTATATCGGCAGGGAAGCATATAGGCAGAAATTCACAAAAGTAGTCATACCAACATGCAGAACTGTACATAAATATTAAGATTATACGTGTAGCCAATCTTCTTGAAACAAAGTTGATACTATCTAGGATAATAACTATGTGATCCACAGCGTAAGAAAATGTTTCGTATGAGATGTGAACCCAATGAAGGCTTAGAGGAGCTTTTGCATCTGTACTGGCTTGTCTGAGACGTCGCTGATCGCATTAATACAGTCACACTTCAATGGCTCGAACATCTGTGGGACATTGTTCTAGACATGGGTTGTTCGAGCCACAGAGAGTTAATCCTTACGCCAGGTTAGAAGGCAAATGGTAAGTTTTTAGGTTCATTAAAAGCGCTCTCATCTGGATATACACTGTTTGCAAAAGTATCTGTCTTGGTCTGCAAGGCTGAATGTGTTAAATAGTTCTTTTCTTTCATTTCAGAACAAAAGAGTCAGTCACAACTTGCTAATGATTTGGTGTTTTCTAAAGGATCTTTTACCATGACCGAGACATTACAGAACGACCAATTTCAGCGTATTCAATATCTTCATGACGTATGCAATGACAAAGAGTTGTTTCTAAATTTAGCATACAACAAAACCACAAGTAACGAAAGATTCTATTTTTCAAAGAAATATAATTTCACATATTGTAAAGTACCAAAGGCGGGGAGTACGTTTTGGGCCCAAGCCTTTGAGATTTTTGAGCAGGGTTCGAGTGCAGTTCAAAGCGTTATTCCGCAATCTCGCAATTCAATACACAAAAGAACAGATCGAACGTCGGGTTCCTTACAACGTCACATCCGTGCTATACTCGTAGTGCGTGACCCGTATTCGCGATTATATTCAGCGTTCGTGGATAAATTTATGTTGCCGACCATTGTAGCGTTATCAACTGTAAAAGGAAGGAGAAAAGAATATCCATGCGCTAGTGACATTTCATTTGAAAAATTTCTTAATTTCCTATCTGAGGACACATATACCGGAAAAACACTCAACAGGCATTGGGCACCAGTGTACTCTATATGCAGTCCTTGTGACGTCAATGTTCTTGTTTTAGTGAAGATGAAAACGTTTTCCACAGATGTGGAATTTGCTTTAAAGCAAATTGGAATAACTGATGATGAGTTTGACGCAATTAGTACCGGACTACAAAATCGCAGAGTCGAATGGACAATACCAAGCTTAGTGCAAGGTCTATATGATGGCACCAATAAAGCTTACAGAACAAACTGTGCGAACAGAACTGTAATGGCAGAACGTATCTGGCTGATTTTACAAATTCAAGGTTTCATAAAAAGTACCATTAAGTTTCCGTATGCTGTTGTTAACACAGAGCAGAAAGCGTCAAATGTTACGTTTCTTATTGATGTGATTCTTAAAACTATCAAGGAACATCCTCTGACCTCAGAAGAAAGTAAACAACAGAGACATCGCGCCATAGTGAATGCGTATGCTAAAATAAGTAAAGAAACTATAAAGGAGATCAAGCGCATTTATAAGCAGGATTTTATTTTATTTGATTATTCAGATGACCCACCGTTCTAATCACATGGATGATTTCAGGTATACACGGACATGGAAGGTGCGGCCCAGCAACTGCTGTTTAGGAAAGTTAACATGACGTCATAATAGTTGTCTAATCTTGTAAACAGTACCTGAAAATCTACCAAATATAAATAGTCTCATTAACTGGATGTAAATACCCTGCATGAATAGCATCTGTGTAGTGACATATTGGTGATTACATTACGAAAACACGCCCATATAGTTTTGACCCCCTTAAACCCCACTTTTATACAGTAAAACTGGGATTTACAGAGGTATACATTAATTTTCTTATTTCTGCTCAAAACATAGATTGTGGGTACTCGCTCGAACCGCTAATTGTGATCTACTAGTCACCCCAATGCTTCCTATCAAGTTTCAAAAAAGGTAAGAGAAAAGTCAAGGGACTGCCACAAAGACTATTGGCCTTTCGTTTCAAAAGAAGCGAATTTCAAAATAGATTTTAAAAATGGCGGTCATGGCGGTCATCTTGGATTTCCCATAGACACAATTTGAGTTGTTTTTATCTACAAGTCACCCCGATGCTTCCTACTAAGTTTCATGTCAATTGGCTATTCGTTTAAGGAGAAGAAGCAAAAAATTGATTGGCGGCCATCCCATCTTGGATTTCGGACTGGAACGATTTTAGCTATTTTGCTCTACAAGACATCCCGATGAATCCTACCAAATTTCAAGTTAATTAGCCTTTCGTTTCAGAAAAAGCGGAAAAAACAAACTTTCAAGATAGCAGCCATGGCGGCCATCTTGGATTTCTAATCGGAACGATTTTAGCTATTTTTTAATTTACAAGTCACCCAGATGCTTCCTTAAAGGTGTCAAGAAAATTGACCTTTTGATTCAGGAGAAGAAGCTAAAAACAAATTTTAAAGATTGCGGCCATAGCGGCCATCTTGGATTTCCGATCGGAATAATTTTAGCTATTTTAGTGTAAAAGTCACTCGGATGCTACCTTCCAATCAAGTCAACTTGCCTTTCGGTTCAGGAGTAGAGCGAAAAATATATTTTAGAAATGGCGGCCATTTTGGATTTCCGATCGAAACGATTTTAGTTATTTTTAATCTACAAGTCACCCCGATGCTTCCTACAAAGTTTCAAGTCAATTAGCCTTTAGCTTCAGGAGAAGAAGCGAAAAATAGATTTTCAAGGTGACGGCCTGTCACGTCCCTGTTTTATCTTGAATATATTTTTATATGTACATAATATAAAAAGAAGTTTGTTTTGATTTTTATTAACCCGGTTAGATTATTGCATTTGTAACTGGAGTGCTGATTATGGTGACTGTTTTACTTTTTAAGAGAGTAGGTACACTTCAGCATTCAAGTTACGGTATTACGGTAATCACGAGATATGTATGCTGAGGGCGTATTTGATTATTTACGTCTATATACTTGAGCGGTTATCAGAACATTGTATATGCCGAGTGAACCTGGATTCGGTGATCAATATCTTCACTGTTCTGGGATTGATTTTTATCTCAAGGCTATCTTTTGAATGAGGAGACAATTTTCTTTCGTAATCTTGCAATCTTGTAGCATTCCGAGAGAAAAAAGTTTTTTGCTTCATAGTTTGAGCAGTGGCTGTGTAAGATTTTGCACCGTTCGGACAATCGAACAGGTTATTTTAAATCTTGACTATAACGGGTCTCTTGTGAATATTATGTTAAGATCTTGAAAATCACTGGTTTCTTGTGGACACATGTTTCAAAACGTGCCACATTACTATAAAGGTTCCCCGGTTTAATAGATATGTACACACTACAATAGTTTTCCTTTAAAGACAATTATGTTGTTATGTTATGCTGTATTTCGGGGATCTGACCATGGTAAGTCAATAATTTATTTAATTTTATTCTTGCAATATTCTTGCTCGTCTTTACCGCAGTAAGATTCGAGTAGGTAAATTTAGTGCTTTTAAGCATTTACTACATTGTGATTTATATATCGTTCGTACTTACAAGCCCCGGCATGATATGTAGATCTTAATCGGACGGTGCATTATGTTCAATTCATTAGACCGTGATCAGGTGTGCCAGCCGTGTATGTAGACCCTGATCAAATGTGTAGACCGCAACCATGTATGCAGACCCTGATCAGATGTGTACACTTTGGTTATATGTGTAGACCCTGATCAGACGAATAAGCCGTGTGTGTAGACCCTCACCAGATATGGAAATAAAACTTGGTCGATTCTATAGATACTGGTCAGTCAGGTGAGTCTGTTCGGTTCTGTAGACCCTGCTCAGAATGCAAACATTAATATTCTTACTTGAGTAGAGAGATAAATGGATCAAAGCAATGATAGCATATTTTAACATAACATATTCTGATCTGACATGTACATAAATTTAACGTTTATGATTACCAGACATATACGCTTGAATTTACGACACAGTTATACGCTTGAATTTACGATACAGTTAGGCGTTATGTTAACTGCACACACATTCAGTAGTTAACACAATTGTGTTTGTGTGTATTTGTAATACTTACAAAATTGTATTTGTATGTATTTATAATACTTTACACAAATGACACGTGTGATAATTACCTAGACACATATACAGAGTTGTTTTTTTTTCTTTGATTATACACAAAAAAGGTAAGAGAAAAGTCCAGGGAGTGTCACAATCACAAACCGCAGTCATTCCCAGACCCCAAGAGGAAGAGGAAACCGACAAATTCAAACATGCACAAATCGAACAAACGTACGAAAAGCACTAAGATTAACTCTCTCTTCCCCAAGCGAGGTAATCGCAATACTAAAAGGACTGAAAAACACAAGAACAAAATGACACATGGAAAGACATACAACAAATCACCTCGTGGAATAAACCACAAAGCAACAAAAAATAAGACTAACACCGGGACCACCGCCTTAGAACGGTCAGTAGAGTAAACCACCGGTCTGTTTTCTCGAATATTGTAATGTGAAATGGCTCAAGCAGCAAGGAGTCATGTTTGAGGCTATGACGATGGCATGTTGATTTGTACCCAATGATTACGTGGGGACGATGTGTGATCGTGTAATCATTGTGGTGTAATGGCAGTTATAATTTATTGTAGTCTTTAGCATTCTAAAGGATTCTTACTGTGGAAGATGCATGGGTCCTTCTTATAAGAATGTGTAATCGTCGAGATGCCATTCCTCCGATTAATGTAGAATTTGGTGTGTTAGTCCGGTATGCCCTGACTGTGTGCCTGCCTGTGTTGGATATACGTACAATATTATATGTCATTAACAGCGTCTCTGTGGTTTTTGGATCTGATTTTGCTATATAATAATCAATTGCAACGGACTTGTTGAATTACAGCATTTGGCGTACACACTCCTGTATACCTAGTGAAAATTAATAAGGCAATATCTTGTAATGTTTGATATCGATATGTCTAGGACATGATACTTATTTTCAGGTCCCGTATACGTATTTGTATACGTCACTGTGTCTGTAACCATGATTTGGTCGCTCTACGTCGCTCTGTAACTATGATTTGAAGTTTATCCTGGAAGTTGAACCAAATCAAATACAAAATGGTACCCGGTGGAAGTTGAACCAAATCAAGTACAAAATGGTACCCGGTGGATGGCATGAAGTATGCATCCGTTACATCAACAGTACCAGTAATAGATACCAGTGACTAGTGACAAAGTTATGTGATTATTTTCAATTTTATTAGCATGTCATAAATTATGAAGCTGACAACATCCTAGACACATTTCGGACATTGAATACCTGAAATTTGAAGATTTTTTTTTTCTTTTTTTTTTTTTGTTGTTGTTTTTTTTTTTTTTTTTTTTTTTTTTTGTTATTTTTTTGTTAACTTTTTTTTTTTTTTTTTTTTTTTTTTTTTTTTTTTTGTTGTTGTTGTTAATTTTTTTTTTTTTTTTTTTTTTTGTTGTTGTTGTTAACTGTCTAAATACATGCTTGTTTTTATTTATAAAGTGTTATGTGTTTACCCTCTGATTGCTTGTGATCGCGTCTAGTCCATCGTCACCGGACCAACGCTCGCCGTTTACGTGACATAGCCATGGCGACCACCTATGATTTCCGATCGGAACGTTTTTAGCTGTTTTTGATTAACGTCACCCTGATGCTCCCTACCAAGTTTAAAGCCAATTGGCCTTTCGGTTCAGGAGAAGAAGAGAAAATAGATTTCCGATCGGAACGATTTTAGCTTACTTTGATCTACAAGTCACCCTGATGCTCCCTACCAAGTTTCAAGTAAATTGACCTTTCGGTTCAGGAGAAGAAGCGAACAGTAGATTTTCCATCTTGGATTTCCGATGCCAATAATAATAGATATTTTTAATATACAAGTCACCCCGATGCTACCTACCAAGCTTCAAATAAATTGACATTTTCGTTTAGGAGAGCAAGCGAAAAATAGTTATTTTTAAGATCTTAGATTTTGGATCGGCACGATCATAGCTTTTTTTCTAATCTATAAGTCACCTCGATGCATCCTATTGAGTTTAAAGTCTACTGGCCTTTCGGTTCAGGAGAAGAAGCGAAAAACAGATTTGTAAGATGGTCTCCACGGCGGCCATCTTTGATTTCCGATCTCCGATCTCCGATTTCCGATCGGGACGATTTTAGCTATTTTTTGATTTACAAGTGTACCCGATGCTTCCTACAGAGATTCAAGTCAATAGGCCCTTCGGTTCAGGAGAGGAAGCGAAAAATATTTTTTTAGATGGTCTCCGCGGCGGCCATCTTTCATTTCCGATCAGAACAATTTTAGCTATTTTTGATGTACAAGTTGCCCTGGCGCTTCCTACCAATTGGCCTTTTAGTTCAGGAGAAGAAGCGAAAAATAGATTTTCAAGTTGGCCGCCACGGCGGCCATCTTGGATTGCCGATCGGAACGATTTGAGTTTTTTTTTTATTTACAAGTCACCCCGATGCTTCCTCCAAGTTTTAATTCAAATGGCCAAGGGGTGTAGGAGGAGTAGGCTTTTAAAGCAAATTGTTGACGCGCCCGACGGACGACGCACGGTTCAGGACGAACGCGGGACGACGGACGACGGACAGTCACTTATCAACGGACGACGCACGGTTCAGGACGAACGCGGGACGACGGACGACGGACAGTCACTTATCACAATAGCTCTCTTTGAGGACTTTGTGCTCAGGTGAGCTACCAAGATAATCACAAACAGGACCACTTGTTTTACAATGAAACATCATACCAGTGCATGCCTAGTTCATAATATGCGTTCATATTAGAAGTATTTAGTTCTAGCAAGATAACCTCTGTCAAGGCGGTTCTAACGAGAACCCACAATCTATATTTTGAGCAGAAATATGAAAAATATCGTAGTTTTTTATCTGAAAATTTTCATTTTTTGGTGGTATAATTTTCAGTATATTTAAATAGGCACGTTTTCGTAATGTGTGTTTCGGCATCAGGCCGTCATTCGGCCCTTTGGTTTGTTTAAAAATAATGCATGTGGTTATGTGTGTTTCACTGTGATGATTTACTAATGAGGTAGCGGACACCTATGCCTACCGAAATAATTTGTAATCGGGAGCGGGGTTTCGCGCAAAACGAATAAGTTTTACGTCCTCAGAAGTTTTTCTACCGTTCCAAGGGGTTACTGTGTTGCAATTCATTTTTGTACATGTATTGGAGGTTTACTCTACTGACCGTTCTCAGACGGTGGTCTAACCTTAGTGCTTTTTGGACGTTTGTTCAATGTTCGCTTGTTTGATTTCGTCTGTTTCTCTTTCCTCTTAATGTCTAGGAAGGGCAGCGGTTTTGAATTCTGGCTCTCCCTGGGTTTTTCTCCAAGGTTTTTTTTTTTTTTTTTTTTTTTTTCGTTTTTTCTTGTTTTTTTTTTTTTTTTTTTTTTTTTTTTTTTTTTTTTCGTTTTTTCATGTATCGGGGGTTTACTTTACTGGCCGCTCTAAGGCGATGGTCCTGGTGTTAGTCTTACTCTTTGTTGCTTTGTGGTGTATTCTATTCCTATTGTTTTATGTCTTAGTTTGTGTTATTTTGTTCTTGTGTTTTTCAGTCCTTTTAGCATTGCGATTATCTCGCTTGGGGAAGAGGGAGCTAATCATAATGCTTTACGTCCGTTTGTTCGATTTTCTCTTGTTTGGTCTGTATCCTCTTCCTCCTGGTTTCTGGGAAGGGCAGCGGTTTTGGATTGTGGCATTCCCTGGGTTTTTTCTCTTAGCTTTTTGTTTTCATATATGACGTTTGTTTTAACATTGTTTCTTCCGCAACTCTACTTCTTAGGGTGCCGCCAGAAAGCTGTGCTTCGTGACGGCGGCGTTTCCTGGGTATCTTCACTTATTTTTGTTATGTCAAACACATTTGTACATACAATCATAATAAAACTGACCAATATATTTAGGCCTTTAATTGGTACATAATGGAAGTTCCATCAGAAAACGGCATATGTGCCGCTCCATATGAAAATGTGCCGTCGGGAAAATCCGGACAGCGAAGGCCCAGATTAGCCTGCGCATTTGCGCAGTCTGATCAGTGCATTCGCTCTTCGCAAACACAATCAGTGGATACAATAGAATATTTCAACAGAGGGCAAATGCACGTCGAATGAGACTTTGGCCATGTGCAGGATCCACTCAGCATTCTACGTAAATCTATATCGGGCCGTCATCGGCCCGTCAGGGTAGCTGACGGGCCGATGACGGCCCGATGTAGATTTACGTAGAATGCTAGCTGGGATGATGTTAATGAGCACATTTTGAGCTTCATCACTAAAACACGCCTATATAGTTTTGACCCTTGAACCCCACTTTTACACAGTAAAACTTGGGTTTACAGAAGTATACATTAATTTTCTTATGTCTCCTCAAAACCATAGATTGTGGGTATTCGGTAGAATCGACTCACCGAGGCGGTTCTAACAAGTATCCACAATCTATGTTTTACACAAAAATATGAAAACTACATGAGTTTTTTATCTGAAAAAGTTAAATTTTGGTTGTAAAATTCTCAATATATTTTGAATAGGCGTGTTTTTGTAATGTGCTCGAAGGCACATTTTAGCTTAAAGCGGCCCAAATGATAAATTTTCTTCCACTTGATTACCACCATTACACTTTTTCACATATGTGTATATGTGATGTAGCTAATTTCCCATCTTCACTTTCTACTATGTAAGAAGAGACACAAGATCTTGCCAACCCGAACTGCAAAACTTTTTTTATAGAAATAAGGTATGCTGTTTTGGGGTTAAATTCAGTTATATTACATAAAATGAAGCACCACTAGAACTGCTTTACAATTCTTTCCAGTTTCCAATGAACATCGCCATGTTCGCTAAAAGTAGATTATATTTTTTTTATTTCCTTTAGGACCATTGAGCCACTTAAACCTGAGCTGGGAGGGGTATACAGCCTTGCCAACATCATGGCGGTGTATGAAGAAACAATAAAACCGACTCTTCAAATTGGTGTGTGTGTGTGTGTGTGTGTGTGTGTGTGTGTGTGTGTTGCTGTTTTTTTTTTTTTTTTTTTTTTTTTTTTTTGTTTTTTTTTATTTCCAAAGACAACATTTTAGAATTTTATTTTACTTCAATGTCGTCTGACGGCCGTTGGAGCGGCGTATAGAGCCTCACAAACTACGTTTCACAGTTACTCCGTTATGCTAAAGCCTCATCTGAGTAAATGAGGACGACTGCTCACTACAAGACTGTTGACTCAAAGATATCAAATAATTAAACTGGTTTCAATACCTGTTATGTTGAAGGCATAATGACCTTGGCTAAACCTACAGTGTGGCTGTTTCCAGACGTATGCTTGTGTTTTGCCACAACAAATAAATGTCAAAAAGAATTGCCTTGGGAAACAAATAACAAACAAAATCACGAAAATTAGAGACTCGGTTTGATTGTATTTCTTCATATGCAACACTATAGTTTGCTAGGCTGCATACGACCCCTAGCACCGGCTTAAGCGGTAATCGATTTTCAAAATAACCAGGATGGTCTCAATGATCCCAAAGAAAATTAAATATAACCTTCACTATGATGATGTACGAGGAGACTATTTACGGCCGCCACACGGCACAACACCAGCTATATGACAGTAAAATAAGTCAAAAAGGATTGCCTTCGGAAACAAAGAACACATAAAATCACGGAAATGGGAGATTTGGTTTAATTGAGTCTCTTCATATGCAACACTGTAGCTTGAGAGGATGGGCTCAATAATCCCAAAGGAAATAAAATATAACCTGAACTTTGATGATGTACTGGGAGACTATTTTCGGCCGGCACAACACCAGCTACAGTAGAGTAAAACAAAAGTAAAAACGGATTGCGTTTGGAAACAAAGAACACACAAAATCACGAAAATCGGAGACTCGGTTTGATCGAGTCTCTTCGTATGCAACACTGTTGTTTGAGAGGCTGCATACGCCCCCTAGTACCGGCTTAAGCGGTGTTTAATTTTCAAAATAACAAGGATGGACTACTGAGCCCAAATGAAATAAAATATAACATGCACTATGGACTTTCTAAACCCTGGACATTACTATTCATGTATTTTCTTAAATCTCTGTTCAGGCTGATAAGCATGGTGGGCGAAGTATGCTTACCAAGTAATGCTTACTTTACATGGACGCTTGATTACACACCATTTGTTTTGGTCCATGTCTGTCTGTCTGAACATTCCTAATTTTGGCTTTGTGCATATCGACTTTACGATTTTCATTACATTACGAAAACACGCCTATTCAAATATATTGAAAATTTTACCACCAAAAAATGGCAATTTTTCAGATAAAAAATCTGAATATTTTTTCATATTTCTGCTCAAAACATAAATTGTGGGTACTCGTTAGAACCGCCTCGTTGATGCGGTTCTAACGAGTACCCACAAGCTATGTTTTTGAGCAGAAATAAGAAAAATAATGTATACCCCTGTAAACCCCAGTTTTACTATATAAAAGTGGGGTTTAAGGGGGTCAAAATTATATAGGTATGTTTTCGTGATGATACGATTTTGGTATGTTGACCTCAGACTCATTCTGCAGAAAGGCGTATCAAAACCTGAGTATTAAGGTGGCCTAGTTTTTAAATTCAGGAAAAACCTCTTGGGAAATACAAATGTTTGAAGAAATCGAAATTGTAATTATCTGTTACAAACCGATAGGATAGATCTTTGATATCATGCAACAGACTGCATGCTTAGATTTTAACCCAATCATGGTTAATCTGAAACCCGACCCACTTTTCCCCCACGCTGATCAACAGTACATTCTGGCAAGAATTCTGACCATTATCCGGAAGAAGAAGAAGAAGAAGGAAGAAGAAGGAGTCGTCCATTGAAAGTGAAAAGATATGAACATGCCGGTATATACCGTTCACCAGGGCCCAATTTTTCAAAATTAATGATATTATTAGTTATCGTATCGTTAAAACTTTGATCATTAAATATGGCATATACGCTGCTATTTTGCTGAAAAAAAAATGAGTAGCTTTTGTATTTGCAAAAGCTCCTCACATTGTTTTAGTAAACATACCTATGAATTAGTTATTGTGCTTATTAGAACAGTTAACATTTTGACCACTACCGAGCTCGTTAAACTAACGATGCTTCGAACAACTGGTACTAGAAGGTCGATGTCTGATATGTCCTTGTTCGAACCCTCTGTGGTTCAGCTAGTGGTTTTCTTTAGCTCTGATTGCCTGTGTCTGAGGTTATTGCCACGAACCCTCATCTTTCATTCCAGTGATTTGATTTGATTTAACGGTTTTGTTATGTGTGCTTCACTGTGCAAACCGAACAATCATTTATTTTATTATTATTATTATTATTATTATTATTATTATTATTATTATTATTATTATTTACGTTTGAACATAGGGTGAAAATTTGGTACCATTAACATCATTTAAACCCACGGTAGCTTTTACTACTGACCGTTCTAAAGCGATGGTTCTGTCGTTGTTTGCTTTTTTGTGACCTTGTGGCTGTTTTAATCCTTGTCATGCCGAATAATTTAAGATGCCACGCCTAGTTTTAATTTTCAACCAATCAGATTACTTTATCCAAGTTGCTGATACTAATTCACATACTAAAAAGCAAGCTGTGCAGATCCAGATCAGCAGAAGGCAACTGTTCTTGATATACACTGTTTGCAAATGTAGGAGATATCTGGGTTCAGCATGACTAAGGTTAACGTTTTGTCCTGATAGTTGTCTTGTTATTGTGTTTAATAGATCCTGCCTAGCATTGTGATTACTTGTTGAGGAAGATGGGACTTTTGTTTTGTTTTTATTTGGTTTGTGGCATCTTTACTGTTTGCCTGTTTGCTCTTCCCCTTGATGTCATTGGTAAGCTGTGTTCTGTGATTGTGGTTGTTTCCGGGCATTTTCTATACTTTTCTTTATGGAATGTTTCTATCACTGCTATCAAAGATTTTAAGTGATTGTTACATCACCGCCTCCTCACTAGCAGTAATATGAACAAAAGTAGTTGCGGTCATGGTACCGAAGCCGTAATCCAAAATCATAAATCCATAAACGAATGACGAATCAGAATGTTCAGACCAACAGACATGGACCCCAGAACAAAGGGTGTAATCAGGCGTCCGCGGATAGTAAGCATTACTTGGTAAGCAAGCTTCGCCCACCATGCCCATGGGCCTGAACGAAGGAAATATCGGTAGAAGCGTATGTCCGGAATTTGGGAAGTCTACTTATGGCGCGTCACTGGCAAAAACATCAGAAACAATTCTGGAAACTGCCACATTGTAGGGATTGACTAGATCATGATGTCTCCCATAGAACTTCTTAAGTGTTGCTACCAGTTTGGTTTTTTGATACCCCTGGCTCAACAACTTTTGAGTGAGCACTTTCCCACGCTCCATGAAGTCCTGATAATTTGAACAAGTTCTGGCATAACGGATTAACTGTGAAACGTAAACGCCGTATGCTGGTGCAAAAGGGATATTACTGCTCAGGAAAGGAAAGTTAACGATGGGAAAATTGAAGTCATCCCGTTTGTCGTAAAGCCTAGTAGTAAGCTTTCCATTGTCGATGTAAAGTATGAGGAGGAGGCTGAAGTCTCCGTTGTTTCCTTTATTTCAAGTTCACGTGGGTAGATGAATTCTAAATACTCTGCAAATTTTGTGTTTTTCAGAGACAATACATCATCTATATATCTGTAGGTGAAATTGAATTGTTGTGCGAGGTGTTTCTTGCCTGCTTGGAGGAGACTTTGTACAAACTCCGCCTCATACGAGTATAAAAACAAGTCGGCAAGTAACGGTGCACAATTAGTACCCATCGGTATGCCGATTGTTTGTTGAAATATCCGACCGCCGAACTCCACAAAAATATTGTCGATTAGATATTCCAGCATCTTAATGACATCTGCATCTGAGTATTTTTGTGGTGCATCAGAGTGATCCCGAATGAAGTATGTGTCTTTGTAGCCAATGACAACATACTGAAATCGACGGTTACCATTCTTGTGGAAGAAACACTGGTTGATAATTGCCTTTAATTTAGATTTCAATTTATCATGAGGAATAGTAGTGTAAAGAGTAGAGAAATCGAAAGATTTTATACTGTTGACGGAATGAAGAGATTGTGCCTTTAGGTTTTCTAAGAGCTCTTTGGAGTTTTTCAGGATCCACATCTGATTAACACCACTTCTGGCATATGCAGTGTCACAATACTTCTGAAGCCTTCTTTAACTGCGGTTAGTATTCGTGTTAGAATCTGAGAAAGAGGCTTGGTTGAGCACTTAGCTGAACCAGCAATATATCTCTACATGTACGGATTCTTGTGAAGTTTAGGAATCCAGTACAGTTTGGGAAGGTCAATATCTTCCTCTGGGAGGGAAATTCCAAATGTCAGCATCACCGAATGGTGGTTTTGTAGAATTTCTTCCTTGGACATAGCAGTAAGATTATATGTAGGGTTTCCGGTCATGGTACTCATACCAAGCTCTTCCATTAAGCAGTTTATATAGTGTGTTTTGCAAACAAACACAATGTTGTTAGATGCCTTGTCGGCTGGAACAACGACAAACTTCTCATGGATTTCAGCTAACTCAGCAGCAACATCTTGATCGTCAAACACCGATTCATGTCGGCGAGACATGGTTCTGCTGAGTACTGAGACACGTCTGTTTACCAAGGACATTACCGATTTAACCCATTCAGACAGTGTGTCAACTTCTGCGTCCTCTTTCTTGGCCCAGCGTCGTGCATACTCTTCAACAGAATCCAATATTAATTTAGAATTCTGTTTCCAAGTAAAAGACCTGGGTTCCCTATATTTAGGGCCTTTGGAAAGAATGTCCCTGAGTTTGCTAATCCTGACTATATTGAGGTCACCTGTTATGACGTGACCGGCTGGAATATAACAGAACTCCGATGCTTTACAGGAACACTCTGAGGGGTTTCGAGTAATGTTCTCAGTATTTAGCTCTTGTAGCACGTTTTTGTAATTGAAAATTTTAGGTGCAATGGGAGACGAATAACTGTAGGAGATGATAGGTGGGCTCTGGTTTTTGAAGTAAGCTGGTATGGTTGAAGTCACTTTCTTATGGTTCAGGATATTGCTAATGTTAACGGCGTCAAGACCCTTGTTTCTGAAGTCAAGTTTTAGAAAATCACGAGTGGGAGTCTCTTCTGGAGAAACTGTTTGAACAGGCTTGTACAACCTAAACTTAGCAACATCCAAAATGATAGCAACCAGCTTATATTCCGGAGAATTTTGAACATATGTTTTTGTATCCACCACTTCCGTCTGCAAAGAGCGAAGTTTAGTTACCGGCAGCTGATACAGCTTGGTACGAATATGATGAAGTCCTAATGGCTGCTGTACATATGGAAGGAGAGTGTCAAATGCGACATCAGCATGAAAATTAGGACGATTGTAGTGCCGATGTCCATGACTTCTCTTACGTCTTTGAGAGCTGCCAAAGAGCCTCATCACATTGACCGAACTGCATCTTGGGCTGGTAAGATTCCCTACAGAATCTATTTTGTCATTGCAACCATATGGTGCTGCAGTGCCTAATTCTCTGATCCAGAATTCCTCACGCTGTCTACGAAGTGGCGTGCTCAGGCTGGGATTGTTAGTAGGGTGGTATATTTTTTCTAGTATTCTTACTTTGAAGGACAAAATAGAATGATCTGGTAGATAGAAATGTTGATTAAGCAACTGATTACTCCCATGATTTATTTCATATCTATGACCAGACATTCTATTGCGTAGTTGTCCTTTCGTCTCACCAACGTATATCAATCCACAGAGCGAACACTCCACACCATAGACAACATTAGAGGACTTACAATTGAGATCATCCCAGCTCCGTGTATGGTATGTTTTATTAGTGAGTCCACTCGTAAACTGAGTTTCTTTGATCAAAATTGTACAGGTTTTACAATTTTTTGAAACGCATGATGTTATACTGCAGTGTGGCTCACTGTCATCAAATTCCAAAATGTTACGTAGTTTAACACTACAGTTTTTGATCTGTTTATAAACATCACCATCCCGGTACCATAGGGATTTGTCATCAGATTGCAAGTATGTCATTTTATGTACATCTTTCAAAAGTATTCTAGGGGCACCTGTTTGGGCTGCAGATCCCGTGCCCTTGGAACCTGCAGGAATTGTATGCACGGGCTGACTTGTCGCGGAAGAAACCTGTGTTAATCGGGACCTTTTTATAGTGGGCGACGTCCCAGCCACTATCTTATCTGAGTTTATATGTGCGACCATGTTAATAATACTAGGTTGACGGTGCCCTCGGGGACGGACGGACCGTCCACCTGGCAGAGACACCAGCCTAGTGGTAAAAAGTAGTTGCGGTCATGGTACCAAAGCCGTAATCCAAAATCATAAATCCATAAACGAATGACGAATCAGAATGTTCAGACCAACAGACATGGACCCCAGAACAAAGGGTGTAATCAGGCGTCCGCGGATAGTAAGCATTACTTGGTAAGCAAGCTTCGCCCACCATGCCCATGGGCCTGAACGAAGGAAATATCGGTAGAAGCGTATGTCCGGAATTTGGGAAGTCTACTTATGGCGCGTCACTGGCAAAAACATTAGAAACAATTCTGGAAACTGCCACATTGTAGGGATTGACTAGATCATGATGTCTCCCATAGAACTTCTTAAGTGTTGCTACCAGTTTGGTTTTTTGATACCCCTGGCTCAACAACTTTTGAGTGAGCACTTTCCCACGCTCCATGAAGTCCTGATAATTTGAACAAGTTCTGGCATAACGGATTAACTGTGAAACGTAAACGCCGTATGCTGGTGCAGAAGGGATATTACTGCTCAGGAAAGGAAACTTAACGATGGGAACATTGAAGTCATCCCGTTTGTCGTAAAGCCTAGTAGTAAGCTTTCCATTGTCGATGTAGAGATAACAATTCAAGTATGAGGAGGAGGCTGAAGTCTCCGTTGTTTCCTTTATTTCAAGTTCACGTGGGTAGATGAATTCTAAATACTCTGCAAATTTTGTGTTTTTCAGAGACAATACATCATCTATATATCTGTAGGTGAAATTGAATTGTTGTGCGAGGTGTTTCTTGCCTGCTTGGAGGAGACTTTGTACAAACTCCGCCTCATACGAGTATAAAAACAAGTCGGCAAGTAACGGTGCACAATTAGTACCCATCGGTATGCCGATTGTTTGTTGAAATATCCGACCGCCGAACTCCACAAAAATATTGTCGATTAGATATTCCAGCATCTTAATGACATCTGCATCTGAGTATTTTTGTGGTGCATCAGAGTGATCCCGAATGAAGTATGTGTCTTTGTAGCCAATGACAACATACTGAAATCGACGGTTACCATTCTTGTGGAAGAAACACTGGTTGATAATTGCCTTTAATTTAGATTTCAATTTATCATGAGGAATAGTAGTGTAAAGAGTAGAGAAATCGAAAGAGTTTATACTGTTGACGGAATGAAGAGATTGTGCCTTTAGGTTTTCTAAGAGCTCTTTGGAGTTTTTCAGGATCCACATCTGATTAACACCACTTCTGGCATATGCAGTGTCACAATACTTCTGAAGGCCTTCTTTAACTGCGGTTAGTATTCATGTTAGAATCTGAGAAAGAGGCTTGGTTGAGCACTTAGCTGAACCAGCAATATATCTCTGCATGTACGGATTCTTGTGAAGTTTAGGAATCCAGTACAGTTTGGGAAGGTCAATATCTTCCTCTGGGAGGGAAATTCCAAATGTCAGCATCACCGAATGGTGGTTTTGTAGAATTTCTTCCTTGGACATAGCAGTAAGATTATATGTAGGGTTTCCGGTCATGGTACTCATACCAAGCTCTTCCATTAAGCAGTTTATATAGTGTGTTTTGCAAACAAACACAATGTTGTTAGATGCCTTGTCGGCTGGAACAACGACAAACTTCTCATGGATTTCAGCTAACTCAGCAGCAACATCTTGATCGTCAAACACCGATTCATGTCGGCGAGACATGGTTCTGCTGAGTACTGAGACACGTCTGTTTACCAAGGACATTACCGATTTAACCCATTCAGACAGTGTGTCAACTTCTGCGTCCTCTTTCTTGGCCCAGCGTCGTGCATACTCTTCAACAGAATCCAATATTAATTTAGAATTCTGTTTCCAAGTAAAAGACCTGGGTTCCCTATATTTAGGGCCTTTGGAAAGAATGTCCCTGAGTTTGCTAATCCTGACTATATTGAGGTCACCTGTTATGACGTGACCGGCTGGAATATAACAGAACTCCGATGCTTTACAGGAACACTCTGAGGGGTTTCGAGTAATGTTCTCAGTATTTAGCTCTTGTAGCACGTTTTTGTAATTGAAAATTTTAGGTGCAATGGGAGACGAATAACTGTAGGAGATGATAGGTGGGCTCTGGTTTTTGAAGTAAGCTGGTATGGTTGAAGTCACTTTCTTATGGTTCAGGATATTGCTAATGTTAACGGCGTCAAGATCCTTGTTTCTGAAGTCAAGTTTCAGAAAATCACGAGTGGGAATCTCTTCTGGAGAAACTGTTTGAACAGGCTTGTACAACCTAAACTTAGCAACATCCAAAATGATAGCAACCAGCTTATATTCCGGAGAATTTTGAACATATGTTTTTGTATCCACCACTTCCTTCTGCAAAGAGCGAAGTTTAGTTACCGGCAGCTGATACAGCTTGGTACGAATATGATGAAGTCCTAATGGCTGCTGTACATATGGAAGGAGAGTGTCAAATGCGACATCAGCATGAAAATTAGGACGATTGTAGTGCCGATGTCCATGACTTCTCTTACGTCTTTGAGAGCTGCCAAAGAGCCTCATCACATTGACCGAACTGCATCTTGGGCTGGTAAGATTCCCTACAGAATCTATTTTGTCATTGCAACCATATGGTGCTGCAGTGCCTAATTCTCTGATCCAGAATTCCTCACGCTGTCTACGAAGTGGCGTGCTCAGGCTGGGATTGTTAGTAGGGTGGTATATTTTTTCTAGTATTCTTACTTTGAAGGACAAAATAGAATGATCTGGTAGATTGAAATGTTGATAAAGCAACTGATTACTCCCATGATTTATTTCATATCTATGACCAGACATTCTATTGCGTAGTTGTCCTTTCGTCTCACCAACGTATATCAATCCACAGAGCGAACACTCCACACCATAGACAACATTAGAGGACTTACAATTGAGATCATCCCAGCTCCGTGTATGGTATGTTTTATTAGTGAGTCCACTCGTAAACTGAGTTTCTTTGATCAAAATAGTACAGGTTTTACAATTTTTTGAATCGCATGATGTTATACTGCAGTGTGGCTCACTGTCATCAAATTCCAAAATGTTACGTAGTTTAACACTACAGTTTTTGATCTGTTTATAAACATCACCATCCCGGTACCATAGGGATTTGTCATCAGATTGCAAGTATGTCATTTTATGTACATCTTTCAAAAGTATTCTAGGGGCACCTGTTTGGGCTGCCGATCCCGTGCCCTTGGAACCTGCAGGAATTGTATGCACGGGCTGACTTGTCGCGGAAGAAACCTGTGTTAATCGGGACCTTTTTATAGTGGGCGACGTCCCAGCCACTATCTTATCTGAGTTTATATGTGCGACCATGTTAATAATACTAGGTTGACGGTGCCCTCGGGGACGGACGGACCGTCCACCTGGCAGAGACACCAGCCTAGTGGTAAAAAGTAGTTGCGGTCATGGTACCAAAGCCGTAATCCAAAATCATAAATCCATAAACGAATGACGAATCAGAATGTTCAGACCAACAGACATGGACCCCAGAACAAAGGGTGTAATCAGGCGTCCGCGGATAGTAAGCATTACTTGGTAAGCAAGCTTCGCCCACCATGCCCATGGGCCTGAACGAAGGAAATATCGGTAGAAGCGTATGTCTGGAATTTGGGAAGTCTACTTATGGCGCGTCACTGGCAAAAACATCAGAAACAATTCTGGAAACTGCCACATTGTAGGGATTGACTAGATCATGATGTCTCCCATAGAACTTCTTAAGTGTTGCTACCAGTTTGGTTTTTTGATACCCCTGGCTCAACAACTTTTGAGTGAGCACTTTCCCACGCTCCATGAAGTCCTGATAATTTAAAACAATACTAGGCAGTGAAATCGTTTTTGACGCTAGAAGACCAATCGCCCAAAATATCCATGAAAGTTTTGTTGCCGTTTTTGGTAATCGTCTCTGTCTTATGCTAATGTGAAAAGATAGGCAAGCAAGTTTCAGTGCGGTAAGGGGAGTCTTCAAGACGATGTCTTTCTGAAAATTCATCAACCAGTGTATCCCAAGAAAATACTGCGAGAATGCATCAGCTAGTTCGTAATAATATCCGTGTCCAAAATGATGGCAAGTTTTCTGATCAAGTCCCTGTGATAAATATAGTTAAGCAATGCTGTGTACTAGCTTTAACACTGTTTAGCATGATGTTTTCTTCCATGCTCATAGATGCTTCCAGGATGGTGACAATGGTATACCTATTAGGTATTGCTTTGATGGGAAGCTTTTCAACCTACGAAGGCTGCAAGCTAAATCCAAGGTGCAGACAGAGGTGATAGATGAGTTCTTCTCTGCTGATGACATGACAAAGGGTCCTCCAAAAAAAGAAATTGCAAAAAGGTATGGATCAAGTATCTGATTCATGTGACAGCTATGATCTCAAAATTAGCATAAAAAAGACTGAGATGGTATATCATCAACCAGCACCTGGAAAGCCTTACAAGGAGCCTGCCATCAAGGTAAAAGGTCAACGATTGCAAGTGGATAGACAGGTTCACCTACCTTGGAAGCACATTGTCTGGAGTTGTGCACATTTATGATGAAGTCAATGCCAGGATTGCCAAAGCTAGTGCAGCACTCGGCCGACTACGTGGACTTGAAACAAAGCTAAAAATCTACAGATTGGTGGTGCTGCCAACACTATTATACGTATGTAAAACATGGACAGTTTACCAAAAGCATGCCAAAAGAGTAAACTACTTCCATACAAGCTGTCTTAAAAACACTTCTAAAGATCAAGTGGCAAGACAGGATTTCAGACACAGAAGTCCTAAAAAGGGTAGGGATGCAGAGTGTAACTACTCTGCTGAAATTGGCATAGTTAAAATGGACAGACCATATTACCAGAATGCCTAATGAACGTTTGCCAAAGACAATCCTCGATAGAGAACTACGTCGGAAAAAGGCTCCCATGGTGGTCAGAAGAAGCGATACAAGGACACCCTCAAAGCCTCCCTAATAGACTTCACCATACCAACAGAATCGTGGAAACAGATTGCACAGGATCGCGCAAAGTGGCGAGGCCTTATAAGAAGGGGTGCTGATGAATACGAAGCAAAAAGAGTGAAGCCGAGCAGAAACGTGCGCTGCGGAAAGCCAGAGCTAAGAAATCATCAACAGAGCTTTCTTTCTCAAACCTCTTTTGCTCTATCTGCAACAGGCACTTTAGAGCTAAGATTAGTCTCATCAGGCATCTTAGAACACACAAACAATAACATCACGCATTTGATTAGGATTGGTCAATGTCAGTAATAACAGACGAACCATCTTCTATCTAATAACAGCCGTGTTAAAATTTATGGGTTGGAAGAGACTATTGTTGTTTCGTATGGTTGTCTTCATGACCATTTACAGATGTCATAGGCCTGTACAATATGGTTGCCCAAAATGCTCTTAGCTGAAATGATAGAAAGTCGAGGCATCAACAGTTATGCTTCGTTAACTTTGATATAATCGTGACTTTCATTTTAAATAAGTTACATGTGGCGAAGCTTAGCTCTATCATACTTCACCATGGTGCAGACTACATTTTTATTGCCTTTGGGACCATTGTCCACTCTGGTTACTTTTAATATCGAATACCGCGTTAGCCGGTCCTAGATTAGGAGGGGGATGTAGGGGCCTTGCAAGCTACATTGTTGTATAGAGACTTCATAAAACCGAGTCTCCAAGTTTTGTTCTTTTGTGTGCTTTTTGTTTCCAAATGCAACCTTTAAGATTTTTGTTTTATCACTATGATCCTGAAAGTAAGCAAGAGTCACGGAGTGGAAGGATGCAATTGAGGCAACCACGCACAAAAAATTAAATGCTTGTAGATGTTATAAGATCATGGCCTCTGTGCTTTGGACATAAACATGCAATTCATATACATTATGTACCACATGGCAAAATAATATGGTGAATATAATGCCAACTAGTTGAAATGGTGAGTCAAACAGTAGAAGATAAACGCTGTGGGCAAATTTAGGCGTGGTGTTTCCTTGCAACACGACAATGCCGCTGTTCACACTAGCCAAACTGCAATATCTGTTGTTGTCCTCGGCCATTGGCGTAGACTGTCATTGCTACATAAACACTTTATGAAAGGTCATGGACTGGTTCAGTGCTATTTTCCATTATTATAACCAAGTATTAGCTTCCACAAAAAGATTGGTCTACCCTTATTACTAAGCGTAGACCAAGAGTTTTGTGAAAGCTAATACTTGTAAAGCAATATGATTCGAGATGCTTCCATGTTCGTATTATTCAGCTGACCTTGCCCTTTGTGACTATTGTTGAAAAGCATCTGTATGAGAAAAGATACATCAATGAGAATGAACTTCTGCAGAAATGGTGTTACTTAAGTATGAAGAGGTGGACATAATGTATCAAAATACAAAGGGTCTATAGATGTAGAAAAAATATGCTTAATTAAAAACCTTGTGACACTCTTAGGTATATTGGACACAAAACTAGTGGTGCCACTGATGATCGCTTGTAATCGATCATCAGTCATTTTTGCCTCTTGTGACTGATGATCGAAAATATTTTTATAGTTGACATATCGGAAAATTCTATTTTAAGAAAAATATTTTTCTCACTTTTTTTTTTTTTATAGGCAAGTTTTATAGAAATGAAATTCGAAGTCTATTTGGGTCATTCTAGATTTGTGATCAATAAAAGTGAAGAAATTTGATAAAATAGCCTCAAATAAGTCAACCTAAAAGTACCGCTATTTTTCTTACTTTTCCATGAAAACATATGATGTAGGTACTCATTAGAAGCGCCTCCGCAAGGCAATGAGTACGCACAACATATGTTTTCATGGAGAAATAAGAAAAATATTATCTGGATATCTATCTCATTGATCTGGAGCTATAAATTAGTACCTGGAAGAGTGCTTAATCAAGAGTGAACATAGCTTCTACAAACCAATAATTCATCGATGATCAGTCGGTTTTACAAAACCGATGATCGACTATGAAATTCAGTTCGATTCCCAACACTACTCCGAACTCGTATATTGTATGTAAAACAGGGGTATGTAAGGGTCTACATTATATGGTAGAGTTTCAAAGTCATCACGAAAACATACCTATATAATTTTGACCCCCTTAAACCCCACTTTTATATTGTAAAACTGGGATTTACAGGGGTATAAATTATTTTTCTTATTTCTGCTCAAAACATAGATTGTGGGTACTCGTTAGAACCGCCTCGGCGAGGCGGTTCTAACGAGTACCCACAGTCTATGTTTTGTGCGGAAATATGAAAAATATCTGAGTTTTTTATCTGAAAATTTTCAGTTTTTGGAGATAAAAGTTTCTATATATTTGAATAGGCGTGTTTTCGTAATGTTTTGCACTTTTTAGACCAGTCATTTAATTATATGATGGTTACTGTTTAGTAGCCCTTTCACTGCATATATGTGCGTTACTGCACTAAAAAACCAAAAATATTGCTCATTCCTCGTGCTTGATTTGTTAGTTGTTAAAACGAGATCATAATGTTGAATAAACGATATAATAAGTCGTTTAAGCGACATATTATGTTGTTTAAACGAGATCTTTTTATTTTTTTTCTCTGTTAAATATCGGAAAGGAAATGTATGGAAGCGTTTATGGGCCTACAGTTGTTGAGTTGTTATTAGAATAATTACATATATGAAGTCGGATTGATACCAGATTATCACAGAATGTCCACTTAAATGTAAACTAGCTGTGTTATTTACTCGTGTTTTCTTTTTATGGAAGTGGAAATTACACCATAAAGTATAAAACAACATAAATGAAAACAACATGTTGACAAAACAAATATGTGTCAATATGAGTTCTGACAACTTCATTCGTGTTTCAAGTAACATAGCGCGTTTAAAAGTAAAATTGTTAACGAAAGAAATAAATAATTACTCGAAAAATGTCCATTTCATCTTCGTATTAACAATATAACGATTTTAAAACTATGATACTTGCAGAATACCCACTGAGCCAATTATTAATCTAGATATTAATTTATGATGTCGCCTTGCAATGTTTCCGTTATGAAGACGTAGACTTGAATATGCAGATTTTTAAGAAAAGAAAAAAACAAGCACCCATGCTATGTCCACTTCATCTCGGTATTACAGTCAAGTCATATTTTTTTTCTATTTTAACGACATCATAAAGTCCACAGCTGAGGTGAAAAAATAGGAATGTTGACATATTTAAAGCAGATATGTGCTATAGTTATTATATCGACTTTAAACAAAGGTCGAAAATAACTTAAACAAGACTCGATGTTGTCTAAAACAACAGAAAGTGTATACAGTTTTAGTGGACGTCACAGTTTTCTGCTAATTTTTATGCCCGTTTATGTTGACCGCCGTATTATAGTACAACTTCCATTTCCATAATATAGAAAACAAGAGAGAAAACACACCAAGTTTACTTTTTCAAGGAGGCATTCTGTGATAATTTGCCATCAATCTGACTTCATATATGTAATTATTTTAATAACAACTCAACAACTGTAGGCCCATATACGCTTCCATAAGATAACTATCGCGATAATTAAAAAAAAAAAAAAAATATCGCGGAAACTGAAATAATTTCTAGATAGTTTGGATTTTCCTTGAAATATTATCGCGATAAACTATTTTCTTGATATTTCCGCCTTTTAATAGCCTGATATCTATAAATAGAAGTCTAAATTCTGGAATACCTTTGTTGATACTGTATACATGTATACGTTAAACTACACCAGACAGAGAGACCGCATCGAGATTAATCCTCGGGTGTGTGTGTGTGTGTGTGTGTGTGTGTGTGTGTGTGTGTGTGTGTGTGGCTATATATGGCATAGTACGGATGTGCGTGCCAAATGGCCCCTTTTTTAAGCGCTGCCAGGTTTAAAATTAGCCCACTTTTTTCAACAAAAAATATATGACTGACCCGATTTTTCTTGATTGGTATATGAAAGGCCCCACTTTTCTGACATCCCGCTATATGCACATATTTTTCGATCAGAACTTTTTCGAGGCTGCTTCTCTTTATTCAATGAAATGACTGCGATATTTGTCTTACTACCAGCAATACATAGGTACACAAAATGGAAGGACAGTACTTGAAATGGTCAACATTTCATACAATCTAGTATATGAATGTTTCTTTTTTTCAAAGGCTAGGTATATGAATGGGGTAGATTTCGAAAAACTGGCTTGCACACCCGTACCAACATTATCCTCGTTACACCCAACCCCACTCCACCCCACCCCGCCCTCTCCCCTCGAGGATTAACTTAAGATGGGACCATCTGGTTTGTAGTCCCTACACAACCCGAAAGGGGGTGGTTTGGGGCGAAACGACTAGGGTGAGAAATAGAGGGCAAATGAATGGGAGGAAGTGCGAACGGCCAGAGGGAAACGTCTTGGGGCGAAACGATTTGCACGGTGCGGTACGCTATTTGGTCGTTCACTTTTTTGGCAGATGATCTATTTATAGATATCAGAATATAAATAGCGGAAATATCATTATAACAATTTACATTATTGCGATAATATTTTCAGGAAGCTTGGGAGTTTTCGCGATAAGTTTTGATATTATCATGATAGTTATCTAGCTACCTCGTGGCAGTTCTGGGCACTATCACGAAAAAAGCGAGATAATAAAATTTCCAGTTATCTGACAGGAAACTTAAATTATTACGATACTTTCCTAAATTATCGCGATAGCTATCTAGCTATCTCATTACGGAAGTATGCCACCATATAGAAGTACTGAAAACGGAACTTGTCATCATGAATTCAATTGGAAAGCAATACGGTTGGATGGGGTAGAGTATACGAAGGGAACATCCTGCTTCATTCTTGCCACAAAAGATGTCAGGCAGGTTCAAATTTTAAAAATCTTAATGACGTCACTTTTCGTTACATACCGTTAACAATGCATGAGATGTCGATCATAAAACCGATGCGGATAATCCTTGAGTGCAAAAATCTCATGAACTCTTTATGAACTAATAAGCCAAACTATTTAAAGAGGCAAATATAGAGTTCACAACTACTGTTATAAAACAAGTACCAGTTTTAAAAACATGTACAAACGGAGGTATTATATCGTACATTGTGGCTCAAGTTATTCATTATTTTGGTCATTAATGAAAGCATACTTATTTTGTTTTGCCATAATAAAGTCGTGGGAACTACCACGCTAGTGTTAGAGCTACCTCGATAGTCTGGGAGCAACGCGACTGACTTTTTCAAGAATATTCTTTACAATGACATTTTTTACGTCACAATGATATATTGTAGCAAATTTTATCAGGTTTAATGTCAAATCCTTTGGTAATAGTCAAAAACTGAAAATATGCTACAAAATCTGTGTGTACTGTCAACTCACCGAGAAAATGCAGATCTACGGTCGACTTTTTGCGGGTCGCCCTATCCAAATTATACACTATTCAATGGTTTCTTCGGCCTATTTGGATAGCTAAAACATATTAACATGGCATAGCATTGTCGGAATTTTGAGTGATTCGCTCATTCTTTTTAAAACATACTAGAAACTGCGGTGCACCTACCTTTGTTTACAGAAATTTTGGCGTTGTAACTACCTCGAGAGGTACAGGACGTGGCGTGGGAACAAATTCGCGTTAACGCAATTTCGAGGTAGTTCCCCTGATTTCCACCCGTGTATTATTATTATTATAAAGTAACATAACAATTAGGAGAATAAATAATCTTATGTCGGTTATATTTCATTCCATAAAATTATATATTTAATCAATTGTTTATAATATTTAAGAAATTACATTAAAACAAAATGATAATAATAAAATTATTATTGATATCATTTTCAGAAATAATTATCATAGGAATCGACCTGTATATCACAATTCGGAAATAAATAATCCTATGCTGGTCCCATTTTACTTCATAAAATGGTTTTCTATATAAGAAATTAAAACATAGTGATAATAATAGCATTATTATTATTATTATTATTATTATTTATTAAAATAAGTAGTAATAGTAACAAGGATTGAACAGTGCATCACAATTCCGAAGAATAAACATTATGTTACTAAAATCTATTGGACACCTTAAATGCCTATCATACAGATATTCGATCAAGTCCCTTTGGCTACCTATTGGCATAGATTATACCTGCTATTCAAGCGGCAAACAGTGCAGACCCTAATAATATGCTCTGTGATGTGATGTCTGATCAGGTTTACTGCTGTTTGTTAAGGTGTGTCTGTCAGAATACTTAGCTTAAAACTGTAAACCACTTTCTTCTCTAACCACAATCTGTCAGATTCAATAAATTGTTAACGCATTTTCAAACATTAGCCTGAAGGTAATTGTTTCAATAACAAACATGGGATACCTGTTAAAACATTAATGACTTCACAAATATTTCTTGAAGCAGAGATTTTATTTATACCTGAAATCTAATAATGTGCATACATTTTTTTCCTCTAATAGAATGTGCAAGCTCTATTCAACACGCAGCGTAGACTCTGATCCTAAAGCGGATGCACAGAGTAATCTAAGTCTACGTTGGTCGCATAATTCATACTGTCCATTTTTATTTGAAATTTCAATCAACATTTCTTTATTATTTTACTTGGAGACACGTCAAAGTTCTACAAAAGGTCATCAGGGCATTTTATTTTTATCTTTATTTCTATTAAAAAGATTGTTCAACATATATAAGTACATGAATCTTATAGTAAATTTCCATGAAGGGTGAACAGGTTAAATACAACCTTCTCCAGGGACCTGTATTTTCAGGTTTCAGTTTTCTACTTGACATTATACAGCTGGGAACCAGAAGCGTCAGGCCACTGGATACTGTTATAATTTAATCTATTACCCATGCAATAAAGACAGACTTGTTAATAAAACCGATACTCCAATGCTCTAATCTGTAGTGTGTTCTTTGTTTCCAAAGGCAATCTTTTTGACGTTTATTGTCAAAACATCAAATGAACATCAACATTTGAAGAGGACCATTATGACAATGATCTGAGCAGACAAATCGGCATCTTTAATTGTGAACCTAAAGAAACACTGAATACTGTAGAAAATATTGATTAACAGTGAAAATCCTGATCAGAATGTTCAGATGCACAGTCTGATCTGGGTCTTCAGTGCTTGCATAATACTGATCTCCCTTTTTTCATAATCCGACACAACTGTCCTTTATCTCAGATGTGCAATTCTTTAATCTAACAGATCAATGAAAATTGCTTAGATGATAAGATAAAAACAGAAAAAGCATATGCAGCATCAATTGTCAATATTTATTCTATTTTATTTCATATATTGATTTATTTATTTATTTTTTTTTTTTTAACAATTTGTCTTAGTTTTTCTTAAGTTTGATTGGTTAACTGTATAATGATTGTAAGGCAACATTCATGCATCAAGGACAAACTGATGGTATTCTTATTTTCCCAGAGAATAGGCATTATCATGTCATGCAAATTGTCTCCGACAGAGACGGTTTGCATTGACTGTCAAATCCTTTCTTGGGGTTAAAATATTTTATCCCTTAAACTTAACTACTCTCTGGGTTAATTCGGCAGATGATAAATTGGTGATATTTGTCTTATTTTACCCAGAAAATAGGATTTGATATTTAATGCAAATTGTTTCCAACAGAGACACTTTCCATGATATGCCAAACCCCCTTTCTAAACCCCGCTACACAATAGTGGTGGGGTATTATGGTTTCACGTTGGACGTCTGTGTGTCCGTCCGTCCGTTTTTCGTTTCCGGATGATAACTTGAGTAAACATCAATGGATTTTCACCAAACTTGGTATGTGCATTGATATTGTGGATATCTGGTTTAGGTTGCTAATGGGCAAATTTCGTCAAACTTTTACGGTTATCTGCCCGAGACACGCCCATATTTTTGTTTCCGGACGATAACTTGAGTAAATAACAAGGGATTTTCACCATACTTGCTGTATGCATTGATATTAAGGAGATCTGGTTTGAGATTGCTAATGGGCAAATTTCGTCTAATTTTTACGGAGTTATCTGCCCGAGACACTCCCATATTTTCGTTTCAGGACGATAACTTGAGTAAATAACAAAGGATTTTAACCAAACTTGCTATATATATTGACATTAAAGAGATCTGGTTTGGAATTGCTAATGGCCAAATTTCGTCAAATTTTTACGGAGTTATCTGCCCGAAACATGCCCATAATTTTGTTTCCGGACGATAACTTGAGTAAATAACAATGGATTTTAACCAAACTTGCTGTATGCATTGACATTAAGGAGAACTGTTTTGCAATTGCTAATGGGTAGATTTCGTCAAATTTTTATGGAGCTATCTGCCCGAGACAAGTCCATATTTTCGTTTCCAGACGATAACTTGAGTAAATAACAAAACCTTTTAACCAAACTTGCTATATGCATTGATATTATCAAGATCTGGTTTAGGATTGTTATCTGTCCATTGATATTATCAAGATCTGGTTTAGGATTGTTATCTGTCCCTCCGTCATTTTCTGTCCAGACATTTTCGCAACGATAACTTTAATACATAAACAAATAATTTTTTGTTATTTTCGTTATTAATTAATTAATTCTTAGGTTAAATTATTGCTCTTCAAACCATACCGAATTATCTGTTAATTTTATATTCATTCATTTGTTCGTTCGTTTGCTCATTCATTAATTCTAAAGAGCACCCATACAGGTAATGTTCTTTATTTATCTGAACTGGAAGTTGGATAGAGCATATTTTTGTAGAAAGACAAGGAGTGCACACAGTGTTAACAAATTACTTTAGTGCACTGTAGTCCACTCTGAGTTTCACTATTAGTGAACATCATGTCTAAAATAAAATGTAGTGAACTCCCTATTTAAAAGGGTTTAACCTTTAGTCTTAGCAGTACTGTAGTATAACTGAATTTAACCCCCAAAAACATAACTTAATTCTATAAAAGTTTTGCAGTTCAGGTTGGCAAGAGTATGTGTCTCTTCTCACATAGTGGAAAATGAAAATCGGATATAAGCTACATCACATATACTTGTATGAGAGAAATGTGTAATATTGGCAATTAACTAAAATATAAATATCATTTGGGCCTTTTCAGCTAAAATGTGCCTTCGAGTGCATAACCAAAACACGCCTATTCAAACATAGTGAGAATTGTCCCACCAAAAACTTCCTGATGAAAAATTCTTGTAATTTTCATATTCCTGCTAAAAACATATATTGTTGGTACTTAATAGAACCGCCTACGCGAGGTAGTTCTAACAAGTATCCACAACCTATGTTTTTAACAGAAATAAGAAAATTAATTTATACTCCTGTAAACCCATAGTTTTACTGTATAAAAGTGGGAATCAAGGGGATCAAAACGTTATAGGCGTGTTTTCGTGATGACGCTCAAAATGTGCATACTGGCATCATCCTACACATGCTCAAAGTCTCATTCGTGCGTTTGCTCTCCGTTAAAATATTGTGTCGTATCCAATGATTATGTTTGCGAACAACGTATGCACTGATCAGACTGCGCGGACGCACAGGCTGATCTGGGCCTTCGCTGTCCGCATTTGCCTGACGGCACATTTTCATATAGCGCGGCACATATTCCATTTTCTGATGGAACTTCAACTATGTTGTAAGTATAGGCCTAAATATATTGATAAGTTTTACTGAAATAGACCTTGTATGTAAAATGTATTTGACATATCACAAAATAAGTGAAGATTCCCAAGAAACGCCGCAGCCATAAGAAGTAGAGATGTGGAAGAAACAATGTTAAAACAAACGTCATATATGAAATCACCGATGCATGAACAACAACGACTTGCAACAAAGGAACCCTTTGAAACGGTAGAAAAACTTCTGAGGGCTTAAAACTAATTTGTTTTGCGCGTATGCCCGCGCCTATTACAAATATAATTTCGGTACGCATACGCTACATCACAGTGAAACCCATAATCACATGAATTATTTTGAAACAAACCAAAGGGCCGAATGGCGATCTGACGCCGAAACACAAGAAAACGACAAACAGAGCACGTTAGACTCGACCACCAGGCGACAACCTTCTGAAGAGGGAGCCGTCACAAGTCTGAGGATCGAGTCACCGTCTATTTTCAGAGATGGCAAGTTATCAAAGCTAAAAAGTCTAGAGTTTTGAATTTAGCTATATACATACATTTATAAGAATCGGCGAACTTTATCAGGGTGGATAGTCACGTGGTTTTTGTTGTTACACTGCACGGACAAAATGGCGAATTGATTCTTAGCGGAGGTAAGCAGAATTTTCTCTGTGTTTGCTCAGTTTTATCCAGGGAGTAATACACCATTTTCCAGGCAGCCCATATTTATTCGGAACTAATGATACCAGGATATAGTCATACAAATCCGTACTTTGAGTAGTAAACACTCTGTCACAAAATTTGAAGTGGCGAAGAATCGAGACTAAAATACCAGGATAATATGCACGGACGGTAGATATTTTTTTGTCTGTTTGAGCGCACGCAATGTCGTTTGGTCGCAAATCCGTCGTCAGATAACACATCGGGACAACTAGATACCGAAAATATCCACTTCCTTTACTTAGGACCACTTAGCCCCTGACAATTTACAAATTTAAAAGAAAGGATATATATATATATATATATATATATATATATATATATATATATATATATATATATATATATATATATATATATTATATATATATATATATATATATATATATATATATATATATATATATATATATATATATATATATATGTATCGGTTATTAAAGTCACTGTTATTCTGTTTTCGCCTAAATATATTGAAAAAAAAACTGGCTTTATGGTGCATAAATCGAATATTACAATTGTTTTTGCCCTCATTCAGGATTTGTAGAGGAATGGATCCTGTGTGATCTTGCATAAACGACGTTTTCTGGCATAGGCTATGTTGTGATCTGTTGGCACCGGATCCTGGGCGATTTTGTCCTGAATATGTTCTCTATTTCTATTGAACGAACATCATTAAGTAGTTTATTAGTGACCGACGATTTAATTTTCTGGGGCGGGTTGGGAAAGGGGGGCGGGGGTGCGGATGGGGCTTGAAAGCCAGATTTTTTTTTTTCAGACAAAGAACAATTTTTGTTTTTCAAATGAGTGAGTGAGTGAGTGATTTACGTCTCATTAACAGCTAGGTCATACGAAGATGGGGACCTTGGTTTAAAGTCTCCGGTTCGGGTCAGCGGATGTTCCATTTGACTCTGTGAAGACTGAATTTTTAAGTGGCTCTGTATTTAGAGCTAAAGCAAGTGTTCAAGGGAAATCAATGTTTCAGGAATGACTTGAGGTAAAATCTATCAAGTATCATACATGTCTCTGTTTGACCGCTAGTATATCAAACTTTACACTAGTTCCTTATTAACATGTATCATTAGTTCCTCTGGTAACATGGCCTCTCCATCTTAACTGTGCCAATTTTAGAAGAGTATGTACACTCTGCATCCCTGCCCTTTTCAGGACTTCTGTGTCTGGAATCCTGTCTTGCCACTTGATCTTTAGAAGTTTTCTAAGACAGCCTGTATGGAAGTGGTTCAGTCTTTTGGCATGCCGTTGGTAAACTGTCCAAGTTTCGCATGCGTATGATAGTGTTGGCAGCACTACCGATCTATATACTTTCAGCTTTGTGTCAAGTCTGACTCCAGTTCGGTCCCAAATACTTCCACGTAGCCGGCCAAATGCTGCACTAGCTTTGCAATTCTAGCATTGACTTCATTATCAATGTGCACAACTCTAGATAATGTGCTTCCAAGGCAGGTGAACTTGTCTACCACTTGCAGTCATTGACCTTTCACTGTGATGGTAGGCTCCTTGTAAGGCTTTCCAGGTGCTGGCTGATATACTACCTCAGTGTAGTATGAGTACACTCAACATACAATTAATGGGAGAAGATCGAAAATATTTCCCTAAATTATAGCCATTTGCTTCCTGACCTGATGGTATGTTTAACCCTCAGTGGCTCGAACTACCCATATCTTGAACAAAATTACATAGTCCCCAGGATGTCCGAGCCACTGTGATTCGACTGTAGATACATTAAGATGGGGCAGGAAAATCGGGCATTAGATGTCAGGCAAGAAAATGGTTTTATGAAATATAAGCAACATGCGTACTAAAGCAAACATAACAGTCGGTTTCATGAGGCAAAATCTTTATGAGTGACCTCTGGATGTAAACGGGGCAGCGTATAAAGGACTTCTTCCCCTAATCTTGGAATATGGGAGTTGTGTCTAGGACTCCCAGAGAGTGGTCCTTCAGAAGAAGTTGCCAAAGTTCAGAACAGAGCTGCAAGATTTGTAACAAGCAGTTACTGCTTTGAAACAGGGAGTATGACTGAAATATTTGAAAAAATAAGATGGGAGTCTCTCAAGATAAGGAGTAGAGACAGTTGGCTTATACTATTGTACAAAAGTCTAAAGGGTGCCGCCAGCATTCCAATAAATGAACTAATTTCCCAAATCAAACGCTGCAGAAATCATCGCTCATTGGCATTGTGCCTACTATGACATTATCCCAGCAGGCACCCGACGTTGAAACACCGTCGATTCAACCTTGAGTCAACGTCAAAACGCCGAATCAACGTTGAATTGACTTTGTTTCAACGTTGTGTGCCCGCTGGGTATTTTACTGGATTAAAAATAATCAATTAAATTGGTATCATGGTTGGCCCAACGTTGGGTCGACATTGGGCAGCCAATGGATAACCATTAGCCAACGACACAACTCAGCAACAACATTGGGCCAACGTTGTTATGCTGTCTAGATATCCTGTTAACATAGTACAGATTCGCATAGGGATTGGTGCCATATTCGCTGAGGAGTCGTTCTCCGCACTGTCTCGTTGTTTTGATAATTGTTCAAATTTCGTCATCGATTGTGTTGTCAAAAATCAATAAAATGACACAAAAAATACGTCTACACACTAGCGTACCTCACACATTGCATATGACTGCAGAAGACAATTTGATTGCATGTTTTTGCAAGATCGATTGCCGGCCACTTGACCGCTTCTAATAATTCGTGTTCGCTAGCAATGACTTCGCATTGCATTGCATCATTATTTTAACAAACAAGCAGTTTAATTTCTTTAGAATTCCGTACACTTCTAAACTAAGAACTAACCTTTTCCGTTTTATCCTAGATAGTCTTTTCCATAGCTCTGTATCATCTTAGATGGAGATGAAATTCCAACGGAGGGATGTGCTATTTTTATCTAGAGTCCGTTCTAATTACCGAAAAAAGTCACGAGGTTTCCCATCTTGGGAAATGCACATCCCTTTAACACCAGGTGCATCAGCTGTAAGTATGCTTATTAAGTTGTAAGGGCGGCGAAGATAATACTTATAAAAAAAGGTAAGAGAAAAGTCCAGGGATTGCCACAATCACATAACGCAGCCCTTCCCAGACCCTGCTGAGCAGATGGGATCCGCGCAGCAGAGATAAACTGCTTTCTTGCAATAGGCCGGGTGGTCCTAAGTAACTGAAGTGGACATTTTCGGTATCTAGTTGGCCCGGTGTGTACTGACGAAGGATTTGCGACCAAACGACATTGCGTGCGCTCAAACAGACAAAAAATATCTACCGTCCGTGCATATTATCCGGGTATTTTAGTCTCGATCTTCGCCACTTCAAATTTTGTGACAGAGTGTCTACTCATAGTACGGATTTTCATGACGATATCCTGGTATCTTTAGTTCCGGATAAATATGGGATGGAAAATGGTGTATTTCTCTCTGGATAAAGCTGAGCAAACATAGAGAAAATGCTGCTTACCTCCGCTCAGAATCAAACGCTCATCAAAATTTCGCCATTTTTCCGTGCAGTGTATCATGACAAAAGCCACGTGATAATCCAGCCCGAGAAAAACTGCTTTCTTGCAAAAGATCATTGTCCGTCCGTGCATCTTATCTTATTTGCTTTGTTCGTCCGTGCAGTTTATCCAATTATTCTGTCCGTGCATTTTATCCTTTTTTTTTTTAAATTTGTAAATTTTCAGGGACCGAGTGGTCCTAAATAAATGGTGGATATTTTCGGTTCTTTACGAAAACATGCCTATTCAAATATATTGAAAATTTCACCACCAAAAAAAAATGAGAATTTTCAGCTGAAAAATTCTGATATTTTTCTTAATTCTGCTCAAAACATAGATTGTGGGTACTCGTTAGAACCGCCTCGGTGAGGCGGTTCTAACGGGTACCCACAATCTATGTTTTTGAACAGAAAATTGAAAAATAATGTATAAAAGTGGGGTTTAAGGGGGTCAAAATTATATAGGCATGTTTTCCTGATATCTATACTGAAAAGAAAAAGAAACGCAGGGTAAATTTTATTCCTGAATTTCATTCAAGTTTGAAAAAGTTTGTTAAATATTTTACTATGATTACAAAACGGTACATGTATGGAACAAAAGTTCCAAATTTCATTGGTTTGTGATCAACAAATCTCGAGTTATTGAAGTTCATTGGTAGCTACCCCCCAAATCTTAAAATCAAAATCAAACTGAAAATCAATATCGGGTGTGCCTCCCTCTTGCTGCCGTTGCTGCCCTAATTCTCCTTTGGATAGAGTTATCCAAAGCATTGACAGTTCGCATCGGGATGTTATTCCATTTATCGATCAACGCATTCCTTAGTTGTGCGAGAGTTACGGGGGGATTTCGGCGCTTCCTAACCCTTCTGTCCAGCTCATCCCACATGTGCTCTATTGGGGTCAAATCTGGACTGTACGGTGGCCATGCTAGTGGTGCGATGTTATTGTTTGCCAGGAAATCCTGACAAACTCGGGCAACATGTGGTCGGGCATTGTCCTGCTGCAGAATCAGATTACGTTGTTGCACAAGCGGGATTGCAACAGGACGCAAGATCTCATCCCTATACCTTACTGCGGTCATATTGCCCGCAACAATAATCAACTGTGATTTTATCCGTGAGCAATGCCTCCCCAGACCATAACGGAGCCACCCCCAAGCCGATCCCGTTCGACAACACAGGCGTCGGCAAAGCGTTCTCCGCGACGTCGGTACACACGACGTCGACCATCTGCGCGATAGAGAGTGAACCTAGACTCATCAGTAAAAAGAACTCGTCTCCACTGCCTCATCGGAAATAGCCCGGGCGCATGCGCCGTCAACCACGCCATACGACGCAACCTATGTGCCTGGGTCAGAGGCAGACCAACGTATGGACGACGAGCTCGAAGACCAATCTCACGCAATCGACTTCCAACAGTCTTCGGAGAAATTTGTCGATTATGCGTACCTACTATATTAAGGGCAGTTTTGGTAGCAGTGAGATGACGATTCCGCAAATGTGCCAGACGGATTGTCCTGTCTTGACGTCGCGACGTCACGCGTGGACGCCCAGACCGCGGTCGGTCTGCTAAATGCCCTGTCTCCCTTAAACGTCTAACAAAACGTTCAATTGTTGAGACGTTAACCCCAAAATGATTGGCAACTTGCTGTTGCCTCTGACCCTGCATCAGCAACGCAACTGCCCTACCCCTCTGAACATCAGTCAATCGTACCATGATTGAAAAAAAGTTCAAAGTAGCGTAAAAATGAAAAGAAAAATCGGTAAAAGAATCGAGGAGCGTTGTGTATCGTTGAAGTGTACCAAATGGTGTGAGGAAATCTTGTGCTGAAGGTTTAAACATGCTTGTTTTGCACGAAATTTTGGTTTTCCGTATTGTCCGTGCAATGCACGGTGTAGTGCACGGTTGAATGATTTCACGTACTGGGTAGATAGCACATCGACCAAAGACTCGTATACCCGCGGTTCACATTCACAGGACAATCTGTAAAAGTGTATGGCTATAGTAAACACCGTAAAAATGGTTAAAATAAGAAGGAAAAAACTCTACCCTGCGTTTCTTTTTCCTTTCAGTATAGTTGTCCCGATGTGTTATATGACGACGGACTTGTGACCAAACGACATTGCGTGCGCTCAAACAAGCAAAAATTATCTACCGTCCGTGCATATTATCCCGGTATTTTAATCTCGACCTTCGCCACGTTAAATTTTGTGACAGAGTGTTTACTCCAAGTATGGATTTTTATAACGATATCCTGGTATCATTAGTTCCGGATAAATATAGGCTGGAAAATGGTGTATTTCTCTCTGAATAAAACTGAGCAAACAAAGAGAAAATGCTGCTTACCTCCGCTCAGAATCAAAATTTCGCCATTTTGTGTGTGTAGTGTATCATAACAAAAACCACGTGATATCCACCCTGTTTATACAGCTGATAGCAATGCGTATCATGTCATCATATATATTACATTTCACGTAAAACCGATATGGTAGTTTCTTTATCTCCTATTTCCTCTTTGACGACTGTTACAGATTGTCAGTGTTACTATATGTTTCAAATAGCGCGGTCAGTGGTTATCTTACTAGAACTAAATACTACTCATATGAACGCATATTATGAGCTAGGCATGCACTGGTATGAGTTTCATTGTAATACCTGTGGTCCTGCTTGTGGTTATCTTATTAGCTCACATGAGCACGAAGTGCTCAAAAAAAGAACTATTATGATCAGTCAATGTCCGTCGTCTGTCGTCCGTTGTGCAGCGTGCGTCGTTCATCATGCGGCGTCAACAATTTGCTTTAAAACCCTACTCCTCCCACACCCCAAGGCCAAAACTTGGAGGAAGCATCGGGGTGATTGTACATCAAAATAGCTAAAATCGTTCAGATCGGCAATCCAAGATGTGGCGGCCATCTTGAAAATCTATTTTTTGCTTCTTCTCCTAAACCCAAAGGCCAATTGAAATTTGGTAGGAAGCACCAAGGTGATTTGTAGAGCAAGATAGGTAAAATCGTTCCGATCAGAAATCAAAGATGGCTTTTGTGGTGACCATCGTAAAAATCTATTTTTCGCTTCTTCTCCTGAACCGAAGGGCCAATTCACTTGAACCTCGGTAGGATGCATCGGGGCGACTTGTAGATTAAAAAATAGCTATAATCGTTCCGATCCAAAATCCCAGATGCCCGCCATGGCGGCCATCTGATTTTTTTTTTTTTTTTTTTTTTTTTTTTTTCGCTTCTTCTCCTGCACGAAAAGGCTAATTGACTTGAAACTTTGTATAAAGCATCAGGGGGACTTGTAGATGAAAAATAACTAAAATCATTCCTATGGGAAATCTAAATTGTCCGCCACAACTTGTAAATATATTTTTGTTTCTTCTACCAAAGCAAGAGGTCAGCTGACTTGGAACTTGATAGGAAGCATCGAAGTGACTTGTAGATCAAAAATAGCCTAAATCGCTCAGATCCGAAATCCAAGATGGCCACCATGGCGGCCATCTTGAAAATCTGTTTTTCGCTTCTTCTCCTGAATCAAAAGGCCAATTGACTTGAAATTTGGTAGGGAGCACTGGGGTGACTTGTAGATCAAAATTAGCTAAATAGCTAAAATCGTTCCGATCGGAAATCCAAGAAGGCCGCCAAGGTGGTCATCTTGAACATCTATTTTTGGCTTCTTCTCCTAACCGAATGACCAATAGGCTTTAAACTTGGTAGGAAGCATCAGGGTGACTTGCAGATCAAAACTAGCTAAAAATGTTCCGATTGGAAATCTGAGCTGGCCTCCATGGCCGCCATCTTGAAAATATGTTTTTCCTTCTTCTATTGAACCGAAAGGCTAATTGACTTGAAACTTGGTAGGAAGCATCGGAGTGACGTAGATGAAAAATAGCTAAAATCGTACCGATCGGAAATCAAGATGGCCGCCTTGGCCGCCATCTTGAAAATATATTTTTGCTTGTACTCCTGAAAGGCCAATTTACTTGGAAGGTAGCAAGGGGGTGACTTGTACATCAAAAACAACTAAAATTGTTCCTATCGCAAATCCAAGATGGCCGCAGTGGCCGCCATCTATAAAATATATTTAGCTTCTACTCCTGAACTGAAAAGGCAAAATGTCTTAAAACTTAGCAGGAAACATCTGGGTGACTTGTAAATAAAAAAAAAAAATAAAATAAAATAAATAAATATATATATATATATATATATATATATATATATATATATATATATATATAGAGAGAGAGAGAGAGAGAGAGAGAGAGAGAGAGAGAGAGAGAGCTAAAACCGTTCCGATCCGAAATCCAAGATGTCCGCCATGGCCATCATCTTAAAAATTTTTCGCTGCTTCTCCTGAAACGAAATGTCAGTTGACGTGAAACACTTGGTAGGAAGCATCGAGGTTACTTGTAAACACATAACAAAAAAGCTCTAATGGGAAATCCAAGAAGGCCGCCATGGCCGCCATCTTGAAAATCTGTTTTCGCTTCTCCTGAAACGAAAGGCTAGTTGTCTTGAAACTTAATAGGAAGCATTGGGGAGACTAGAAGATCGAATTTAGCTAATTCTGATCGGAAATCCAAGATGGCCGGCATGACTGCCCTCTTGAAAATTATATATTTTTCGCTTTTTCTCCTGAACCGGAAGGTCAGTTGACTCAAACTTGGTAGGAACTATGAGGGTGACTTGCAGATAAAAAAAGAGCAAAACGTGTTTCGATCAAATTCCATGAGAGCCGCCATGGCCGCTCTCTTGGATATCTATTTTACAATTCTTCTCCTGAACCGAAGAGGCCAATTTATCTGATGTCAGGTGAGCGATAAAGGGCCATCTTGGCCCTCTTGTGTTCTGGCTTTAGATCGCCATTGCGTCTTTTTATTTATGAAAATATTTGTGATTATATTTGTTTCATTTTGAGGTTATACAGATAAGGTAGAAGGCTCCTGTGCGGACCGAACACTTGCTTGTAATTTAGAGCTGCATCAGAATTTAGGGTGTGGTTTCGCGTGGATAAGGCTGGTTTCAGCACCCGAGTTGTTTTTCGACTGAGCATTCCAAGGCGGTTGCCCTCCTGTAGTTCTTCTTTCATTTCGAAAATACGTATATTCTAATATATTGAGAATTTTACCATCAAAAATGAAAACTTTCAGATGAAAACATCTGGTAGTTTTCACATTTCTACACAAAGCATAGATTGTGGGTAATTGTAAGAACTGCCTCGGCGAGGGGTTCTAACGAGTACACACAATCTATGTTTTTGAGCTGAAATAAGAAAATTAATGTATACGTCTGTTAACCCCAGTTTTACTGTATAAAAGTGAGGTTTAAGGGGGTCAAAACTATATAAGTGTTTTCGTGATGGTTTATGAGTCGGTAATTTGTTTAGTCATTATTTGTTCTCGATCTCTTCTGGTTTTTTTTCGTGCCTTGGGAGGGCTTGCTTCGTGATTTAGGAATTTTCTGGGTATCTTTACTTGTATTTTTTATGCCGTGTCATGCATGTTTGAATATTGTATATCCTCTCTGCGGTTGCGTTATTGGATTAAATAAATCTATATGTCACGCAGCATTATAGGTCATAAACGTCCGACAAATGACATTTTTTTTTATTCTCCCCGTCACATGATGCACAGAGGGTCGGGGAGGGCCATCCCTCCATGCATCTTATAATATATTGTTTACATACATACACTATACAGAACTCTGCTTAATGACATTATAAACAATCTACTATATATATTTCTAATCATCACCCCAAATACTACAATATCTCAAACACACTCATTCCTCAACAAATTGTCCTCCTCACCACTCACTGATGTACCCGAAATATGTAGGATGAGTGGCTAACATTGGAGCCAAAAAAAGATCTTGCATTCTGATGTTGGTCCATATGTCTGCCCAGGTTTGACTTTCCCAATACACTGGGGGTGATCGCAGCAGTTACTAGCTCTTCAGGTTCAAAGCTGGCCTGTTAGCATATACAAAAATAAATTCTAGGAATGACGGGGAATTAATTTGTTTTCTAAAAAAGAAAAAAGACAGAAAAAAAAAACAATAAGAATTTAAGATTGATGATTTTGGGAACAAAAAGGAAAGAATTCTGTTCTGGACATCTCCCCAACAAGACCAGATAAAGCGACTTACCGTAATACTATTTTCAGTTAAGTGTGTCAGGATCTCTCATCAAGCCGTTCATTTCTATTAAAATGTTCAAAAAGTTCCCTATATTTTTGCCATTTTGTCTCAAAGGCATTCATTCTGTTGTTTTTTGTAGCAATGTGTTTATCAATTATGTATCATGCTCTTAATTTGTGTTTCAAAGCAACAATGGATAGGGCTGAATTAAGATGTTTGGATAAATAAATATAGTATTTTGTGGTAATTATAATTTGTAAATCTGCTTGTGTAAGATTTGTACCTATATTAAAAATAAACAGTTCCTCACTAAGTGTTATATTGATATTATATGTTAATAACCATGTTTTTAATTGGGTAATTAAAGACTTTGTGTCTCTACATGTCCAAAGCATATGTATTATATCTTCTTCCACCTGACAAGAATTGCATAATGGGCTTGGTGTAGCGTTTATTGTATAAAGATATTTCTTAGTAGGTAATAATCTGTGGTTTATTCTTGTCTGAAACCACTGAAGATTTGTGACTACATTTAGTTTAAATGGAGAAGAGTATATATCTTTCCACGTATCTTCTTCTATATCATATATATTTTCCCATTTACTTTGGGATGTAGGTTTATCATTATTTTTATTCAATATATTATAAAACTCCTTGCAACCTTTATTAGGTATGACAAAACACTGTCAGGTATGTGGGAAGTATTGGCTGTTGTAACTTTTTAGTGAAAGTTTTTATATCAGTTTTCAGTTTTAGAAACTCTTTAACAGACCGTATAATTCCACTGACTTGAAGAAAATTTGTTTTTATACTATATTTAGTTTTCAACTCTTGCTCAGAGTAAAATTCACCACTGTTATTTATAATGTCGTTAATGTAAGTTATTCCTTTCATGTACCACTGACTGAAGAAGACTGGTTTACCCCCTATGAGAATGTTATGATTAAAAAATATAGGACTTGATAGGGCAAAATCTTCTGTGCTTTGTTAATTTAATTCAAGAATATTTGAGTAAGCTTTAATAACATCTTCCCAAAATGGATTACTGATTTGTTTAATTATTTATAGCTCCAGATAAGAGAGGGTATCTACCCTGCAGGCACATGACGTTAACGCGAATGCTCCACTTTTTGGGCCCCAAGGGGGCTCCCACGTCGACAAACAATTCTGTATGTACGTCGAGACGCTCCCACGTAGACAAACAATTCTGTATGTACGCTTAGGCTCTTCCTGAGGCCCGAGCCCCTGTGGCCCCTAAGTGAGCATATTGAGAGCCCCTGGGACGGCCCCCACCCTCGCCGGCCCAGGGGCTCATCTATTAAAGAAGTGGGTGACTGCTGATATACCACTACAAACGACATGCCCAGGGGACACAACACATGCAAATGGCTGACCGTGAGCTCAACGGAGCTCTGTGGTAAAAACTGTCTTACGGACTTTTGTTAAGTTCATCTGGTGAAACTCCGTAAAGGCTCACGCACTCAGCCCTGCAGGGGTTGTGGGGTAGGGGTTACTAACAAGCAACAAGCAACAGCTCTGTTGTCAGTGCGGGTATAGGAGTGAGTGGCGTCGTGCAACAAGAGCGACGCGAAAGGAATTTGCGCGTCTGGCCGCCATTGAGATTTCCATTTAGAGGAAGGTGATACAAAGTATATACCCATCTGACACCCTGGCTACAATGGACGGCCTGATCGAAGAAATACTCGCAGTACGAGTACGAGCCAAAGCCCATCCTCGATGATCCCATTCCAGAAGCTGAGGAAAGACTCCCCCCCCCCCCCCCCCCGTCCACTTCGACCACAGTGGCCATTTACCGACCTGGATGATCGTGTGCCCCGCCCAGTAAGACTCCCGGCTTACGAGCCGTGGGTCGAGATACTTAACGACGCCAAAGACGAATTTGAGGTAGATGGCGCCGCCGAGGTCTTCTCTACATGAAGGGTTGAAGGAGAAGACCCGCTGACATCGGTGATGTCGAGATCGCCGACGGCATGTATGCAGAGCCGGCAGGTTGGCACTGGACGCTCGGATGGCCGACGTCAGGGCTACCCAACTTCTGGCGACTCTCCCAGGGGGGAAGGAGTTTCTCCTGAGAATCAAGTTTCTCCGGGAGAAAGCTGAAGATGATTGAGTCCTTGATCCAGTCCGGACTGAGTGAAAGAAGGGCCGGGGGGTCGTCGAACACAAGCCCTGGGGTATTGACTGGAATCGACAGTGTGTTCTATCAGAACGCCTACCCCGTCACCGCAGTTGTCTACGGCCTCTACCCCGTCAGGGATCCAGATTCTGCCAACCTAGCCCCGTTAAGAGATGGTGACCTCAACTGTGTGGCCCAGAGTATTGTGGAGCACTGAGGGCGCTTTGAGAGGCCAGGGACTTACACTCATACGGCGACAAAAGATCCAGAAGTCCACAAAACCGGCGCCTCGGTCGATGACGTAGCTGAGCTGGAAAAGATCCTCAAAAGAGCAATCATCTTGAGGGACATTGCTGGTGAGGACATCTACAACAGCGGCAAGTACAAGAGAGGTGGCAACGGAGTCAGAGGCATAGTAGAACTCATCTACCACAACGGCCAGCCTGGTCCAAAGATCTCCACTTCCCGCAGTCCAGAGAGGTCCATATCTATGAGGATGATGTCTGGCACGCAATCCGGGAAGTCGCCCAGGGCGAGCCATTAGCGGTCTGGTTCCTGGGCGGTCAAGACCGACAGCTCTCTGTCGACGAGTTCGTGCTCCAGGACGGCCGCACCTACAGGACACGAGAGGCCCACGAAAGACTCCAAGCGATCTGCGCCAAACTGGGCAACCGTGAACTTGCTGTGAGAGCTTTCGGCGAAACCCACGCGGCTAGCATCATGGCAAAGGAAAGAAACGGCTGGAAGCCAACCCCAGCCAATCTCCTCCCAGACATCGAGGTCCTGCGTGGAGCACGGTCACGGCGGCCTCTGGAACTCGATGGGTTATGACACGAGGGAAGTCACTTCTATCGACATGAAGGCCTGCTATCTGGCATCCTTCCAGGGTATGGGTGAAGCCAAACCCTACTTCGAGCGGTTCGGGCATCCGACTCACCGCATGACAATAAATGGCCCTCTCCCCAAAGACATAGGCAAAGGCTTCGCCGAGGTTCAGGAATTGGAGTTTGAGGCTACCTGCCATCCGTTCATCCCAGCCTGGTTTGGAAGGCATTTCTCCGAATGCGGTTGGGCTCCGACACAGCTCCTTGCCTTCCTGGCAGAGTCTGGCCTGCTTAGGTCTCTCAAAGTCAGGGAGGCGATCATCTCCTTCGAGAAGCAGACTAAGGTTTGGTTGCCCGAAAGCAGGGACCAGGCCTGCTCCGTCATCGGCAAATTCACCCAGGGCAGCAAGGCAGATGGAAAAAGGCTCACAAGGAGGTTGGTGACCGACCACCTTGTCCGGGACACCCGCCTCTCGGGCGCTTTGGTCGGAGCGCCAATGAAGTGCGAGCTCGGTCACATCCTTACTACGATGGTTCCCAGCCCCAGTTCGCCCACCTGAGGGCGAGCATGCTGGCCTACGCCCACATCAACCTCCTCTCTATGCTTCGTTTGAACCCGATGAGGCCGTCCGAGTGGCAACCGATTCCATCTGTGTAAACAAAACGGCGCTCTTGCAAGCTCGAGGGGGTCGGGGCCTACAAGCCTCATGAGGTGCACCCAAAAGGGTGTTGCCGCATCTGTCTCACCTGCCACGACAAGGCAACCCCGAGGCCACCACGAGATAGGATTGCCCCAGCCCAGTGGCGAGACGAGAGCCTCTACATGCCGATGGAACACGTAGCCTACCTCGCCAAGCCTGACTACAAAGCAACAAAAAGGGACTTCACTCCAAGCAACACGCCACGCCACGACGATCCCCTGACCCGGCTTGAGCTGAGCTACCTAAACGGCGGCGGGGGCAGCGGCAAAACCACGCGAGCGATCGAGAAACCCCCTCGTCTTCACCCCAACCCATCGCCTGGCCAAAGAGATGCGGGCCAGGGGCGTCCAGGCCCAGACCTATCACAGCTTCTTCCGTTAGAGCGGCCAAACGAACTGGACGCCCGATAGGATGGGACAGAAATTCGTTCCCCGAGTGATCATCCGGGACGAGGTCTGCACAGTGTCCCGCCCCACTCTGGAAACCTTCCTCGACTGGCTTGAGGGTCGGGGCGTCCAGGGCCCAGTTGTTCAAAGCGTCGTTAGCTTAACGAGCTCGTTAAGGGTCATTTCGTTAACTGTTTTAGCGGATTCAATACACAATATTCTGATATTTTTTGCTGAAAAAATGTGAGTAGCTTTTGCACTGCAAAAGCTACTCACATTTTTTCAGCAAAAAATTTCAGCATATTTGCATATCACTTGATTTAAATTTTAACGAATCGTTAACTAACGACGTCGTTAGCTTTGAACAACTGGGCCCAGGTCATCTGCTGTGGCGACCAGGGGCAGCCGCCCCTAATCGCTGGAGAAATGCCACACGACTGGCTCCGCGAGCATATCGCCTATTACGAAGAGTTCGAGGTAGATCACAGAGCCAAAGACCCTCTTCTCAAGGCCCTCAAGAAGCGAATCAGCCTTCAGCCCGACTGGATCCAGTGCCGAGAGGTGCGAAAGGCGCTTGCTAGTTGCCTCGGGTGGAAACGCTTCCTGGAGGCCTGGAAGCCATGTGATCTCATCTTGACCTCGAGGCAGAAGGTTCGCGACCGGGCCCAGAGGCTGCTATTCGAGCGCCATTAGGAGTATTTCCCGGACATCTCCGTGCCTCTGCTATACCGCCCCAAAGACACTCGGCGGGAGAACATCATGGTCACCATCCCCGGGCCGTTGCTGGATGGCAGGCCAGACCGGCAGGAGCTCGTCCTGAACGACGTCGTTGAGGTGCCCTTGGAATATGCCCGCGACGTCCTCGACGGCAGGTGGGGCCAGGACTGGGCTCTTGGCTATGCAATCACAGTCCACTTGAGCCAAGGTCTCACCGTCGCAGAACCCCGAAAAGTCTGGATCATCGATAACTATCTTCAGTGGTCAAATCTCTCGTATTTGGCTGTCTCACGGGTGGAGCGCATGCATCAGCCCGAAAGGGTAGTCTGTCCCCCAGAGGAGGGTTTTGAGGGTGCACGCACACTCACCGAGCAGCAGCTCCGCGGAATCATCCAAAGGAAGCTGGTAGCCTATAAGCGACAGGACCAAGCCAAGGGGCTCAGGTTTAGCCTGAAGGTTGATCACATCCGAGCACTGAAGGAGGCTCAGAACAATCGCTGTGCCGCGTGCAACATCGAGCTCCTATAAGCCAAAGGACACCCAGCAATTCAGTGTCGACCGGTTCGACAACTCCGCGGGCCACATCCACGATAACGTCAGGCTGACCTGTCTCGAGTGCAACAGAAAAAGAGGAGCAGCAACGCTCAGCGCTTGAGAACCCCATCCGGAGGAAGCTGAGTGTCGGGCGGCACTACGAGGAGTTCCTCCCTGACAAAACCACGTGGCGGGCCGTCTTGCAGGTAATACAATACAGGCTCACCGGGCATGGCCACCGAGCGTCCGAGCCGGTGAACCGTTAAAGACCATACAGGGTCAGTCGCGCGGCGCCGACCGCCCTCCAGCTCGCCAGGCTGGTACAGATAGCGAACACCAACACCTGAAGGGAGCCTCTGCTCCTTGAGACCAACAGGGCGAGGAGGGCTTTTGTGCCACGGTCTTGGCTTTGATGGCGTCGGAGAGTTTTTTGCCAGTCAACCTGGTCACTTCGCCGTTCAGAGCGGCTACGACGCTAGGCAGCCGAGCCACCCACTCTGTTGACCTCTGACCCGAAGGGAGGCGATTCACCTGAGCATATTGGTGTCCAAAGAGCCGCTCAGCCAGGGTCCGGTTCCAGCGCTCCACGACGCCTTGGTCCCGGTGGATGTCAACACGTTCACGTCGGACCTCGACCCCGTGTTTGGCGAGCAGCTGGCTCACCGCACCCATTAACTCTCGCCCAGGGTCAACCTGAAGGAGCTTCGGTCACCGCAAGGGGCTCCGCTTGTAAATCCGAGCCAGGCCATCAGCAACCTCTGCCGCGGTCTTGCTAGTCAGAGGCTCAGCCTCTTTGTAGCGCGAGGCCACATCAACGACCGTAAGAGCGTAGAGGAAGGTTTTCCGCCCTACGCGGTCATGTGGCAGAAAGAGCAGATCCGCCTGGTGGGCCTCGTTCGGGGTGGCGATGTCAAACTTCGGCCGCGGTACGCGCCTAGGGGCAGGCAGAAAGATCTGCCAGATGGCCTGCCTTTTGAGCCAGTCCTTGGCCTGCTGCTCAGTCACCTTTGCTGCAGACGCCAGCTTCTCGATGGCTGCGAGCCCCTTCCAGTAGCCTCGGGGGCTGTAGTATAGAGCGTAGGGCTTACTGTCACGCCATGGTATTCCAGCAGCCCGATGAGCCTCCAACATGCGGACGCCACAGGCTCAGGAAGCTGTCCAGTTGTCGCCCGGAGGTTGGTCGGGCCAGCCAGCATCCCCGCGGCGAAACGCATTGCGATCTTCTCATCTTGCCGCCAGAGCTTAAAATATATCGATCATGGTGTGGACCGGAGGGCCGGGGATTTTGTGGAGGTGGGCGCAGTGGCCGACCTCGAGCATTGCGCAATAAAGCTCTTCGGGAAGACCCATGATATAATGTCGCAGAAAACAGGCTTTAAATTAAAACGTGCCTCACTTCTTAACGAGTTGGTAGGCTACAAAGCCGGTCGCGGCCATTCCCAAAATCACGAAGGTAATTTCGCGGTCTTTCTGGTCGTCACTCGGGTGATAAAAGACGGCGAGCTGGGGCTCGGTCCCCAGGGGGTCGAGGTTGTGCCCGGTGACCTGCGCATATTCCTGCATTGCAGCGTCCACATCCCGGAACGGCTTAATAGCATGACCTGGCCTGCGAAGTTCCTCGTTGATCCAGTCGAGGCGCTCGGTCCATTTCCAGCTTTATCGTGACGCTTGCGCTCTTCGTCGACGCCAGAGCTTCTCAAAATGGTGAATAAGTAGTTCGATGCCGAGAACGCAAGGGCGTTCACCAGGGCGCCCCCAACGAGCCTTGCGATGCTTGCCATTACTTCATGATATCAGCAGGTATGATCCCCTGTTTAATTAGCAGGTCCTTGGTTCCCATGGCCAGAGCGACGTCTAGGACCACCATGCCTACGTCACGGGGGGGGGGGGGGGTGAAGTCAAGCTTCGGGGGGCTACCCCCCATCGCCATCTTGCCAAGCTGTGCGTATCCCGTGGCCAAGCCCGAGACTACGGCGCTGTGGTAGAGCGCGTTCACGATCATCTTTCCGTCGGTTGCTGGAGTCGTCATGGTTGCTCATTCCATATAAAAGGGGTCTCGAGTCTTTAATTGCTTAGCACCGGGGACAGGCTGCATGGGCGCGGAGTCAACGGGGGCTGCCGCCACCGACGCGGGACCTCTCGTTTGCGCGTTTCGGAGAAACACGAGCGCCCCGCCCGTAAGACAAGCCCCAACGATCCACGGGGTCCAGTTAGTTAGTCCTTCACGGCGTTCCGGCCGTTTATCCGCGGAAACCGCTGCCGCTTCCTTTGGAGGAATATTGGCAGACGTGCCGTCGCACGCAGGGGGGGGGGGGGGGGGGGGGGCGGGGAACGAAATGATTCCTCGGATGCTCGAAGCTGCTCGAGAAGTCATTCTTCTTGCTTTGCCTTTCGGGCGGCAGCGCCGGCACACCCGCTGCCACTTTTTTTTTTTAAATCCTTAACTTTCTCCGTAAAAATGGAAAGAGAAAAGTCCAGGAAGTGCCACAATGATAAACCGCAGCCCTTCCCAGACCCCAAGAGGAAGAGGAAACCGACAAATCTAAACAAGCACAAACCGAACAAACGTACGAAAAGCACTAAGGTTAGCTCTCTCTTATCCAAGCGAGGTAATCGCAATACTAAAAGGACTGAAAAACACAAGAACAAAATGACACACGGAAAGACATACAACAAATCGCCACGTAGAATAAACCACAAAGCAACAAAGAGTAAGACCAACACCGGGACCACCGCCTTAGAACGGTCGGTAGAGCAAACCACCGGGGGGGGGGGGGTGCGGTTTAAAGCACTTTTGCAGCTAGCAAACTTCACCCTGGGTCCCGATGCTACTCTTAGTATAGACATACATAAAAATTCGGTTCGCATAAAGGCTCCCAACTCAGTCAATGCATCAAAGCGAAATCATAAAAATCAAATTAATCACTATAATAAACAAAGACGAGTACTCATGGCTAATTCTACTTAATGCCAGAGTAAATGAAAACCAATAGTTGAACCACGACGGGCCAAGCCAAAGACATATCGTCAAGCCCCAACCCACTGGTTAAAGGTTTACGAAGAGGCCGTCATTGAGTCTGAGGCCCGAACCGCCGTCGTGCAATTTAAGAGTGAAGCATAGCCATCAACAATGATTGGGTTGACAACTAGGTATGCAATCTGCCGCATAATATCAGGCTATATCCAATTCTTTTATAACGGTTAATAAGTTTTCTGAATTGCTCCGAAAAGTTAGATTTACCTACAATTTTTTTAAATCGTAACTCTTTCCACTGGAGGACTCTGTGCTGGCTCCTCCGCCGTCTCCCTGCTGCTTTGCAACGTTGTCTTCTCCATCATGTACTCTAACAGGGCAGCAGTGTCCAAACTGGCAGTGCTTCAATGTGGTCAGCGCAGCGGTTAAAGGTGCTAAGAACATGCCGTAGCGGTGGTAGAGCTTGCAGGTAGCATTGTTAAGCGCGTGTCCGACAAACGGGTCGCCCTCGAGGTCTGCGATAAGCCCTGGCTGGTTTTCGATTGGGAGAAACATGGCCGCCACCCCCGCATAGAGCTGGAGCGCCGCAGACCCCAAGGTCTTCGTCATCGCCGCCCCCAGCCTGGCTTCGTAGCGGGCGTACATCTTCTCGATTTCGGTGTTATCCAGAGTGTCGACTTGATCGGCGATGAATGTTTTTCCGCGGACCACCAGTCCGTACTGCTGGGCTTGGCCTGCCGCCGCGATGGCAGCGAGCCGTTCGCGGTGTTTTTGCACCCGTTCTTCCTCCAGCGGCGCGTCTGGCGTTGCCGCTGGGGCGGCTGCCGGTGGAGCCCCCTCGGCTAGACCAGCGCCAGCGCCCTGCGGGTCAGCAACTGACATCAGCTCATCGATCAGTTCGTCACAGTCCATTTCGCCTATAACAAGCCGGCGGGCCCGTCTAATAAGGAGTGCGACTCGGCGCAGACACTGTGCGATTTGCCAAGTAACGAAAACCAGCAGTACCAAATGCGTGCCAAGCACGGCGACCAGCAGTCCTTCAGTAACAGGAAGCATTGCTATATATATAACTATATAAGCAGCAGGCTGATCTTGGCGTGTTTTCTCTCGGCTAGCTACTGCCGCACCGCCCGCTGTTCTCGAGTCGGTATCACGTCGTTCTCCCGCAGGCAGTCTCCAAAGCTGTCGCGATCCTTGCAGTGGAAGAGTGCGACCCAACGCGTCTGCCCGCGCGTCCTTCAGGACTGTGTTGTATTTCTAGGTGAGGACCCAGACGCTTATGTCGGCGTGGCGGCCGGAGAACGCTAACTCTGACAGCATGTCTTTCTTCTTCGTCAGAGCCTTCGTGTCCGAGCAGTATTCGATTATAAAAAGTGTTGGCTCGCCCTTAAACACCATGAAGAAGGCCCGCAGGTAATCGTGACGGCGCTCACCGGGGTCCAGAAAACGTAGACCTCAGGGTCCGTCCAGAGTCAGGGGCACTGCTTGTAGGTCTTGTTGTGCTCTATGGTGGGGCACAGGACCATGATGTGTCGAAAGAACCCCCGGTAGGGGCCTTCTTCGAGCAGAGACAGGATGAAAACTGTTTTTCCGCATCCCGTCTGCCCGCAGACAATTGCCGAATGGGCGCCCTTGGGCAGGAGATGATTAATAAGCAGCTGAGACGAACCGGCCATCTTCGAGGTTCACCTGGGCGTCTGCTTATTTTTCGGTGCCTCAGAATCCGGTCATATAGGATCGCGAGGCAGCCGTTGTACTGATTGGCGATCATGCGAGCCAGGTCTGGCTGCGTGACGATCTCATACTCTAGACTAACTTATGTTTTCAATGTCGTATGAGGCGTCGGCATCGCCTGTGGCCCGAATTGCGCGGCTGTAGTCGTTGAAGGTTAGTTTGTTCTCCAGCCGGTCTCCAAGCGCGCTTTGATAGAACGGCATGTGGCCCTCGAGCAGCTCGAAATCGAGCGGGATGTAGAAGCGGTTGCCGAAGGCATCGGCGATGGCCTTGTCGGCCGCGACTGTCTCATCTTTGTTTCCGGCATCGATGCGAATCCGCGTTGCGTTTCGGTTACCAGACGTATCGATGCCTTGGTATTGGTCATTTTTCCTCTCCTAGGCCGTCTTCCAGAAATCGCCGTAACAGTTGAAGACGTCACTATTGTCGACGGACATCACCTCGTTGCCGGAGATCTTGATCACAGTCTTCTTCACGATGGCGCGGCCCAGGTTCTGAACCACGGTCCGGTTTGCATCATCACTATTCAGCGTGATTCTGAAGGCCAGGCGGGCGGTCCCTGGAACGATCACGTCGTGCGCGCCGAGGTCCGGGAATCGAACCAGCAGCTGTTGATTCTGATCAATCGTGCTCGTGTTCTGGGTTATCACGACAGACTGCCGCACGCCTTTGATCCCGAGGGGCTCGCGGAGGCACCTGTAAGGATTAAGCTTGCGCCCGAATTTACTGCTCGAAGCCATGGTGTATTTGAACCTACGCAAAAAGCTTCAAATTAGCATCCACTTTCAACGCCGCGATGGATGACGTCACTTTCGAGAACCCCACGTTCGACCCTGACGGGCCTGGAGAAGACGATGATTTTGACCTCCCCGAACCCCATATGGAGCCACCGCTTGACGTCCAGCAGCTGCTCAATGCGTCTGGCGACAATTTGCAGGGCTTGCAGGAGGAGTTAAGAGAGACGGAACTTGAGGCCCAGAAGAAGCGCCTCGTTGACAGTTTCTGCAACGAAGTGAGCCATACCTATGGGCTGCGCCCCGAAGGCAGGCTCGACTATAGCCAGTTCTGAATCGACCCCGACGGTAAGACACTTTACTGGACACCTGAAGACAGGAAGATCTCCATTGCTGCGACGAGGGGAAAATTCCGTTTCTGCGTCAAGACACGCTGGCCCGAAGATACGGGGCTGGTGGCACCTTTGCACTGCTGAGATCGCTGGGGCTCCCTGATTATAGATCGGGGGCATCGCGGGGGCTCGGCAGAAAGGTCGTGAAGACACTGCATAGTGCAGTGGAAACCCTCCCGAAAAACACTGAGGCAATCGAGCTGAAGGATCTCTCCGGCGTGGCTGATACCACAAGTCAAAGCGTAGAAGACGTCGAGACCGCATTGACGACCATTAATGATCCGCAAATTGACGTCGTGTAGGTCACACAGGCCGCGAGAGAGTTCGCCGGAGTTAAGGGGGCCATGACTAGAGTGAGAGATGAGCTCGCTTACAACCTGGCGAACTGTCAGATGCCAAGGACCGGAAATCCGAAGTCGAGAAGCACCTTGCCAGGGAGCGCCAAAAACTGGCGGAAACGGATGACCCCGAAATTGAACAAGATATTCGAGATCGAATAAAAAAGCTTGAGGGCGAGCTCTCGGACCTCGAACGAAACACAAGCGAGGATTGAAGCCCTCTGCGCGAACAAAGCAGCTCTCCGGACCCAGTTCAACAGAATTTGTGAAACCATCGGGCGGCTCCTCCAAGACAAGACGCTGGCCGAGCGAATTCGAACACTCTTTCGCGAACAGGGCATCACCATCGCATCGATTCTCACAGCAATTGGCATGGCGATCTCGATACTCGTGCTTGCGCTCACCGGTGGGGGAAGTGCGCCAGTGCCGTCGCCGACTCCCAGACCTCCCGACAAGGGGTCAAGGGGTCAAGGAGTGGGTAAAAAAGCACCTACAGGCCCTCGGGCGTGCCCTGGCCAATTTGGCCGGCAAGGCCGCTGCGGCCCTGCCCGGAATCATAGACTTAATCGTCTCTTGGCTCCTGGGCACGTTAGTGAAGGCCGCGACTTTGCTCGCTGACAACGTGTGGGCCTTGGTCATCGGCGTGGGGCGCTTTTTCTCGTGGCCGCAAGGGACTGGCTATCTCAACGACAGCCAATGCGCCACTAGGCCGACCCCGACCCCTGCGGCTATGAGAGCCGTTTTCTCTTCTTCGTGGCTTGTCGCAGCCGCGGCAGACGCATATTGTTGCGGAGCAACAGCGGCTGGCTTAGGTGGCCCTGCAGGTCTGCCACTCGGTGGCCCCTTGTGATCAGTCCCGGCTGGTGCTGCGATTTTTCCTTCGAAGGACTTATCGCCTGTAGTCTTGCAGATCTGCTCCGATTCGTTGATTCCCGGATTGTGACCGATGGCTGCTTCAGATCCAACGATCACGATTCCGTTGTTGTAGCCCTGGACATTGCCCGGGTGGAGGGTCATGTCGCTCGGGGCGAGGTAGAGCCCTAACCCGAAGACATAATCCAGCGGCGTAGAGGCGTATTGCAGCGTCTTCTGGTAGGGAGCGATGCTGCTGGGGATGTCGACTGGAGAAGCAATTGCATCTTCGACGTTGGCTAGGAACTGCTTTTGAGCGTCGAACCCCGTTCCGGTCTTGAGAATGTTCGAGCGCGTCTGGGCCTGCGCTCCCAGGATAGCCCAAACATACGTATGTTGTTGAGGCGCTCCACACCCGCTTGCGTGAAGCCTTCTGAGTTATCGAGAACATCGTCCACGCCCCTGATATGTCCAGGTTATGGCGTATGGCGTCCTTCGGGTGGATGAAGGGGCCATCGGAGTAGGGCGCATGCCGGTAGGCGCCCGACGGCTCCATATACATGCTCCAAGATCCGAGGCCTTGGCACCCGTGGTCTAGCTTTTGTCTCCAGTCCGTTTCCGGGGACACGCCGCCGCTTGTGGGCCCTGGCATCGAAGGTGTTCAGATACCAAAAATGAGATTTTTCTCCGGGAAGGGCGACTCGCAGCTCCTCAAGAATACGCCTAGTGGTGAAGTAAACACGGAAGCGATACAGACTCGCAAGGAGTGGATCTATGGCTTGGAGGTGGTCCTCAACCGAGACGCCACATCCGGCGGTGGCGCACCAAACCGCGAAGTTCAGGTGGCACTGCCACCAATCGAAAGAAGTGGTTTTCAAGGAATTCCAAGCCTTGTTTGCCATAGCGATATCCCCGCTGAGTGGGGGGTTCTGGTACTGGGCGAAGATGTCTGGGAAAGAGGCCTTAAAGTCACCTCCCCCGTCATCAACCATAATCTTCTGGCTGGCCAGAGACGCCTGCTTCTCTTTGAAATGCACCCCCGCCCGATATGTTGCAGAGCTTTTGAACGAGTAGGCCCTCTTGTCCATGCTTTGGGTCACTATGTACGTCACACTCACCGACATTTAAAATGGGGAAGCGGTCTATCTTGCATCTGTTCCCGGCACTGTGTATGGGGGGCTGGAGGTCGCTCTCTGTGAGCTCACGTATTACCACTGCTGGCTCAATGTCGGCGCCGAATAAGGGAATAGCATCTCTGATGGGCGCACCGTGTTGGGCATACCCAAAGGGTACTATAACGTCTGTGAGCTGGACAAAGAGGCGTTCCGGCCTTTGGGTGCTGAACTCAGTTTGCATGCCCCCATATGCCGCTTGCAGCTGTCTGTGAAGAAACGTCTGGTCTTAAGCGGCGGGCTAGCCGAACTCCTAGGGTTCTCTCGAGAGACATTCGAGCCCGGCCAGAGCCACATTGCAGACGAGCCTCATCGTCTGATCACCCATCGGGAGATCTGCGTGCATCTTGCCGAGGTCAGTACGTCGGAGAACGTCCACTACGGTCGCCCGTCCACACTGCTGAAATCCATCCCCGTCGAGAACGAAAGGTGCGGGGGTGGCCGGACAGAGACATTCCCCGTTTTGCAGTACGAACGGCTGGCATCGGGGCCTCTTTCCCAGCTGACGCTCACGATATTAGACACGGGCGGCAGGAAGTTAGGTTTCGACTATTTGAGTGCAGTCCTGCACAGTTATGGGTGACGCGGGTGGCCCAGGGAGCGCCAGGAAATGCCCTGGGGTGGCTTTAGCCGATCTCGGGGATACCGAGGGATTCGAAAAGGGTGGGGAAGAGGGCCAGCTGTACGCTTTCGAGCTTACCGACGGGGTGTACAAACGAAAAAAGGTCACCGCCCAAGAGGGAGGTGGGGCGCAGAAGCTCGGAGAGTTGAGCGACGTTGACGTCTCATATGCCGTCCCGAAATGGCTTCATACGCTGGCGTTTACTGGGAGCAAGTGGATCGCCTTCGCAGACCCTGTTAAAACAACGGGCTGGATGATCGACATTCGAATCTCCTCTCCCTACGTCGCAACGGGGCAGCATCACAAGGGTCGGAAGGTAACAAATAGCGGTACCCGGCTATGCTCCTATATCCCAGAGACCAGGAACGTCGTCGTCAGCGAGCAGCACACGCTCAAAACAAGTAATAGCCGGGAGGGGATTCTAAAAATGATATCCGAGTTCTCTCCAGCGGGAATCATCGGCGCGGAAGAAGAGCCCACAGCAACAATCCTCCTCGAGGTTATACTCGGAGACCCACCTGACGACTTAGTCGAAATTTTGCCCGGCTTCAAGCTCAAGTGGACCAGCGCGCACGCGCAAAAAGAACTTGGGGGCCTTGATCAGAGTTCGGGATCACCCCCAGGTGCACTTTACATTGGATGGAATCCAACCCGATGCAGATTACTGCTTTCTGGATATCAGCAAGATCTATGTTGGTCCAGTCGAGCTCTAAAGGCTGAGGTTCACGCCCGCAGACCTCACCTCAGAGCAAGGCTCGGTGGTCCTTAGCCATTTGAACTTGCCCGAAAGCGGTGATAGTTAAGCAGGATGGGACTTTACCCACAACTTGAGACGACAGGAGACAATCACCGACTTCAGCACGTGGCCGAGGTCAGATCCCGCCTTGAAAAGGAAAGAGGCTTCAGGGCCTCGCTGTACAAGAAGTACCGGCGCGGGGCCAATGTCGTGGACGGACTCGACACCGCGCTTTCAGTGGCCAGCGCGGGCTTGGCTGCGTCTGGTGTCGGAGTATTGACGACGATAATCGCGGCGCCAGTCGCCGTTGGCCTCCAAGCTGGGGCGATTGCTTGTGGGTTGCTGGGAGCTGGCGGGAGATTCATTTGTCGGAAGCTTGAAGCCAAAGCTAGGAAACATGACCAAATCCGGGTCCTGGCCGTCTCAAAGCTAAACTCAATCGCCGACAGGATCTCGGCCGCGCTGACCGACGATAAGATCTCCGAGGAGGAGTTTCGCCTGATTCTCTCTGAGGTCGACAAGTACAACCAAATGAAGGCTGAGATACGCCGTGGGCGTCAGAAAGATGACGGTCTGTCCGAGACCGAAAAAAAACCCGGCTTATGTAACTCATGAGAGACGAGGCGATGTTAATAGCCCGTACCAAGCTCTTGGAAGAACTCCAAGCTGCTGGAAACAGTGGCACCTCTCGATAAATATATCTTGTTCGCGGGCTTAAAAAAAAGAGCGCAGGCTGGTCCAGCCCTTTGAGAAGCAGACGAGTTTATTAAGTGGAAGAATAAAAAAAATAACATAAAATTCCGTCGTCGGGATTCGATCTCACGCACAAAAATTCAGCAAAAGCCCCCCGAGGTCCTGGTCATTTTTTTCGTTTTTTAAATCTTATCTCTGGGGGGGGGGGGGGGGGGGGAGGGCTTTTTCTTGACCAGGACCTCTCATACTACTTCCAATGCTCGGCCACTCCTGCCTTCAGTACCTAACTATGATTGGGGCGAAAGTCGTTAGAGGCTTACTAGAAGTGCCGGCAATGGGGGGATGGGAATGGGATCGTAGCGCTACGTTTAAACCTGTACAGTGCCCCGCAGAGCGATAAATATCTGTAAATTTAACTTATAAAAGCTTGGAGTTTTATTGTGCAATAATAACCGAAGCGGAAAACCAGCGGTATTCAATAGAAATCTATGCCGAAGCAGGAAACCAGCGGTATTCAATAGATAATCGATACAGGTAAACCTTCACACATTTTATAAGAACTCTTACCATGCTTATGGGCAGATTCAGCAGATGCCGGTCCACGGTACTTTAAACCCCAGGAGCTGGACAGAATTCTTTACACCCACATCCCAGTCCTGGGGGTGAGCCACCTGTCTGTGTCAAATCCTGTTTTTCTGACTATATATATAATATGTCGTTTGCTGAAATTTTTACTCAGAGCGTTTTAATATTCATTCAGGGATGAATTTGTAAATACCTCAAGTTGGTGTGCACCAGATAAACCGGATAGTTTTTCGTAGACATATACAGAACATACATGGCATGAGGGAAATTATCACCTGTTACGCTGACTCGTCTGAGCGGGGGGAGGGGGAGTGGATATCCGGATCTTAAAATATGCAGGGACATTTTCGAAGGTATCTCGAGGTTCTGTGCTCAACTAGAATGCGAGGACACATTTTATAAGAACCCTTACCATGCTTATGGGCAGATTCAGCAGATGCCGGTCCACGGTACTTTAAACCCCGGGGGCCGGGTAGAATTCTTAACACCCACATCCCAGTCCTAGGGGTGTGAACCACCTGTCTGTGTCAAACCCTGTTTTCTGAGAGAAATATATCAATATGACGTCTGTTGAAAGTTTTACTCAGAGCGTTGAAATACACAATCAGGTAAATTACTACTGTGCACTCCAGCGCATATAATCCTATAACGTCATAATATCGTGGGCACCAGATATATCGGATATCGGTGAATCAGGTAAGTGCCTCCCCCTTTTTGCGTTCAGAGCCCCTGGGCTGGCGAGGGTGGGCGCCCTCACTATGCTCACTTGGGGGCCACAGGGGCTCGGGCCTCAGGAAGAGCCGAATCGCGGCCGCACGCCCGAGGAAGTCGTCTAGACGTACATACAGAATTGTTTGTCTACGTGGGAGCGTCTCGACGTACATACAGAATTGTTTGTCTACGTGGGAGTCCCGTAAGGGCCCAAAAAGTGGTGCATTCGCACCCCCCCTCCACCCCCCTGCTGCTAATATACATTTTTTCACTTCACTCGATGAAATAAAAGTCATATTCACTCCAAACATTTGAATATCCTCTATTTATGCAACGTCGCGCCAACGTCGGTGCAACGTGATGACGTTAATGCAATGTCGAATCAACGTCGGTGCAACGTCATGTTGCACCGACGTTGAATCGACGTTGCCCTGGCGACGTGTGCCCACTGGGTATACATAATAGTTTCTTATTTCTACATGAATACGTATATTGTGGGTACTCGTTAGAGGTACCTCAACATATGTTTTCGTGGATAAATAACAAAAAACATACAAATACATTTTTTGTTTAATAAAAACATGCCTTATCCCGAGGTATGAAAGGTGTGTCAGATGCTCTGGAAAATAGTCGTCATTTTGGGCTCGTCTCAATCTCATTTTAAAGCAAATTATTGCATTAAAAGCAGTGTCGCACGTTATTAACAGCCGTGCATTAACCGGCGAAAAGCCGTGTATTAACAAGGCAATTCATGCGATGTCAATGCACGTCTACGCAACTTTCAATATAATCGTACCAGGACCACAGATTTGCTGTCGTTACGAGATGTGCACTGCCTGGCCTTAGAACGAGCATAGTCCGTGGAAATTGCTTTCGTGGAAAGGCGAAACAAAAGAGTGCGAAATGTAACGAATGTTTTCAGTTTTTATGCAATACGAGGGTCGTGCAAAAAGTTCTGTCACTAATAGGCTTCCTTGGTTATATCTCAGGTATATTTTAAAATGCTTCACTGCACTTGAATGGTGTGTTGAATAGCTAAAGATACCCCTTTATTTCGTGCAAATTGCTTTCCAACAGACCGAGTTATTTCAAATTGGCACTGACCAATTTACTTGTTACATTGGAACATGGACCAGAAGACTGAAATTCATAGCTATATTAAATGCCGCATTAGGCTTAATATAGATTCAAAGCAGATATTTAATGAATTGTGTGGTATATATGGACCTCAGACCATTTCAATGCGCACAGTGTTTAGTGGGTTAAAGCTGGGAAATTTTCTGTTGAAGATGATACCCGTCCTGGAAGGCCTAAAACCTCTGTTACCAAGGCTAAAATCGCTGCTGTAAAGATTAAGGTCGAACAGGATGCGCGATTGTCTGTAAAAGATATAGCTAGTTATACTGGCATATCAGAAGGCAATTGTGCAAACAATTCTGAAAAAGCGTTTGGACCTGAGAAAGGTTTGCGCTAGGTCAGTACCTCATTTGAGGAGCAAAAAACACAACGCCTTAAATGTGCCCGGACACTTTGGACAACATACAAAGGCTGTAATAGTCGGGTCATTTCTAACTTGCTAATAGGTGATGAAATCTGGGCACATGTTTGAGCCACAAAGAAGGGCTGATAATAAGCAATGGAAGCGAAAAGATAAAAAAAAAAAACGCCCGTGTATTGCCAAGAGAACCATAAGTTCGAAAAAGATGTTGTATGCAATTTTTTTTTTAATTCAAATGGGCCAATCGTTCATGTGCCTTGTTCATCTGGTCATGCAGTCACTGGCCAATTCTACAAGAATTCTGTACTGAAGAAACTGAAATAGTTTTACAATTAGAAACGACCAAGCAAAGGATGGTCAGGAGTCCACCTTTTACATGACAACGCCTCCTCTCATAAGTGTGAGGTTGTTAAGTCTTTTTTGGCTTCTGAAAAGGTGAAAGTTTTAAACCATCCACCTTATTTACCTGACCTGAGTCCCTGTGACTTCTTTTTATTTCCAAGGCTTAAGAAAATGCTTTCTGGAAATAAGTATACGTCTAGAAGTTCTCTTGGCAGCGCTATTTATCAGTGTCTCGAACAGATACCAAAAGAGGACTATTTATCTGCTTTTCGCGACTGGGTAAAAAGGTTACAAAAATGTGTTTCAGTAAAGGGGGAATACTTTGAAAGTTTATAATAAAAATATGCTTGATAAAACGTAGCACTGAAGTAATCCGAACCCAGTGACAAACCTTTTTGCAGGACCCTCGTAATAGCAATCGAACATGGTTTTTCAATGCATTAACAATCGCTAGGTCCCTTGGGAGGTGTTGAAAACCGCGGCCTCCGGCCTCGGTTTTCAACACTTCCCACGGGACCTGGCGAATGTTAATGCATGAAAAACCATGTTTGATCCCTATATTAAAATATCTGTGAAGATACCCAGGATATACCACAATCAGGAAACACAGCCTTCCCGAGACACTAAAAGAGGGATAGATTAGGAACAAATAATGACAAAACAAACGCCACATATGAACACCGATGCACAAATAATGAAGAACTTCAGCAGAGGCAAAACTTTGTAGTAAAATAGATTGACAAGTGAACAAATTTAAGGAAAACGGGTTTCACAACTATACAATTCTGAAGATATAATGGTCCGATACAGATGAAGATATAACGGTCCGATTTAGATGAGATATAATGATCCGATATATATTTAAGCATAGCGGTAGCTGGACCGTGCCTTCAATGTCCGCGTATACCAGAAATTATATACCCATGTGATTAGAACGGTGGGACATCTGAATAGTCAAATAAAATAAAATCCTGCTTATAAATGCGCTTGATCTCCTTTATAGTTTCTTTACTTATTTTAGCATACGCATTCACTATGGCGCGATGTCTCTGTTGTGTACTTTCTTCTGAGGTCAGAGGATGTTCCTTGATAGTTTTAAGAATCACATCAATAAGAAACGTAACATTTGACGCTTTCTGCTCTGTGTTAACAACAGCATACGGAAACTTTATGGTACTTTTTATGAAACCTTGAATTTGTAAAATCAGCCAGATACGTTCTGCCATTACAGTTCTGTTCGCACAGTTAGTTTTATAAGCTTTATTGGTACCATCATATAGACCTTGCACTAAGCTTGGTATTGTCCATTCGACTCTGCGACTATGTAGTCCGGTACTAATTGCGTCAAACTCATCATCAGTTATTTTAATTTGCTTCAAAGCAAATTTCACATCCGCGGAAAACGTCTTCATCTTCACTAAAGCAAGGACATTGACGTCACAAGGACTGCATATAGAGTATATTGGTGCCCAATGCCTATTGAGTGTTTTTCCGGTAAACGTGTCCTCGTATATGAAAGTGAGAAATTTTTCAAATGTAATGTCACTAGCGCAAGTATATTCTTTCCCCCTTCCTTTTACAGTTAAAAATGCTACAGCGGTCGGCAACATAAATTTGTCAACAAACGCTGAATATAATCTCGAATAAGGGTCTCGCACTACGAGTATAGAACGGATGTGACGTTGTAAGGAACCCAATGTTTGATCTACTCTTTGGTGTATCAAATTGCGAGACTGTGCAATAACGCTTTGAACTGCATTCGAACCCTGCTCTAAAGTCGCAGTGGCTTGTGTCCAAAACGTACTCCCTGCTTTTGGTACTAGACAGTATGTGAAATTATATTTCTTTGAAAAATAAAAACTTTTGTTGCTTGTGGTTTTCTTGTATGCTAAATTTCGAAACAACTCCTTGTCATTGCATACGTGATGTAGATATTGAATTCGCTGAAATTGGTCGCTCTGTAATGTCTCTGTCATGGTAAAAGAACCTTCAGAAAACACCAAATCATTATCAAGTTTTAACTGACTGTTTTGTTCTGAAAAAAAAAGAGAAATATTTAACCCTTTCAGCCCTGCCGACCAAGACAGATACTATTGCAAACAATGTATATCCAGATGAGATCGCTGATAATGAGCCGTCTCACCAGAATCTACACTGTTTGCCATTTTGTTCTTGATTTACTCTCTTGGCAGCAATGGATATGACCAAATGCAAAGATGGAAGAGCATGCTTCAGAAACCCGGTGTTGAAAGGTTTAAACAAACAATATTCAGTTTCCATAGCTTCAGATATTGTGAGTGCTCATTAGAAGTGCACCACTAGGAAAATTACCTTGAAAGAGCACTTAAGTAACAGTGGATGTCCTGGTTAGTTTTGGCAGGGTCCGAACGTGACTGTGGAACAGTCTATACTTCTGTTACTGTAAGGAGTACGGAGCCAACTGTAAACATAAAGTGATTGTTACTCTGTTAATAATATACACATGAGCATTAATTAAGCACCACATAAATGATTCGTTAATTATGAAAATGACAGAACAATCAGAACACCATGTACTGTCCCATTAAATTGAACACGGACATCTCGATATTCACACAATGTTTCATGCAGTGCGTGTGTCTCGCCTAGATCATGATAGGTGTTAAAAAATGATAAGGTATAAATTAGAAAAACGCAGTATGGTAAATGCAAACTCCTGGCTTTCGTAAGTCGATAAAAGGTTGGATAGGGTCTTTATTTTGATATGCCAAGGCGAAGAATACCTGAATATGTCCGATGGCAGATAATTGGGATGCATGGGGCAAGGCTGTCCTGTAGAAATATTGGTGTCAACTTGGATATCAATCACACCGTCATCGGCAGATTTGTGAGGAAGCACGCTGACACCGGACATGTTAGTATCGTTCAAGACAAGGCGGACAACGCAAGACCACTCCCAGAGATGACAGAGACACTCCGCCTGGCCAGACGCACCCCTATGACCACGGCTTTATTCCTGCGGTTGCACTGGGGAACAGGCGTACGAGTGTCCGACAGCAAAATCAGGAGGATATTACTGGCTGCTGGTCCGAAGGCCCGACGACCGATCAGACGACCGTTCCTCACTGATCGACACAAACAAGCCAGCCTGGTGTGATGTGGTGCCAGGCATAACTGGAACCTGAGCACATGGCGCAGGATCCACTGATCAGACGAGAGCCGATTCCTTCTACACATGACCGACGGCCGTCTAAGGGTATGGAGGTGTCCCAACGAAGCTTAAAATCAGCAGATGATTTATGCAACGGACCCATTTGTTTGTGGCTCACTGATAGTGTGGGGATGCATCTCCTATGACTGCTCGCTGGACCTTATAACCATTACTATGACACTTAATGCCCAAAGGTATCAACAGGAAGTGCTAGATGCGGCATTTATTCCTCACTCTGACAACCAGCCTCTCGCAACATGTCCAATATTTATGGACAATAACGCCAGACCCCACCGAGGTAGAGTTGTAATTGCCCTTTTGCGAAGTGAGACGTTACCATGGCCAGCAAGGAGTCCTGACCTCAACCCAATTGAGCATCTTTGGGATTATCTCTATCTTCGTCCAAGCTCGGGATCCTCCAGTGAGAAATTGCAAGAATTGGAACAGGCACTCCATGAGGAAAAGCAGAGAATCAAACTTCCAACTTAGATGTCTGACTTGTTTTGACCGTACTTTTGTGAGTCACAAGAATGTCACTTTTGGAGTATTCAGGAAATATTTCTATTAAAGTGTCATCCAAATTGAAATTGCTCTTCATTTTTGCTTCAGTCACCAGGACACATATTGATAGTCAACTAGTCAAGAACATTTAATGCAATTTAAAATATTGAGACGAGCATGAAGTCATCAAATCGTTCATAACTAAACATTACGGGTGGTGCTTAATTAATGATCATGTGTATAGGTAGTTTAGAGGGAATGTTAAGCACGTCATTGTCTACGCGTAGACAATCTTAGAGTTTGTCATTTCTCCGGAAGTTTTTTGTGAAAGGTCATGGACTGATCCAATGCTCATTTCCATGGACTGCACGTCATTATAACAAAGTATTTCAAGACAACTACTCAATCTTATTGCAACCAATTATTAGCTGTCACAATACGCTTGGTCCATGCTTAGCGTAGACGAAGAGTTTTGTAAAAGCTGACACGTGTACAGTTGTTACTGCAGGTAGTAAAATGCACTTATGTTGAAGAGCTTCTTTCAACATTCCTTTGGCAGAATAAGGGCGATGCCACCTTTTTTTTCTATCGGGGTATTTTTAGGGATGTGCAATAGTGTATGTGATGTGGGAGAGGAGGGAGGGGAAATGTGTGGTGGTGTTTCGAGAGTATATTGACAGAATAATCTGTAATACATGGAATTTATCATGAAAAGGCCTTTGCTATAAAATTCAGCATAATTTTAACATTTTCTGAAAGACATTTTATTTAAAAGCAATTCGGAATCCGGGTAAACAAAACGTACTACACATAATCTAATTTGGATAAGAAAAAGGCGGAACAAACAGTAGTGGGATAAATTGAAACAAACCCGCAAGTGTTTAACCGTTTCTATATGTATGCAGCTAAAAGTTAGTAACGTAAAGTTTTAATAGGTAAAATGTTAAACTGAATGTATTATGTTGACACTTGAGCATTCGCATGTTTTATGAAGAAGTATCTAACCTCTTTAGGGATTACAACAGCTACTTGACATTATGAATCAGGGATGATGGCGGTTAACGCTTTTAGTTCTTTTAAATAATATTTGTATTCAGTTTGGTACTCAATTATACTAACAAATTGTTGATATAACTATGGGTACAAAATTTACACCCTTATTGCAGATGATGTTTTGCTACGAAGGAGACAATATGCTGTCTCTTTCTCACGAAAATCAGGCCAAAATTATTGATGCCTTCAATCCAATGTCTTGATGTTTGGATTTCTAAATATTGATAATGATTATTTTGAACAAATTGTATCCAAAAGAACTTTAATTATATAAAATTGATTCCTCTGATCCCAAAGCACCCTTTCCGGATTTAAATTTATCAAAATATAATGACATAATCTCTGCTAAAATGTATGACAAACAGGGCTACTGATTTCGATACTGTAATTATTCCATGTTTCAATGGCGATATACCTCGTGCTACATACGTCAGTTATATAACTACTGTAATTGATTAATGTTTTTCTACTTCAGATGAAAACCGCTTAAAATAGCAATTAAATAGTATATAATAGACTACCCAGTTTTCTTTTAGGGAGACTTACTGACCTTTGACCTTGTACAGACACATCAGAAAGTCATATCAGATGACAACGCCTCTGAAATTGAGGGCATGGACCATTGTTCAACATTAGCAGTAGGTGCCTTTCAATTAAATTCGTGCCTATCTTAGTCGAAATTTCAAATTTTAACCACCAACCTAATGTAGAGCATCGGATCACATCATAAGTAGTAACAATGTATTTATTAAAACATCGGGACAATTAACCTTGAAAGCTCCATTCAGACTAGCAGCAGACGATGTTTTTGTATTTTCTCGGGAAAATACGACTTGACGTTAAACGACGCTTTAAAGGTCTCTTGGAACAATTGAAGATGCAGGAACGTTACACGCATGTTGCTTCGATGCCATTGGTATACAGGAGGAAAGACAGGAAGTCAAAATAGGTATCTCCAGTGTACAAATGGCATGATCTCCAACAAAAACTTCTAGTCTAGTTAACTTAAGTTATATTTTACATTCAAATTTATATCACCTAGTGAAAATGTACCTTGTAGCATGTGCATCAAACGAATATTAAAATCGATCTAAACAACACAGTCCGCACAGCCTAATCAGCGTCGTCGCATCGCAATAGCTTGATAGAAACTAATTCAAACATTACTGTAACACTTCAACGATTCGGACTGATTCGAACTGGCTTTTGAGGAAATTCTTTCGATAGCTCAAGAAAACAAATATATTAGTATTTTTAGGGAAACATTCTTATTTTATTATGAAAATGGATGTTTTGTGCACGTATATGAGGCGATTGTAATGAGTACACTCAACATACCAGTATTTTATAGAAGGTCGAAAATACATCCCTAAAAACTCAACATTTGCCTTCTAACCTGGCGTTATGATTAGCTCTCAGTGACTCGAATTATCCATGCCTATAACAAATTTCCATTGTCCCATAGATGTTTGATCCATTGAAGTTCGACTGTATTATGTGTTTCAATATTTTCTTACGGTGTGGACCACATAGTTGTTATCCTAGATAGTTTCAACTTTGTTTCAAGAAGATTGGATAGATGTATATAGTTAATATTTATGTAGATTTCTGTCTGTTTGTATAAGACTACTTTTGTGATTTCCTACCTATTTGCTTCTCTGCCGACATAACCCCTTCGAAAACGGGACTTATTATAAAAAGAAAAAAACATGCTCAAAGGGGAGCAAATTTCGTCCTTAAATAGTAGTGCACTTTTCAGAAGGAAAACAAAACAATTTGGTAAAGTTGCCTCTTTTGAAAATGCATCAGTTCACATTAAACTTAAAATCACATTTAAACCAATTGTTTCTGGTACAAAAAGTCTTAAAAATGTCTTTGGAATCACAGAACACACACACACACACACACACACACACACACACACACACACACAAAATAAATAAATAAAAATGGGAGACTCGGTTTTATTAACTCTCTGCATAGGCAGTTATGTAGTTGCAAGGCTGCATACGCCCTTTTTAAACGGTAATCGATTTTCAAAGTAACCAGAATGGACTCAATGATTCCAAAGGAATAGAAATATAATCTACACTATGATTAAGTAAGGGAGACGTTTTACGTCCACCATACGGGCACTGATCACCAGGTGTATTGAAGGAAAATAAAAAAACTAAAAGGTTGCCTCTGGTAACAAAAAACACACAAAAGAATGAAAATCGGAGACTAAGTTTTATTAACTCTCTTCTTTGCGTTCTATATGCTCTAGGCTTGAGGCAACGTCATTTATGACAAACGCTACAATATATAAATAAGACTTTTTCAGATTCATTAACCTTTACCACTCCCAGGGCTAATTCAGCAGACGGCAAATTGGTGATATTTCTTTTACGTTTGCAGAAAACAGGTTTGACATTTCATGCAATTTTGCATGAAAAGTCCAAGTCTAATTTCTGCAAAAAAAAAATAAATCAAAACTTCTGCTGCTAAAATTTTACCAAGCATGCTTAACGTTAATCGACGATAAATAAAAAAATCAATCTGTCGTCTGCTTAAAATATTACCCAGAGTGCCAAGCGTTAAGAAAACAATACGGTTACCTTTATCCATGATAATAGCCCAGACACAAAAAAAATCGCAACTGTATATATAACAATACCTGAGGCAACACACACCAGAAAAAAATGCTATTTGTCGCTTCCAAATGACGTCATGATTGTAATTAATACTGCCGTAAATTGTTTAGACCATTAAGCGAAAAAATATTTTTATGTACTCTGACATTTGCAGCTATTATTAAACTTTAGCACACGCTTGGCAAAATCAGCCGACGACAAACTGCATGCGATATTATTGAAATGTCCAGGAAGAACCACAATCACAGATTATAGCCTACTAATGCCATAAAGAGAAAGAATAAACTTACTAGCTACATCTGAAAGGACAATAGGAAACAATAGTTATTATAGTCATCACTTGATTTTTGATGAGAAGTGACATTATGTGTATAATCAATATGTACAAAAAGGGAAGAGAAAAGTCCAGGGAGTGCCACAATCACAAACCGCAGCCCTTCCCAGACACCAAGAGGAAGAGGAAACAGACAAAACCAAATAAGCGCGAATCGAACAATCGTACAAAAAGAACTAATATTAGCTCTCTCTTCCCCAAGTGAGGTAATCGCAATGCTAAAAGGACTGAAAAACACAAGAACTAAATAACACAAGATAAGACATAAAACAAATCGCCTCGTAGAATAAACTACAAATTCAAAAAAGACTAAGACTAACACCGGGACCACCGCCTTTGAACGGTCAGTAGAGTAAACCACTGGGGGTTTTAAGCACTTTTACTGCTAGCCAATGTCACCCTGGATCCCAATGCCACTTTTAATCACAACTAGTAAAACAGACAGCAAAATGGGCAACTGTTGAAGATGACTAAAATGCTAGCATCACTACACAACTAGTAAAACAGAAAGCAAAGTAGACATCTTTTGAAGACGGTGACCACAATGCTAGCATCACAACACATACAGAAGAAAAACAAACAAAAAAAAAAAAAAAAAAAAAAAAAAAAAAAACAGTACAAAGAGTAAGAACAATACCAGGACCACCGCCTTAGAACAGTCAACAGAATAAACTACCGCGGGTGGGGAGGGGGAAGGGGGGTTGGAGTTTAAAGCACTTTTACAGCTAGCCAACTTCACCCTGGGTCCCGATGCTACTCTTTATACAGAAATACATAACAATTCGGTTCGCATAAAGGCTCCCAACTCAGTCAATGCATCAAAGCGAAAACATAAAAATTAAATTCATCACTATAATAAAAAAAGACGAGTACTCATGGCTAATTCTACAGTATGCCAGAGTAAATGAAAACCAATGGCTGAACCACGGCGGGCCAAGCCAAAGACATTTAGTCAGGCTCCAACCAACTGGTGAAAGTTTTACGAAGAGGCCGTCATTGAGTCTAAGGCCCGAACCGCCGTCGTGCAAATAAAGAGTGAAGCTTAACCATCAACAATGATTGGGTTGACAATTAGGCATTCCGCATAATATCCAGACTATAGCCAATTCTTTTATAACAATTAGTTTTCTTAAGTTTATTTTCAGATCTAGTAATGAAAGAACCACATATGGTATTCACGACTAAGCCCATCCCAATACACACATACGAATACATGAGGTTACCAAGAAAAGGCCACGGTCATAGAGTTCAGCATTTTGAAGCATCTAGGGAACAAGCGTTGAGATGTTGAACAAACAATGACTAAAATAAGCAGAATATTTAAAACAACAAACATACGAATAAGACAAACTATAACAGAGTAATCGCTTTGCATCGGTCACATAAAACTAATAAAGGGTGGATCTGGTCTTAAATTGATTTTACTAGTTCAAATCTCATACCAATCTTTTTAAAGCAGCTCAAGCATTAATAGAAGAAGACAAAAAAATAATAAAAACACCTACTGTGTAAATTGGAAAGTGAACCACGCCATGCTAAAACGTGTCTTCGGGCATATGCGGACAATCCGATCAGGGCCTTCATTGGATTTTACGGAATGTATGAATGAAGAGCAAAGCCTCGGATGATACTTTGCGCATGCGCTGCATTACCTGAATCTGCACATTTTGCGTATGGTCGAATGCATTTTGTCAATTAACGCGACCCAAGTAAAGTTGGCATACAGTAGGTCATCACAATATTATATACATCAAGAGTAGTTGTGGTCATGGTACCCAAGCCATAATTCAAACTCATAAATCCGTAAACGAATGACAAATCAGAATGTTCAGACCAACAGACATGGACCCCAGTATAAAGGGTTGAATCAGGCGTCCGCGGATAGTAAGCATTACTTGGTAAGCAAGCTTCGCCCACCATACCCATAGGCCTGAACGAAGGAAATGTAGGTAGAAGCGTATGTCCGGGATTTTGGAAGTCTACTTATGGCTCGTCGTTGGCAAAAACATCAGAAACAATTCTGGAAACCGCCACATTGTAGGGATTGACTAGATCATGATGTCTCCCATAAAACTTCTTAAGTATTGCTACCAGTTTTTTTTTTGTTTTTTTTTTTGTTTTTTTGTTTTGTTTTTTTGTTGTTTTTTTTTATACCCCTGGCTCAACAAATTTTTAGTGAGACTTGTCCCACGCTCCATGAAGTCCTGATAATTTGAACAGGCTCTGGCATAACGGATTAACTGTGATACTTAAACACCGTATGCTGGTGCAGAAGGGATATTACTGCTAAGGAATGGAAAGTAAACAATGGGGAAATTGAAGTCATTCTGTTTGTCGTAATGTCTAGTAGTAAGCTTTCCATTGTCAATGTAGAAATAACAATCCAAGTATGAGGAGGAGGCTGCAGTCTCCGTTGTTTCCTTTATTTCAAGTTCACGTGGATAGATGAATTCCGAATACTCTGCAAATTTTGTTGTGCAAGGTGGTTCTTGCCTGCTTTGAGGAGATTTTGTACAAACTCCCCCTCATACGAGTATAAAAACAAGTCGGCTAGCAACGGTGCACAGTTAGTACTCGTCGGTATACCCATTGTTTGCTGAAATATCCACCCCCGTCCGCCGAACTCCACAAAAATACTGTCGATTAGATATTCCAGCATTTTATGACATCTGCATCTGAGTATTTTTGTTGTGCATCAGAGTGATTCCGAACGAAGTATGTGTCTTTGTAGCCAACGACAACATACTGAAAGCGACGGTTACCGTTCTTATGGAAGAAACACTGGTTGATAATTTCCTTTAATTTAGATTTCAATTTATCATGAGGAATGTTGTGTAAAGAGTAGAGAAATCAAAAGATTTTATACTGTTGACGGAAAGAAAAGATTTTGCCTTTAGATTTTCTAAAAGCTCTGGAATTTTCAGGATCAACATCTGATGAATACCACTCCTGGCATATGCAGTGTCACAATATTTCTGTGGCCCTTCTTTAACTGCGGTTAGGATCCGTTTTAGAATCTGAGAAAGAGGCTTGGTTGAGCACTTAGCCGAACCCGCAATATATCTCTGCTTGTACGGATTATTGTGAAGTTTAGGAATCCAGTACAATTTGGGAAGGTCAATATCTTTCTCTGGGAGGGACATTCCAAATGTCAGCATCACCGAATGGTGATTTTGTAGAATTTCGTCCTTGGACGTAGCAGTAAGATTATATGTAGGGTTTCATGGTATTCATATCAAGCTCTTCCATTAAGCAGTTTATATAGTGTGTTTTGCAAACAAACACAATGTTGTTAGATGCCTTGTCGGCTGGAACAACGACAAATTTTTCATGGATTTCATCTAACTCAGCAGCAACATCTGGAGCAAGACATGGTTCTGCTGAGTACTGAGACACGTCTGTTTACCAAGGACATTACCAATTTAACCCATTCAGACAGTTGTAAAACCTAATATGGTAGGCTGAGGGAATAAACTAGTTTTACTTGCGGGAACCACACCCTCAGCTTCAAATTAAAAGTATGTATTCGGTCTGCATTGAAGTCTGCTATCTCAACGTGAAACCGCACAGTAAGGCACATATGATCCAAAATACAACGAGGAAACAAAACAGAGGGATCAAAGGCGATCTGAAGCTAGAACAAACAGAAAAGTAAAAGTATGACCACTTTAGGCCCGGCCACAGAGTGTGATAGTCCGGCGCCAGCCTTCTGATTCTAGAACTTTAGCAACTTATAAACTTAAAACTGGGTTTTTACAACTGATTCAGTTGACATTGTTGAAGGAAATTAGTGATTGATTGATTTTGTTTTGTCATTATTCTGACCTCCTTTTGTATTGTTACATCTTCGTTGTTGAAGACCAACAATCAAATGGAATAAATAATCTACAACCAGGTAACTGACTTCAACATTTTCAGGTAATGATGGCTATCTTTATATACCACCAATATTCCAGATGAGCCTGTGAAAGTCACGAAACTTAAAGAACCGGTGTACAATATACATGTATGTCGATGTGACATATTTTGTAAAGATGCGGCTGAACCCAAGTATGTTCCGCGTTGGAGCACCTTTCTGCCATCATTGGAGTCCAGGAAACATCCAGTTGCAAATATTGCAATTACACAATTATTATTTTTCCGCCTACTGACTACAGTACCATCTATACAATACTCAAACGTTCAAAAGAATGTATAAATGCTCTTGGGCGAACAGATGTTCCAGATTGTTTTGATATAGGCCTTGGAGATTACGTGGGCGAAGCCAGAGAACATGTATGGCTGTATACTGTGCGAGGGAGGAATGCACCTACCGATGTGTGTTTTCGCTGCAATCGATTTCTCTACAGTGATGCCGTCTTGAGAGAGTTGCTGTTTGATTCTGATGTTTCTGATGTGTTTGCTTCAGGCAAAGCACAGCAGATTCTAGCAGGAAAAGACTTTGACAGAACGCTTCGCGCGTCCAACTTTGTAGACGAGGCACACATACGTTTTTTGTCCAGTTGAAAATGTGGTGCGATACTAATGCAAGCTATTCCTGATATTCTGTTACAGGATATTGTTAAAGTAGCTGAGAGGTTCTCTAGTAGTGCAGCAGTTACAATAGTGCAACGAGAAAATATCATTTCGGGCATAAATGAAAAGTAAATAAGTGAACTGAGGAAGTGATACAACATTCCATGATTTTCAAGATCTTCTCCAAGAATTCCGGGAAGACAAGAAGGAAGATCCACGTCGCCTTCAATTAAATTTTTGGGACGACTTCCTCACCCGAGTTATACTTCCGTTGATATTTATTGTGTTTTTTACGACAAGGCTTTTAATAGACTTTAGGGCGTAAATCAGTATGCTAAAGCTGAATTTCTCCCGTTCTTGTTTGTTACAAACAGATAAAAATATACCAAGTTACCTGACTCTTCAAATAAAACAATTTCCAAACCATGTCAAGGAGGGATTTTAAGACGGTTTGTTTGTAAAGGAAACCGATTCCGCGTGGATTGACTACGTCCTAGAAACCACAGAAAATAAGCATTGAAAAGACAGGACTGGTGGAATAATAGGACTGACGGGTAAGGGAAACGCTTTGGCAAGGTGGTTTCTTGCATGACCTGTCACAGCCATATACTCAATGACATTTCATGATAATGTGTGCAAATGCATGACAAAGACACAAAGTGAGGAAAAACTTCATCATTCTGATGCAGATGCAATGAGAAAGAAGCTTGATAAACAGTAAAAAGAATGTCTCAGATGTTTAAAGGAATATTTATAGATCCCTTTGACACTGACAATGCATCTTATCATCTCGTTAAATTCGCGTCTGGTATGGTGACAACGCTTGCAGTCGAAGAAGACTACTTAAAGCCTTAGACAGAGGCAGCCAAACGGTAGACTTTATGAAGCAGCGTTTGATACCATCAGATGATGCTAAGCTACACAAAAGCTTCTATGGTTTACTTCTCAAGTCAAGATTAAGACAATGACCGAAATACAAAAGATAGTTCACGTTCAATCCAACAGTGTAACAATCAATGATAAAGTAATGTATTAAAGGCTTCTTGCAATGAACTTAAAAAAATCATCTTGAACGTGTTATCGTTTAAAAATGCACCAATTCCTCTTAGTATGTTCTATGATGACGGATCAATGATTTCATGTACAAAATTCGACTTTATGCACACACTAGAAAAAGTAAACAAGTGAATTCGGGAACTGATACAATCAGATCCACATAAAGCCCACTACACCAAAGATAACGATAGACAAATACAATTAAGCAGCCACAAAATGGACGGATGGCAAGCAGTTGGCAACTCTTTCCCTAAAAAGTTGCAACTGTGTTACCCAAACTTACTGAATATATCTAAAAATTTAAAAGAACACAAAATTATTTCTGTACAGTCGACAGATTGCACCAGTTTTGAGGTTATGGCTATAATACAGATGTTATCTTTACCTATGCGGACACTTAAAGTTTTATTCATTGACATGGCCAAACAAATTCTGCAATAGTTTTTGCAATCAGTTGCTCAAATTCACATTGTATTTGACAGGCACAAAGAAAATAGCCTCAAACCAGACTCGGCAAAAATGTGATGATACATGTGCAGCCCATGAAATTCACATCGAAGCAGAAATTCTTATCCCTAAAGAATGGAAAAAAATCGCAAGGAGAGAAAAAAAAATAGCAGCATACTACACTAAGAGTGATAGAGAATGCAGGTGAAGTACTGAACGAAGGAGAAACCGTATACCTCAGTGGCAGACTAAAACATTGGCTATAAAGTTACAAAGGATGGTACATCAGAAAATCTACCCTTGCAATCAAACCAGGAAGAAGCAGACATACGAATTATAATTAATGCAGCAATTGCATCAAGAAATGGTGCCATTAAGATCATTGTGAGTAGTCAAGACACAGACATCTTAGTTCTCCTGTTGCATCACAGACCAAATATTTGTGCAAGGGAGATATTCTTTTAGACAGGGAGAACAGGAACACATGTTGACAAGAAATGATATATTCCTGTACATGAACAGTTTCACAAGCTCATAGAAGAACAATGGAATGCCTTGATGTCTGTCTATCGTTTGACAGAGTTTAACACTTGCAATGCCTTTCTTGGAATAGGCTAAAAGTCAGCTTATAAAGTAATGATGCAGAAAGCCGAAAACTTTCAAATGCTAAGTGAGCTTGGATCTGGACGCCTTCAAAAACTCACTGACTTGCATGAACTGAATTTATAGGTTTACTGTATGGTATGGTAAAAAGAACTGCAATTCACTTAATGAAATCAGATAGGGGGAAAGTAATGAAAAAAGTGCCACCAAAGAGCTGCTACCAAAGAAATAGCAGCTTTAGGCTACATTTTATGCATTGTTGTTACCAGTTACTGCTCTGGAAGACCTGTGTTATTCTGGAAGACCTGTGTAATAGAACGTCTCCCCGTACATCACCATAGTGAAGATTATATTTAATTTCCTTTGGGATCATTGGGCTCATTTTGGTATATGGAAGTTCTGCTCATGTATACGCTAGCGGGCGTAAGCAGTGTTGCAAACTTTATAACTGCTTATGATGAGTCTCAATAACACCGAGACTCCCATTTTTAATCCGTAGTGTGTTCTTTGTTTTCAAAGGCAATCCTTTTGACGTTTATTTTACTACACTGCAGCTGGTGTCAGTGCCGTGTGGAATTCTGCTCATGTATACGCTAGAGGGCATAAGCAGTGGCGAAACTTCATCACTGCTTATGAATTCTCAATAACACCGAGACTTCCATTTTTAATCCGTAGTGTATTCTTTGTTTCCAAAGGCAAGCCTTTTGACGTTTATAAAATACTATGAAGAAACAAATGGTAGGACGACCGGAAATGATGAGCCTGTTCACTGCTGCTCCTAAGCTGTCGATGAGGCATGGTTTGTTTCTGTAAAGAGCAATCTTGTACAATAGCATATGTATGCAAAGTAGCGGTGCCGTGGACAGAACAGAGTGCAAATGAAATTTGTACGAACATTTTCACTATTTTATCTTGTCAAAATGTTACGGAATCGGACAATGACTCTGAATAATGGGAAATGGGAAATCAAGTGAGTGTGTTACATTTATGACATGTTAATATGACACATTTTATCAGAACTGGTCATTTGCGCGCCATCTATAACAACTGAGTCTGTCTAAACAGTTAACTAAAATATGGTATGTCATGTGTTTTCTTGGATAATGCACTTAATGAACCTTCAAGGTAACTGTTGTATTATTACTATTTATAAAAAAAAAACTAAGTTTTATACGTTTTTGACATATGCTGATATACTATCTTCTATATTTGTAACACTTGTGCCAATTGCATTGGCAAATAGTCTTTCAAGTATTATTGTTAATATGATCTAGTATGGATATTGCTTAATGAATATAGGCCGTAAATGGATTATTTATTCATTTAGGATAGTATGATTTAAGGCAGCAGCTTTTCAATGTTATTTGATAATGTTTTAACTCGATTTCAATGCATTTATACCAAAGAAAATCATTTTTAAGACAGAAATCTACAACATCATGGGTTTTCGTGAATGATGTACTTAATGACCTTTCACCGTTAATTAATTTGGACTTATTTGCTCTTCAGGGTTAATGAAAATTCTTTCTACATCTGGCATCTGTTATTCATCATTTAGTGTTAGTAATATAGCGATATAAGCAATGTACAATGTATTGGAACATTAAAGTAAAATGAATTTTATCAGTAATAGTTATTCAATTTTATGGGTACCTTAATTTGAAGGGCCGTAAAACTTTTCACCCCAACATTCTGTAATGGCATCATGCGTTTTTGAATTTAGGAGACTCCAAGCTCTAATTTGGTGTATGTTGCTGCTTGTTACCCTGACGGGACCACTATCTAAAAAAACTAGCCCACTTTTTATTGCCTTGCTGCAGCAGTAACACATATGAATCACTTACAAGGCCAAAACATCATGAAAACAGAAAACATTATTAGACTTATTATGTTCCTTTGTAGTTCTTTATTAAATATGTATTTTGCCCAATATATATATATGTATATATATATATATATATATATATATAGTGCTGATTTCGATACAATTTGTACCACATTTGGTCCTTCATGCAATACATATGTGATGCCCCTTTGTGAGTCTTACAATAAAATATGCATCTTGCTCAATAAATGTTATACAATTGGCCTGGTTTTGATAACATTTAAACTACGCGTTCCTCTATACAGGCATGGGTGATAGCAGAATAGAGGCTGTGGGGTCAAGTTTGTTAGAGGTTTGCAGCTGATACGTTAAAAAGGTATTTTGCTAAATAACTTCTATACCTCTCGTGTGATTTCGACAATTTATATCACACGGCCACAGACATGGCAGATGCGATAGGAAAATGAAGGTTGTGGGTTAGTAGTTTAGAGTTATGCCTTTGTAATTGTTACGTTGAAATTAGAATTTAGCTTGCACACTTGATCCACCAGTGCAGTGAGGTCAGCCTTATTAGATTTATGCGCTTCCGCAATTGTTACAATTAAATTTGTATTTTGCTTGATAACTACATATGGCTAATTTGAAAAAAAAAAAAAAAAAAAAAAAAAAATATATATATATATATATATATATATATATATATATATATATATATATATATATATATATATATATATATATATATATACCACGCTTGCTCCCTCACACAAGATATGTTTGATAGGAAAATCAGTTCTGTGATATTAGAATTACGCAGTTTTCCTAAAGTTAAATATGTATTCTGCTTAATAATGTCTGTACATTTTGTGCGATTTTGATAAAATTAATATCACAACTGGTCCCTCATACAGGACAGAAGTGACAGAAAAATAGGGACTGAGTAGTCAGGTGTACTAGAGTTATATCCTTTGTAGTCTTAAGTAGATATGAATTTTGCTTAATAGCTTCGATAGCTTTATCAAATTTAAATAACTTTTTTACCACATTCGGTCCCAGAAGAAGACTTTCTAAAGTTTAACGTTCTGCCCAAATCTAGTAGTACAATATTCAAACCTTCTAGGGTAACGACTTGGTACCTGTAAATTCGATTTAAATTACGCCGGTGATTTATACTACTGACCGTTCTAAGGCAGTAGTTCTGATTTTTTTTTTTTTTTTTTTTTTTTTTTTTTTTTTTTTTTTTTTGGCGTTGTCTTTGACTGCTCGATGCGGAAACGCTGTTTTATATTCTGTCTTTAGCTTTGGCTGTCAGTATATGAGGTGTTTGCCAAGAGCGTATATCCTTATTTCAGCATAGTGATTAAATTTGATTTACATGTTTTTTCTGTGATGTTTAATTGATTGCGTCAGGATGCGTCTATACGAACCAAACAGTTCTATTTTGACATCTTTGAACCGAGGGTGAAGATTTGGTGTTAGTATAATCACTTCAACACGCAAAACATACCTACATAATTTTGACCCCCTTAAACCCCACTTTTATATAGTAAAACTGGGGTTTACAGTGGTATTCATTATTTTTCTATTTCTTCTCAAAACATAGACCTCTTTTCAGATAGATATCGATGTGGAGGAAAGCAAACAGGAAGCCACAAAAGTTGTCTCCATTGGTAGACATTGCGGACACTCTGCCAGCTGTATTTAGTCCATTTAAGGTCCCTTTTAATAAGGGGAAAATTAAAAACAGTCCACTAATTTTAACCCACTGAATGAACTCCCACCCCCACACTATATATTGGAAGATTCTAATTTTGAATTTAGGTATGTCAGGCTATGTGATTTAAATATTCCTCGAGAAAAATGGTTGAGCTATTTGCAAACAGTGTATATCCTGATTAGACGCCGCGTTCTGCGGCATCTGGTCTGGGTCTGCACTGTTTGGCAATTGGCCTTTTAGGGATCACCTGACTACAATGGGTTAAACATAACATGATACTGCTTTCAGATAATCCATTAAACAAAGCGTTTTGTGAGAAGCAAAACATACACACAACACATAGAAACATATGGTTAAACTAGGCACATATGGCATAAGATAAGTATATGAGCCTCTACGCGAGAAAACAGAATTTCAAACATGTGTGCCCAGGGAAGATTTAGATCAGAATTCGCGCAGTCTGATTAGAATCTTACTGGGCGCATTTTGCATAGCCAAGGATGCAAAGTTTCTTCATACAAACAACGAAGACGTCAGATTGCGCGGATCCGCAGGCTAATCGGAGTGCTCGATGGGCGCAAATATCAGAAGTTACGTTTTCTCACCTCATTACGAAAACACGCCTATTCAAATATATTGAAATTTTCGCCACCAAAAACTGAAAGTTTTCAGATAAAAAATCTGATATTTTTTTTTCATATTTCTGCTCAAAACATAGATAGTGGGTACTCGTTAGAACCGCCTCTCTCCGAGGCGGTTCTAACGAGTACCCACAATCTAATTTTTTGAGCAGAAATAAGAAAAATAATGTATACCCCGGTAAACCCGTTTTACTATATAAAAGTGGGGTTTAAGGGGGTCAAAATTATATAGGTACATGTATGTTTTCGTGGTGGTGAGGCTCATTTTTCTTTTCAATTTGTTGCCCATGCGTGATCGGCGAACGCCCACTCCCCTTATCCGCAAAGTCATATCAGGCTCTTTGCATGGCGGCCGTCGGTTGAACAGTATCATAGCGTCCTGCAGGGTAGCTTTGAACATAAGCCAGCGCATGACAAAACCAACAAAATGGCACCTGCGCCTAACAAAGACTCAGATCAGCCTGTGAATCCACCCTGTCTGATTAGAGAGTTTGCTGCCGTTCAGTGGGTAGCTAAGGACCCAAGCTTTCTACATGCGGACAGCGAAGACTGATCGGACTGGGCGGATGCCCAGGCTGATATGAGTCTTCGCTGGGCGCACATACCATTTTGTTGGTTTTCTCATGCGCTAGCTCACATATTGTACAGATGCTTTTAATACTTCGAGTTTAACTATTCGTATAAGCGTCAAAGCCAAGGTCCTTATTGCGCGAATCGACTCGAGTATTCGTTCCTACTGAGGCAAATATGTCACCAGTTGTGAAAGGAAGTACCGTATATACTATCGTACTTGTCCTAAATGTATGGACACCTTAAATGTTTACCATATTTTTCCTGTAAACTGAATACGTCAAGACTACCATCTGTTCATGTGTCTAAATCGAGCAGTATAAGTAACAGTGAAAACCTCGATCATACGCTTTGATCTGGGTCTCCACTGTAAGACCATGCCTCTTTGTCCGAATGATTAGGTTAAATAAGGTACAAAAGCTGAAGGAATATAACAATAAACAGAAAACTGACAGATGTCAGCAGGAAACAAATAATATGATTTAGTTTCTTAAGCTTGCGCTGTCTTTTTAAATAAGTTATAGATTTCCCAAAGCTCCAAGCAATCTGATCAATGAATAAATAGAACACATGGCAATTGAAACCACGTGCCCACGTTTGGTTTTAACTCTTTTACTGCCATAGGCGATAATAATAGGCTTTTGCAAACAACATACAGTAGCGATTACGTTTTTCTTGTCCGTTTATGCGTTTGGGGTGCGTTTTAAAATCGTGGCATAACGTTTGCGTTTCGACAACGTTTCTAGCGTTTCATATCGTTTCGGCCAATCAAATTACAGAGCAAAGCGTTTCACTCAAACGCTTAATTTGCATATGCGCACTGAGGAGATACAAACGTTTTCTCGAAACGCTTTTCACCGTTTCGGCCAATCAGCTTGCCTTATCGAAACGCTTTTTCCGTTTCGGCCAATCATTTGACCGTTTCGCACCGTTTGTATGTTAGACCAATCGAATCATAAATACCTGTTGGACCGTATTAAACCGTGTTTATTACAACTAAAGTACTCTGTATCTACGTATTAAAATTATATTTATTTTATTTTATTTTATTTATTTATATTTTCTTTATAAAATATGTTTTGGTATTTTCGAAAGAATTAACATGATTAATTATTATACTTTGTGAAGCCTATTATTTTTACACTGCAATCATGACAATCAACGTCTTTTGACAATTACATGTTTTAGCACATAGTACTCGGTATAAAATATTTAGCAGATGACATTTTGAAGTTTATATAATTTCCTGAAAACAGATTTTGGCATTTCATACAAATTGCCTGCAAATGATTTGACAATATCAGAATGCCTTAACCAAGAAAATATTTATTTATTTTATTTATCTTACTTTTATATTTTGTTTCATTTTTATTTATTTATTTTTTATTTTATTTTTATTTTATTTTTTATTTATAATTATTATTATTATCATTATTATTGCATAATTTTAGATGTATGTTAATGGCTACGATTTGTCATTTAAATCGGCAGGCTTTTCTGACTTATTTTGGTTTTAAGGTGTGCGGTAAAAATGCCAGAGCTGAAAATGCCATATGCAAAAATGTTAGAGGAAAAATGCAACAAATAAAAATGCCAGAGGCTACCTGGTAAAATGTCATAGGAAATAATCCCATAAGTAAAAATGCCAGAGATAAAACTTATACAAGTTTAGTTCTTTATTTGACTTCTATGTAGCACAATTTGACAGCATCATGGGAAAAGGTGAAAAGATGCAACAAGAGTATATATGTCCAAATAGACTCCCCCACACTCTATATTGGAAGAGTCTAATTCAATGTTAGGCATGTCAGGTTATGTGATTTAGATAATCCTAGCGAAAAATGACTGAACTGTGCAAACAATGGCTACCCTGATCAAATGCCGCATTTTGCAGTGTCTGATCTGGATCTGCACTGTTTTCCAATAGCCTGTTTTGTGTCTCCAAATTAAAGTGAGTTAAACTGTTTTCACATCAAAAAAAAAATAAAAAATAATAATAATATCATCTGCTTATATCTAAACAAAGCAGGTTAAATGTTAACCTTTACCACTCTGTTTATTCAGCAGACAACAAAGTGATGACATTTTTTCGTTTCTCCAGAAAACAGGATTTGACATTTCATGCCAGTTGTCTCTATTCAAGACAATTTGCATGAAATGTACAGAATAGTCAGTTGATGACATTTTGAAATATTTTTCTTATGTTATCCTGAAAACAGGTGTCGGCTTTTCATACATATTATCTCCACAGGACTTCACTTCCCCTGCAAATTGTCTTCAGTGGAGATTTGCGTGAAATGTCAAACCTGTTTTACGGGAGAAAATAAGAAAAGAGGTCATGAATTTGCCATCTGCTGAGTTAGCCCAGAGAGTGATAAAGGTTCAACTGGACAATGAATCGTTGACATAATCCATTCTGTTGGTGATATGTGTAGTCCACGATCAGACTGCGCGGAAATACCGGTTCACCTTGGTCTAAGCTGTTCTCAAATACCATAAGGTCGTTTCTTATTTCTATTCAAAGGGGCTAATATATATTCAACCAGTGCCGACCAAACCAGATCAGCTTGCGCAGCAGGATCAAGATGAAAGATTTTCTACACCAGTCTGAACTACGTCGAACCTGTGAATTGCCTTTATTGTTTTGAGTATTATTTCTCCCCCCCCCCACTCCCCCTCACGTCCCTCCCCCTCACGCCCCCACCTTTTTTTAAAATGAAATGTACACTGTCGTTTAGACAAATGGTTCTGGAACAGATGATCTGCTTTACTGAAATTTATTGTTAGAATTATGTGTCACCAATACTAATCCTTTCATTAGATCCTTATCCAGTGAAAACGTCCCTCTGAGCATAGGTGTTACTCGGATTAAAGTGAGTGGATCAGTCTAGTGCATAATGGTGTCCACTCAGTTCACTGATCAGGTCATTAGTATAAAATACTGTAATACATGAATCGCTCAGTATCCATCTAATACACAGACTGATCAGAATCGTAAAATATAAATAGGTCCATTTTTACTTGTTTGGGCCATTATTTTTCGAATACGATGCACTGTGCACATCATAGCAATTATGTGGACAGTCGGCAAATATCTTGCTGGAGGGCTTTCATGAAAGTATATTCTCATTTTTGGCATGTATATGCAAAGCTGTTAACCTTAAGAACGCTATATTTTAATAATAGAAGACGATGTGCTGGATAAACAGATCAAATGTATGGACGAGCAGCAATGACCGAGAGCAGAGTGCGCGGATGCACATTCTAATCTAGTATTTTGCATATTGCAACCTATACTTAAATATTAGAAGACGATGCACTGGAGAAACAGCAGATCCTTTCGAATAATAATGATAATAAAAATGTACAGACGAACTGCAACGAATCAGATCAAAATGCACGGATGAACATACAAATCAATGTTGCATTTATAGCACATTGTAGTCTGGATACCCCTAAAAGGGTAATTGGAAAACAGTGGAGACCCAGATCAGATGCCGCAGAACGTGACGTCTGATCAGGGTATCCATTATTTGCAAATAGTTCAACCATTTGTTTCTCTACATAACATAGCCTGGCATACCTAAAATCGAAATTAGAATCTTCCAGTATATAGGGTGGGTGAGTTCATTCAGTAACAATAGGTTAAATATTAGAAGATATTGTGCAAGACTATTGGCAAATCGTATCGAATAAGACAATGTACAGATGAGCAGCTACGAAGCAAATCAGAGTGCGCGGATGCCCTATATTTATCACATATTTTCATGTATTCCTCTTTTTTAATATTGGTAAAATTACTTTGTATCTACATGTATTCGATAGTTTAAAATGAAAATGACTTATTATCAAAGATGAATGGATGAAATTGAAATGTTTTTTTTTTATTTGTTCAAAACTGACTTAGCAGTTTTTAAGTAAGTCTTCTTCGATATATATTTTTTACATTACGTCTGGTGTTGACTTAATTTCAAATATACGAGCATTATATCCTTTTAAGGCATTACCTGTTTATGCATGCTGTTTCTTTTTTTTCTCATCCAAATAGATTTGGAAGTGCACCTGCATATCATAAAACTTCCAATAAACAATACATGGAATGAGTATATCCTATACCTCACCCTCCTTAAGAAATACACAGGCTAATATTATGTAACATTTGAAAGATCAAAAAGGGGATAGTATAAATAAAAAAAAATTATGTAAATAAATAAAAATTGGAAAATATCATGATATTATACGCATTAATTGCACAGTACTCCAGATTCATGTAGCATAGAGTATTTGATAATAACTGATGTGTGTCTTCATTTTTCCACTTAAATAATTTTGTTGTGTATATTTATTAGAATCACCTCACAGAGGTAATTTTAATGAGTACCAACCATATATTTTCTGGAGGAGAGACATGAAAATACAAGATATGATCATAATCATAAATCGATCATAAAGTTTCTCAAATGAACCTCATTTATTTATTTATTTATTTACTTATTTTTAAAGTAAATAAGAACACTTCAAAAACTGGATCCTAATTCTACTGATGGAGAATTGTATAATAAGTCTGATAGGAAATTTAAAAAAAATAAAAAAATGATTGTATCCTAAAATGTGAATATTTACTTTCTGCAATTGCGCAAACTGAATTTTCTGAAACTCAGTTATTTCTACAAACTCTGTATGTTTAGTGAATATTCAGATCAGCCTGTACGTCTGCACAGTCTGATCAGTCTTCACCACACGCTCTAGAAGATCTACTGCTTCTTCGTCCAGAAAACACAGACTGATAAGATTGCGGGATGTGCAGACTGATCCACATATTTACTGAAAGTACATTCTTTTTTGCAGGAATTAAAGTGATTCTGCCAAAAACTGTTAAAATTCCTTTTCCGTGTATATTGCATTTTAAGACACAACGTGTTTTCCAGTACTTTCAAAAGTCAATAATCAATCATTCTTAATTGGAAGTTGAAAGGCATTCCTATCATTATTCATTGCTAGGAATGAATGAAAAATAAAGAGTTTGTTCTTATATTTCCCGTAAAATGGCATTTAACATTTCAAATCCTATTTTTCAGAAAAAATAAAAACAAAATCTTATTAATTTCTTGTCTGCTGAAACTGCCCCTATAGCGTGGTAAATAATTCTTAAATGTCTTTGCGAAAAAAAAGTGCTCCAAAATTATGCTTTTCCTGAACAATGGATTTATTAATTATACCCTTTTTAGTGATTATCTTTTAGTTTGACGAAGCTTTGAAATTGTGCTAATGGAAATTTATGCAGAAGAGGGAATTTGATGATAAACTAGCATATTAAGACATAAATGTTAATTTATCCATAATTTATCCATAAAATATGTTGTGGGTATTCATTAGAACTGCCTTTGCGAGGCGATTTTATTAAAAACAACCAGCTATATTTTAATGAGTAAAAAGAAAAAAATGCACACCAACCTTTCGCCAAATTACCGACCGTATCTGTTTCTATGTTTTAATCATAAACTTTACTAATGTCAATAATTTCCCCTTATTAGGCCCCTACCTATAAGGTTGGCCAAAGTCACCAAGAACTTCTTATTTTTATCTGCTTATGGCCATTAGCGTGTTATGTAATCTAAATTGTGTCTTTAATAGCTAATTGCCACCATCTAATATCATAAATCATCGCGGAAGGAAAATATAACGAAATACATGTATTTACTCTAGATTTTTTCCTACCGCTACTTAGCCGCAATCCTGGACAGGGAACTCCCGTATACGCTGATACAGTGAAATGTTAATCTGCAAAACCGTGACATAAAAATACATGTTTAGTAATCGTTATTATTATTATTATTATTATTACAAATATTACATTCATTGATGTGAGTCTAATCATTGCATTCAATATAATCAAGTGGCTTTAATACCACTTGATGTAATTTATAATCGAAATATTTATGTACCCAGTGTTTGTCTCAGGTGAGAAAATAGTGTGCAACAAACAACTATTACCTGACTGCACCGGCAAGCATCGAACCCGCGACTCCTGATCACCAGTCAGAAGCGCATCCGACTGAGCTACAGAGTCCGGCCACTATCACTGTCCGTCAAAACACATTTCCTGTTTATTGCATCAGATACTCGTCTCCATAAAATTATTTGACTTTTATTTTTATTAATTTTATAACAATTATAATTAAGTGAAATTGGAAAAAAAAAAAAAAAAAAAAAAAAAAAAAAAAGATGTAAAATAAATTGAGTCCGCGGGATTTTGATTGGCTAACTCTGCAAACGCTAAAACGTTTGAAACCAGACATAGTTTCCATGACAGCGTTTTCCGAACGCTAATGTGATTGGTTAATATTTGAACGCTTGAAACGTTTCAGAAACGATGATCTGATTGGCTAAAACTGTAAACGATCGTTTAAGCGTGGTCGAAACGCTGCGTTTCCAAACCGTTAAAAAGCGTTTTGCATGCGTTTCCGTGGACATGAAAAACGCTGTCACCACTGTATATCTAGATGAGACGCCTCATAATGAGCCGTCTCATCTGGATCTATGCTGTTTGCCATTCAGTCTTTCAACTTTATATATACACTTCTTTCCAAGCGATAGTGTGTTAAAAAGCATACGACAAATGTTATCTGAAATTTGGCACCGAAAGAGTTAACGGGACTAAATCTATGTTATATACATGTAACTATTGTATTTTACATATGTAGTCTTTCATACATTCGTAAGCAATGAATATAGTCCCAGGGGTTAAAAGTTGGGGATCACATACGTTCGAATAGTATTTTACAAAAGGATATGAGGTGCAACGTCAGTAACGTCGAACATATGCGTCCATCGCGAAGATTCAGATCTGCCGCCGCTTTCTTGCAGTCTGATAAGAATCTCCTATGGGCGCATTTCGAAATTCCTCATTCGGACAATGAAAACTCTGATTTAATTGATATCAAAATCAGACAAAACGTATAGATGTTATTTAGCAAAACATGTATTTAATTGAAAGAATAACAACAAGGCATAATTCTAATGAACCTTATTTTTTCTATTACACATATCTTGCAAAAGGGAGCAAATGCCGCCACACGTCACTTAACACCAGGTGCAGTGAAGGAAAATAAAAAATCTAAAAGGTTGCTTCTGGTAATAGCGAGCACAAAGTGAGCTCTACGGTAGAGAATATGATCAAGGAAAAGTAACAGTCAACGATATATACTTTCAGCAGTAATTTTCTTCAGTTTTATTATTCACGGAAGTTGTCACCGGAAGATGGAGGGTCTCACTAATAAGCGTCATGAAGTGACCAAACGAGTATCAATGAGTATCACGAACATATTTTGCTGATTGTTTTTTTAATATTTATTATTGATTTACATAATATTTTTATATACTGATATTCATTCTTTAATGATGCTGTGAAGGACTTTTGAAGAGTGTAGATATAAGTCTGTGCTGTGCTCGCATTTAGGCTAAGCCTATTTTCATATTAAAGAAAACACAAAAGAATGAAAATCGGAGACTCAGTTTTATTAACTCTCTTCTTTTTGCGTTCTATATGCTCTAGGCTTGAGACAACATTTATGACAAACGCTACAATATAAAAATGAGACTCTTTCTGATTCATTATCCTTTACCACTCCCGGGCTAATTCAGCAGACGACAAATTGGTTATTTTTCTTTGAAGTTTGCAAAAAACAGATTTGACATTTCATGCAATTTTGCATGAAATGTCAAAGTCTGTTTTTCTTTTGTCTGTAAAGAAAATAAGAAACAAATTAAAACTTCTTCTGCTGAAATTTTCCCAGCATGCTGAATGTTAATCTTTACAACTCTAAGGCCAAACTAAGCAGACGATAAATTGACATTTTCTTATTTTTTTTTTTCATAAAACAAGGTTTGGCATTTCATGCAAATTAATTTGCATGAAATGTCAAACATGTTTTCTGGAAATAAATATAGAAAACAAATTCAATATATGTCGTCTGCTGAAAGTATTACACAGAGTTCCACGCATTAAGAAAACAATACTGTTACCTTTATCGATGATATTAACCCGGATACCCAAAAAATTCGCAACAGCATATACAACAACACTTGAGGCAACACACACCATAAAAATTGTTAATTGTCGCTTCCAAGATGACGTCATTATTTTAATTAGTTTTGCCGTAAATTGTTTGGACTACTGAGCGGGAAAATAAATTAAGCTTTCGTATGTAACTGTTTGCATCTGTTATTAAACTTTAGCACACGCTTGACAAAATCAGCAGACGACACACTGCATGGCAAATGATATCGACATATCCAAAAGAACCATAATGACAGATTTTAGCCTACCACTGCCACAAAAAGAAAGAGCAAACTAACTAGCTACATCTGAAAGAAAAAATAAGAAACAACAGTTCATATTACAGTTCATATTATTCATCAACTGATTGTTTGATGAGAAACGGCATGTGTATAATCAATATGTAAGTATTTTCAGATCTAGTAATGAAAAAACATATTATATTGTAGTCACGACTAAGCCATCCCAATACACACACATGGTTACCAATAAAAGGCCACGGTCATAGAGTTCAGCATTTTCGAAGCATCAAGGGAACAAGCGTTGAGATGTGGAACAAAAAATGAACAAAATAAGCAGAATATTTAAAACAACAGACATATGAATAAAGACAAACTATAACAGAGAAATCGCTTTGCATCGGTCAACATAAAAGTATAAAAACAACAACAACAAACAAACAAACATGCAGAAGCCAAGAAAGCAGACAGTAAAGTGTACGGCCCTGGTAGAAATTGACTGCAATGCTGGCATGAGTACAAGAAAATATTACGCATGAAACTATTTTAAATCGGAAAGTGGGCCACGTCATGCAAAAAAAAACTTCAGGCATATGCGGACAGTCCGATCAGGGCCTTCGTTTGATTTTACAGAATCTATGAATGGAGAGCAAAGACTCGGATGATACTTTGCGCATGTGCAGCATGACCTGAATTTGCACATTTTGCGCATGCTCGAAAGCATTTTGTCAATTAACGCGACCTTAATAAAGTTGGCATACAGTAGGTAATCACAATACTATATACATCAAGAGACGATTCTCATCAGAATATCAGCCTTAGCACAGACAGTTGTAAAAAGTAATAGTGTGGGCTGAGGGAATAAACTAGTTTTACTTGCATGGACTACACCCTTAGCTTCAAATTAAACGTATGTGCGGTCCGCGTAGAAGTCTTGTATCTCATATGTGAAACACACAATAAGGCACTTATAATCCAAAATACTATGATGGAACAAAACTTAGGGATCAAAGGCAATCTCAAGCTAGAGCAAACAGAAAAACAAAAGTATGACCACTATAGGCCCGGCCACAGAGCGTGATAGTCCGACGCCAACCTTCTGACACACCGTTGTGCAATCAAAGAGTAAATCTGTGAGGTAAAACATTTCATGCTGTTCACACAAATAACAGTATTAGTAACGAAGACGTCCAGCAAGAGTCAATGTCACAGAACATAGCCAATGAAACATCTTTTTGAGCTTTTCTGTTGTTGACTTGGCGCTTATAGAGTACACTCATTCCCCCTCTGGATATCTGGTTCTCTTGTCAATGACTACTAAATTGTAGTGCCCATCGGGATATGGGCCGCCAAAGTCGACATACACTAATTCCCAAGGCTTTTCTGGTATCTTTGACATCTTTACAGATTCTTGAAAATGCTGTTTGGTTGTGAGTTGCCTTCATAGCACTGCCCACCAATTCCTCCCGTCATTTTATTCATTTCAGTGAACCAGTATTTTTCCCTTAACATTTGTTTTGTCTTTGTCATTCCTAAATGTCCCAAACTGTGCGCAGCTTTAATGACTGTTCGTTGAAGATCAGCCCATCCACAGCATATTGTTCTTTTCTGATGCTGTAAAACTGTGAGATGTCTCTGTCTTTCCGGTAGCTTTCCCAGTCTTCTCTCAAAATCCTCTGATAAATTTTTTGCTCATCTTTCTTTGTCTCTTTCTTAATGCGTTCTAAAACAACTGCATGTTCAACCATTAATATACTCTTGATAATTCGCTCGGTGTTTTCAGTACCAATGATTGATAAAGGATGTCTTGAAGGAAAGTCAATCGGATCGGCATCGTCTTTACCAGGCTCATACACTAGTTCGAAGTCGATATCTTGTATGTCCATGACCCACCTTTCGATCCGAGGTGGGAGCCTTGATGTGGCTTTATTGAACATCGGCAATAACGGTTTCTGAACAGTGATTATCTTAAACTTGGGTGCGCCAAGCAAGTACATGCGGGTTCTGTTTTTTGCCCATCGTACTGCCAGAGCGTCTTTTTCGGTTTGGCTGTACTTTTTTTCTCTGTTTTCGTCATCGTTCGACTGATAAAATGGACTGACTGCAATCCTTGTTTTGTCTTTTGAAATAATCCTGCTGATAAGCCATCTTGATAACTGGCTTCTGCTCTAACAACTATATCTCTTTTTGGATTAAAATAGATCATTATTTTATCATTGGTGATGCTGTCCTTTAACTATTCAAAAGCTGTTTGCTCGGTCGGTCCCCATTTAAATTTCATATCCTTCTCTGTTAGCTTCCTCAGTAATGGACGCGTATTTGTCGATAAATTTTGATAGGTAACCCACCATACCGAGAAAACTTCTGACAGCTTCTTTTGATTCTGGCTGTGGACTTCAGCCTTCACTTCCTCGTGTGATGGTTTCAGTCCCTCTTTCGTAAATCTATAACCGTAGAAGTCTATCTCATCTACTCCGAATACACTTTTTTCTTTGTTGAAGATGATGCCGAAATTTTCAGCTCTCTGTAACACTGCTATTAGTGTTTCATTATGCTCTTTCATATTTCGCCCGCCTATCAGGATGTCGTCTCGCTGATTCATACAGTTTGGTATGTCACCAAATATTTTATACATCATTTCGTCAAACAAATCCTGCGACGGCTTTGCTCCAAATATAAGTCGCGTCGGTCGTAAATTTCCCCAGGGCGTGCTAAATGTAGCTATGCCTCTAGAATCTGGGTGAAGTGATAACTGGTGGTAGCCTCTTCTTAAATCTAACATTGAAAACCTTACGCACTCGTGAAACTTATGTATGAAGTCTTCCACTTCAGGTCTATGAGTGATCCTGTTCCTCTCCATATACCTGTTTGGAATCCTCAAATCCACTCAGGCAAGGATCATGTTTGGCTGAAGTTCCTCTTTGGGTACCTTTGAAAATCTTGGTTTCGGCTGTACAACCATAGGTGAGCACCATGTGATCGGCTCGCCGGCCGTCACTTCCTCAAATATTCCTTCAGCTATACTCTGCTCTAGCCACAATTTCAAATGTTTCTATAAGTAGTACGCCACTTGTCTTGGTTTTTGGGCTACAGGCGCAGCCTCAGGTTTCATGTTGAACTTCACATAAGCTCTTTGTCCTTCTTTATATCTCTGATCTTCCTTACCCTCATATGTGCTATTGATTGTGTCAAAAAATCCTCATCCGCACTATCCGAGGTGTCTTATTCCTGCTCCGAAGTTTAATTTATCCTGTTTCTGCCTCTTTTTATGTCATTTCTGCACTTCTTTCCAGAGTTTTTCGGTCGATCTGCTCTACAGACGGAGGCAAAATGGTTCGGTTTTTGACATTTATTACAGGTTTTGCCAAACGCTGGGCAATATCGGCGATCCTGATGTAGCCTCTGTAGTCCGCAATATTGGCATGGCCGTCGGCCCATATGAGATGTTTGAGTTGTATTTCTTTGCTTAGCTCCCTGATGATTGTCAATATGTGCTATTTGTTTTTCATAAGGAACTTCTTTCATGTCTCGCATTTGTAAAGAAATGTCTTCAATTTGAGCCGCCTCTGTAAGAAATTGTGATAAACTCTAGTCTTTTGAAATGCATCGTTGGATTAAAACCTCGTTTTTCGATAGTATGGATTAAATGCTCTAGGATCCTGTCGTCGCAGGTTTCACCAAACTCACAATCCTGGCCCTTCTCTCGCAGTCTCGTGGCATATGTAACCGTGCTTTCGCCTGCAACTGGTTTCGTCTTCAGGAGACATATCTAGCATGATGTTTATTTCTTTCTGGCATAAAGTAATCATTAAGTTTAGCTCGAAGTTTTTCATATTCATTAAGGTCGCCTGACGGATCTGGTAAGCTTTTCTCTAGGCGGGAGATTTCTTTGTCGCCATAGATTATCAATGCGTCTTTTTTATCGACTGGATTGCTAATTTTAAAATATCTGAACTCACGCTCAATAGCTTCTAGCCATTCTTCCCATTCTTTACCGGTATATAGCTGATCCTCTCTGATGCGAAATGGAAGTGCCCGTAGATTTCTTGTTTCTGTAGTGATTATAGTTACTGCTTCGTTCCCCGCCATATCTATAACGTAGTTGCTCATCAATAAAATGTGTTTCTCATCAAAATGTGTTGAAGCAAACGGATCTCGTGTTGCTGTCAGCTAAAGTTCGTAACACTACCATCCTCGTCGCCAGTAAAACATCCGTCAGCTGGGCCGGGGTAAACACAACTTACAAAATAGTATAGGGGTGACTCTGTAGTGTATTCGCTGCCCCGACATTAACATAGTAACTAACGTAACTAAGTAACAACAATAATAACGTAACGTGACAACGTAACCTAACGTTAAATTCTAATAATAGATATGCTAACGAGTAAGAGATATGACAGCCAACTAATTAACATCGAACACATGAGTGAACAAAGTACGACGGACAGCACCATACGTAAACAATCCACTAAAAGTAAAGCAACAAGCTCCCTCTTTCCAAACATACTGACCAAAGTACTAAACTGGACAATAAAGCAACAATTTTGCCAACAAACATAACAAAAACAAAGAACGCCCTGCGGCGGATAATCATAAGCCCAACAAAGAATGCAACACACCAGAATCACCGTTTTAGAACGACAAGTAGTAAAGGCACTTAGGACTGTCGTACAGTTTATAATATCGGAAACTGCTGTAACTGTACGACAAAATCAGTTATCGGTATCAACAACAACTGTGAGTATATGGAACGTATATAAGAGAACAGGAATTGATACAGTCAGAACCAAATCAAGCCCCAACACCAAAGGGACAGACAAATACAATAAAGCAGCCATAAAATAATATCAATATAAAACAAAACAAAATCTATTTGTAATTGGAATAGCTGGACATCGGTTAGATATATTTCTTTTTATATTTGTTTCTATTTAAAACCGTAAAAAAGTGATTACCATACAAGAGGAAAACGTTTGATGTTGCATCACTGATTTATTTTCCATTGCCACTCATTCTTAGCGTCAGTGATTATTGTACTTAATAAAGTAGTTTCTGACTGTGCACGAAGGAAGTAAAATTACCATTGACCAATTTTCAATATAGATCGAGTTCGATAAGATTCACTGCATAGACAAACAATCGCCTTTTGGCCGGTGCTATCGTTTTTATTACTGTACGATTATCTAATCACCCGGTTTTCTCACTGAACGGTTTGCTGTGATAATGTTCACCCTTTCTTAAAAAAAACACACACTCTGTTTTAGCGTGATAGAAATGTTTTGTTTTACTTGATCTTATTTATTCGAAATGAGAAAAAGCTTTCTTCTTCATATTTGAATTTTGTTTCAATATTTTCTAAATAATCAACTTACGATTTATCACGCTTACTCTGATAATGCAAATCTTTTACTGCGTAAAGCAAAATTTTCTTTTATACATTTGAAGCAAGGTATCCAAAACGTCCGTAGGAGGTTTATTTTGGTTTCAGCAGACAAGGCTGCAACAAGTCTGTCATTGTGTGACGTTTGCAATACTCCAATACTTTAAAAGGAACTTGGCAGTATTTAAACATACACGCATACTCCCAAAGATGAGAAGTCTATTATTGACAATCATTGTATTCTGTCTGTCAAGTTTGCGGTTAATATTATAGAGAACCAGGACAAGCTTCCTACGTTGTATTGGTTACCGAAGCTCCATAAAAGGCCTTATAAAGCACACTTCATTACAAACTCTAGTTCATGTACTACGACTGAACTCTTAAAATCATTAACTTTTCTTATTACTACTATTAAAATGCATGTAGGTAGATACAGTGAAACGGTATATGAAAGATAGATCCGTTATATATATAATAGTTTTTGGTCTATACAAAATCCGGTGTTGTTTTAAACAAACTTAAATCTAGATATTTCCGTGCACTGAGTTTGTTGGTACACCAATAAGTACAAATTTTACCCCTCTACCCCCGCCCTTATTGCAGATCTTTTTTTTTTTTTTTTTTTTTTTTTTTTTGTTACGAAAGGGACTTAATGTTGTCCTTCTTGTCACGAAAATCAGGCCAATATTATTGAAGTATTCAATTCAACGCCTAGATATTGGATGGCTTGCTTAATATTGATGATGAATATTAAAAAAAATGGACGATATAATTTAATCAAAATAATTATATTTAAAAGAATTTATCAATACGAGTATCTGTTTCCATAATCTCAACTAAAAATTATGAAATAATGGAACGACTTTAATTATGATATTTTAAAGTAATACATTGACATATCCCCTTTTGCCTTGGATGTATATCTATTCAGCTAGGCGTAAAATCAACATAAAGATCGGGACTCAACAAAAGTCGAATAATTACCATGGGAAAATTACATTAGGATCTAATGAGGATTGAGACATGATGATATATAATACTTAAAATATCTTTAAGATGCCTCAAATATTGTGGCAAGTAGACATTTATTATTCATGGCAAGTGCAAAGAGACAAAATCAGTGATGCAACAGGGACTTTGTGTCCCATTTTCTGGAAAGCGCTTGTTTACGGTTTTAAATCGAAGCAAATATTGAAAAAAAATATATATATTACCATTGAAATCACCAATGTCCGGCTATTCCAAACATAAAAGTTTTTGTTTATTTTTGCTTAAATTACATGTACTCGCAATTGATGTTGATAGGGCTAATTGATTATTATTGTACAATAACAGCGGCGGCTGATTTGATAAACTGTAAAAATTTCCACAGCGAAAAGTTAAAATCGAATAAACTGGTACCAAATTCCCACCCTAGGTTCAAACCTTGGCCTCGGACAAGGTTGTCGTAACAGTACCTTCAAACCAACACTACATTCAAACGATAAGCGGACTAGAACGTCACCTCTATAAACAAAGGGGAACATACATTCCCATAAAATAGTAACTAGTTAACTATCTACGATCTGTAAGTGCAGCTGCAGTATTTAAGTCTTCCAAAATATTGGTTTTACGTTCACATGAAATATTTTAATTCAAATTTAAACAGATACTTAAAAGTTCTACATTAATATTGTTGTTTGGAAACACGTTTGAGTCGCTTACCAGGCCAAAACTTCATAAAGATAGACCAACATTACTAGACTTTGGAGCACATTGGCAAATGTTATTGCATTTTGCGATGATTTTGATTGCATCCCACAATGCAAATTGTGATATTGGATTAAGAGATTACACATAATAAGTTGTTCATATCGCGGACTGTATTCAATATAGGTCGACAATATTGGTGCCAAATTAAAGGATGAAAATTACCCTACAACGTAATATACAAAAATAAGTAATTGCATATTCATGAGTAGTAATTAACAATTATATTTTGGCGAAATATAAAGATAAAACAAGGTAATTTAAAATGATAAAGTTAAGTACGGAGAGATCTTGTACAGTCGCCATACAGCACAGTAGCTGTTATAAAAATATATGTTCTGAAACATCGATTCATTTGGCTGAGCGCTATTCTATTTTGAAATAAATGGAAAATGTTGTGATCGCAAAGGACTAGAACTTTGCAACAACACTAAAATGGGCGAGTCACAGCAGTTGATCATCTCTACTTAGCTTTGAAAACTGAGTAATCAAAACATTTACTATACACGTTTTCGTACGTTTGTTCAATTTGTGCTTGTTTGGTTTTGTCGGTTTCCTCTTCCTCTTAGAGTCTGAGAAGGACTTCGGTTTGTGATTGTGGCATTCCCTTGACTTTTCTCTTACCCTTTTTTTTTTAATTAAAACGCGTTTGTGCCAGATGGGTACCTCGTTTGCTTCATTCTGAAGAAAAGAGGGTAAGGGTGTAAATCTCTCGTGGTCTTACAAGTCGATACGCAGAAGGTTTCTAAATAAAATAGTAACATGTGACGAAACATGGTTTCACTTCTTTGAGCCTATAAGCAAGCATCAGAGTTTTGCGTGGAAGCATACTTCATTGCCGACACCTGGAAAGCGCGACTTTCTGAGTCTTAGGGTAAAATAATGTCGATCATATTCTGTGATACCAGAGGAATAGTACTGAATCATATGGTGCCAGGTAAAATTACCGTCAATAGTGATTACTAGTGATCTCATTCGGGTCCCGTTTTAAAGAGCCATTCGAGACAAGCGTCCGGATTTTTCTAGATCTGGGGTTCATTTTGCATCAGGACAATGCTCCTGTGCATGTGAGTCATTACTGCATATGAAGAGCCTCAATAAAACTGAGACTCATATTTTCTAGTCCGTGTTTTTTTTTTTTTTTTTTTTTTTTTTTTTCAAAGGCAATCTTTTTGGCGTTTATTGAGAAAGAACAAAGGACTATTGTGAGTATCTTTTTTGTTATTGAGATATTCGAAAAATTCTCGAATTTATTGATCATCCCTCGTATATAAACCATATAAGCCACAACGTCAAAGAACGTACCTTCTAACATGTGTACCCAAATAACACTCAAATAAGCCTGCGCAACCGCGCAGTCTGATAAGAACTTTCATTATCCTCATGAAGAAACTTTTCATCCTTGGCTATCCAAAATGACCGATAGAAACTTTTGATTAAACTGTGCGAATGCACAGGATGATCTGATTCTTCGCTGGGCACACATATACGAATGTACGTTTTCTGACGTAGTGTTGTTGTTTTTTATACAATGATCTATTATCTGCTAGTAGCTACACAGGTGCTAGAGGGTATATTACTATAAATCAAAGTTTGTTACGGTCGTGCCATTATACTTTTTATGTTAGACTAGTCCGGGGCCGAATGCAAAGCAGGTTGTAATGGATATAAATTTCGACAGCCGTTAGTCTCCGGATCAAAGACTCAGTGTGATTGAGAATTTTATATACTTGAGTCTGCGATGCCACCCCTCCCCCACCCCGCCGCTCGATCTACATCCTATGGGTATATATGTACTTTTAGTCCCACGTTCCATACGATTACCCTGTCACCGGGCTCAAGGGAAGCATAAAGGACTTGAAGATGGTAGTAAAACCTGTCTAGCTGCATTTCTTCCTGCTTCCTTTGAGGCTGCGTGGTATGCAAAGGCGAGCCGACCTTTCAGCTTTAAGGCATAGTCTTCATGAGACTTAGCGTCGTCCTTACTAGATCGTAGGCCCAATAATGTATCAACAGCCAGTCGAGGATGCCTGCAAAACATAATGTAAAATGGATCATATCCCGTTCTGTCATGAATAGCAGTATTGTAGGCATGACAAAGGGTGGGAACATGGGACTTTCAGTCAGATTTCTGGGACATTTTTCAGGTCCCCAACATATTCAAAAACGTCTTATTAAACCTTTCCACCGTGCCATTACCCAAAGGGTGATGCGAGTAGTTCTTGGCCCGTGATCGTGCACAAGTTCTTTATCACTTTTGATTCGGTTGGCTCCCTTTTTACATTGTAGCTTGGCTAGGAATACATAGTGTACAAAGAAGTTGTCAAACAAGACACGCGCAGTGGTTCGGGCTGTTTGATTCCTTGTCGGAATCGCTCGCTTGGGCATAACGGCTGAAATGGCCAGTTATAATAAGTTTGTTTTCGTTTACCACCCTGGACAATCCGTCTGCGTCAGCATTTTGAATTCCACCTCTCTATGTAAGGGAGGACTTGTAATTTGACACACTTATTACCCAACGCGGCCCAGTTGCGTCCAATATAGCAGTGAGTGGATTGTTGTCTGTCATCACTTCAAATCTTGTCCAATACAAATAGTCGTGGAACTTGTCTGTGACTGCCCACATGAGTGCAAGAAACACCAATTTATGCTCTGGATACACTGCAGCAGGTGTAAGTGCCGTGTGGCGGCGGTAGAAAGTTTCTTCGTACATCACCATAGTGCAGATTATATTTCATTTCCTTTTGGATCATTGAGCCCATTGTTATATATTTGAAAATGGAGTTCTACTCATGTATACGCTAGAGGGCGTGAGCAGTGTTGCAAACTTTATTACTGCTTACGGAGAATCTTAATAAAACCGAGACACTCATTTTCTAATCCGTAGTTTGTTCTTTGTTTCCAAAGGCAATCTTTTTTGACGTTTATTCGACTGGCCTAAGCTTCTACTCGATCTCTACCATCCTGTTGCTGATATATAACACGGCTCGAAGACCATTTGTAGAAACATCCGTGTGTTACGAGGGATGCTCGAAATGAATTGCTTATTTCTATCTGGAGACTTCAAATTTCAAGTAAGCCCAAAAGTACTCATTTCATGCCCTCGAAGTACTCCCCGTGGCTAGAAATGCAAAGTTTCAGCCGATGTATCCACTCCTTGAAGGCGTCACGGTACGCTGATTTGGGCACAGTAATAAGATACTGATGAATGGCAGATCCAAGTGCCTGTCGGGACTGGTATTTCCGCCCAGCAAGGAATGCTTTCAATTTCGGAAACAAAAAGAAATCACATGGGGCAAGGTCTGGGGAATACGGGGGGGGTGAGGCAAAACAGTTACTTTTTCTTTCTTCAAAAACGCCGTAACTATTGCGGAGGTATGAGCTGGGGCATTGTCATGTAGAAGACGGACATGTTTAAAACCAGTGGCAGGCATCGTTTCTGATAATACTTTTTCAGTTTCTTCAGTACTACGTCTTTGTAGTACTTTCCGGTGATGCTTTTGCCCTTTTTCACTGGCACTTTTATTGCGACTCCTTCACCAGAGAAGAAGATTGCATACAAAACCTTCTTTGTACTCAAAGAACGTTTGGCAATTATTTGGCGTTTGCTGTGTTTAGTGGCCCAGATCTTATTGCTAACCTTTCTGACGGGCTCAAAATAATGGACCCAGGTTTCATCACCTGTGACGACATTGGCAAACTGCTTTTTGTCATATTTTGGAAAAATTAGAAGCAGCTTTTTGGCCACTTTAACCCGTTGCCTCTTTTGCTCGTCAATCAACAGATGTGGCACCCATTTAGCAGATATCTTTCTGACTTTCAAATGCTTCTTCAAAATAAGGTGAACCGTTGAAAGTGATATGCCTACCTTTCGTGCAATATCACGAACTGTAAATCTGGCATCTCATTTAATGATTTGCTTTATTTTGGAAACGATTTCTTTACGAGATGCAGATTTTGGCCTATCTGATTTCGGTGCATTTTTAATGGACTCTACACCAGACTCAAATTTCTTTTTCCATCGCCGAACTGTGTCATAAGACACACAAGAAGGTCCAAAAGCAGTAGAAATTTCAGTCATCAGCTTCTTCAAAGAACAACCAAGTTTTGATCGAGCTTTGATGTAAGCCCGTATTTCATCTTTTTTGTCGACGCTTCTACCAACCATTTTTACTGCAGTGGTCAATGACTTCGTGTATTCAAATGGCAAATTTTATGTCTTACACTTAGTCTAATATGTACATTTATACACCATTGTGTAGATATTGAATAACCCTATACAGGTATGTATTGGTTTTTATCGTGTCCCACGTGGATATCGAGCTAGAGGACAATAAGCAATTCATTTGGAACATCCCTCGTACTTAAAGAATAGCCTGTAGGCAGTGTACGCAAGCACATGACAGTTTGTCAGTTTCTCAATTAACGTTTCATAAGCTTTTCGCAGCTGAAGTCCCTATTTAAACAGCATTCCTCTGATTCGAGTATTTCGATTTTCTTTTTCATTTCTGTTGTCGTGACAGGATTGCCACAAGAAGATTATTCAGTGGTCGGCCTATTGCTGCGCAGCCTTCAATAAACCGACGATAGTAGCCCGTTAAACCAAGAATTTGGCGTACTTCTTTCACATACTTGGGTATAGGCCAGGTCCTCAAGCTTCTGTGTTGTTATTGTTTGTCTTTATGCCATCTTCTGACACAATATATTTCCCAAATATGAAATTTCGTATCTAAAGAATTCACAGTTATTGACCTTGAGTTTTAAATTGCTATCTTAAAGCCTTTGGAAAACTGCTTACAGTTCGTCTAAGTGCTCTTCTAAACTTGATAAAAAGATGATAATGCCATCTAGATAGATAAGACAGTATCGTGGATTCATAGCACCCATGCATATTTCCATCAAGTATTGAAAAGTGGCCGAAGCGTTGCACAAGCCCAATGGCATTTTATTAAACTCAAAATACGCCTAGTGATTCCACTCGGAATGCCGTCTTGTGCCTGTCATCTTCCTTAAGTTCGACCTGCCAATACCCACATCTTCTATCAAGTCTACCGATGTCCGTCAGGCTTGTTAAAAATATGTTTTCATTTATAAAAGAACTCAGTTGCTCTCTCTTTCTGTTGTTTCATTAATGTTGAAGTTTCCGGATTGATTCCTTCTACTGATGTTTTTGTAGTACTATCATCACTATCTATAACATTTTGTTGAGCTATTTGAGCTATCTATTCTGTTTCTGTTAACGCGTTGATGCTTCTTAATATTTTAACATCGCGTACATCACAAATGTCAGATCGAGGTTTGATATCCAGGACCTTGGCAGACATGTTGAAAATGCGTACTTGTACCCTCTGGCTGTTTCCTACTTTATTCAACGAGACAATCCGGGGACAAAAATACATTTTACTGGACGCTCCGTTGGTTCTGTTACAGCAGATTCAACATTCTTTGTTTTCCGAACAAACCAAGACAATTCGCAGTCTGCATTGGTTGTATTCGTGTATTGAAATCATCTGTTGTTTTCTCGACTCCTACACGATTCTGTTTGAACAATACGAAAGCATTATTTCATTCTTTAGGCATTTCAGTGTCGTTTGGACACAGGCTTCTACAAAGTAATGTGATTTTAAGAGTATATTCTGTATATGGAAAACCAAGTAGGGGTACTGCAATGATTTGGTCAACTTGGTTTTTATACGCAGGATGATGTAAATCCGCAAATTTTGCACATGTTGGAAGACACTTTATCGCTTAGCGTGGCCCATACCTTAATTAAGAGAAGCTCACCCTGTGTATAGTAAATGTTTTGATTATACGGTTTTCAAAGCTAAGTAGAGATGATCAACTGCTGTGACTACCCATTGTAGTGTTGTTGCAAAGTTCTAGTCCTTTGCGATAACAACATTTTCCATTTATTTCAAAATAGAACAGCGCTCAGCCAAATGATCCGATGTTTCAGAACATATATTTTACAACAGCGACTGTGCTGTATGGAGACCGTAAAATAGCTCTCCGTACTTAACTTTATCACCTTGTTTTAACTTTATATTTCGTCAAAAAACTAATTATTAATTAATACTCATGAATATGCAAATACTTATTTTTGTATATCAAGTTGTAGGGTAATGATCAATCTTTAATTTGGCCCGTTATTGTTGACCTTTACTGAGTACAGTTTGCGATATGAACAAGTTATAATGTGTAATCCCTTAATCAAATATTACATTTTACAATTGTGAATGTAATCAAAATCATCACAAAATGCAATTACATTTGCCAATGTGCCGCAAAGTCTAGTAATGTTGGTCTATCTTCATGGAGTTTTGGCCTGGTTAGCCACTCAAACGTGTTTCAAAACGACAACGTTAATGTAGAACTTTTAAGTACCTGTTTTAATTTGAATTAAAATATTTCATGTGAACGCAAATCCAATATGATGTGAGGGGGACAACCCTTTATGGAAGACTTAAATACTGCAGCTGCAGTTATAGATCGTAGATAGTTAACTAGTACCTATTTTATGGGGATGTATGTTCCCCTTTGTTTATAGAGGTTGCGTTCTAGTCCGCTTGTCGTTTGAGTGTAGTGTTGGATTGAAGGTATTTTTGCGATAATCTTGTCCGAGGCCGAGGTTTGAACCTAGGATGGCGATTTGGTGCCAGTATGTTCGATTTTAACTTTTCACTGTGGGCATTTGTACAGTTTATCAAATCAGAAGCCGCTATTACTGTACAATAATAACCAATTAGCCCTACCAATATCAACTGCGAGTACATGTAATTTCAGCAAAAATAAACAAAAACTTTTATGTTTGGAATATCGGGACATTTGGGATTTCAATGATAATATAAGTTTCTTTCAATATTTGCTTCGATTTAAAACCGTAAATAAGCACTTTCCGGAAAACGGAACACAAACTCCCTGTTGCATCACTGATTTTGTCTCTTTGCACTTGCCGTGAACAATAAATGTCTACTTGCCACAATTTTCGAGGTATCTTAAACATATTTTACGAATAATATAACATCATGCCTCAATCCTCATCAGATCCTAGTGTTACTTTCTTATGGTGATTATTCGACTTTTGTTGTCCCGATCTTTATGTTGATTATACACCTAGCTGAATATATATACATCCATTGGAAAAGTGGATATATCAATTTATTAATTTAAAATATCATAATTAAAGTCTTTCCGTTTGTCATAATTTTTAGTTGAGATTATGGAAACAGATACGCGTATTGATATTATTTGTAACTGTAGTTCTTTTGAATAAATTATATAGACCATTTTTTTAATATTCATTATCATTATTTAGCAAGCCATCCAAATATCCAGACGTTGAATTGAATACTTCAATAATATTGTCCTGAGTTTTATGACAAAAAGAACAACATTAAGTCCCTTTATTAACCAAAAAAAAATAAAATAAAATAAAAAAAAATAAAATAAAAAATAAAAATAAAAAATAAAATAAATAAAAAAATAAAACAAAAATAATAATAATAAAATAAAATAAAAAATAAAAAAAAATATTAAGATCTGCATTAGGGGGTAAAATTTGTACTAATATGTATACGAACAATGTGTGTGTATAATTTAGTACCTTACCGAATAAAAATACTATCAAGAACAAACAAAGCACATCATAAAGTTTCAGACAAGACCACAAAGTGTAAGATTTATGATCCTCAGAAGTATTAATACATGTTTCTCATTACAAGCAAGGTGAGGAGACTTCTCTCTAAAATGGTTCTTTGAATTAAATGCGGCAGTTTTGTATAAAGCGTAGAAAAACCATATGTAGACAAACTCAGTGCACGAAAATATCTAGATTTAAGTTTGTTTAAAACAACACCGGAATTTTTATAGACCAAAAAATATTATTACCGGATCTTTCATATACTGTTTCACAGTATCTACCTACATGCATTTTAATAGTAGTAATAAGAGAAGTTAATAATTTTGAGAGTTCAGTGGTAGTACATGAACTAGAGATTGCAATAAAGTATGCTTTATAAGGCCTTTAATGATGCTTCGGTAACCAATACAACGTAGAAAACTTGTCCTGGTTCTTTGTAATATTCACCGCAAACTTGACATGCTGAATACTATGATTGTCAATAATAGACTTCTCATCCTTGGAAGTATGCGTGTATATTTAAGTACTGCCAAGTTCCTTTTTTAAAGTATTAGAGTATTGCAAACGTCACACAATGACAGAATTTTCTGCAGCCTTATCCACTGGAACCAAAATATACCTCCTATGGAAGTTTTGGATATCTTGCTTCAAATGTATAAAAGAAAATTTTGATTTACGCAGTAAAAGGTTTGCATTATCAGAGTAAATGTAATAACTCGTGAATCGATTATTTAGAAAATATTGAAATAAAATTCAAATATGAAGAAGGAAGCTTTTCTGATTTCGATAAAATTGTATCAAGTAAAGCAAAACATTTTTATCACGCTAAAACAGAGTGTCTGTTTTTTAAGAAAGTGTGAACATAATCGCAGCAAACCGTTCAGTGAGAAAACCGGGTGGTTAGATAATCGTACAGTAATATAAAAACGATAGCACTGGCCAAAACGCGATTGTTTGTCTATACAGTGAATGTTGTCGAACTCGATCTATATTGAAAATTTGTCAGTGGTAATTTTACTCTCTTAGTGCACAACAAGAAAATTGTTTATTAAGTACAATAATCACTGACGCCAAGAACGAGTGGCAATGGAAAAAATCATTGATGCAACATCAAACTCTTTTCTCTTGTATGGAAATCACTTATTTACGGTTTTAAATAGAAACAAATATAAAAAGAAATATATCTAACCGATGTCCAGTTATTCCAATTACAAATAGATTTTGTTTTGTTTTATATTGAAATTATTTTATGACTGCTTAATTGTATTTGTCTGTCTTTCCCTTTGGTGTTGGGGGTTTTATTTGAATCTAATTGTATCAATTCCTGTTCTCTTATATACTTTCCATGTACACACAGTTGTTGTTGATACGGGTAACTGATTTTGTTGTACAGTTACAGCGGCTTCCGATTTTATAAATTGTACGACAGTCCACAGTGCTTTTACTATTTGCCGTTCTAAAACGGTGATTCTGGTGTGTTGCGTTCTTTGTTGGGCTTATGATTACCCGACACGGGGCGTTCTTTGTTTTTGTGATGTTTGTTGGCAAAATTGTTGCCTTATTGTCATGTTTAGTACTTAGATCAGTACGTCTGGAATGAGGGAGCTTGTTGCTTTGCTTTTAGTGAAATGTTTACGTATGGTGCTGTCCTTCGTACTTTATTTAATCTTCTGTTGGATGTTGATTGGTTGGCTATGTTCTGTGACATTTGCTCTTCCTTGATGTCATCGTTACTAATACTGTTATTTGTGTGAACTGCATGAAATGTTTAACCTCACGGCTTCTCTCTTTAATTGCACAACGGTGAGTCAGAAGATTGGTGTCGGACTATCACACTCTGTGGCCGGGCTTAAAGTGGTCATACTTTTGTTTTTTCTGTTTGCTCTAGCTTGAGATTGCCCTTGATCCCTCAGTTTTGTTTCATCATTGTATATTGGATTATATGTACTTTACTGTGCGGTTTCACTTATGAGATACAAGACTTCTACGCGGACGGAACACATACGTTTAATTTGAAGCTAAGGGTGTAGTTCATGCAAGTAAAACTAGTTTATTATCCTCGGACAGCACTTTAAGTTTTTACAACTGTCTGTGCTAAGGCTGATATTCTGCTGAGAATCGTCTCTTAAATAATATTGTGATGACCTATTGTATGCCAACTTTACTTAGGTCGCGTTAATTGACAAAATGCTTTCGAGCATGCGCAAAATGTGCAGATTCAGGTCATGCTGCACATGCGCAAAAAGTCATCCGAGTCTTTGCTCTCCATTCATAGATTCTGTAAAATCGAACGAAGGCCCTGATCGGACCGTCCGCATATGCCTGAGGACATGTTTTTGCATGACGTGGCCCACTTTCCGATTTAAAATAGTTTCATGCGTCATATTTTCTTGTACTCATGCCAGCATTGCGGTCAATTTCTACCAGGGCCTCACACTTTGCTGTCTGCTTTCTTTGCTTTTGTATTTTTTTCTGTTAATGCACAAGCTGCTTCAAAAGATTGGGATGCATTTGAACGAGTAAAATCAATTTAAGACCAACTCCACCCCTCATTTATACTTTTATGCTGACCGATGCAAAGCGATTACTCTGTTATAGTTTTTCCTTATTCATATGTCTGTTGTTTTAAATATTCTGCTTATTTTTGTCATTTTTTGTTCCACATCGCAACGCTTGTGTCCTTGATGCTTCGGAAATGTTGAACTCTATGACCGTGGCCTTTTCTTGGTAATTTCATTTATTCGTATGTGTGTATTGGGATGGCTTAATCGTGACTACAATAGTATATGGTTCTTTCATTACTCGATCTGAAAATAAACTTACATGTTGATTATACACATAATGTCATTTCTCACCTAACAATCATTTGAAGAATAATATGAACTATTGTTTCATATTTTCCTTTCAGATGTAGCTAGTTAGTTTTCTCTTTCTTTTTTGTGGCATTGGTAGGCTAAAATCTGTGATTAAGGTTCTTTTGGACATTTAGATATCATTTGCCATGCAGTTTGTCGTCTGCTGATTTTGCTAAGCGTGTGCTAAAGTTTAATAACAGTTGCAAACGGTTACATAAGAATGCTGAATTTATTTTCTCGCTCAATAGTCTAAACAATTTACGACAGAATTAATTACAATAATGACGTCATCTTGGAAGCGACAAATAACAATTTTTTTATGGTGTGTGTTGCCACAAGTGTTGTTATATATGCAGTTGCGAATTTTGCGTATCCGGTTTATTATCATCGATAAAGGTAACGCTTGGTAATATTTTCAGCAGACGACATATTGAATTTGTTTTGATTCTTTATTTATTTCCAGAAAACAGATTTGACATTTCATGCAAATTAATTTGCATGAAATGTCAAATCTTGTTTTATGAAAAGAAAAAAAAAAAAAAAAAAAAACAACAAAAAAAACAAACAAACAAGAAAATGTCAATTTATCGTCTGCTTAGTTTGCCCATAGAGTGGTAAAGATTACCTTTCAGCATGCTGGGTAAATTTCAGCAGAAGTTTTGATTTGTTTCTTATTTTCTTTACAGAAAACAGACTTTGACATTTCATGTAAAAGAAAATAAATCAAGTAAAATTGCATGAAATGTTAAACCTGTTTTCTGCAAACTTACAAGAAATATCACCAGTTTGCCGTCTGCTGAATTAGCCCTGGAAGTTGTAAAGGATAATGAATCCGAAAGAGTCTTATTTTTATATCGTAACGTTTGTCATAAATGACGTTGTCTCAAGTCTAGAGCATATAGAACGCAAAGAAGATAGTTAATAAAACTGAGTCGCCGATTTTCATTCTTTTTTGTGTCCTTTGTTACCTAAGATAACCTTTTAGATTTTTATTTCTTTCACTGCATATGGTGTTAAGTGACATGCGGCGGCCGTAAAACGTTTCCCGTACTTAATTGTAGTGAAAATTTTATTTGTATTTCCTTTGGAACAATTGTGTCCATTCTGGTTACTTTGAAAATCGATTACCGTTTAAGGGGTGGGGTTGGGTGGGGGTAGGGGATGGGGGGGGGGGGGTGGCGTATGCATCTCGCATCTACATAGCTGCTTATGAAGAAAGTTAATAAAACAGAGTCTCTATTTTTTATTATTCTGTGTGTTCTTTGAATATAAAGACAATCTTAAAGACTTTTTGTACCAGAAACAACTGATTTAATTGTTATTTTAAGTTTAAGGTGAATTGATACATTTTCAAAAGAGGCAACTTAACCACTATTTTTTGTCTCCCTTCTGAAAAGTGCGCTACTATTAAAGGAAATAATTTGCTCTCCTTTGAGCAAATATTTTCTTTTTATAGTAGATCCCGTTTTCGAAACTGTATATGGGCAGGGAAGCAAATAGGCAGGAAATCACAAAAGTAGTCTTACACCAACAGGCAGAAATCTACATAAATATTAGTTATATACATCTATCCATTCTTCTTGAAACAGAGTTGAAACTATCTAGAATAATAATTATGTGATGCACACCGTAAGAAAATGTTTCGTATAACATTTGAGCCAAATGAAGGCTAAGAGAAGCTTTTGCATCCGTGCTGGCTCGACTGAGACCTCGCTGCCCGCCTTAATACAGCTGAACTTCAATGACTCGAACATCTGTGGGACAATGGAAATTTGTTCTAGACATGGCTAGTTCGAGCCACTGAGAATTAATCATAACGCCAGGTTAGAAGACAAATGGTGAGTTTTTAAGGATATCTTTTCGACCTTCTATAAAATACTGGTATGTTGAGTGTATTCATATGCGTGCATAAACCATATATTTTCAGGATAAATTAAGAATATTTCCCTAAAATATAATTTGTTGTCTTGAGCTATCGAAAGAATTTCCTAGGAGATCAAAAACGAGTTCTAATCAGTCCGAGTCATTGAAGTTTTACTTTAATTCTTGAATTAGTTGCGATCCAGTGATTGCGATGCGACGAAGCTGACGAGGCTGCGCGGACAGTGTTGTTCAGAACGATTTCAGTATTCATTGGATACATATGCTACAAGGTACATTTTCTTAAGGTGATATTAATTTGAATGTAAAATACAGCTTAAGGTGACCAGATGTTTTTGATGGATTTCAAGCCATTTTGTACATGAGAGATACCTATTATGGCTCCGGTCTTTCTTCCTGCACATAAATGGCTGCGCGGACAGTGTTGTTCAGAACGATTTCAGTATTCATTGGATACATATGCTACAAGGTACATTTTCTCAAGGTGATATTAATTTGAATGTAAAATACAGCTTAAGGTGACTAAATGTTTTTGATGGATTTCAAGACTTTTTGTACATGAGAGATACCTATTATGGCCCGGTCTTTCTTCCTGCACTTAAATGGCGTCAAAGTAATATGCATCATTACGAAAACACGCCTATTCAAATATATAGAAAATTTCACCCCCAAAACTGAGAATTTTTAGATAAAAAGCTCTGATATTTTTCATACTTCTGATCAAAACATAGATTGTGAGTACTCGTTAGAACCGCCTCACCGAGGCGGTTCTAACAAGTACCCATAATCTATATTTTTGATCAGAAATAAGAAAAATAATGAATACCCCTGTAAACCCCAGTTTTACTATATAAAAGTGGGGTTTGAGGGGGTTATAATTATATAGGCATGTTTTCGTGATGATAACGTTCCTGCCAAAAGACCGCTAAAGCGTCGTTTAATATCGAAGCAGTCGTCAAGTCCTATTTTCCGGGAAAGTATAAAAATATCGTCTGTTGCCAGTGAGAATGGCGCTTTCAAGGTTAATTTCCGAATACTTTAATAAAAACATTACTGCTACTTATATTGTCATCCGATGCTCTACACTAGGTTGGTGATTAAAATTTGAAATTTCGACCAAGATAGGCACGAATTTTAATGAAAGCACCCACTGCTAATGTTGATCAAGGGTCCATACCCATCAACTTCAGGGGCGTTGTCATCTGATATGACTTTCTGTTGTGTCTGTCAAAGGTTAATAAGTGCACATGTCCTCAAACTAAAACAGGGTAGTCTGTTGTACTATTTAAATACTAGTTTAAATTATTTTTTATTTGAAGTAGAAATACCTAAATCAATTATAGTAATCTTATAGCTGACGTATGTAGCACGAGATACATCGCCATTTAAACATGGAACATTTACAATATCAAAATTAGTCGTCCCGCTTGCCATAAATGTTAGCAGAGACTATGTCATAACATATTGATAAATTTGAATACGGAAAGGTGCTTTGGGATCAGAGATAACAATTTTATTTAACTGCAGTTCCTTTGGATACATTTTGTTCAAAGTCTTAAAATTTTTCTGACAAGACCATAAAGTTTAATGTGCATGTTCCTCAGATTTTTCTCACTACAATAATGAACATGGCGTCAACACAATCATTTATAATGGCGAGTAGCTGTTGTAATACCTAGATACTTTCTTCATACAACATGCGAATGCCTTACATGTGATTTTTATGCACTCAGTTTAACATTATATCTTTAAACTTTACGCTACTAATTTTAAGTTGCACACATATAGAAACAATTAAACACTTGCAGATGTATTTCTGTTTACCCAATTCGCTGTTTGTTCCACCTTTTCATATCCAAATTAAAATATTTCTAGTGTGTAACGTTTACCAGTATTCCGCATTGCTTTTACAATACAAATTCCTAGAGAAAACGTTAAGATTAGGCTAAATATTACACAAAGGCCTTTTCATGGTAAATTCCAGGCATTGCTGACTATTCTGTAAATATACTCTTTAAATACCCCACACATTCCCATCCCCACCCCCACGCATCCTTCACCGCGAAACGCCTTAAAATACCCGAATAGTGTTGTGTCGATTAATCAAAGTAATCGAAAAATAATCGCATGAGCCCACAATTTGCGGCAATCGATATTTTTTTTCACTATCGATTATTTGAAATTCTATTTTAGAAACGTGGGCCAAAGGTCACAAAATGAGACCCACAAGTTAAAAGTATTGTGAAAGACTCATTGAGTAGAAACATCGCTGCAAAATCTGCTTTGTCTTGAAGTAACCTATATCTTAAATTACCATAGTTATGCTACGCTCGTATTATATGCTGTTGCATTTTAAGTTGTATAGATTTTCCACTCCGATTCCCAACACTACCCCCCCCCCCCCCCCCCCCCAAAAAAAAAAAAAAATAAGATGACATCGCCCTTACTCTGCCAAAGGAATGTCTAAAGAAAGAATTCAGCATAAGTGCATTTAAGTACCTAATGTATATTGTGTTTTTTTGTTTCCAAAGGCAATCTTATTGACGTTTATTTTCATCAAAACATCGAATGAACATCAACATTTAAAAAGAACCATTATGACAATGATCTGATAATCCGGGTATACAGGTCGGCATCTTTAATTGTGTACCTACGCAAACACCGAATACTGTAGAAAAAATATTGATAACAGTAAAAATCCTGATTCAAATGTGCAGATACACAATCTGATCTGGGTCATATAATACTGTTTGCATAATGCTTATCTCCCTTTTTTCATAATCTGACACAACTGTCCTTTATCTTAGATGTGCAATTCTTTAATCTGACAGATCAATGAAAATTGCTCAGATAATAAGATAAAAATAGAAAAAGCATATGCAACATCAATAGTCTATATTTATTATTATTATTATTATTATTATTATTATTATTACTGTTTTTTATTATTATTGTTATTATTTTGACAATTTGTCTTTTTTTTTCTTAAGTTTGATTGGTTAACTGTAAAATGATTGTAAGGCAACATTCATGCATCAAGGACAAACTGATGATATTCTTATTTTTTCAGAGAATAGGCTTTGTCATGGCATACAAATTGTCTCCAACACAGACAGTTTGCATTGACTGTCAAACCCTTTTTGGGAGGTAAAATACTTTAACCTTAAACTTAACACTCTCTGGGCTAATTCGGCAGATGATAAACTGGTGATATTTAGCATTTTTACCCAGAAAATAGGATTTGATATTTCATGCAAATTGTATTCAACAGAAACATTTTGTATGAAATGCCAAACTTTATATTTTTTTCTATTTTTTTTTTTTTTTTTTTTTTTTTTTTTTTTTTTTTTTGTGGGCGTGGGGTCGGGGTGGGTTGGGGAGGCGGAGATGTTGAAATATTAGATCCCTTATTTACCACTTTCTGGGCTAATCCAGCAGACGTTAAATTGGTGATTGCCATATTTTATCCGTAAAATAGGATTTGACATTTCATGCAAATTGTCTTCCATATGCTTCTGTCTTTCTTTCTTTCTTTCTTGTTTTTTTTTCTTTCTTTCTTCAGTTAATGATCATCATCAAGTAATAATTCATTCATTCATTCATTCATATTCATTTTTGTCTTTTCAAATTACTTACATCTAATTAAAATTTCTCATTTGTTTTCTTCAGATAAAAATGATGATTTTTTTTTTACATTAAAAAATTTACTGAATTATCTTTAAATAAATACAACATTAATTAATTAGCTAATTTGTTTTCTCAGATTAACTATTGGTCTTCATTTTATAATCCTACTGAATTATTGTTCACTAAATATAACATTTTTTGTCGCACCTGTTTAAGCATGGGAGACTTAGGCGTGTAAGTTTCCGTCCGTCCGTTCGTCTTTCCGTTAACATTTATCCAGGGTGTCTTGTGATGGCAATTCCTCTTACAGTTTTGTACCGATCAGTTTGAAACTTTGCATGTGTTTTCGTCATGGTATGAAGATGTGCATGTGGTTTGGATATAATTGTTAGATAATTTTTGTTACTTTTTCCACATTGTGAACTTAGTCATTCTTCACCTCAATATATAGACAGTAGATACCACTTGTGAGCGCAACTCCTTTTACAGTTTTATACTGATTATTTTGAAACTTTGTATGTGTTTTCTTCATAGTATGAGGATGTGCATGTGATTTGGATATAATTGTTAGATTATATTTTGTCACTTTTTCCACATTGTGAACTTAGTCATTTTTTACTCTTTATATATAAACAGTGGGTACCTTTAGTGAGCGCAAAACCTCTTACAGTTTTGTACCGATTATTATGGAACTTTGCATGCATTTTCTTCATGGTATGAGGATGTGCATGTGGTTTGGATGTAATTGTTAGATTATTTTTTTCACTTTTTTCCATATTATGAACTTAGTCATTTTTCACCCTCAATATATAGACAGTGAGTACCTCGTGAGCACAATTCCTCATACAATGTTATACAAATCTTTTTGGAACGTTGCACATGTTTGTTTCGATAGTCTGAAGATGTGCATGTGCTTTTCATATAATCCTTGTCTTATTTTTTGTACACTTTTTGTACTTTTTGAACTTTGTCATTTACTGACCTCAGATTGCAACTTCTCATACAATTTTAAGTCGGTCTTTTTGAAACTTTGCACATGTTTTATCCTGGGTCCGCAGAAGTGCACGTGGTTTAGATATGATTTTTAAATTTATTTTTGTCTTTTTTTTCCATTTTAACTTTGTTATTTTCTTAACCTCAGATTTTATGAAAGTGTACAGACTGAGGGTACATTTTGAGCCCAACTTCCCATGCATCATATGAGAAAATGCATATGCTTTCAATGAAATTCCTATATATTAATTTCTTCTACCTGAAATAAACATTACTTTTTTTGTTGGTGTGGGGGTGGGGAGAGGGAAGGATGGGGGTGAGGGGGAGAGGCAGGTGCGACATCAACTTCACCAAAGTTTGGTCTATTTTTTAATTAATTAATTATTTTTTCTTTCTTAGGGTAAACTATTGACCTTCATTTCAAAATCATATTGAATTATCTATGGCTGAATACAACATTTATTAATTAATTATTAATAGATTACTTATTGATTTTAATTAACTAATTATTATTTCTTTTTATTTTCGTTATTAATTAATTAAATAATTATTAGGTTAAATCACTGATCTTCAAATCATACTGAATTATTTGTTAATTTTATATTCATTCATTTGTTCGTTCATTCATTCATTCATTCATTCTAAAGAGCACCCATACATGTAATGTTCTTTACTTATCTGAACTGGAAGGTGGACAGACCATATATTTGTAGGAAGATGTGGAGTGCACACCGTGTTAACAAATTACTTAAGTGAACTGTAGTCCATTCTGAGTTTCACTAGTGAACACCATATCTAAATGTAGTAATCTCCATGTGTTCTAGGCTGTAACATTTAGTCTTAGCAGTACTCATTCTGAAAACATGCCTATTCAAAAATATTGGAAATTTTACAACCTAAAAAAGGAAACTTTTCAGATAAAAATTCTGATATTTTTCATATTTCTGCTCAAAATATAGATTGTGGGTACCCGTTCGAACCGCCTCGGCGATGCGGTTCTAACGAGTACCCATAATCTGTGTTTTGAGCAGAAATATGAAAAAATAATATATAACCCTGTTAACCCCAGTTTTACTATATAAAAGTGGGGTTGAAGGGGGTCAGAATTATATAGGTGTGTTTTCGTAATGTATATCAGACAAAAATGTGTTGGGTCCAGCAAAAATTAGAATTTCAAATACATTTGATCATTTTTTTGACCAGTGTCAGATAGACTCTGAAAAAATGTTCACGTACTCTGCATATAAGAGATCAATGTAAAGTAAAAAGTTTTTACACACTGTTCACTTTGCCGTCTACTGGAACCTCAATAAGCAGTCACCTTTCAACAACAACCAATTCCCCGTAATGGCAACTTTTCTGATTTCCCATTTAGTACATTGTATTGTTGTACCATTAATTTACCTCTCAACAACATTCACCTCCCCACAGCAGCCGGTTTTAGAACAGCCCATAGATGATTGTTTTAGGGAGGTTGTACTGTGTGACATTTTTCTTTAACAGTCTACATGCTGGTTAAAAATTTCAGCAGATCATATTTTGAAATAATTTTTCTGATTTTTCCTAGAAAATAGGATTTAACACTTCATGCAAATTGTCTTCCAAGGAGTATAGTAGATACATTTCAAAACCGATTTTCTGGGAAAACTGTGAAAAATATTTGGATATGTCGTTTGCTGAAAATTTTACCTAGAATGCAAAGTGTTAATGTTTATACTGGGAAACAATTTCAGCAGACAGCATTTTCATTATTTTTCTTATTTTCTCCAGAAATTAGCGTTCAAGAAAATTTGCATGAAGTAGCAAACTCTCAGTATTTTCTGGGAAAATTAATAAATCTATATCAACAATCTGCTGCCAGAGGGTGCTAAGGGTTAAACAAATATTATTGCATAAAAAGCAGTGCCGCACGTTATTAACAGCCGTGCAATAATCGGCGAAAAGCCGTGTATTAACAAGGCAATTCACGCGCTGTTAATGCACGGCTACGCAACTTTCAATATGCGTGTACCGGGGCCACAGAATCGTTGTCGTCACGAGATGTGTAATGCTCAGCCTCAGAACGAGCATAGTTCTTGGAAATTGTGTTCGCGAGACATCAGTGAAAAGACGAAACAAAATAGTGCAAGAAATATTTTCAAATGTTTTCACTTTTTATACAATAATAGCGATCGAACATGGTTTTTCAATGCATTAACATTCGCCAGGTCCCTTGGGAGTTGTTGAAAACTGCGGCTTCCGGCCTCGGTTTTCAACACCTCCCACGGGACCTGGCAAATGTTAATGCATGAGAAACCATGTTTGATCCTTATATTAACCATTAACTCTTTCCTCGCTAGTGGTGACTTTAGTCGTCTGCTGATAACTTTTTAAAAACGCCGGGCCTGATCTGGATCCAAACTGTTTGACACTCTGATGGTATCCCTGAAAGATGTTTTTGAAAAAAAGTTATATTTAAAAAGAAACTCCACCGACGACAAAAAAGCATGCAAAATTACCCAGCATGCAAATAGATAAATTGCTAAGCAAGCAGACAACTTTCTAAATGTGGGCTTTGTTTTGATATTTTTCTGAGAAAAAAAAAAAAAAAAAAACACTTGGCACTTCATGTGAACTACCTGCTAAGCCAATAATGCACATAAAATGTCAATCCTTATTTTCTGTGAAAATAAAATAAAATTTTGTCTGCTACAGTTAAGATTAGTACATTAAAGGTTAACAGAAGATAAGTTGTAACGTTCTTCTCTCATTTTTTTTTATGTAAGGTGATATTTCCACAATCTGGCTTTCATGTCAAGCCTCATTAGACAATATTTTCTGGCAAACTAAGTTTTTGTTTTAAATGCCGTCTGCTGATATCTAATTTCAGAACATTAGAAGATTAAAATTATAGTACATGTTCCATATTTACCCTAATACTTAGCATTCTGGGTAAAATGTTCATCAGACGATACATTGAAATATTTTTCATATTTCTTTAAGAAAAAAAGTTTTGACAACGGAGATAATTTACATGAACTGTTTTTGTCTTGTTGTCTAGGTGAAATAAGAAAAATATCATCAATTTATTGTCTGCTAAATTAGCCAACAGAGTGGAAAAGACATTACCATACTTACCATACGTGTTGTGAAATCTGAATAAGTTTACAGCATGTCTATAAACTGTTGGATGAGTAGCAAACAGTCTAGACCCTTATCAGATGTCGTGATCTGCAGCGTCAGACTTGGGTCTATACTGTTGTCTGTCTGTCCAAGTACTGCAATATGGGTCGCTGATATGTCTAGAAAATGCTGATTGAATGGCAAACTGAGCAAATGCTGATGATCTGGGTCTCAATTATTTGCTCAGATATACCTGCCCTAAATTATATACCGTTAAGCCATATAAGCCTAGCGTCCTATAAAATGGGCTTTGGCAAACCGTGTAGACCCTAATCAGACGCCGCAGAACGCGGCGTCTGATCAAGGTCTAAACTGTTTGAATAAATTTCAGGAACGCCTATAAAACATGGTTATAATAAACGCTAACCAGACATCCCCTGTCATCACTGAAACATACCTACATAATTTTGAGCCCCTAAAACCCCATTTTTATATGGTAAAACAGGGGTTTAAGGGGTATATATTATTTTTCCTATATCTGCTCAAAAACATAGATTAAGGTACTCGTTAGAACCGCCTCGGCGAGGCGGTTCTAAAGAGTACCCACAATCTATGTTTTGACCAGAACTATGAAAAATTTCAGAATTTTTATCTGAAATTTTCAGTTTTTGGTGGTGAAATTTTCAATATATTTGAATAGGCGTGTTTTCGTAATGATAGGAAAGAAACCTGTCCAAAGAGCTGAGGTTGAAGGGTCCATTCGGCATAAATGATTAATACTCCAGCCACAGATACATATGAAAATAATATTGAAAGGGCCCTTTATATGTGAATGGATAGTGTGAAAACTACTCATTTTTTTTTTTTGAGCAAAAATATCAAATGAATATGCCATATCTTAAGATAGAAATTTAAACGTCACGTTAACTGACAACTTTGTTGTTTTGAGCAACTGGGCCCTGCTGTTTAATATTACTGGTAGTCTTTTTCAACAGTATTTCAATTATATATCGAGATAGTGGAAGGATGACATATAGGGTACCAGTATATGAAATGCACTACGTAATGCATTGAAGGGCCATACAGATATGAGATATGAGATTCCATTTTTAGTAGACTTCACAGATTTACGTTTTCTTTTTTTTTTTTTTTTTTTTTTTTTTAGGCTTTACGGCCCTTTCAAGAATATTTCACTTATATCGAGCCGATTGGTCATCAAAGGTGGGCGAAAACCGGAGAACCCGGAGAAAAACCACCTGACCATCCGCTAGCAGAACTTGGCTTTCCCACATGTGACCCGAGCTAGGCTCGAACCACAGCGATGAGAAACCTGATGGATTAAGAGTCAACTCTCCTATCCACTAGGCTACTGGGGCCAGACCCGGAGGTTTTTTTTTTTTTTTTTTTTTTTTTTTTTTTTGATTGTGTGTATGAGTCTGGTATAAGGCACACATATTTTCTATATTCATGGTTTAATAAATCCATTGCCTGCATCCAGGGCTTGTACTTCCACTGCAGCGCTAGTATAAATTTGGACAGAGCAAGTAAATACTCTTTTTATTTGCCCAGAAATTTGTGTAGAATATATGGAGATTATGATTACCAGAAGGCTTTTGTCAGTTAAGATTAAAATTTGCATTGAGTATGTAGAAAAAATGATTATCAGAATGTGTTTTCAAGGAAATATTCGTCATTGGTCAAGAAAAAAATTTGCATTGAGTATAGAAAAAATGGAGAAAATGATTATCAGAAAGTGTTTTTCAAGGACGCACATTCTTCATCAGACAAGGCAGCGAAACTGTCATTTATTAGGCCTATTATCTATATCCTGAAAAACTAGTTTTCTTATGATCTGACTGGTTTTATTGCTAAAAAGATGTTCTTGTATTTTTGAGATTGCAGACCTGCATGCCAGCCTCGGTGGCTCAGCTAGATGCGCGTCCGTCTGGTCTAATTCCGTATAATGCAGATTAAAAGATCTGTGAAGATTCCCAGGAAATGCCATCCCAAAAACATGCCTATATTATTTTGACCCACTTAAACCCCACTTTTATATAGAAAAATTGGGGTTTACAGGGGTATACACTATTTTTCTTATTTCTGTTCAAAAACATAGATTGTGGGTACTTGTTAGAACCGCCTCGTCGAGGCGGTTCTAACGAGTACCCACAATCTATGTTTTGAGCAGAAATAGGAAAAATATCAGAGTTTCTATCTGAAAATTTTCAATTTTTGGAGGTGAAAGTTTCTATATATTTGAATAGGCGTGTTTTCGTAATGCGCAATCAGGAAACACAGCCTTCCCGAGGCGCCAAAAGAAGGAGCGATGAGGAACAAATAATGACAAAATAAACGTCGTATATGAAACCATCGATGCACAAAAAAGAAGAACTGCAAAAGAGACAAAACTTTGTAGTAAAATAGATTGACAGGCATAGTAAACAAATGTAAGGAAAATGAGTTCCGCAACTGTACAATTCTGAAGATAAAATGATCCGATATAGATTTAAGCATAACGGTTGGTGGGCCGTGCCTTCTATGTCCGCGTATACCTGAAACCGCCCATATGATTAGAACGGTGGGTCATCTGAATAATCAAATAAAATAAAATCCTGCTTATAAATGCGCTTGATCTCCTTTATAGTTTCTTTACTTATTTTAGCGTGACGCATTCACTATGGCGCGGTGTCTCTGTTGTTTACTTTCTTCTGAGGTCAGAGGATGTTCCTTGATAGTTTTAAGAATCACATCAATAAGAAACGTAACATTTGACGCTTTCTGCTCTGTGTTAACAACAGCATACGGAAACTTAATGGTACTTTTTATGAAACCTTGAATTTGTTAAATCAGCCAGATACGTTCTGCCATTACAGTTCTGTTCGCACAGTTAGTTCTTTTTGGTGCTTTCATAGACCTTGCACTAAGCTTGGCATAATCCATTCGACTCTGCGAGTTTGTAGTTATTCCAATTTGCTTTAAAGCAAAAAAAAACAAAAAAAAAAAAAAAAAAAAAAAAAAAAACGAAAGAAACAAAAAAAACAAAAAACGAAAGAAACAAAAAAAAAAAAAAAAAAAAAAAAAAAAAAAAAAAGACAACAAACAAACATACAAAAGCAAAGAAAGCAGACAACAAAGTGTTCGGCCCTGGTAGAAATTGACCGCAATGCTGGCACGAGTACAAGAAAATATGACACATGAAACTATTTAACTATTTAAAATCGGAAAGTGGGCCACGTTATCCAAAAACATGTCTTCAGGCATATGCGGACAGTCCGATCAGGGCCTTCGTTCGATTTTACAGAATCTATGAATGGAGAGGAAAGACTCGGATGATACTTTGCACATGTGCAGCATGACCTGAATCTGCACATTTTGCACATGCTCGAAAGCATTTTGTCAATTAACGCGACCTAAGTAAACTTGACATACAGTAGGTCATCACAATACTATATACATCAAGAGACATTTCTCATCAGAATATCAACCTTAGCACAGACAAGTGTAAAAACTAAAAGTGCGGGCTGAGGATAATAAACTAGTTTTACTTGCGTGAACTACACTCTTAGCTTCAAATTAAACGTATGTGTTCCGTCCGCGTATCTCATGAGGAAACCGCACAGTAAAGTACATATAATCCAATATACAATGGTGAAACAAAACTGAGGGATCAAGGGCAATCTCAAGCTAGAGCAAACAGAAAACAAAAGCATGACCACTTTAGGCCCGGCCACAGTGTGTGATAGTCCGGCGCCAATCTTCGGACTCACCGTTGTGCTATTAAAGAGAGAAGCCGTGAGGTCAAACATTTCATGCAGTACACACAAATAACAGTATTAGTAACGAAGACGTCCAGGAAGAGCCATGTCACAGAACATAGCCAATCAATTAACATCCAACAGAAGATTAAACAAAGTACGACGGACAGCAGCATACGTAAACAATCCACTAAAAGTAAAGCAACAAGCTCACTCTTTCCAGACGTACTGATCTAAGTACTAAACATGACAGTAAGGCAACAATTTTGCCAACAAGCATAACAAAACCAAAGAACGCCCCGCGGCGGATAATCATAAGCCCAACAAAGAACGCAACACACCAGAATCTCCGTATTAGAACGGCAAATAGTAAAAGCACTGTGGACTGTCGTACAATTTATAAAATCGGAAGCTGCTGTAACTGTACAACAAAATCAGTTACCCGTATCAACAACAACTGTGTGTACATGGAAAGTATATAAGAGAACAGGAGTTTATACAATCAGATTCAAATCAAAGCCCTAACACCAAAAGGAAAGACAGACAAATACAATAAAGCAGTCATGATATATATATATATATATATATATATATATATATATATATATATATATATATATATATATATATATATATATATATATATATATATATTTGTTTCTATTTAAAACCGTAAAAAGGTGATTTCCGTGTTAGTGTTAGTCTTACTCTTTGTTGCTTTGTGGCTTTATGGTTTATTCTACGAGGCGATTGGTTGTATGTCTTTCCGTGTGTCATTTTGTTCTTTGTGTTTTCAGTCCTTTTAGTATTGCGATTACCTCGCTTGGGGAAGAGAGAGCTAATCTTAGTGCTTTTCGTACGTTTGTTCGGTTTGTGCTTGTTTGGATTTGTTGGTTTCCTCTTCTTCTTGGGGTCTAGGAAGGGCTGCGGTTTGTGATTGTGGCACTCCCTGGACTTTTCTCTTACCTTTTTCCATACAAGAGAAAAAAGTTTGATGTTGCAGCACCGATTTATTTTCCATTGCCACTCGTTCTTGGCGTCAGTGATTATTGTACTTAATAAACAGTTTTCTTATTGTGCACTAAGAGAGAAAAATTACCATTGACAAATTTTCAATATAGATCGAGTTCGACAACATCCACTGTATAGACTATTACTGTACGATTATCTAACCACCCAGTTTTCTCACTGAACGGTTTGCTTCGATAATGTTCAGACTTTCTTAAAAAAAAAAAACACACACACTCTGTTTTAGCGTGATAAAAATTTTTTGCTTGGGAGCCTTTCTGCGAACCGAATTTTATGTATATCTGTATTAAGAGTAGCATCGGGACCCAGGGTGACGTTGGTTAGCTGTAATAGTGCTTTAAACCCCCCGGTGGTTTACTCTACTGACCGTTCAAAGGCGGTGGTCCCGGTGTTGGTCTTACTCTTTGGTGCTTTGTGGTTTATTCTGCGAGGCGATTTGTTGTATGTCTTACCTTGTGCAATTTTGTTCTTGTGTTTTTCAGTCCTTTTAGCATTGCGATTACCTCGCTTCGGGAAAAGAGAGCTAATCTTAGTGCTTTTCGTATGTTTGATCGTATGTTTGATTGTGCTTGTTTGGATTTGTCGGTTTCCTCTTCCTCTTGATGTCTGGGAGGGGCTGCGGTTTATGATTGTGGCACTCCCTGGACTTTTCTCTTACCTTTTTTACTTGATACAATTTTATCGAAATGAGAAAAGCTTTCTTCTTTATAGTTGAATTTATTTCAATATTGTTTTTTAAATAATCGATTTACGAGTTATTACATTTACTCTGACAATGCAAACCTTTTACTGCGTAAACCAAAATTTTCTGTTCTACATTTGAAGCAAGGTATCCAAAACTTCCATAGGAAGTATATTTTGGTTCCAGCGGATAAGCTGCAAACAATGCTGTCATTGTGTGACGTTTGCAATACTCTAATACTTTAAAAAGGAAGTTGGCAGTACTTAGATATACACGCATACTTCCAAAGATGAGAAGTCTATCATTGACAATCATAGTAGTCAGCTTGTAAAGTTTGCGGTTAAAATTACAACGAACCAGGACAAGCTTCCTACGTTGTATTGGTTACCGATGCTCCATAATGCGCGGATTAAGATCATTCTGCGCACGCGAAAAATGTCACCCGAGCAATTCTTCTCTTTTGATTCATTATATAGTATATCATGATTCTATTACGGTCAATGAAGGCCCTAGTCTGACTGCACGGACGCACAGGCTGATCCGGGCGTTCGCTGTCTGCATATGCATATGAAGCGGCCCATATATAGTTTGCAACATGTTGCGGTTCAATTTAAATCAGAATTATTGATGAAAACCACAAAACAAAACAACACAGGTAGATCATACCACATACCGCATTTCACTTAAATATTCGGTAACCCCTGAATTATCCTGCTTTGAAAAAGCACTTTCGATATATATATATATATATATATATATATATATATATATATATATATATATATATATATATATATATATCGTACTTTCTGACATGTGCGCAGTCTGATCAGTTTCTCTTTGGCGCATTTTGGACAGCCCAGGATGCAAAGTTTCTTGATGCAGACAACGACGAGTTCGATTAGACTGCGCGGATGCGCAGGGTGATTTGAGTTTTTTTCTTTGGCGCACATGTCCGAAAATACGTTTTCTGATGTTGCGGCTCATGCAGATTTATTGTGGTATTTGCTCTAATTTTGCCGATTTGTCGTATTATGCAGGGCCCACTTGTTCAAAACTAACGACGTCGTTAGTGTTAAAATTTACATCAAGTGATAGGCAAATATGCTGAAATTTTTTGCTGAAAAAATGTGAGTACTGCAAAAGCTACTCACATTTTTTCAGCAAAAATATCAAAATATTGTGTATTGAATCCGCTAAAACAGTTAACGAAATGACCCTTAACGAGCTTGTTAAGCTAACGACGCTTTGAACAACTGGGCCCAGAATGTTAAGGTGACTGGATAAACCTGATAGATTTTTCCCCTTTGTTTTTCCCCTTTGTTACAAGGGCGACAACTTTTAATTGCTTCCTGTTTGCTTCCTTGCACACCAATCCCCTTCTGAAAAGGAATCAATTCTTAAAGGGAATTTTTTTCTCCCAGTGGGAGCAATTTCGTTCCTGCTGGAGTAGACCGTTTTCAGAAGCGAGGTAAATCATTATTAACAGAGATACCTCCCATGTAATATTCCAATTTCCCTTGATCTGGAGTCTGGCCGTTTTGGGAATTTCCCAGAAGAAGGTTTGTAAAGGGACTGTTACTTATCACAGAGAAATAAATACATGTAATGAGTAAAAAGCCAAAGACCAAAACTTTTATAAGCTCTGTTCATCTATATATTCAGTCGCACTTCAATGGCTCGAACGTCGTTGGCATCATGGAATATTTTCTAGACATGGGTAGTTCGAGCAACTAAGGGTTAATCACAGCGCCAGGTCAAGAGACTGTTACGCTCGGGAGCGGTCAAGACGGAACAAGGGTGCCTTCTTGTTGATCAAGCTTCAGGCTTGGTAATGCCTAACTCTATCACTACTCAGAAATTATAACACCGTTAGAAATTTCTAAGATATTTTTAATGGTCAAAGATATAAGACAAAACACAGCTTTTATAACTTTTCGACTTCACGTCTTCTTCAGAACTAAACTCCATTTTGACTAACATTTAATGTCACGTCCGTTTGTGAAAACTTAACGCGACGTTACGCGGCAAATAACATACGCAACGCTACTTTATCCCGAGTATATGCAAGAGCCACATCAAGCAGCGAACAAGAAAGGCGCCGATCAGACTGCGTGGATGCACAGGCTGGTCCGCGCCTATCACGCTCGCAAAGGCATAAAGCAGACTGTTTCATGTTTTTTCCACAGCAAAAAGTGACAAAATGGGTCAAAATTAATTGATACAAAGTATCTTGAAGTAATTGAAAAATATCTTTAGCAAAGATAAAGACATTTTATGCAATATTCATTACTATGCAAGCATTCTTACTCGGACATTAACCTAAAAAACACCAGAGGCACATGTCCTGAAAGTAACAAAATACTTCAAGCTACAACTCACATCAGACTACGCACAGGCTGGCAAAAGAAATAGGAAAGTCAAGGACAGTAGTCAAATGCGAACAATAAAATCACGAAAAAAGGCAAGGAATCCATGCACGCGCAATGTACAGCCCGCACTAACATCCACAAGCGCACACGCATACTTCAGCGCATGATCGCGCGTCCATAGAATCTCTGCTTAAGACAAAGTAGGAGTACAGGTTGATCTAGGATCCTACCGCATGCACACCCAAAATACCAAAAGTCAGTTGTATTGAAGGTTCGATCGGAAGTATACATATCGAACAGAAAATTCAAAGCAAGCAGCCAATCCTCATTACCAGTAGAACTTTGAATAGAAAGCGCAGAAAAAGGTGCTATAAAGAAAATTAAACCCTTATACATATATTGATTGAATTATAAGTTAAAAAAAAAACATTGGTCGGATAGATCTGTATATGAAATCCGGGTCCTTGAAATTCAAATTTATGATTGTTCATTCTTTTCGACCCTTGTTGGCACTTGTTCGACACTTTTTGTCCCCCGCCTTTTCGAGGAAAAGCGGAGGGACACTGTTTTCGGCTTTCCGTGGTGTGTTGTGCGTGGTGCGTGGCGCGTGGTGCGTGGTTCCGAATTTTTAGTAGGTACCTTGTCCCCTTAATTCCTCATACAGCTTTTGTCCGATCCTTTTGAAACTTAAAGGGGCTTTTAAGATGGTCTGAAGATATGCATGTGTTTTTTTTCAGAATCCTGAAATTATTTCTTATTACTTTTTATACATTTTGAACTTAGACATTTTTTGAGTTCTAATATTACAGAAGTGTATAGGGAGTAGGTACCTTGTCCCCTTAGCTCCTCCCACAGTTTTTAGCCGGTTCTTTTTGAAACTTTACATGGGCTATTAGGATGGCCTGAAAATATGCATGTGATTTTTCAGAATCCTGAAATAATTTTTTATTACTTTTTCCGCATTTTTAACTTAGACATTTTTTTACTTCTACGAGGGCAAGTCAATAAAAAATCAGCCTAACTTATATCTGGGTGAGATCGATCTCTTCTTTGTCGATGTAATTGCCCTCTAGAATGATGCACTTGGACCAACGGTGTTCTAGTGCCATCAGCCCAGAACTGAAGAAGCCAGGATCCTTGTCTCTGACCCACTCCTCAACTGCCGCCACGACTTCTTCGTTGGACCGGAAATGACGTCCACGGGTATCCTTTTTCAAGTTTGGGAATAGGAAATAGTCACTAGGAGGTAAGTCCGGAGAATAGGCGGGGTGCGGTATTAGCTCGTACCCATTCCGTTCTATAGCATCCATTGCAATTTTGCAAATGTGGACTCTCGCATTGTCCTGTTGGAGCAGAATCCTTTTGGAGAGTTTACCTCGGCGTTTTTCACGGATCACAGTTCTCAGTTGGTCGAGCAAATTTGCATAATACGCAACTGTTATTGTACTTTTCTTTGCTAGAAAGTCCAACATAATAACGCCTTGTGCATCCCAAAATACAGTCGCCATCACCTTGCCAGCAGATGGTTGCGTTTTGAACTTCTTTTGCCTCGGAGACCCCGGCCCTACACTCTGGCGACTTTGAGCTTTATTCTCTGGCTCATAATAATGGACCCAGGTCTCATCTACAGTGACCAGACGTGAAAGGAAATCATTTTTCTTTGACCTAAACCGCTTCAACAATGCGCTGTATACTGATGCTCTGGTTGCCATTTGCTCGTCGCTAAAGGATTTTCGGACCCAACGGGCTGTTAGCTTGTGCATACCCAAGCGATCATGTAAAGTTGTTGAAACGCTACCATGTGAAATGTGTAATGCATTCGCTATTTCTTCCACCTTAATTCGCCTATCAGAGTACACTAGATCCCGTACTTTGTTACACATTTCTTCCTCTGTGGCATCTGATGGGCGTCCAGACCTGGTTTCGTCTTCTAAAGACGTTCTACCGCATTTGAATTCCCCAACCCAGAATTTAACTTGTGCATACGATGGTGCAGAAGACCCATAAACATTGGTCAACTCGCAATGTATTTCCTGACCTGTTTTCCCTTTCAAATACAAGTACCGAATTACAGCACAGTACTCAACCTTTGACGAAAAGCTTATTTTTGCATCGCTAGCCATGTTTGACATTCAATATCTTATGAGTGAATGACACGATAAGGGTGCAATTTTGCCCTCAGGCCTAAAACAGTATTGAAACAAAGCATGAAAATCTTGGGTGTCTCGATCATTTGGAAATGGGATATTGACTTGCCCTCGTAATATTACAGAAGTGTATAGGGAGTAGGTACCTTGTCCCCTTAACTCCTCCCACAGTTGTTGGCCGATCCTTTTGAAACTTTACATGGGCTTTTAAGATGGCCTGAAAATATGCATGTGTTTTTTTCAGAATCCTGAAATAATTTTTATTACTTTTTCCGCATTTTTAACTTAGACATATTTTTTAGTTCTAATACTACAGAAGCGTATAGGGAGTAGGTACCTTGTCCCCGTAACTCCTACCACAGTTTTAAGCCGATCCTTTTGAAACTTTACAGGTGCTTTAAGTATAGTCTGGAGATATGCATGTGGGTTTTTCAGAATCCTGAAATTATTTTTTATTACTGGTTTCCTGCTTCAATACTTAGACAAGTGTTACCTCTGGTTAACTTACCCATTTTTAACAGCTTAAATAAAAATAAGGCGGGGGACATAAATTCCCTATGGAGTTTGCTTGTTTTCTCTTTTTCTAACAGAAAAAAACAAACACAATGATATCTTTGTTTCATTGAGAATCTCATACTTATTGAATCAGCTGTCCAATGTTTACTACAGTCAACTGAAGAACGTTGGAGAGCAGTCCTTATATATCCTCCTAAATTTGTTTCCACATAAATCTTATCTTGTTACTAAATATACACATTTTAACTGTTTATAAACAAGAAGCTTGTAAACACGCTAATCACATAAGTACTTAAAATATGCCAAATTAGTTAGAACCTTTTGAGGTTGACAATGAATCTATTTACACTTTTCTAAAATAGTTGTTTAAGCAACCAAGTAAGACATTTGTTAAATGTAGCACATATCACCTAATCGACAGCCTCATAAGTTCTAATATATACTCGTACAACTACATATGCAGTCGACTCTCAATAGCTCGAACACTGATGGCTCGTTCACCATAGCTAATTCGAACTCGGTTTTGAGTCCCTACGAAATCCTTCCGATAGAAAACAAATATTTAAGGAAGCTTTCTTATTTCATTATGAAATTTTATGTCGTGTGTACGCATTAGATGTACACCCAACATACAATTATTGTGTAGAAGATAAATAGATTTCCCTGAATTAGCGATATTTGCTTCCCGACCTGGCGCCATGATTAGCCTTCATTGGCTCGAACTACCCATGCCTCGAACAATTTTCCATGGTCACAAAGGTGTTCGAGCCATTGAAGTTCGACTGTATAGCGTTTCAGTGTGTGTTAGAGGGACTGAGGAATGGTCCCGTTCATCATAATTTATTTGCCGTTAATTGATAACATACAAAATACAAGAATAGATTTCCAAACTATTTGAAGACAACTCGCAAAAACAACACCTAAACACACGCGGACCAAGTACTAAACAATTACGTGGTGCATGTGTTTAGGTATAGGTTTTTGCGAGCTGTACAACTATGTCGGATAACAAAGCTATTAAGTTGTAATATTTAAATACAATTGACACATTTTACAGCATTCGTGCAATAATGTTACACTTAAATACAATTGACACATTTTACAGCATTCGTGCAATAATGTTACACTTAAATACAATTGACACATTTTACAGCATTCGTGCAATAATGTTACACTTAAATAGAATTGACACATTTTACAGCATTCGTACAATAATGTTACACAAAAATACATTCACAGGTAGCGCATCCACTTCACTCACAAACTGTTTGTTGATGTTCTCAGTCATAACGAAATGGCATTTTGTTTCGGTGATAATGTCAAAGGATAAGCTATGTGTTCATTCGCCGACCGGGCCTTCTTCTTTGTCCGTATTTGCTCGCGTTCGATTAGGGCCTGTGCGGTCCGCTTACAGAGTCATGTGATATCACGTAAAACAATATGTACCAGCAAAGCAAAGGCCCTTGTGACGCTGTGCGCATGCGCAAGAGATTTGAATGGGGATACCGCATTCCTCCGCGATCAGTCTTTTCTTTTACCAATCACACCAGCTGTTTCAAGTTTATGTACGAGTCCAGCATGTCATATACGCATGATCAATGCCTTACTTATGTCACAGAATACAATTCTTATTTCTTTTCCAGCATTTAGTGCTTGGCAGAATACATTATATAAAAAAGTAAGTTGATAGACGGGTATGAAGCCAGACTGAAGGGACGTGAGTAAATTATTATCCTGTAAGTGATTAAAAAGGTGCTTGAAACAGGCCGCTCGTAAACTGTGATCTCTGAATGTAATAATGATATTGGACGATAATTGTTCGGCGAAGCAGGGTCATCTTTTTTTATGGACATAAGTGACATGAGCTTCTTTGTATGATAAAGGCAACGCCCTTATTTAAGAATAATTAAAGAACGGGCATGCAAATGCTAAGGCCATTTAGCTCAGACGTTTAACGAGTGACCCGTCAATTTAGGATATTTTCAATTTTAAGTAGGCTTAGATATATAGTTTCAAGTTTCGAATTCATTGCATATGAGATTAAACAGTAAGGACTGCGTTACGTTCAACCAGATTAGTTTCATTTGTAAAGGATTCATTAAGAATTTGAGCTGTCTCGCATTCCCCATCATAAATGCCCCCGTTTACCTTAAGTGATGGAATAGTAGAGGACGGTTTTGCTTATGTTAATGACTTACGTATAGTCCACTAATCCCTGGAAGAAAGAGATTTAGATGTAAGTTTTTTCCACAAGTTTTTCATGGAAAGTTTTTTGTTTTAATTTTCTACCATAACTGTAACTTTATTCCTCCGCTTTTGAAATTTGCTCCAAAGCAATGGTGTATTACTTAGTTTGGCTATGCTGTATGCCCTCTTCCCTTTCCTTATATAGCATTAAATAGTTGAGGTAATCCAGGGTGGATCTAGTGGTCGTATAGTAACAGTGCGGTTCGTTATGCAGGCATTTGCAATTGGTAGAATATGATTGGGTATATTAAGGGCATAAGTATTGACGTCGATGTCTTTCAAAGATTCCTAGTCCGTGTGAGATGCTTTGGCTCTCAAAGTGATTGTAATCCCCTTTAGTCATACTGCCAAATATGGCCGTGTGGCGGCGGTAAAACGTCTCCCCGTACCATAATGCAGATTATATTTCATTTCCTTTGAGATCATCGAGCTCATTGTGATATATTTGAAAATGGAATTCTGCTCATGTATACGCAAGCAGTGTTGCGAACTTCATTTCTGCTTATGAAGCGTCTCAATAAAACCGAGACTCCCATTTTCTAATCCGTAGTGTGTTCTATGTTTCCAAACACAATCTTTTTTGCCGTTTATTTTACTACACTGCAGCTGGTGCTAGTGCCGTATGGCAGCGGTAGAACGTCTCCCCCTACATCATCATAGTGCAGGATATATTTCCTGACTTTTGGGATCATCGGGCCCATTGTATTGTATTTGAACATAGAGTTCTGCCCATACGCTTTGAGATCATCGGGCTCATTGTGATATATTTGAAAATGGAGTTCTGCTCATGTATACGCTAGAGGGCGTAAGCAGTGCTGCAAACTTCATTTCTGCTTATGAAGAGTCTCAATAAAACCGAGACGTCCATTTTCTAATCCACCATGTGTTGTATGTTTCCGAAGGCAATCTTTTTGACGTTTATTTTACTACACTGTAGCTGGTGTTAGTGCCGTGTGGCGGCGGTAGAACGTCTCCCCGTACATCACCATATTGCAGATTATATTTCATTTCCTTTGGGATCATCGGGCCTGTTGTGGTATATTTGAAAATGGAGTTATCCGCATGTATACGCTTGAGGGCATATGCAGTGTTGCAAACTTCATTACTGCTTATGAAGAGTCTCAATAAAACCGAGACTCTCATTTTTAATTTGTAGTGCGTTCTATATTTCCAAAGGCCATTTTTTGACGTTCATTTGTATTTTGAATAGGCCAAATATAGGACAATGTATTTTGGCCAAGGAAGGTATCTGTAACTCCAGTCAGTACTAAGTAATTCTTGTTGATATTAATAATAATGTCAAGTAAACATGACGAACTTTCGGTCAAATGTGAAAAAAGAGATCTGTCTGTAGAAAGAGTCAAATTTTCTCGAGTCTTGTTCAATGGGTAAGTTAAAATTAAAATCACTAGTGACTATTATGTCCTTTGTGCCAGTATCTACAGCTAGGTGTATGCAATCTTCAATTGATGAGTAATACGCCAAATCAGAGACGGGGTACTGTAGTATTGCCTAAATATGTGTTTACTCTTATCAATAAGTCCAACCCATATTTATTCTATTATTTTGGTACAAGGTCGTGCCTACGTTTGTAGTAGATACCCGCTTTTGCATAAATCATTACACCACGTGACTGTCAGCAGTTCGTTCCTTGCATTCAGGTTTGTCATACGACTCAAAGATCTTCTGTTAGCATAGCTGGATTGAGCCAAGTCTCAGGAAAAGCCAGCACATCAAAATCTATGTTCTGCGTGCAGAAGTTCGTTTGGAAGATATGCTCTGTACATTATGGTGTACAAATGGCAGGTGATGCGTTTAGTTAAGAGATTAGAAAATATCTGAGGATGAACTGCTTAGAATTGTTGCATAAAATGGTGGCAAAGGTCCTGGGATTTGGATGTATATCAACATAGAAAACCGTAAGAGTACACAGCTATAATATGATTACAGTCACGGAGATGCAAGCTATAATTTTCAGGTCCCGTAGCCCGCTGGTAGTACGAACAGCTATCCCAATAGAAGTCGTCAAGAAGATGAACGTGGTACTCATATGACCCAAGACTCTCTTCACCATCACTGTGTGCAATGGGCTGATTTAAACAAAGTTAAGTTAGTACAGCAATTATATAAACTTTGACATGGGACCAGCGAAACAACATTTGTACTAAATACGAGAAGGTATGACAAAAAACCAGCGGTTAATGTGTGTGTGTGTCTTCTAAACACATTGATTCTATCATAGGTGTGAGGGGTAGATTAAAACATCCATCTCGAGGATCACTGTCTGGCATCTAGAGGCTTGCCTCATGATGCCAGTGATCGCGAGGGATGGATTTTTCTATCTACCCCTCACACCTATGATAGATTTTTTTTCTTGCATACCTTTCATCTCTGAACGTAGATTTTTTATATAAGGCAGTCACTTCGATTGCTGACGTCCGCTATATTGAAATGACATTTCTGTGGCATTTAATGACGTCATTACGTGCAATGACCTAAACCTTAAGGATGGTGTACTTGACTTCCATTACAATCAGTGAATATCAAACACGTGAGAATTCTCGATTTTCATTTTACCCTGGGTAGGATAACCTGGGTAGTATAAGAATTTCTATCCAAGGGTTAAATCCAGGATTTCCTATCTGGTATGCAAGAATAACTGAATACTAAACAATGCGTCGATGGAGAGCAAATGCCCGGATGAGACTTTGCTCGTGTGCAGGATGATGTCGCATTGTGCGCATGCTGAAAGGCACTTTTCGCTTGGAATCATACAAAATTATCAGTAGTGAACGGCAGCCATAGCATCTGAAACAAGAGTCATTAACAAAAGCGAGATAAAAGAGATTCTAGACAGTCCGAAAGTACTAAGCTGTGAACAAAATACACCTAATTGAATGTAAGGAATTCAAATTTAAATGTTGTAGAATAATAAAAATTGTTACCATGATTCTGTGTGATGGCAAATGTAATACATGTAACTGTCGCAAAGGATTCGGTAAAAAAGATACATATGTGAAACTGGAGACCTGCACAGGTAGGTGACATTTCATAACCAGCAAATCGTAAATATTTCTACTAAGGTCATTCTTAGATTACCATCAGGACAAAGCAGGTATATCTGCCCTCTACGAAACTGTGTATAAAGCCTAAGCCTCTAATCTTGACCGATAAAGCATGATCATTTCAACAGGTTTTCAACTCCACTTTGACAGACGACTTCCCATGGCATTTGACAAAAAGTGGCGCAGTGGTTTCAGAAGTTCAATGCGTTCATATATTTCTTGATGTCGTTTCGATCGAGTAAAACTAGTTTCAGGGTAAATATGCCGACCGTTCCAAGGCGGTTCCTTATTTGTAGTTCATCTTCATTTGCATGTGTGTGTGTGTGTTCCTGAGCATTTCTTCTGTCCGAGCCTTCAGAAGATTGTGCGTCGGGATCCTGGCCTTTTCATGTAACTGCATCTATATTTTATACACGTATACAGCGCAGGAGCAAGAACAGATCACCCCGGTGATAAAAAAGGTTTGATTGTAAAGGGACAATTTTTTTACTCTACGATCATAATTATATTACAAGGTTAATTTATAAGTCCTCAAGAAACTAATCTTTTAATACTTTTACAATAGAAATGCATATAGAAACAAAATTTGATCTTGGTGTAAACAGATCAAATGCCAACCTAGGATCATCATTGAACAGCTCTGTCAGATTTCAAGTCGCAATGCTATACACTAAGAATTCTTGGTTCTGAAAATATTTTTGAAAGCGTTTTCTTTTCTTTTACATGTACGAGCACGGCAGCCATCTTGGTAAAAAAACAGCTTCAGAGAAGAGTTTGATGACGGAAGAGGATGACAGAAGGCAGAAAAAAAAGATGACAGTAGCTGATCATGAGCCTTCTCCTTGCTTGATCTAAACACCGAAGCCGGAACAAAATTAAGAATGATCCGGAACGTAAGAAATAAAACGACGCCGTCGCATCTTCTTTTTCAACCCACCCTTTGGCATTTGATAACGTACTCCTGCTGAAAGCGCTTTAGGAATAAAAAAACAATGTGAATGGTTTTGATGTTGTGATAATTTACTTCTTGTACCACTTTCACTGCTATATCAGATCTTTAGGAAGAATTACAGCATGTTGACTATTGTTGCTAAGTAGTAGTAACATTAATAACGTCACATTACTAACGTTGTGTGCTTGATGCATGCTCTGTAATATTTTTACAATACAGTTTAATATGACAATAGTGAAATATAAAACCAATAATACTTTCATGCAAACAGTTATGATTACCCTTAAATGTTAATTATAAGCTAATGTAACAAAACAATCGGCAGTAGTATAGACAGGCACTAGAGTCTCTTCATATGCAACACTGTAGTTTGCGAGGCTGCATACGCCCCCTAGTGTCGGCTTAAGCGGTATTTGATTTTCAAATAACCAGGATGTGCTCAATGATCCCAAAGGAAATAAAATATAACCTGCACTATGATGATGTGCGGGGAGATTCATTACGGTTGCCACACGGCACAACACCAGCTACAGTAGAGTAAAATAAAAGTCGAAGTACCGCCTTGGAACCGTCAGTAAGAATTTTACTGGTGTGGGTGGGGGGGGGGTGGGGTTGGCTTAAATTGACAACCCTCACCCTTAGATATTTTTTTCAGTCTCTGTGAAGGGTTTCTAAAGCTGCACCCAGGATATCATTTCCCGTATTTGCATAAATCTCTGTTCAGGCTACTAGGCATGGTGGGCGAAGCATTCTTACTAAGTAATGCTTACTTTCCTGATTACACCTGAGTATCTGATTACACCTCATTTGTTTTGGGGCCATGTATGTTGTCTGAACATTTCTAATGTTCTTTGTTTATTCCGAAATACGATTTTGGTATGTTGATTTCAGACTCATTTAATTGTTATCAACGGTATTACTAAGCAACAATAGTCTCCATAATAAATCCAGAAGTTCTGTTAAAGCAGTAGAAGAAAATAAGACTTGACGCTTTTGCAGTTTGTGTATGTATAACAAGAATAAACTCTGAAAAGATCTGTATATGCTTACAATGGTGGATTTTCTGAATACTGAAATAAAGTAAAGTCTTGTTTAAAAAGGTTTCTGATTTCCTTGATAATGTTTTCACTTACACCAGCAAAAGCATGTACTAAGGCTCGACGTTTTTGTACATTACTTTCTTCAGATGTCATAGGATGTTCCTTAATAGTTTTCACAATCAAGTCGGTAAGAAAGGTACGGTTTGCAGCCTTTTCTTCTGAATTGACAATATCAAAAGGAAAGTCGACTTTATCATCTAAGAAGCCCTGTATTTGTAAAGAGACCCAAATTCTTCTTGCTATTTCTGTTTTGTTCATGCAATCATAATCTTTTGATGACATGATAGCTGGCACTAAACCGTGTATGGTTAGATCGATGCGGCGATGACCTAATCCTTCAAAAATTGCATCAAGTTTATCTTTAGAAATTCCAACGTTTTTCAAGATAAATTTTACATCTGTTGAAAATGATTCCATCTTCACTACAGCAATGGCGTTAACATCACAAGGGCTGCATAAAGAATAAATTGGCGTCCAGTGTCTGTTGAGTGTTTTATTCTCACGTGCAGATTCGGAAACAGACCGCAAAAAATCTTCGAATGTTAAGTCATTAGCACAATTATGTTTACTTGTGGTATTATTTCTTAGTTTTCGTGCGAAGGAAATTCCCTCGTGGTAATCACCTGACGGTAAGAATAATCTATCCACAAAAGCTGAAAATAATCGCGAATATGGGTCACGAGCAACAAGAATAGAGTCCAACCCATGCGTTTTTTTACTAGATATTCGCGAAAGCGTTTGACGAATTTTATCCTTTATAATGAACTTCCGAAATTTCCCTAAAACACTTTGGGCTACACCTGACCCCGCCTTTAGAATGTTGAATACTTGACTCCAAAACGTGCTCCCAGCTTTTGGTACTATACAATAAGTAAAATTATATTCCTCGGAAACATAGTAAGTTGGGTAGCTTGGTTTATTCCTGTATGTTATATTCTGAAACAAATTATTGTTACTACATGCTGCTCGAAGATGTTGGATGCGCTGATGATGTTCCCTCTGCAATGATTGTTCTCTGTGTAATGCCTCTTTCTCGTCAGTTAATACAGATCCGTCTGATAGTTTCAAATCTGTAATAGACTCACTTCCTGACGGGATCCTTCTTTCTGAAATAACCAGAAGCGGAGATTATGGTTAGCACTCGATATACACGGTAAGTCAAACATTGCGTCAGTTTGAAAACAAAATGTTTTGATACAATCTCCTGTAAATTTTAGTAAAATTTAAAGCAGTATAACTTCTATCCATCTACTATTGCACGAATAAGCAATTTGTAGACGGTTCTGAATCTACATAGTAAAACTTAGTTTTATTACCGGTTTATAAAGTTAATTAACAATTGCAGACAAAGCATTTCAGTTTCATCTTTTTGTTAATATCGTTCCAGAGTTTGTGGGAAATGATAAGGAATTGACCTATCAGATTTATTAACCGTCTAAATTGTGAGTTCTTTAGACAATAATCTAATATGGTCAGATCATATTAAGCATCTAACTAAAAAAATTATTTCGAATATTTGGCTTCTATCCAAAATAAAAAAAAGTTCTTATCTCAATCTCATAGGGTACAGTTTTTACAAGTCATATACCCAACCGCACATTGATTTTTGCAACGTTGTCTGTGGAAGTTCTTCTGAGACCAACAAAATGAAAATGCATAAAATGAAGAAGCATGCATGTAAAGTAATTCTAGATTACAATGTTGACGACTCCAATGAAGCGATGAATTATTTGAATATCATGTCCATATATGATCGGCTCTATCTGAGAAAAGCCAAGTTTATGTTCAAGGTCTATAATAATTTGGTTCCTACATACATTTTTGAAAAGTTTTACTCTGCGAAATAATGTCAATACCAGTATGCAACTTAGATTAGCTTCTGCTGGCTGCTTTGTCCCGCCTAAGCCTAGGACAGAATGTTTCAAGCACAGTATGAAATACTCTGGATGCCTGGTATGGAAGTTAAAAATGTCCCAAAAAAGGTAAGAGAAAAGTCCAGGGAGTGCCACAATCACAAACCGCAGCCCTTCCCAACCCTTAACACATTTCATAATAGATGTTTACAATGGTTAAGGACACCAGTGGCATATTAGGAATTAAATTTTAAGTTTTGTCCAGTGTTGTGTGATTATTTCAATCCTTAGATATTGTTTATTTAGCTTGTAATTATCCTATTATCTCGATCTTTCTTTTTTGTCAGTACATTTGCTTATCAATGTGTAATGAAAAACAGTCTGCACAGTTAGTTAGTGAATTTGTTAGTATATGTGCATTTATACTGTCAGTTAACACTTTGCTTTCATGTCTGTATATATTTGACATTTTGTAGAACTGTGATTAAGTGCTTGTTTGAGGTTCTTGTAGGGTCAGGCCTCAGATTATCTTTCTTACCTCTGCAATGTTAATATTCATACCATGTACCCTCCTCACACAATGTTTCAATAGATTTCTTACATTTCGTTTCGGTAAGAGTCTTCAATGGTCCATTATAACTGAATGTGATAAACAAATGTTTTCCACTCTTATATATATATATTTATTTATTTTATTTTTATGCATAAATCCTGACCTCCAACAGGTATATGATCACAATCAAACTGTTCATCATCTGTTACTGTATTTATTTGTAAATCATGTGTAAATATGTAAATAACGAGGGCCTCATGGAAGATTAGCAATTACATGTTCTCCAATTATATGCGCTAAATGTTGTAACCCTCTATAAATAAAGTCTTTACTTACTTACTAGGCAATAATAAAAGTAAACCAAAATATTTTTGAAAATAGCAGAATACATTCGATTTCCGATAAATTCAGCAGGGACGATAACACAAGCAACATCTCTAACGTCAAGTAGTAGCAATTTTATTGGAACTCTGTTTTCAGATGAAATGTATTTGTTCAATAATCTCTAAAGGATAGATAGATATAATATCATAAGGAGAAACAAATGTTGTTTTTAACTGACCGTTCCAAGGCAGTTGTTCTGTGGCAGATCATCGGTGTGCGTCGTTGGTTTTATATGTGGCGTTTTGTTGTTGTTGTTTTTTTATCATGATTTGTTTATCATCTTTCCTTCTTTTGGTGCCTTTGGAAGGCATGCTTCGTGAATGTGGTATTTTCTGGGTCTCTTCACTTATATCTTATACATATCTATCCATGTTCGTTGGTTGTTTTCCTGCACAAAGTTATCAAAGTCACTATGTTTTCATTTCAGAAAATCCCCCAATGGCTGTCGGAAGTAATGGTGATGGGGTGTGAACAGGCAAAACGTCAAAGTAAGGGGAATGGATAAATAACTTCGTCCGAATTTTCTTTATCTCCTTTCTGAAAAGGGTTCTACATGTACTGTAGTAGAAGTACCCTGAACACATTTGCTCCGCTTGAGAGCTTATTCATTCAATTTAGAGTAGATTCCTTTCCAGAAGGTGTACATCATAGCGACTTACAAAATTGTCTCTTTTGGTACAACCGACTGCAAATCTATCAATTGTATCAAGTCCCTTTATATATGTTAGACAAGTACATTCTATAATTGTTCAAGAGTGATTGCTTTATGTGATACGTCTTTTAATAAATTGTAACTGACTTACAAAAATCATGACGTACGAGAAGGAGAGGTTTTTGATCCGTAAATGTATGTCGTAAAACCTAAAATATCTACATAGGAATCAGAGTTTAAGTAAACATTTAAGTGACGAAACATACGAGGGATGTTCGAAATGAATTGCTTATTGTCCTCTAGCTCGATATCTACGTGGGCACGATAAAAACCAATACATACCTGTATAGGGCTATTCAATATCTACACAATGGTGTATAAAAGTACATGTTAGACTAAGTGTAAGACATACAATTTGCCATTTGAATATACGTAGTCATTGACCACTGCAGTAAAATCGTCGACAAAAAAGATGAAATACGGGCTTACATCAAAGCTCGCTCAAAACTTGAAACATCTCAGAAAAAACGCGCAAATCAAATTAAACCAGGATGAGGCAACTTGGCAACGGCAGCCAAAGAAAACCACAAGTCAACCAATGAAAGATTCGAACAAAGATATAACATCAGACGTTAGCCCTCTAATGAAAGGTTTAGGTCGGTACCTTCATAGTCTGAGTCCCGACTCGTCATCATGGAACTAATGAGGGTAAGGGTCTAATTGAACCCAGGTGAAAACTGAATAAAGGAAATGAGAACGAAAACTGAAAAACTGCAACAGGAAAACCTCCCAGGAATAATCAATTATAAAACCGTGCGAGCCAACCAAGGATATCCTGCCTTCGCTATTGATCTTGACAGTTCCAGCTACATATATTTGTTCGGTGCGAGAAAGGCGCTGCCTACAGAGAAAAAAAATCAACTTTCCAGTTTCTTGATCAAACAAAGATGATGGCTCGACTATGAGACTCAAAGTCAGAGTATCCTCAGCCAGTATCTCTGACACGGAGGCTCCGATTCTGAATTGATTTATAATACTTAATGGTATAATTATATTCATTGAAGACAAGCGGAATAACTTTGATTTTTATATTGCACACTTGTTCGTTTTCAGATAGCGACATATTTCATGCCATTTTCTTCGGTGACACTTGCTTGTCAATTTATTCGTTTCTAATCAAGTCGAAATAATTATCAAAGGCTAAACTACTAAAACAGGGGTATCGGTATCATAAACTACGAGAGTTAGTAATATTAGTTTTTAGTTCAAAAATTGTCAGTTGTTTGAAAGAAATATATTGTAGCATGGATGTTTAGCGACAAACTTCATGCATGATTTGAAATTCAATTATAGTTGATAACTGCTTCCCTCTTTAATTACACGACGGTAAGTCGGGTCTCAGACAATGACGGCTCTTTCCTGAATTTGTTTCAGATGGTCCGTCCCATTTAAGGCCAAAGTCTGCTTTGCTTTTCCTGTAGTTTCAGACTGACATTGAACCCACTACCATATTTGATTGCATTTGTCATTAATTGTGCTTTACTGTACATAATGTTTCATTGATGAGGTTGAGGAGCTACTCTGACTGAACACATATGATGGCAATGCACGAAAAAGGCCCTTATACAATTAGCGCAGGCTGATCTGGGTCTGTGTTGTCCACAAATTGCATAAGGGTCCTTTTAGTGCGTTGCGCATCATATATGTTTTTCACTACGATGTTCTCTGATGAGATAAAGAACCCCTATGTGGACCGAACATATATTTGTATTTTTATTTCAAATTAATTTGCCTCTTTCTATGGTTGCTGCAGGCAGATACAGAAAAAAATCAGAACATAAAACTTGGGGGAAATGTAATTTGAAAATCTAACCTTTTTCTTAAACACCTTAAGATGATATAATTATCATTATTATTTTTTTTTTTTTTTTTTTTTTTTTTTTTTTTTTTTCAAAAACTGAAAAGAAATTGAAAGGTCGCTGTTAAACAAAACCTGTCGCCAGACAGGATAGTTGGCCTGAACTCGCGCTTATCAATTAAATAAACAAGAGAATCGGCGAAACGTAAGAATGCTCCCCGAAGATGCGCGGTAGTGGGAGGGTTATGTTAGTGAAAGAGTAAAATACTTTAAGAGATATGCTACGGACAAGCTTATTATTGCAATCAAAGCGCTGTAGGCGCTGTTGGCCTGGGTATCAGAAGGCCCAATGACAAATGACTAGAGATCCATTTGAAAGCCTGTAAAATGTAGAAATGTGTCCACAGTACACGGATGCCCAATATAAGGTTCTTTGCCTGCAAGGTCAGTAACTCTTAAACCATGAGACTAAGAAACTCAATTTTGTATTCTCTAGTAAGTGATTTTCAACAAACAATCCAAAAATAATGAGAAATATAAGACCCGTTGCCTGCAAGGCCTGTAACTCTTAAACCATAAGACTAAGAAACTCCGTTTTGTGTTCCCTACTAAGAGATTTTCAACAAAGTATGCTAAAATAAGGAGAAATGTAAGGCCCTTTCCCTACAAGGCCTGTAAGGCCTGTAACTCTTAAACCATAAGACTAAGAAACGCAGTTTTGTGTTCTCTAGTAAGTGATTTTCAACAAAGAATGTAAAAATCATGAAAAAATAAGGCATGCATCCAGAGTATAAGTAAAGGAGATAAATCGAGACGGACAGATGGCCGGACTGACGGACGCTCAGGCACCTTTGCCTGCACTCTGCACTTCCTCTAATGGCCATCTATCAATGTATCAAGTTTCATTTAATTCCCTTCTATACTTTCAGAGATATGCTCCGGACTATGTTCTTATTGCAGATATTAAGAAAGGAAGGAACTCCGAAAATACTAGCGACACGGTTATGATTATTGCATTCTGCAATTTCCTTCATGGCCCTCTGTAAGTGTATATTGTTTCATTTTTTATCTTCAATACTTTTAGAAATATGCTCCGGACAAGCTTACTATTGCAAAAATTAGAAAGGAAATTAACTCTGTAATTACTTGTGATAGAGTTACGGTTTTTGCACTCTGCACTTTCTCTGATAGCCGTCTATCAATGTGTCAAGTTTTTACCACCCCCGCCCACCAACACACACACACACACACACATACACTCACCCACCCCCTGGTTTATTATACTGACCGTTCTAAGGCGGTGGTCTCAGTGTCAGTCGTACTCTTTGTTGCTTTGTGGTTTACTCTGCGAGGCGATTTGTTTATGTCTTACCTTAAGTTATTTTGTTCTCGTGTTTTTTCAGTCCTTTTAGCATTTCGATTACCTCGCTTGGGAAAGAGAGAGCTAATCTTAGTGCTTTTTGTACGTTTGTTGGATTTGCGCTTGTTTGGTTTTGTCTGTTTCCTCTTCCTCTCGGTGTCTGGGAAGGGCTGCGGTTTGTGATTTCATTTACATGTAATTCCCTTCTATACTTTCAGACATATGCACCGGACAAGCTTTTCATTGCAAAATTAAGAAGAGAACTAACTCCGTAAATACTGGTGATAGGATTATGGTTCATGCATTCTGCAACTTCCTTCATAGCCCTCTATGAATGTATCAAGTTTCATTTATTTATCTCGAATGCTTTTAGAGATATACTTTGGACAAGCTTACTATTACAAAAATTAGAAAGGAAAATAACTCTGAAATTACTTGCGATATAGTTACGGCTCTTGTACTCTGTACTTTCTCTGATGGTTGTCTATCAATGTATCAAGTTTCATTTAATTCCCTTCTATACTCTCAGAGATATACTCCGGACAAGCTTTTTACTGCAAAAATTAAGAAGGAAAGTAACTCCGTTAATACTGGTGACAGGGTTATGGTTCTTGCATTCTGCAATTTTCCTTGTGGCCCTCTATCAGTGTATCAAGTTTCATTAAATTACCTTCAATACATTTAGAGATATGCTCCGGACAAAAGTGTGACGGACGGACAGACGGTCAGACCGACGGACAAAACGGCGACTATATGTCCTTCTGGGAGCATAAAAATTAAGACTATGACCCGAACATCCTGATCATAGTTAGTGTGTGTGTGTGGCGGGATGGGGGGGGGGATATAGTTTTGGATGAACATCTTCCATAGCTGCTACCTGTATACTAAATATAAGTAGTATGATTTGAAAAGTAATTGAGTAAATAAAAGATCTTAAGAACTTCGAGGTAAAACCTTAACATAAATTTCTGTCCGTGACCTTGACCTGTAGGTTATAGGACAGGGATAGTGCTGAATAAAATTTTGGAGCAATATCTATAAACATGCCAAATTAAAGTAAATCCATGCAAGGATTTAGTAATTAAGAGGTCTGAAAAACTTAGACGCAATACTTTAACATAAATTTCTAAGTCCATGACCTTGACCTCTAGGTCATAAGCAGGGGTGGGAATGGTGCCGAATAAAATTTTGGATCAATATGTATAATCATGCCAAATATAAATGCAAGGATTTAGAAATTAAGAGATCTTAAAAACTTTGACATAAAACTTTAACATAAATTTCTAAGTCTGTGCCTTGACCTCTAGTTCATGAGCAGGGGTCGGAATGGTGCCGAATAAAATTTTCGATCAATATCTATAATTATTCCAAATATAAAGTAACTCCATATAAGGATTTAGAAATGAAGAGAGCTTAAAATATTTCACGCAAAACTTTAACATAAATTTCTAAGTCCGTGACCTTGACCTCCAGGTCATAAGCAGGGGTGGGGATAGTGCCGAATAAAATTTTGGATCCATATCTATAATCATGTCAAATATAAAGTAAATCCACGCAAGGATTTAGAAATTAAGAGATCTTAAAAACTTTGACGCTAAACTTTAACATAAAATTTCTAAGTCCGTGAACTTGACCTATAGGTCATGAGCAGGGGCGTGGATAGGGCTCAATAAAATTTTGGACCAACATCTATAATTATTCCTAATATAAACTAAATCCATCAGAGGATTTAGAAAATATGAGGTCTTAAAAACTTTGACGTAAAGCTTTAACATTTTTTGTTAACGCCGCCGCTGACGCCAACGCCGACGACCAAAAATAGCTGACAATCAAAGAATTTAATCCTATGTAGCCCAATAGCCTTCGTTTATTATCTAATTTTCATCCAAATGGGGTATATGAAGGTACACATTGTTACGCGAAATTACGAAACTGTTTCTGTTTAAAAAGCTTAGTTTAGTTTGTTTCTGTCCGTTTTCGCAATAATTACCATTTTTACCCTATTAAAGTATTTGCATCACGAAAACATACCTATATAGTTTTGACCCCCTTAAACCCCACTTTTATGTAGTAAAACGGGGGTTTATAAGCGTATACATTATTTTTCATATTTCTGCTCAAAACCATAGATTGTGGGTACTCGTTAGAACCGCCTCGCCATTTTTTTAGAATACTTTCTTGGTAATTTCACACAACTTATTTATTTATACACTCCTTGCATTCATTTGATGTATTTGCCTGACTAAAAATTGAAACAAACTACTAGTCCTATTTTAGAAAACACCTACTTGTTGGCTTAATGTGTTAACTGAGTGGCAATCAAAATCTTGAAAAGCTACATTTTGAGAAATATTTATTAGAAAACCTATTTAGTTGATTTTTCCTCTTTATACAGTAACTCTTATATAACTTGTACGACGGCGGTTCGGGCCTCAGACTCATTGACGGCCTCTTCGTAAAACATTAACCAGTGGGATGGGGCTTGACGATATGTCTTTGGCTTGGCCCGCCGTGGTTCAACTTTTGGTTTTCATTTACTCTGGCACACAGTAGAATTAGCCATGAGTACTCGTCTTTGTTTTTTATAGTGATTAATTTGATTTTTATGTTTTCGCTTTGATGCATTGACTGTGTTTATGCGAACCGAATTTTTATGTTTTTCTGTATTAAGAGTTGCATCGGGACCCAGGGTGAAGTTCGCTAGCTGTAAAAGTGCTTTAACCCCCCACCCCCACCCCCTCCCCCAGTGGTTTACTCTACTACCGTTATAAGGCGGTGGTCCCGGTATTAGTCTTACTCTTTGTTGCTTTGTGGTTTATTCTACGAGGCGATTTGTTTTATTTCTTACCATGTGTTATTTTGTTCTTGTGTTTTCCAGTCCTTTTAGCATTGCCGTTACCTCGCTTGGGAAGAGAGAGCTAATCTTAGTGCTTTTCGCACGTTTGTTCGATTTTTGCTTGTTTGGTTTTGTCGGTTTCCTCTTCCTCTTGGTGTCTGGGAAGGGCTGCGGTTTGTGATTGTGGCATTCCCTGGACTTTTCTCTTAACCTTTTTTACAAAAACATAAGAACAAAATATTTGGTTTTATTTAAAAAGTTACACCGTGAGTGGATTTCGTAATTTTGTGCGTTATTTGTTTCCAAAGGCAATCCTTCTTTTTTTTTTTTTTTTTTTTTTTTTTTGCTTTTATTTTATTCTACTGTAGCTGGTGTTGTGCCGTGTGCCGGCCGTAAAAAGTCTCCCCGTACATCATGATAGTGCAGGTTATATTTTATCTCCTTTGGGATCATTGAGCCCATCCTGGTTATTTTGAAAATCGAATACTTCTTAAGCCGGCGCTAGAGGGGGCGTATGCAACCTCGCATACTACAGTGTTGCATTTGAAAAGACTCAATCAAACCGAGTCTCCGATTTTCGTGATTTTATGTGTTCTTTGTTTCCAAAGACAATCCTTTTTGACTTTTAATAAATGTGTGAAAATCTGATGTTCCATTTGGAGGGTTAAACTCTGTATACAGGTACAAACAAACAGCTTTGGTTAGCTCAGATAAGTGGACAGGGTCACTCATATTGATATAACTGGACCCAATGTTATAAAATGTGACACTTTTGCTAGGAAGTTATCAATCTTACTTTTCTGCATGGTTGTTTCTTTTGGAATGGAAGTCATTCGTTATGTAGCTACCAATAAATAACAAATATTCAATGCATCTCTTCAAACTTCAAGGTCTGGTCACCTCAAATAAGTGGGCAGAGTAATTCAGTTTCATATTGGTAAAAGAGAACATTATTATAAATGTTAACACATTCAAGGACACAAAGTATCCAGATAAGGATTCAGTATGGTTTGGGAATAGATACTATCTATCTCAATACTTTGATCATAACCACTTTATACTATAAATAAATAAAAAAAAAAATACTTTGTGTTTCCCTTCTGTCTCACTGCTTTGTGGGTTCAATTAAGACGTTAAAGTGATCAGACTGGTGGTCATTGATAATAAAAGTTAAACATCAACTGCTATATATATATATTAAAAGCAATTTATGTTCAATTACACTTTTTACTATTTGTATGTGTGTGATTTTTTTTTATGATTTTTAGGTATAAATTTATTTATAGTGTGTGTGTGTGTGGGGGGGGGGGGGGGGGGGGATGGGGGTTCAAATTTTTCCTGGCGTGTTTGCAGCTCATAAATTGCCCTACATTTTGAGAGGGTGTGTTGGTCTGAGCTTGTATTTTGCTTGGCATTGTTATGTATTAAGATAATTTTTGTTTTCTTTTCAAGGAATTCGTTTGGCCTCTATTGAGCTAGTGGGGCAGATATGAATATCAAGGTTCTCCCAAACTCCACTGGGAACTTCTGAGGCTGGAATCGCAAGATTTTTTGACAATGGTCAGAGCTGCAGTAAATTCTCCTTATTACATACCCTTAAATGAAAGAATGTCTTTTAGTGTATCACCCACTAACTCATTATTACCGGTATCAGTTCAGAGTTACATTCCGTAATAGGGTAGTATCACTTTGGTAAACTTATTTCGCAACATTTTTATACAGGTTGTCATCACAGTTATCGTATAAAATGAAAGTTTACTTCTTTTTTAATTTCAAGTAATGTGTGCAAATCAGTGTAAACATACTGAGCGCTGTGGCGCAGTGGTAAAGCGTCAGATTCAAGATCGAACGTTAGCGAGTTCGACCCCAGCGAGCACCAAGTGTTGTGTCCTTGACCAAGACACTTTATTTACATTGCTGAGTACTAGTTTCTACGGACGATGGCCTGCTAAAAATGCCCGCGAGGGCATAGGCAGTATTCGAGGATAGATAAATAAAAAGCGTGGTAACTCCGTGAGGGGGTGGACAGGGGGGTAGGCATTTCCCACATCCCTCCCCCTTTCCCCCACTTCCTCCCCCTTTCCCCCACTTCCCTCCCCCCTTACCACCACTTCCCTCCCCAAGCAAACTATTCCCTCTCCTGAATCAGAATTTTTAATATCCCCAACGCTATAATTAAATTTAAACATGACTATTCAAAATACATTCATGCAGATTTTGACCCCAAACTACAACCCTAATTTTTACCCCATATTTCCTTAGCATTTGCACCCCGTTTACAGAATAGCTTAATATTTGCACCCTCCATTTCAAAAGTCTGCGTAAGTATCACAAGATGGTGGGCCTTGATCCGGTCCTAAACTGGTCAAGAAAAAAAATGTGGCGGGCCTAGATCCGGGCCCAAACTGATCCTAATTGGCACAGAAACAGTCGTTAATTACTGAAATCAAAACTCAAGAATACCATGTTTAATATTTTTTATAAGCATGGTCCCACACTTGGGGGTCAGTGAGAACAAAAATTTTTTTTGTGTGTTTTTTCTCAAAAACTGAGTTAAACGTCGAACGTGTTAGTGTGTGGTGGTTGACAAAACACGGACCACTTACGGATACGGACTCATGGACTTACTCATGGACTTACGGACCTTTTGACAATACACGGACTGCATATCAAAATACGGACCAATTATTCACAGATCTCTTGACAAACCACGGACCTACAATTCACGGACGACAAACTACGGACCTATTATTCACGGACTTGACAAAGCACGGGCCGTTATTTAAATTACGGACGCCACTTATGATATGTGAAAAAAAAAAAAAAAAAAAAAAAAAAAAAAAAACTACGAGTAATATCAAAATCGGAATAACGTGACGTTACGGACCAATTAGCGGTTAAGTTTACTATATTTTGCAATTAATACAGACTATTCACGGACCACGGACACGGAATTTTTATTGGTCCGTAAGTCCGTGAATGTTTTGTCACCGGGCAACATGTGATTGATTTGACTGAGTTCGGGTTTAATGACACGTCAACCATTGTGGGTCATTTTGTGTCGTCTCCCAGAGAAAGGGAGAAGAGAGATAGGAGATAGTAAAGGAGATGAAAGAAAGGGACAGGGGAGAAAGGAAAATGCATGAAAGTGAAGAAACAGAAGAAATAAAAGCATTCTCCTCTACCTTTACCTGCTGCAAGGACTTGCCCAGTTATAAGCCAATCTCAGTTACACGATACCTTTGCCTCACCCCACCACCCCACCCGGCAACGTGTATATTCCGTGTTTGGAACACCTATCAGAAAATTCATGCTGGATCTTGAAGTGTTTTTGGGGGTTTTTTTGGGTTTTTTTTTTTTTAACAGCGCAAAAGTCCTTATCCAACAATGATCAAATAAAATGATTGTCTACGGCAGACGGATAATTAAGAAATAAATTATTCCGAACCGTGCTCAAATGCCCAAGATAAAGCACAGTTGAGTTTGGGTTGTACCAATTTGAGCACGAGCGAGCGCAGCGAGCGAGTGTTCAAATGGGTACAACCCAAACTCAACTGTGCTTTATCTGCGGCATTTGAGCACGGTTCAGAATAATTTATTTCTTTTCTAACACCCCTCACTGAGCGAATGTGTTGCATAAATGAGATTTGTATTGATTTTTATGATTGTTTTTATTACCTGACTTCCCCATTTGGTAGTTGACGTCAACCGTTAAGCATTACGTTACACGGTTACGTAGTTACAAGGTTCGATGACGAACATTCAAAATGGCGGATACTTATGCGAATCAGTTGACGATGTAAAATATTAAAACGATGTAAAACATAAAAACATGTATCCTGTGTTCATGAAAGAATTGCAAATCGAATGAAATTGGAGTACCGCGATGGACCTATGGAGGACAGATATAAAACAACAAAATAAGAATGTTAAGCGACACTTTTGTTTTCGATAATGTCAACAAATACACGATGGCAACAAGGAGTAAAACGAATATGTTTGAATGGTATAACCTGTAGAGGAACTCTTCAGGTAAAAAAAAAATCAAAGAACTGCAATATTCGTAGATCATTTTCTCTCTTACTAGATCTTATTTTATTTATTATGTATATGAATGTTTCGACCAATATTGTAAGCTTGCGTCCATAGTTACCAGGCACGCAAATTTTCTCAACAGTAATATGATCGGTTTCCCGTTGATAGCGCGCGACGAAATTCCTATACTCAAATGCCTTAGATAAAGCACGGCTAGAAATGTAAAGACAAATAAGGAACAACACGAGCAGGGGTGTTAGAATTATTTCTAAAAATGTGGATTGCCACCGACAACGGCTATTTTGTGAACTTTCGGAATCAAAGGGAAGTAATCAACTAGAGATAAACCGAAATCGGACGTAAACGAATTCAATGTAAACCACGTTTGGCGGAACACTCCTCGTCGGTGAAGTGAAATCAACGCCATTGTAAATATACCTGAATTTACTTTAATATGTCTATTAGATACTTCTGATACCCAGTTATTGCATTGAAGAACATAAAAATAGAGTAAAATCGGTAAAATACAACAAATTTTGGTATAACCCCCGCCCCCAAAATTTCCCTACCCCCGCCCACTCTTCCCCCGTTCCCCGCGCTCTCTTCCCCCGTCCCCCGCCCCCTTTACCTCCGTCCCCGCCCCTTTATCCCCGTCCCCCGCCCCCCATATCCCCGTATCCCCGCCCCCTGTCCACCCTCTCCTCAGTGGTGAGCGCATTGGCCTCTAGAGCTAAAGGTACCGGCATCGATCCCAGGAATAGGCAATGGGATTTTGGTGTCGTATACTATTTGCAGGAATGACATGAAAATAGTGCACCGTCCTTCGGATCGGGACATTAACTTGAGGCTCCTCTGTGCAGGAAAGTCACCCTCTGTGCAAGTTAAAGAAAGTCAAACCCGACTGTAATTCAAAATGGTTACTTGTAGCCCTTCATCCTCAAACCAGGCTCTGCCTAGACTGTCCGCGAGGGCATATGACAGTATATAGAGAAAGAAAAACAAAGAAAGATTTTAACTACACGGTGTTTGAATCAAAATATTGCGTTGTGGTTTAAAATTTAATCAAAGGATTGATAGTCCTAAGAGTCTGCTAGCTTGTAAAGTATTGATGGAGTGCTTTGTGTCTTCTATGCAATCACAATACATGCAAAGAAGATAGGTGGCATTCCAATGCTACCAATATTACACCATAAGATGGAGCTCTATGGAATATATCAAGCCTGGGCATTGCACTTCCTGAAAAGAAGACTTTCTTTGAAGACTCTATTAAATTTACGTCAAGCGAAGACTGCATATGGTTTGAATGAGAAAGTCATAGCGAGTGCTGTCTCTAAATCAAGGAAAGGATACTCCACTTAGGATATGATATTTGTTTTTCACTTTCCAGTGATAATGCTGGTTGTCAAGTGAAAAATAAGATGGCAAATCACATGGCTCTAAATAGTCATGATATGTCTTGGAATTCTTTTTTGCATACTTGTATAATTTATCTCCTGCAAACAGAATTTCATTCATGTTGTTCACATTCCACATGTTGGTACAGATCCTTTTCTGTACAGCTTTCACCAAAAATACTAAACAAAATGGTAGGCATTGACGCCTTGAATTATGACTAAATATCTCATCTCCTTGATGGATACTTCCTTGCAGTAATACAGATGCATTTTCTTGTAGATTTATATGAATTGATGGACCTGGATTTTGCTCTATATCCATATTTTCACACTTGCTTACAACCAGTGGCTTCATCCAATATTAAATTTACATTCAGAGACAAGGCTTTGTGAGAAAATTTACTATTCCTTGAAAAACAACCAACATGAACACTCTGTATTACATGCTTTCACTATCAATTTCTCAAAATCAGTCAGATGGAAATGCATTCTACTTGTTTTAAGGTATAAATAAGAATGGGTCCTTACTGAGGCATCTGTGTAAAACAGATATACATAAATAATCTGACCATGTACTGAAAAACTCAATACAATTATTTCTCTTCTGTTTTGTTTCTTTCTTCACAAAAAAGTCCATTTTATTATCTGCATATATAGGCCAATGCAGTGATTGGAGTAATGAACCTCTTTATTTTCCAATGAAGTTTATCACCTGATTATTCCAAATGAGTGTATCTCCAGCAGCAATTCCAATTTCTAGAATTATTAAAGTTCGACTCTAGATATGCTCCAGTTCATACAAATTTAACACCTGATGTAGCTCCACGATTATTCTAGTACAATTTTATAAATTTTATCTATCTTTATCAACTTATTATTAAGACAAGAGCAGATTAAATAAATTTGAAATGGCTATGTTCAGTCCAGATTAGCTTTACTAACTGATTGTCATTTGCTAGTGCTTCACCTAAGCATCAACAGATTAGCCAGTCCAGCTATGCCTACCCTTTTCAAGAGATTTTCAGATGTCCAAAAAAGAAGGGTCATAAACCTATAAATGGGCCAGCAGTCGTAAAACAACTCCGTGTCACTGAGGTGTGAATAAAGTTATTTCATGTAGAAGGAATAAATTAAGTGCCTGATTTCTTGTTATATTCAATATCGAATAAGTAGATTCTGATTATGTAAATACTGATACCTTTTTTTTTCGTTCAGCTTCCGTTGCTAAGCACAACATCAAAGATGGCGAGCGGTCCTACTAATCACCCCATGGCACCCCACGGTACCCCACGACAGCCCACGGCATCAAACTATATGGATATTTATCATAAAATATAGATGGACAAGTATACTTTTGCAATACTCGTCTTCATCTTAATAAACAGAGCTTTATATTGATGATGATGACTTGTGTTTGATTTAAAATACTATGTCTAAAACTCTCGTAATTTTTTGCGCCCCATGGCATCAAAATATATGTATATTTACCATAAAATATGTGTTTTAGACGGACAGGAAAAGTTTTGTAATACTTGTCTCTATCTAAATAAACAGAGTATTTATACTGATGACTTGTGTTTGAACTTGAATATATAAAATGTAATTTTAAGTTACAACTTATTTTTGATAGACTATCAACTTACACCATTGGTCTCTTTGCTATATTTTAGCGTCAGTTTGAATCTTGGTGTTTAGGCGCCCCGAGATAATCGCTTGAAGTAAGGTTAATGTCTTAAACTATCACAAAAACAAATTTTTGGATACATAAAACTAATACCCTGGTGCAATTTCAGCATTCAGTTAATAAATACAAAGAAATAATTTAGTGCCGTGGGGTGCCTTGGGATGTCGTGGAGAGCCATGGGGTGATTAGTAGACCCCGTGAACGCCTTGACAAAAGTAGCGCGTGTATTACTACACCGAATTTTGAAGTCTATGTTTCAAATTGCATTATCTAAATCGATTTCAGTTACAGTTATGTTAGCGAAATAAAAAAGCCATACAAAATTCCGCTGCTTCACATTCAGTTCACCGTAATAGTGCCGTATTGCGTCTGATTAAGAAGTAGTACGCGCATAAATACACGCATAAATAGCTGTGATGAGAATCCGCTCGTAAAACCCCATGCGATTGCAAAGAGCCTGCTAGCTGTCGCTAGCAGACTCAAAAACCAAGTCAATAAGACCATAACATATAACATTTATAGGCCTACAAACAGAAAAACAAAAGCAACCATGTTTCTCATTATAAGCAAGGAAAATGCATTTTTCTCTTATAACGTTCCAAATCCAGACGTTTATCATTAATCACTATATATGGCAATGTAATGTTAATTATTGCAAATCATATGTAGAAAAACTAGACGCGGGAAGTATTTAGTTTTTAGTTCATTCACAAATATCATCAAACTGTTTAATTGATTAAAAAAGAGATTTTAGCAGATCTTCAAAATACTTATCACATTATTTATTTAATAATTTTATGTTTTATATAGAAATAGGGCAACTTTTAATACTTTTGAAAGCAGTCAAGCTAACGTATTTGTTTTTCGTGAGTTAAACTCGGTAATAAAAAACAAAAAGCCAAAGAAGACAACGATCGCTCACCTGGGGAACAGTCAGCTGACGGTATCAATATTCGAAACTCCAATCAACCATCACATATGTTTTGGTATGTTTGTTCAAGGCGAACATTCAAATATAACATATCAAAAGTAGGACAAAATCGGAAAATACGAATTTTTTTTTTTTTTTTTTTTTTTTTTTTTTTTTTTTTTTGCATGTTTGATGATTACGAATGGGCCTGTTAAAGCATATCATTAATACACATTGTTTTATATGATAACAGCATTTTTGTTTGTGTTTTATGTCTTAGAACCTCTACAGACTGCACCCGAAATGACCTCCAAGGCCTAAAATATTGAATTTAATTTTTATTGTTGCATATTTTGCCATTTAAGTATATACTAGATATCATATTACCCCATCCACTTCATTCTGCCTTACAATTTCAAGTGAATTTCTTAGGTCAGAAATACTTTAACTGTAACAAAGTAAATGTAATACTGATGGTTTTGTTTGGTTTAAACATGCTTAAAAAAGTCTGATTCAAATAAGAATGGTGAAAAGAAGGGTACATTTTTCTAGTAAGGGGTCAGTGAAGGGTAATATGCCTTTAATATGGCAGAGGCTTTTTGGGGTCATTTCTGGTGCAGTCAGATTCATTTTTGTTTCAATTACTATTTCTGGAGACTCTGCCGCCTACTTTATTGAAATAATTTTGCTTATTAGTTTGAAAGGCATCCTCACTCAAACAAGAACAAAGTTAGATAGGGTAATATTCCCTTACAAGGGCCCATGAGGAGCCCAAATAAGAAAAAAATATGTCATAATTATGGTAAAATTCCAATTTTATAGGTATCATATTCCATTAGTATTTCTGGAGACTAATTCTCTAGTTATTTGAAATGATCACGCTTATTAGTTTAATGTGTACCCTGGCTCAAACTAGAATGGGAGAAGGTAGGGTAATTTTCCCTTGTATGGGGCTCATGAAGGGGCAATTTGTCTTCCTTGTGACAAATCCCAAAGTTTTCATAAAAACGTTTATTTATTATTTCTGGAAGCTCCTTATCTGAGTTCATTAAAAGGTGCATGCTTAGCAGTTTTGAATGTGCATGTACTCTGTTTAAAGCAAGTATGTGTGCTTAGTAGTGTAACGTTACCTAATAAAGGGTCCTTGAGGGGCCAATATGTCTTCGTTATGGCAAAAGTCTTATGTGTTAGGTTTTGCTATTTTCAGTTCGTATCTTTAGAGACTCTATCTTATTTCCTTAAACGACTATATGTATATTAGTTTGGAATGTATCTTGTCTCAAATCAGAGTGGGATTTGGAATGACTTAACAGAATCAGAAGTCCATGAGGGGTCATACTGTCTTTATTTTGGCAAAATTTTAATTTTTAATAGACTTTCTGTTTTCAGTGTGTGTTTGTGGAGTCTCATCCTCCACTTCCTTTAATTAAGGTTTTCTATATTTTCATTTCCTTTGAGATCGTTTGGTCCATTGTTGTATCTTTGAAATTGGAGTTTTGCTTATGTATACGCTAAAGGGCGTAAGCAGTATTGCAAAGTTCATAACTGCTTATGCAGAGTCTCAATAAAACCGAGACTTCCATTTTTTAACTGTAATGTGTTTTTTGTTTCCAAAGACATTATTTTAGAGTTTAATTTGCTAGTTTGAAACTTGATTCAAACCAGAGGGGCAATAGCAAGTGTAACTTTCCATAGTAAGGGGTCCATATGGGATCAGTTTGTCTCTCATATGGAAAATAAAAATCATTTTTTGTGCACACTTTCTATTTCAATTATTATTCTTCGAGATATAGGCTCTTATTCCTCGTTTTTATCATGATTTGGTACTTGTAAGTACCCTGGCTTAAACAAGAATGGGGATGATCAGGAGAACATTTGCTTGTCGGAGATATGAAGCCTCAAACTTGTTTTATATGCTTGCTATGTTTCGATTAGTATTCAGAATAAGGTTTGACGATATGTCTTTGGCTTGGCCCGCCGTGGTTCAACTATTGGTTTTCATTTACTCTGGCATACAGTAGAATTAGCCATGAGTACTCGTCTTTGTTTATTATAGTGATTAATTTGATTTTTATGTTTTCGCTTTGATACATTGACTGAGTTGGGAGCCATTATGCGAACCGAATTTTATGTATTACTGTATTAAGAGTAGCATCGGGACCCAGGGTGACGTTAGCTAGCTGTAAAAGTACTTTAAACCCCCCCCCCCCCCCCCCCCGGTGGTTTGCTCTACTGACCGGTCTAAGGCGGTGGTCCCGGTGTTAGTCTTACTCTTTGTTGCTTTGTGGTTTATTCTACGAGGCGATTTGCTGTATGTCTTTCCGTGTGTCATTTTGTTCTTGTGTTTTTCAGTCCTTTTAGTATTGCGATTACCTCGCTTGGGGAAGAGAGAGCTAATCTTAGTGCTTTTCGTACGTTTGTTCGATTTGTGCTTGTTTGGATTTGTCGGTTTCCTCTTCCTCTTGGGGTCTGAGAAGGGCTGTGGTTTGTGATTGTGGCACTCCCTGGACTTTTCTCTTACCTTTTTTTTGGGTAAAATATCGCTAGTTTTCCTGGACTAATCATCCAAACAACAGGTTGAATAGTCCGATCTGACTCAAAATCGAACTCGTCCATGTTTTTACAGCTTTCCTCATTATCTACAAGTCTGATAAAGATGAAATCGCTATCACCCGGACAACATTTTCCAAAGTCTATGAGGCCCTCAAAGGCAGGTAACTCTCATGACAATAGCCGAAACTGGGCCAAAATCAAACGTGTCCGGGAATTTTATGCCTACCTTCATTATCTGTAATGTTGATAAAGATATGACCAAAACTGAAGTCGCTATCGTCCGAACAACATAAATGGTAAGTAACTCTCGTGTGGATAGTCCGATCTGGCCCAAAATTTAACTCGTCCAAGATTTTAAAGTTGCCCTCATTACCTGCAAGTCTGATTAAGATTCGATTAAAAATGAAATCGCTTTCGTCCGGACATTTTCCAAAGTCTTTTTGGCCATCATGCCAACAGTCAAATATTGGCCAAAATCGAACTTGTCCGAAATTTTATGCCTGCCCTCGTTATCTACAAGTTTGATGAAGATTCAATCAAAAATGAGGTCTATCATCCGGACAAGATTTTCCTCATTATATGTCATAGGAGACTAAAGGGCAAGTACTTTATATGAATTATCCCATCTATCCCAAAATCGAACTCGTCCAAGATTTTATAGCTGTCCTCATTACCTGCAGGTCTGTTGAATAAAAGTCAAAAAGGATTGCTTTTAGAAACAAGGAACACACAAAATCACGAACATCGGAGACTCGGTTTGATTGAGTCTCTTCATATGCAACACTGTAGTTTGCGAGGCTGCATACGCCCCCTTGCGCCGGCTTAAGCGGTATTCGATTTTCAAAATATCAAGGATGGGCTCAATGACCCCAAAGGAAATAAAATCTAACCTGCACTATGAAGACTCGAACAGAAATGAAATCGTTCGGACAACATTTTCCAAAGTCTATGAGGCCCTTAAGGGCAGGTAATTCTCATGCCAATAGATGAAACTGGACCAAACTCACACTTGTCCGAGATTTTATGCCTGACCTTGTTATCGGTACGTTTGATGAAGATTCGAGCAAAAATAAAGTCGCTATATCCCGGACAACGTTTCCTCCATTACATGTCTATGAGAGACTACAAGGCAAGTAACTCTCATATGAACAGTCCGATTTGCACCAAAATCGAGCACGTCCAAGATTTTATTACTGTCCTCATTATCTGCAAGGCTAATGAAAATTCTATCAAATATGAAATCGCTATTATCCGGACACAATTCTCCTAAGTCTATGAAACCCTCAAAGGCGGGTAGCTCTCATACAAGTGGTCGAAAGTGGGGGAAAAATCAAACTAGTCCGAGTTTTTTTGCCTGTCCTTGTTAATGACTGTGTTAATTTGACACATTCTGTTTCAATTAATTTAAGAGACTTATTACTACACTATCTGAAGGTTGTTCATTACACTAGCCATAGAATGAAATGAGTTTTTTTTTACGGTCAATTGTTTCGGTATTAATGTCAACGTTATCATCCCCCTCATGTATCAACTGTCCAACATCACTGATATGCATGATTCAGCCATGCACATATATCCCATCTTCTGATCTGGCATTTTAATGCAGTGTTGATGAAGATCGGATCAAAATGAAGTTACTATTGTCCGGAGAACATTTTCCCAATTATAATTCTATGGGAGGCTAAAGGGCAAGTAACTCTCAAGTGAATAGTTCAATCTGCCCCAAAATCGCATTCGTCAAATATTTTATAGCTGCCCTCATTACCTGCAAGTCTGATGAAGATTTGAACAAAAAAAGTAAGCTATCGTCCGGACAACACTTTCCAAAGTCTATGAGGCCCTCAAGGAGGTGCTACTCCCATGCCAATAGTCTGAAGAGGCCAAACTCAAACTTGTCCAAGATTTTATGCCTGTACTCGTTATCAGCAAGTTTGATGAAGAATCGATCAAAATTAAGGTCGCTATCGTCCTCTTTTCCCCATGTTACGTCCGGACAACATTTTCCCCATTATATCTCTACGGGAGTTTTTGTTTGTGTTGAGGTTTTACGGCCCAGTCAACCCAGTAGGGTCATGTCGAGCGCGGTCAGTTTACCTAACCACACGTTTACTGGGCAGGCTTAGTCCTCTTAGCGGTTAACCAGTATTGTGCACATTCTATCGCCAGAAACTGACAACTGCCCTTCTTGAATCAGCTGAAGGAAGAGAATGACCGTAGAAAATATTTCATAATCAATCTCAACGAAAGAATGTTGCCGACCTCGGCGGGGGTTGAACCCGCGACCTCCTGGTCTCCAGTCGGACGGCGCATCCAACTGAGCCACCGAGGCCATCTCTACGGGAGACTACAGGGCAAGTATTCTCATATGAACAGGCCGGTCTGACTAAAATCAAACTCGTCCAAGATTTTATGGCTGTCCTCATTACCTTCACGTCTGATGAAAATTCATTCAAAAATGAAATCGCTGTCGTCCGGACAACATTTTCCTCTGAGGCCCTCAAGGGCAGGTAACTCTTATGCCAATAGTCGAAAGTGGACAAAAACAGAACTTGTCCGAGATTTTACGCATATCCTCGGTATCTGCAAGTTTAATGAAGATCGGATTAAAAATGCAGTCGCTATCGCCCGGACAACATGTTCTCCATTATATGTCTATGGGAGACTAAATAGAAAGTAAAACTAATGTGAATAGTCTGATCTAACTCAAAGTCGAAATCGTCCATGATTTCATGGCTGTTCTCATTAACTTCAAGTCTGATGAAGATTTGATCAAAACTGAAATCGCTGTCGTCCTGACAAAATTTTCCGAAGTCTATGGGGCCCTCATGAGCGGGTAACGTTCATGCCAATAGTTGAAAGCGGCCAAATTCAAACTTTCCCGAGATTTTATGCCTGTCCTCTTTTTCTGCACGTTTGATGAAAGTCCGATCAAAAATGAAGTCGATATCGTCCGGACAACATTTTCCCCATATCATGTCTATGGGAGACCAAAGGACAAGAAACTTATGTGAAAAGTCCGATCTGTCCCAAAATTGAACTAGTCCAAGATTTTATGACTGTCCTCATTACCTGCAAGTCTAATGAAGATTCGAAAAAAATGAAATCGATATCGTCCGGGCAACATTTTCCGAAGTCTATGGTGTCCCCAAGGGATAGTAACTCTGATGATAATAATCGAAAGTCGGCCAAAATCGAACTTGTATTATACTATAAGCTCATCTTCTGAGCCTTCGCCTCAGGTGAGCTAATAATCTACCTATCTTTATTTATTTCTTTTATATCGGATTAACTCAAAAAGAAATGTTTTGCCCGATATAATAGGATGTCCTAAAAGGAATAATCTTTTAAAGCAATGGACACATTCACAGCTGACATGTCAAGTTTGCTGGACAACAAAAGCAACTACTACTGGCCAATTAGGCCTCATCAGTGACTCTCGTGAATTTTTTTTAATCCTGGATTGGGCGCAATGTTCACAAAAGGCCAGAAATTATTAACTTCACTTTAGTAAAGTATCGGGAGACGTTTTACGGTCGCCACACGGTCGTCCAACTGTAGCAAAGATAAATGAGTCAGCCCACAACAAAACCTACAATAAGACTTTTGCGGCCAGCAAATACAGTTCAGCCCACGTATTCGCGCAGTCTGATCAGTCTTCGCAGATCACATGTGCCTTCTACATCTTCCAGCAGGCTAAACGAGAACACTTGCTGTACTGTGTGGAAGAACAGGGTGATTTGAGTATTTGCCTGTCACACCGGTCTTATTGTAGGTTTTGTCTCCCGCTTGCTCTAATAGATTCTTAAAAGAATATCATTATGAGCAATGGACACATTTACAGAACTGAAAATAGCTGATGTGTCTAGTTTTTGGGTCCAGACTAACTATTTTTGGCTGATTAGCCAATTTTAACTTTTCAAAAATCACTAAATTGGCTCACTGATAACAAATGACAGTAAATATAATTAAACGTGTTTTATAAAATCACGGATTCATTTAGAAACCATTATTTTTACTTTCGTTCCCAGCGGGCACATGACGTTTATACAACGTCGGCTCAACGTCGATGCAACGTCATGACGTTGCATCGACGTTGAAGCGACGTTGTATTAACGTCATGTGCCCGCTGAAATTGTTGACAATCCTTTAGATAGCCTATAGATTGCTGAAAACATAAAAAATGATACTTACAAAAAAAAAAAAAAAAAAAAAAAAAAAAAAAACTTTTCATAAAATAACGACGATTTAATTCAAAAAACATTAATTTTACCTTCATTGTTGACAATCGTTGAAATAGCCGAACGTCTGCTGATAACATACACAACAACACTTGCAAAAATAAACCCAAGTAAAACTACTACGTTTTTCTTCTTTGATGACACCATGACAGCAGTAAATAACCCTGTTAATTTCAGAAGTTGAGCCTTCGTTTATAAGCAGTTGAGCCGGGACTCAGCATCTTCAATAAGATCAGACGTGTGCGCAGTGAAGACTCATATCAGCCTAGGCATCCACGCAGCCTGATCAGAGTCTTTGCAGAGCTGTCTGTGTGTAGCCAAGGATCCAAAGCGTCTTCACGCGGACAGGGAAGACTCTGTCCAGCCTGTGCATCCGCGTAGGCTGATCTCGGCGAACATGTAATATTGTAGGAAATGCAGGTTCCTGCTTAGTTTTGTCATTACGGTTCTGTTTAATGACAGCTGTGTACAATCAATAAGTCGATTTAAGCATATGGAAAACAATACCATACTAACACTAATCATTTAAATAACCTGAGCTAAATCTTGTCACAGATGGCGGCAAATCTGCCAAGTGTATCCATTTCCCTAAATATGCCAGTCAACAGTTTGAAACTGTTTATTATAAAGGGAAACCCCCACAAAATACAATGTATCTCCACAAAATACAATGTATGTCTGAAAATATTCAGCTTTAGAAAATATGAATATTCAATTAGTTATTTAATTTTCTAAAACACAAATAAAAGCTGTGTGTTGACAAGAATATACTGCTTACTGAATGTGGCCAAGACGTACCGAGGGTGACTTCCTATTTGATTAAGCTCCGGGTTGAGCGATGCCTAACTGTACTACTACACAGAGACTCTAACAACGTCGTTATTTCTTTTTTTTTTTTTTTTTTTTTTACAATCTTTTTCTTTCACATGTACTACATGTATTTACAACATATAATCACAAGAACATACAACAATAAGACATCTGCGATTCTCTTCACGTCGAAGAGCACACAGCACGATCGGTGACTATACTGGTCTATAATTTGATTTACCTGGCTTCGATAATCAGTTGTTTGAGCATCCAGTATAATCCCAACCGAGTGCGGAGAACTCTACCGTGCCGATGCCAAGTGAATGCCCTTCCCCTCAATACCTTTTAATCACATATAGTTATTCGAGCCGGTTTCGCGGTGCACTTGGACTTCCGAATATTAGTATTCTTATTATTATGAATATTTTTTTCTGTTAGCCCTATGGCTAATTAAAATCGAAGTTTCTCTGCTAGCCTTATGGCTCACAATTATGAAATTGTCTCCGCTAGCCCTATGGTTCACAATAATTGAATCTTCTTTGTTAGCCTTATAGCTCCCATTAATCAATTCTCTTGCTGATATTGTTGTTTTCTGACATCTTCTGACTGGTCAAAGGACCTTGTCAGTAGTAAATCATGAGACCATCTTGGAAGAGCTATCGAAATAATTTCAACGAAAGTTCCGAGGGTATTCAATATGTTGTTCAACTGCCCTGTCACTGAAACATTTTCGTTAGGTTTATGTATAGTAAGACGATACCCGTGCTATACGCTTGATTTCGTGATTCACGCTTTAAGCGCTTTGCAAGCGGTTTAATCTATTTAAAATATCGTAAGATGTAAATTACGCAGATTTTACAAGTATAGGTAGAAAAAGGACTTAGGGTGACGAAAATATACCCTACATTACGAAAACACGCCTATTCAAATATATTGTAAATTTCACCTCCAAAAAACTGAAAATTTTCAGATGAAAAACTCTGATATTTTTCATATTTCTGCTCAAAACATAGATTGTGGGTACTCGTTAGAACCGCCTCGGCCAGGCGGTTCTTACGAGTACCCACAATCTATGTTTTTGAGCAGAAATAAGAAAAATAATGTATACCCCTGTAAACCCCAGTTTTACTATATAAAAGTGGGGTTTAAGGGGGTCAAAATTATATAGGCATGTTTTCGTGATGCAAAATAAAAAAAAATGAGGTCAGTCTGCACCGTGCTTTTTTTTTTTTTTTTTTTTTTTTTCTTTTTTTCGTGTCGTAACACTTACGTGACCTAACAAACAGTAAATATGCTACTGAAAACATTTACAGGTATATAGCAATAAAATAGTATTTCATATGTGATTCATTTTATTGTTGCATATTTAATGTGGTTGTTATGACGTCACTTACAAAAATGACGGCTTCTGTGACAGTGTTTTCTAGATCTTCAAAACCCAATAACTTGCTTAACTTTTCACCGATTTGCATTTTTTTTCACCAAACTGTTCAGCGTAATAGGTTCTTTATTTTCAGGTATGTTTGTTGTTTGCTGTGTTTTTCTTTTGAACACTGCCGTAAAGGAGAAACAAAAAATAAACTACTTTTTGGATGCAATTAATGTTAAGACTATTCCCTGCCGACGATGCCGTCCCTTCTCTCAACTATCTACACGCAGAATAAAAGAGACATATCTGTTCATTGGTTAACTTGGTAAAACTGTGCTAATACATTGGAAGAAAAGAGACAACTATAATGAAGGATAAAAATAAGACTATGAAGAAAATTAAAAAGAGAATAAAAGCAAATATTTTCTGGACAAGCTATGTTATTGCATGCATATGAGATACACTAAACGTGTTCGTTTCTGCAAAATCAGAATTGTTTGTTTGAAACTTAGTTCATCGGAATGAAACAGCTGGTTCGTGTCCACAGCTGTCTTTGCAGAGAATGTTTTCTTCTTTTCTTTACTTTCTTTTGTCGTGTTTTTATGTATTTATTCATTCATAGAAATAATATTCAAGACATAACACATATATCAAGCTTCGTAGTAAAACACTGCACCTGATGACACAAGTTTTCACATACAAAGTGATACCTACACGATCTAGCCAACGGGCTTGCCAAATACCCCTTTTCATTGACCCAGGCAAAACCAAGGCCAAAAATATGAAATTTCGGAATAGAAAACGCTGTAGGTCTTCAATCATATGGGATATTTTGATACAATTGTGCATACACATTAATATCTAGCCAAAACATGCCAAATGCCTCTTTTCGTTAACCGAGGCAAAGCCGGTCAAATATTTTCCTATAGTCAGTTAGTGAAAATGGCCATAACTCCACCATTTTATATTTTGATTAGTGTTCGTACAGGGATTGACACAACTAAGCTCTAGCCAATGTCTTTGCCAAGTACCAGTTTTCGTTGCCCGATGCTAAACCGAAACCAAAACTGTAAAATTATGAAAATGGCCGTAAATCTTGAACTTTATGGGATATTTTGATACAATTTTGTACATGCATTAGTATTGACAATATCTAACCAAAAGAATTGCCGAACTCATTTTTGCTTTGGCAAAACCGAGGAAAAGGTTTTTTAGCAGTCAACAAGTGAAAATGACTGCAACTCTCTTGAACCCTAGGGAATATTTTGATTATTTCACGACTCGTAGAAGAGTCGACTGGTCGTTTTTAGGTCGACTTTCGGAGTGTGCCATATAATGGACTTGTGAGTAGGTCCGCCCGTCCGTTGTCAGTAAAGGAAATGAACATAACTTGAACGGTTAGGAATACTTAATTCTATCCATAATGACAGATTCCAGTAGATTTTCACACCCAAGTAGTCTGGACCTCGATCCTCTCAAAAGAAATTAATTTTGACAGCTAATGGTATATTATTATTAAAGCAAATACTAACAAGCACAGTTTCCAAACTAGTTGAAATTTTTTATAGTACATGCTTAAGAGCAATTATTACCAACTGGTTTTATATTAACCTATCTGGCCAGATTTGTCCTTTGTGGATGATGACATATGTGCAGAAGTAGCAGTGAACAATATGCTGTATTAGATTCTTGTTTAAAAAAATACCTACTGTAAAACCCCTAAATAATGGGACAGATAGTCGCCGCAGAACATTGCGTCTGATCTGGGTCTACACCGTTTGTCATACATATAGCAATATTTTAGACACATCAATGGGTAGCAGAATGGACTATTTCAAGTTTTAGGACAAGTATGTGAAGTAGATAAAGAGTCTCAATACGTAGGGTAATATGGTAAGAATGTTTAGGACTTTAAGACATTGTTTGACAGTGAATGAAAGAATTTTTATATATTATGTATTTATACATATTCATATCGTAAAGCATCTGAAATGTATGGAGATTGAAAAAAAGATTTCTTGTAAGATAATCTTTTGGTTCTTATTATTCACTCTCTTTTCCTGTTTATATAAACACTGCAGACTGGGCAGAATATTATTCATTTAAAGCCACAGGTAACAAAGTATTTCCTTGTTTCCTTATATTGCTTTGTTCCTAAATGAGAGGTGTCTTTGAGGTACATTCGATCAGCGAGTGTCCAGATCAGCCTGTGCAGCCAGTTTCTTTTGTACTTGTCACTGCAATCAACACTACCCAATGATTCACTAAGCGACAGTGAAGGCGCTAATCTTACTGCATGGATGCACTGGGTCTCTGATGTCCTTATATGTCCCGAGACACAGTTTCACATGACCCGGCTCATATAATCAGGTCTACAACAGTTGTATATTTATGTTAAGAATACAATTACATTTAAGAATGTGTTCAAGTTACTATCAAGGCATACCTTTTTAGTCAATATTGTACCATTGAAAATATATGTTAAATATATTTAAGATGTCATATTCCTAAATATTTGGACATCTTAATATTTACCACACTTGTCCTAAACTTTGTATACGTCCATTTTACTACAGACTGATGTGTCAAAATTTGCTGTATGAGTGGCAAACAGTGAAGACTCTGATCAGACGCCAGTGTAAATCCAGATCAGACACCACAGAATAGGCGTCTGATTTGGGTCTACACTATTTGCTCAGGCCTCTCTGTCCCAATACTTGCATCTATTGCAGTAATACCATTGTCACCTGCCTGCCTTTCTCATGACGCGAAATTTGCATTACGAAAACATGCCTATTCAAACATACTGCAAATTTTATCAACCAAAAAAATGAAAATTTTCAGATGAAAAATTCTGATAATTTTCATGTTTTTCCTCAAAACATAGATTGTTGGTACTCGTTAGAACCGCCTCGACGAGGCAGTTCTAACGAGTACCCACGATCTATGTTTTGATCAGAAATAAGAAAAATAATGTATACCCCTGTAAACCCCAGTTTTTAAGAAAAATATCTCCACTAAAAATCTCCTGTACTGTTTGGCCTAAGGACAGCCTTTTGTGTATGGGTACAAGTAAAGGTGTTGCATTGCTCAGGACAAGTCAATGATCATGACCAATATGGTGGCCTCTGACCTACATTATATACTACAGAGAAAACTTACCAAAGTAACAGCTATTATATTGTATGGCGGGGCTGCGCTGTGTGATTGGGTGTAAGGATATATCTGCTGAGCCTGCATTTTTGTAGGCCCCAAAGGCAGGTCACTGTGACATACATATGACCCTATGAAGTTGGCGGGTCCCTATTTGCCTTACCAGGTTTTTTATTCAATCTTATATAAAAATGATAAATATTGTCATTATTAATTTAATCTAAAATCAAGTCTTGTCATAGAGAATAATGGTTCTTACTCTATACTAAAACAGTCAATTTCAGCTAAACAGCTATACTAAAACAGTCAATTTCAGCTAAACACAAGACAAAATATTTAGACGTAAACGTCTAAGTACCGTCGCAAATTTTGTTCGTTTTTACTTAGAGATACGGGACAAGGGTATACTGAAGTTTAACTTTAAAACAGGGATTAAAATAGGGACTAAATTTAGACATTCGAATAATGGCACTAAACATGCATCTGTCGGGATAAGTTCAGAGCATGTGTAGAATATAGCCTCTTCTTTACATGCGTATGAAATTTAGTCTTACTATTAAATACTTTTCCCGTTCTGAACCAATACATATACGACCATGCTACACGATTCGGGGCCGGGACCAAATTTCGCGGTAGTGACGATGTCAAGCAATATGCGAATCCTAGTCATTTGGGGATCTCCGCGAGATTTATTGTATACATTATTATTTTTAAAAAAAAACATGCCAGAACTTAAATAATTTACCAGATCTTATCTAGAAGCTTATTTTAGCATGCGTCAGATATGAATATGTTTGAATTTTTTAAGTATATGAATGGATCTTTTTTTTTTTTTTTTCTTTTTTTTTTTTTTTTTTTTAAAGTCCAAGTATATGAATGGAGTGGGTTCAAATTTTAGAATACAAATCTATACCAAATCCCAGTAGATACTCCTCCACCTCCCGAGGCGTGAGTCTTAAACACGAACTTTGTTTATCATTTGTGTATGCATATTCTTTAGACTCTTATCATTGAAATGCATATCACGGTTTTATTTTATTTTCCGCAACTGGAACAATATTCGTCAGATTAATATGGGAAATAACCTATACAATAAGCCGTTGGCGAAAAATAAGTTATTTCCCTTAGAATCACTTCGTACTTTTATCGGATTCACTTACCTGTACGTAATATGCCATTCAGTGACGGTCAGTTAGAACATGTATTGAAAAAAAGGTTATTGCAAAGCCCATTAATTCTATTAACGCGTGTTAAGAATCAGTTGTTCTCAAATGATTATTAATATAGATCCTTACTATCATTCAGTTTTTTAAAGTCGACTGAATTTCTATGTATTAAAGTTTGAATTAGATATGTCTGCATCTTTCAGTCAACAGTTTGTTAAGGAGCAAATCTGTGTATTAACGGGTTAATTAACCATGTCCTCCAGGTGAATAGTCCCTCCGGTCAAAGCAATAAACGAGCGAAGGTGTACTAAAATTGATTGTAATAAAAACTATTTCCACTGATTGCAGCCAACAGTCTAATTATCAAATTTTCTTAATGCACGTTATTTAAATCGTATATAATGATAGCCAATTGTAGCTTTGTTATGTATTGTGATCAGCCATTTGCTATTTTGCCGTTAAATTGAAAAGCAATGTTCTTAAGTAACTTATTTTTTTTCTGTCATTCCTTCGTTCCTTCCTTCTTTCTTTCCGTCTTTGCGTCCGTCCAACTGTCTCTCAGTCAGTCATATTTTGTAGTTAAGTCATAATGCCATACATTAGTAAGAATTGTAGGAGAGGATAAATTCATTCATCCGTCTGTCCATCCATCTATCCATCCATCCATCCATCCATCCATCCTTCCTTCCTTCCATCCATCCATCTATTCATTCATTCATTCATCAGTCATTATTTTATTCATTTGTTTATTCATTGATTCATTATTTGTTCGTCTGTTTAATAAGTTCCACATAGTTATGTCATATTTTATGAAGCAGTATCTGAATTATTTCCACTAAATAAATAAACAAATAAATGGATAGATATATAAATAAACAGATGAATAAATAAATAAGTATCAATGAATTAAATAATTAATATTCAACATTATGACACTGTGCTCAAGTTAATTTCTACCGTTATCTTATCCTGCCGGCGCTCGTGGACTTAGTCATTTTCATGAGAGAATATGCGAGTGCCGAAATGCTGACTTCCTTATTTTTAAACCAAAATGAAAGAACTACGTTTGTACTTTATTATAGAATAGTTTATATCATTGCAAACTTGGAGAAAATGGCTTTCTAGTCATAGCTTATACTAACGATGGAAAAGTATTTATTTTTTTTTAAATTAGCATTGAAATGTCGATTCAGAGGCATTTTGGCAAAATATATATAGGGTGAATAGGAAAACGACATACCACACTTCAAAGTAAAATGGAAGAACTAAGTCATCAATTTATTTTTACAAATTTTATATCAAATTCTTTTTTTAATAAAATATCTTTGCAAAATAGCTTATAAAATTTTGTCGCATTCTTCTAAAATTGTATTTTAATCAATTAAAGACGACTTTCCTATTAGTTCCAGTTCTGGTCATGAGTTCTACAGGTAGGCCTACGACAAGTTTCCCCGAGTCGAAATCGGCTATTTCCGTGAAACTACGAGGATTGTTCACTATGATATAGGAGCCTAGTTAGACCGAAGTCTGCTGCAGTAAAACTGGAAAATGAAATAAATCACCAACAACATAAACACAGAACAGTAATAAACCACTAATCCTCGCCCTAAACTTTCACTGTGGTTCAAAACACTTAATTGTGCGCTCGTTTGAGCGATCTTCTATCTCATTGCGCCATTGTACAATCTCGCCAGAACCTTAGCTAGTTGCTCATACGAGCATCCTCAGCCAAACAACCAGGTCCTAGCCCCTCTGAGTGTCTCAACATGTGCATTCAAAGTAAGACATTACCGAAATCAACAAATTAGTACCTTGGGTGAAACGTCAGACACTGGTGTCCCCGACAGATACAAACACTTATAAGTAAATGCGTGGGTCACACACCGACGATCCCGGCAAATATAAAAACATCCTTTGTGAGCTTAATCGAATACTCTACCACAAATAAAAATCCAAAGCTATATTAAGAGACCGACGCGATTCCCGCGCCGGTCAACAACAATAACTGTTTTATTATGCCATGATACGGAGCTAAATTTTCAGCTTTATTATGAAATGACAACAAGTAACTCCTTTCTTATAAGAAAAGTAAACTTACACTCACTGTCAAAGCCAGCCTGACCTCAACAGAGATATTCTACATAAGAATCCATTCTGAAAAGAACTTATTACAAATGGCTCAATATGACATTTGAACAACGAGGGAAAAAAATGTTGAGTACCTTATTTACATTAAATATAAAATTACTTTCGGATTCTTTAAGCATGTAGGCATACTAAGTCTCCTATAATTTTATTTGCAAGAGTTGTAATGAGAATCAGTGATGCATTGTACTGTTATAAATTTCTGGTGTGAGTATTACTTATGTTTTTCCTCATTAAAAATAATAATGAGGAAAACATTAAATGAAAATGAATTTTGTTTGCTTGGTGATGGTATAAACCTTAAAATAAAACTTACACGTTTTTTTTTTTTTTTTTTTTTTTTTTTTTGTAATCACTTATTGTTTCAGCATTGATCTCTCAAGATGACGCAAACTTTACCTTGCTTAGAAATTTACACTTAAAAGCTGATGAGAATGGAGAAGGTTCATGGGTACAGTTTCAGTTTGAATCCTTTGTTGCTTTTTTGAAAACAAATCATCACATAGATGATTTGATAGTTGGAATCAAAATATGTAATGTTCGAAAAGAGATAAATGATCATAAGAATGGACAAATTAATAGCAGGGAGTATATAAGCTATTGTTCAATATTAAGATACATCTTTCATCACTGTGATCAAATGAAAATTTGCAGAAGAACTTGTGATCAAATCATGTGTTGTGTTCTAGGACGAACGAGTATTTTTGACGTTTATAGAACAGTTGCTGAGAAGCAGTTTCATAGTAAATCAACTGAGGAAGTATTTCTAAACGCAGACATTGGGTTTAATGAAGATAATATTCCATCTCTTTATAAGGACTATAAGATAAATTTTACATAACTGCAATGGAGGCCAGTTCTTGATACGAGCGTGAAGTTAGCGTCTGGTTCACGGATCATTATTCACGGTTCAGGATTCAGCGTCAGTTTCAGTATTCAGGGTATTATTCAAAACACGACCTGCAGCGTCTGGTTCAGGATTCAGCGTATTATTCAAAAATGTCCAGGGTATTATTCAGCGTCTGGTTCAGTATTCAGGGTATTATTCAAAATACGACCTGCAGCGTCTGGTTCAGGATAAAGCGTTTTATTAAAAAATGTCCAGGGTATTATTCAGCGTCTGGTTCAGTATTTAGGGTATTATTCAAAATACGACCTGCAGCGTCTGATTCAGGATTCAGCGTATTACATGTATTAAAAAATGTCCAGGGTATTATTCAGCGTCTGGTTCAGTATTCAGGGTATTATTCAAAATGTGTTGGTTCTTACATACAAGATACAAGAATATTTATTTCTGGTCGGTTTTCAAATGTACAAAATTATTTAAATTAGCCTAAAGGCTATTATACCGACATAACGAAGGCCTAGAACTATACATATAATTAAAGCAACAAATATCACAGCATACAAGAGAATATATCACAGTTACAGTACATACTACTTAACAATTTACTGCTCTGTTATTTTATCAGTAAGATGTTTGCTATGTTCTTATCATTTATTGTTCATGTCCTTATAAGACTGCTGCATAAAGAATTTTGTCAGGATCTAGGGCCTACACTTTTTGGTAAGATATTTTGGGTTACCCTAAAATGCGAAAAGGTGTCCTTTTCGCAAAAAAGAGGGTAGTCGGAAAAGGAGCACCGCTGTAGGGTTCATGAATATTCATGACCGGGTTTAAACACGCCTTTTTATTAGTATTGGTATTTACCGGAACCAACAGCAAAATACCGGAATCTAAATAGCGGACCATTAATAGCAATAGCTCTTAGACCGAGTATTATTATTATGAGATCCACGTGACAGTACTAAAGATGCGCTGTTTTTTTTTATTTGGCATTACTATAGGGGAGCTCTTTTACACGATACAGGGACACCAGTATGGTTACAGAAGCTTCCAGCTCAAATTATGCATTATGAATAAAGAGCAACATGAACCTGTCGCATATGGTAGTACTACATGGGGGTTCCTCTATAGAAAAAGGAGCACCCGTGTGGGTGTATCTTGTTTGTGGTATATACCGGTATATATGCAGTTGATGGAAGCATGAAAGAGCACTAGTAGTGATATAATCTTATCTATTGTTATCAAGTAGAACTACAGAGGAGCTCTTCTATATGTTAAAGAGCACCAGTCGGGGTATACCTCAACTTTCTTACTGTTAACTTATGGTTCCCGAGACCTTCTTTTAAGCTTCAGTAGCTTGTATTGGCACATAAAAGCGTCTAAACAATCTTCTAAGGAAAATGTATAAAACATGTCCGTTTTGTTGTATATACGATTACTACAGAAATATTTCTGTAAAGTGAAAGGAGCTAAAAAGAGCATCAGTCTGTATCTTGTCTGTTGTATGATAATTGTACAGAACACAATAGGATACATCTACAGAGGAGCTCTTCTATACGACAAGGAGCACCAGTAGGAGTATAACTTTTCTGTTTTGTGTAGTACTACTGCAGAAGTGCTCCTAGGAGTATATTTTGTCTGTTGTGTTTGTTACTACTGCAGAGGAGCTCTTCCTTATGACAAGGAGCACCAGTAGGAGTATTCTAACTTGTTGTGAGTGTTAATACTTAAGAGGAGTTCTTCTATACGACAAGAAGCATGAGTAGGAGTATATCTACCCTGTTGTGTATGGTAGTACTACAGAGGAGCTCTTCTATACAAGGAGCCCCAGTAGGAGTATCACTTGTCTGTTGTGTGTAGCAGTACTGCAGAGGAGCCGCTTTATATGACAAGGAGCACCAGTAGGAGTATATCTATCTTTTTGAGTGTGCTGATACTGCAGAGGAGCTCTACCATACGACAAGGACAACCAGTAGGAGTATAACTTGTCTGTTGTGTTTGGTAGTACTGAAGAGGAGCTCTTCTGTACGACATGGAGCACCAGGTGTATATCTACCCTGCTGTGTGTGTGAATATTACAGAGGAGCTCTTCTATAAGACATGGAGCATCATAGGAGTATATCTACCCTGTTGTGTGTGGTAGTACTGCAAAGGAGCTCTACTATACGACAAGGAGCACCATTAGGAGTATAACTTGTCTGTTGTGTTTGGTAGTACTGAAGAGGAACTCTTCTGTACCGTAGGAATATATCTACCCTGTTGTGTGTGTTAATACAACATATATGCTCTTCTATACGACATGGAGCATCATAGGAGTATAACTACCCTGTTGTGTGTGGTAGTACTGCAAAGCAGCTCTACTATACCACAAGGAGCACCAGTAGGAGTATAACGTCTGCTGTGTGTCGTAGTACTGCAGAGGAGCTCTTCTATACAACATGGAGCACCAGTAGGAGTATATCTAACCTGTTGTTTGTGGTAGTATTGCAGAGGAGCACTTCTACACGACAAGGAGCACAAGCAGGAGTATGTCCTACATATTGTGTGTGGTAGTCCTGCTGAGGAGCTTTTCTATACGACATGGAGCACCATAGGAGTATATCTAACCTGTTGTGTGAGGTAGTACTGCAGAGGAGCTCGACCATACGACACGGAGCACCATAGGAGTATATATTGTCTGTTACATGTATTAGTACTGCAGAGGAGCTTTTCTACACAACATGGAGAACCAGTAGGAGTATATCTTGTCTGTTATGCGTGCTAGTACTGCAGAGGAGCTCTTCTATATGACAAGGAATACCAGTAGGAGTATATCTACCCTGATGTGTGTTTCAGTACGGCAGAGGAGCTCTACCATACGACAAGAAGCACTAGTAGGAGTAGAACGTCTGTTGTGTGTGGTAGTTCTGCAGAAGAGCTCTTCTATACGTGAAGGAGCACCAATAGGAGAAAATCTACCCTGTTGTGTGTGACAATACTGCTGAGGAGCTCCTCTACACGACATGGAGTACCGTAAAATATATCTTACCTGTTCTGTGTGGTAGTACTGCAGAGGAGCTCGACCATACGACATGGAGCACCATAGGAGTATACCTTGCCTGTTACGTGTGGTAGTAAGGCAGAAGGGTTTTCCTATACAATATGTAGAACAGTAGGAATATAAATTGTCTGTTGTGTGTGGTAGTACTGCAAAGGATCTCTTCTATATGTCAAGAAGCAACAGTAGAAGTATATCTACCCTTCTGTGTATAGCAATACGGCAGAGGAGATCTACCATACTAAAAGGTACATCAGTAGGAGTATAACTTGTCCGTTGCGTGTGGTTGTGCTGCAGAGGATCTCTTCTCTACGACAATGAGTACCAGTAAGAGTATATCTACCGTTGTGTACCGTAGTACTGCTAACGAGCTCTTTAATACGACATGGAGCATCATAGGAGTATATCTAACCTGCTGTGTGTGGTAGTACTGCAGAGGAGCTCTTCTATACCACAAGGAGCACCAGTAGCAGTATATCTACCCTGTTCTGTGCGTTAATACCGCAGAGCTCTTCTACAAAACAAGGAGCACCAGTAGGGGTATATCTATCCTGTTGTGTGTGTTAATACTACAGAGGAGCTCTTCTACAAGACAAGGAGCACCAGTAGGAGTATATCTACATTGTTGTGTGTGTTAATACAGCAGAGGAGCTCTTCTACAAGACAAGGAGCACCAGTAGGAGTATATCTACCCTGTTGTGTGTGTTAATACTGCAGAGGAACTCTTCTACACGACAAGGAGCACCAATAGGAGTATACCTACCCTGTTGTGTGTGTTAATACAGCAGAGGAGCTCTTCTACAAGACAAGGAGCACCAGTAGGAGTATACCTACCCTTTTCTGTGTGTTTAAACAGCAGAGGAGCTCCTCTACAAGACAAGGAGCACCAGTAGGAGTATATCCAGCCTGTTATGTGTGTTAATACTGCAGAGGAGTTCTTCCACAAGACAAGGAGCACCAGTAGAAGTATATCCAGCCTGTTGTGTCTGGTAATACTGCAGAAGAATTCTACACGACAGGGAGCACCAGTGGGAGTATACCTACCCTGCTGTGTGTGTTAATACAGCAGAGGAGCTCTTCTTCAATGCAAGGAGCACCAGTAGGAGTATATCTACCCTGTTGGGTGTGTTAATACTGAAGAGGAGCTCTTCTACAGTAGAAACAGACAAGGAGAACAAGTAGAAGTAAACCTACCTTGTTGTGTGTGTAAATACTGCAGAGGAGCTCATCTATACGACAAGGAGCACCAGTAGGAGTATTTCTACCGTGTTGTGTGTGTTAATACTGCAGAAGAGCTCTTCTACAAGACAAGGAGAACCAGTAGGGGTATACCTACCCTGTTGTGTGTGTTAATACTGCAGAGGAGCTCTTCTACAAGACAAGGAGCACCAGTAGGAGTATATCTACCCTGTAGTGTGTGTAAATACTGCAGAGGAGCTCTTCTACAAGACAAGGAGCACCAGTAGGGGTATACCTACCATGTTGTGTGTGTAAATACTGCAGAGGAGCTCTTCCACAAGACAAGGTGCACCAGTAGGAGTATATCCACCCTGTTATTTGTGGTAATACTGCAGAATATCTCTTCTACAAGACAAGGAGCACCAGTGGGAGTATATCTACCCTGTTGTGTGTGTAAATACTGCAGAGGAGCTCTTCCACAAGACAAGGAGCACCAATAGGAGTAGATCTATGTTGTTGTGCGTGTTAGTACTGTAGAGGAGCTCTTCTACACGACAAGGAGCACCAGTAGGAGTATACCTACCCTGTTGTGTGTGTAAATACAGCAGAGGAGCTCTTCTACAAAACAAGGAGCACCAGGAGGAGTATATGTACCCTGTTGGGTGTGGTAATACTGCAGAGGAGCTCTTCTACACGACAGTGAGCACCAGTGGGAGTATATACAAACCCTGTTGTGTGTGTTAATACTGCAGAGGAGCTCTTCTACACGACAAGGAGCACCAGTCGGGGTACACCTACCCTGTTGTGTGTGTTAATATTGCAGAGGAGTTCTTCTACAAGACAAGGAGCACCAGTGGGAGTATATCTACCCTGTTGTGTGTGTCAATACTGCAGAGGAGCTCTTCTACAAGACAAGGAGCACCACAAGGAGTATATCTACCCTGTTGTGTGTGTTAATACTGCAGAGGAGCTCTTCTACACGACAAGGAGCACCAGTGGGAGTATACCTACCCTGTTGTGTGTTCTAATACAGAAAAGGAGCTCTTCTACAAGACAAGGAGCACCAGTAGGAGTATATCTACCCTGTTGGGTGTGGTAATACTGCAGAGGAGCTCTTCTACACGACAAGGAGCACCAGTAGGAGTATACCTACCCTAATGTATAGTAGCAGTACTGCAGAGGAGCTCTTCTACACGACAAGGAGCACCAGTAGGGGTACACCTACCCTGTTGTGAGTGTTAATACTGCAGAGGAGCTCTTCTACACAACGAGCACCAGTAGGAGTATATCTACCCTGTTGTGTGTGTTAATACAGCAGAGGAGCTCTTCTACACGACAAGGAGCACCAGTATGAGTATACCTACCTTGTTGTATGTGTAAATACTGCAGAGGAGCTCTTCTACACGACAAGGAGCACAAGTAGGTGAATAACTTGTCTGTTCTGTGTAGCAGTACTGCAGAGGAGTTCTACCATACGACATGGAGCACCATAGCGAATTTATTAAGGGATTACAAGCATCTGTTCAGAAAAAAAGACAAGCTATGATAGTCCTTCTTTGCAGATGAAAGCTCTGGAATAATAATAATAATAATAATAAAACAACAACAACAAAACAAAACAAAAAAAAAAACAACAACAAAAAAAAAAAAAAAAAAAGAAAAAGAAAAAAAAAAAAAAAAAAAAATCTGTTGCTTTGGGCTAGTGAATGGGGAAACTGTGACCGATCAGAAAAAAAACTTGGACCCATGTGGCACTTTGATACGTGTGTAAGTACTGCAGAGGAGCTCATCCATACAACATGGAGAACCAGTTGAAGTATATCTTGTCTGTTGTGTGTGCTAGTACTGCAGAGGAACTCTTCTTTACGACAAGAATCAACAAATAGCTATATCTTGTCTGGTACGTATGGTAGTAGTGCACAGGAGCTCTACTATAAGACACGGAGCACCATATGAGTATATCTTGTCTGTTACGTGTGGTAGTAGTGCATAGGAGTTTTACCATAAGACACGGAACACCATAGGAGTATATCTTGTCTGTTACGTGTGGTAGTACTGCAGAGGAGGTCTTCTGTACAACATGGAGCACCAGTAGGAGTATATCTCGTTTGTTGTGTGCGGTAGTGCTGCAGAGGAGCTCTACCATATGATGTAGGAACACCCCAGCAGGAGTATATCTTGTCTGTTGTTTGTGGTAGTACTGCAGAGGAGCTCTTCTCTACGACAAGGAGCACCAGTAGGAGTATATCTACCTTAATGTATGTGTGTTAATACTGTAGAGGAGCTCTTCTACACGACAAGGGGCACCAGTAGGAGTATATCAACCTTGCTCTGTGTGTTAATATTGCACAGGTCTACCATACGATATGGAGCACCAGTAGGAGCATCTTGTTTGCTGCGTGTAGTAATACTACAGAGGAGGCCTTCAATACGACAAGAAGCATATGTACGAGTATATCTTGTCTGCTGTGTGTAGTAATACTGCAGAGGAGCTCTTCTATAGGACAAGGAGCACCAGTAGGATTATATCTACCTTGCCGAGTGTGTTAATATTGTAGAGGAGCTCTTCTATACTGCAAGAAGCACCAGTATATAATAGTACCAGGGGAGCTCTTGTACAGGTTGAAGAGCATCAGTAGGGGTATATATTGCCTTTATGATATAATAGCACTTCAGGGGAGTTCTTCTACGGGTTGAAGAGCACCAGTAGGGGTACATCTTGCCTTTACTGTAAAACAGCACTTCAGGGGTGTTCTTCTACGGGTTGAAGAGCACCAGTAGGGGTACATCTTGCCTTTACTGTAAAACAGCACTTCAGAGGAGCTATTTTACAGGTTGAAGAGCACTAGTAGATGTACATCTCAGATTTGCTATATAGTAGCACTTCAGTGGAGCTCTTTTACAGGTTGAAGAGCACCCGTCAGGGGTACAACTTGCCTTTTACTATAAAACAGCAATTTAGAGGAGCTGTTTTACAAGCTGAAGAGCACCAGTAGGGTTACATCTTGCCTTTACTGTAAAACAGCACTTCAGAGGAGCTCTTTTACAGGTTGAAGAGCACTAGTATGGGTACATCTTGCCTTTACTATATAATAGCACTCCAGGGAAACGCTTTTACACGTTGAAGAGCACCAGTAGGGGTACATTTTGCCTTTTACTATAAAACAGCACTTCAGAGGAGCTCTTTTACAGGTTGAAGAGTACCAGTAGAGTAAATCTTGCCTTTACTATAAAACAACACTTCAGAGGAGCTCTTTTGCAGGTTGAGGAACACCAGTATGGGTACACCTTGCATTTACTGTATAAGAGCAGTTCAGGGGAGCTCTTTTACAGGTTGAAAAGCAGTAGTAGGAGTACATCTTGCCTTTTACTATGAAATAACACTTCAGAGGAGCTCTTTTACAGGTTGAAGAGCACCAGTAGGGGTATGTCTTTTCTTAACTCAAAAAACACATTTCAGAGGAGCTCTTGTACAGGTTGAAGAGCCCCAGTAAGGGTATAGATAGTCTTAACTTAACAACACACTTCAGAGGAGCTCTTGTACAGGTTGAAGAGCACCAGTAGGGGTATTTCTTGTCTTGACTGTAAAACAGCACTTCAGAGGTGCTAGTTTACAGGTTGAAGAGCACCAGCAGGTGTATATCTAGTCTTAACTGTAAAACAGCACTTTAAAGGAGCTCTTGTTCAAATTGACGAGCACCAGCAGGGTTAAATCTTGTCTCAATTGTAAAAAAAACACTTCAGGTTGAAGAGCACCCGTAGGGGTTTACTTTACTGTACAACAGCACTTCAGAGGAGCTCTTTTACAGGTTGAAGAGCACCAGTTGGGCTATATCTTGTCTTAACTGTAAAACATACTTCAGAGTAGCTCTTTTACAATTGAAGAGCTCCAGTAAGGGCATATCCAGTCTTAACTGTTTAACTGTAAAACACACTTTAGAGGAGCTCATGTACAGATTGAAGTGTAAGTGAGTGTATATCTTGTCTTAACTATCAAACAACTCTACAGAGGATCTCTTGTACAGCATTTCAGAGGAGCTATTTTTTTTATTTGGCATTACTATAGGGGAGCTCTTTTACACGATACAGGGACACCAGTAGGGGTATATCTAGTCTTAACTGTAAAAAAACACTTCAGAGGAGCTCTTGTACTGCCAGTCATATTGCAGAAGGAGCACCACTAAAAGAGCTAAAAGTATATATTGTCTGCTGTATGTAGTTGTGCTCGAAAAGAGCTCTTATACACATTAAGGAGCACCAGTAGGAGTATATCTTGTCTGGGTATACTTTTGTACTACAAAGGAGCTCCTCTACATGATACGGAGCCCCAGTAGGAACATATCTTATCTGCTATATATGGTTGTACCACAGTGGAGCGCCTCTACAAGATAAGTAGCACCACTAGGAGTGTATCTTGTCTGTTGTATATGGTTGTACTACAGAGGGGCTCCTCTACATATTAATGAGCTCCAGTAATGGTATATCTTCTCTGTTTTTTGTGGTAGTGCATCAGAAGCGGTCCTCTACATGATAAGGAGCACCACTGGCAGCACCAGTGGTACCAGCACCTGGTGCTCTTCAACTCGTACAATAGCTCTTCCGTAGTGCTATCACACAGCAAAGACAAGATATACACCTTCTGGTGCTCATCAACCTGTAAAAGAGCTTTTTGTAGTGCTTTTCTAATGCAAAGGCAAGATATAACCCTACCTGTGCTCTTCAGCCTGTACATTAGCGCCTCTGTAGTGCTATCATACAGCAAAACAGGATATACCCCTAATGGTGCTCTTCAACATGTAAAATAGCGCCTCTGTAGTGCTATCATACTACGAAGAAAAGATAAACCCTACTGGTGCTCTTCAATCTATAAAAGAGCTCCTTTGTAGTACTACCTAAATCAAAGACACCCCTACTAATGAGCTTCAGTTTGTAAAATAGCTTCTCTCTAGTGCTGCCTTACAGTTAAGACAAGATATACCCGACTGGTGCTATTCAACCTGTAAAAGAGCTCCTGTAAAGTGCTGTTTTACAGATATGACTAGATATACCCTTAGTGGTGCTCTTCAACCTGTAAAAGAGCTTCTCTGAAGTGCTGTTTAACAGTTAAGACAAGATATACCCCTACTAGTGTTCATCAACCTGTACGCAAGCTCCTATGCAGTACCGTCTTATAGTTGATATACCCCTACTGGTGCTCTTCAATCTGTAAAAGAGCTCTGAAGTGCTGTTTTACAGGTAAGACTGGATATACTCCTACAGGTGCTCTTCAACCTGTACAAGAGCTCCTCTGAAGTGCTATTTTACAATAAAGACTAGATATACCCTTATTGGTGCTCTTCAACCTGTAAGAGAGCTCCTCTGAAGTGCTGTTTTACAGTTAAGACAAGAAATACCGCTTGTGGTGCCATTCAACCTGTACAAGAGCTCCTCTGAAGTGCTGTTTTACAGGTAAGACTAGATATACCCCTACTGGTCTTCTTCAACCTGTACATGAGCTCCTCTGAAGTGCTGTTGTATTGTAAAGGCAAGATATACTCCTACTGGTGCTCTTCAACCTGTATAAGAGCTCCTTGAAGTGTATTTTACAGTTAAGACTAGATATACCCATACTAGTGCTCTTTAACCTGTACAAAAGCTCCTCTGAAGTGTTATTTTACAATAAAGACTAGATATACCCTTATTGGTGCTCTTCAACCTGTAAAAGAGCTCCTCTGAAGTGCAGTTTTACAGTTAAGACAAGAAATACCGCTACTGGTGCTCTTCAACTTGTACAAGCCTTCCTGTGAAGTGCTATTTTACAGTTAGGACTAGATATTCCCCTACTGGTGCTCTCAAACCTCTACATGAGGTCCTCTGAAGTGCGTTTATATTGTAAAGGCAAGATATACCCCTACTAGTGCTCTTCAACCTGTACAAGAGCTCCTCTGAAGTTTGTTTTGCAGTTAAGACTAGATATACCCTTGCTGGCGTTCTTCAACCTGTTGGACAAGTAATACCGCTACTGGTGCTCTTCAACCTGTACAAGAGCTCCTCTGAAGTGCTGTTTTACAATTAAGACTAGATATACCCCTACTGGTCTTCTTCAACCTGTACATGAGCTCCTCTGAAGTGCTGTTGTATTGTAAAGGCAAGATAAACTCCTACTGGTGCTCTTCAACTTGTTCAAGAGCTTCTCTGGAGTGTATTTTACAGTTAAGACTAGATATACCCATATTGGTGCTCTTCAACCTATACATGAGCTTCTCTGAAGCTTCTTTGAAGTGCTGTTATATTGTAAAGGCAAGTTATATTCCTACTGCTATTTTTCAACCTGTAACAGAGTTCCTATGAAGTGTGTTGTACAGTTACGACTAGATATACCCATACTGGTGCTCTTCAACCTGAAAAAGAGCTCCTCTGAAGTGCTGTTTTACAGTAAAGGCAAGATATACCCCTACTGGTGCTCTTCAACCCGTAGAAGAACTCCCCTGAAGTGCTGTTTTACAGTAAAGGCAAGATATACCCCTACTGGTGCTCTTCAACCCGTAGAAGAACTCCCCTGAAGTGCTGTTTCACAGTAAAGGCAAGATATACCCCTACTGGTGCTCTTCAACCCGTAGAAGAACACCCCTGAAGTGCTGTTTTACAGTAAAGGCAAGATGTACCCCTACTGGTGCTCTTCAACCCGTAAAAGAACTCTCCTGAAGTGCTATTATATCGTAAAGGCAATATATACCCCTACGGATGCTCTTCAACCTGTACAAGAGCTACCCTGGTACTATTATATAGTAAAGGCAAGATATATCCCTACTGATGCTCTTCATCCTCTAAAAGAGCTCCTCTGAAGTGTTGTGTTATAGTAAAAGACAAGATATACCCCTAACGGTGCTCTTCAACCTGTAGAAGAGCTCCCCTAAAGTGCTATTATATCGTGAAGGCAATATATACCCCTACGGATGCTCTGCAGTATTACTGCACACAGCAGACAAGATATACTCGTACATGTGCTTTTTGTCGTATTGAAGGCCTCCTCTGTAGTATTACTACACGCAGCACACAAGATACTCCTACTGGTGCCCCATATCGTATGGTAGACCTGTGCAGTATTAACACACAGAGCAAGGGTGTTATACTCCTACTGGTGCTCCTTGTCGTGTAGAAGAGCTCCTCTACAGTATTAACACACACACACATCAAGGTAGATATACTCCTACTGGTGCTCCTTGTCGTAGAGAAGAGCTCCTCTGCAGTACTACCACAAACAACAGACAAGATATACTCTTGCTGGTGTTCCTACGTCATATGGTAGAGCTCCTCTGCAGCACTACCGCACACAACAAACGAGATATACTCCTACTGGTGCTCCATGTTGTATAGAAGACCTCCTCTGCAGTACTATCACACGTTACAGACAAGATATACTCATATGGTGCTCCGTGTCTTATGGTAGAGCTCCTGTGCACTACTACCACACGTAACAGACAAGATATACCTTTGTGTTGATTCTTGTCGTAAAGAAGAGTTCCTCTGCAGTACTAGCACACACAACAGACAAGATATACTTCAACTGGTTCTCCATGTTGTATGGATGAGCTCCTCTGCAGTACTTACACACGTATCAAAGTGCCACATGGGTCCAAGTTTTTTTTCTGATCGGTCACAGTTTCCCCATTCACTAGCCCAAAGCAACAGAATATTTTTTTCTTTTTTTGTTTTGTTGTTGTTTTATTATTATTTTTCCAGAGCTTTCATCTGCAAAGAGGGACTATCATAGCTTGTCTTTTATTCTTAACAGATGCTTGTAATCACTTAATAAATTCGCTATGGTGTTCCATGTCGTATGGTAGAACTCTGCAGTACTACACCCACAACAGGTTAGATATACTCCAATGGGGCTCCATGTCGTATAGAAGAGCTCCTAAGGAGTGCTGCCACACACAACAGGAAAAATATATTCCTACTAGTGCACCTTGTCGTATAGAAGGGCTCCTCTGGAAAACTACCACACACAAAAGACAAGTTATACTCCTACTGGTGCTCCTTGTCGTATGGTAGAGCTCCTCTGCAGTACTGCTACACAGAACAGACAAGTTATTCTCCTACTGGTGCTCCTTGTCGTGTAGAGCTCCTCTGCAGTATTTATACACACAACAAGGAAAGTATACACCTACTGGTGCTCCTTGTCGTGTAGAAGAGCTCCTCTGCTATATTAACACACACAACATGGTAGATATACTCCTACTTCATATTTTAAAAGCAATGCGGAATCCTGGTAAACGTAACATACTAAAAATATTTTAATTTGGATATGAAAAGGTGGAACAAACAACGGGTTGGGTAAATTGAAATACATCTGCAAGTGTTTAATTGTTTCTATATGTGTGCAACTTAAAGTTAGTAGCGTAAAGTTTAAAGATGAAATGTTAAACTGAGTGCGTAAAAGTCACATGTAAGGCATTCGCATGTTGTATTAAGAAAGTATCTAGCCTCTTTAGGTATTTAAACAGCTACTTGCCATTATAAAGGATTGTGTTGACGCCATGTTCATTATTGTAGCGACAAAAATCTGAGGAACATACACATTAAACTTTATGGTCTTATCAGAAAAAATTTAGACTCTTTTGTTATTTCTTTATAACACTTTTATTTGGGTTAGTACTAAATTATACTTAACAATTGTTGGTATACCTATGGGTACAAAATTTACACCCTTATTGCAGATGCGTTGCTTTTTTTTTTTTTTTTTTTTTTTTTTTGTTACGAAAGAGACAATATACTGTCTCTTTCTCACGAAAACCAGGCCAAAATTATTGAAGCATTCAATTCAACGTCTTGATATTTTGATTTCTTAACTTTGATAATGATTTTTTTAACAAAATGTATCCAAAAGAACTTCAGTTAAATAAAACTATTATCTCTGATCCCAAAGCACCTTTCTGTATTCAAATTTATCAATATGTTATGATATAGTCTCTGCTAACATTTATGGCAAGCGGGACGACTAATTTTGATATTGTAAATGTTCCATGTTTAAATGGCGATGTATCTCGTGCTACATACGTCAGCTATAAGATTACTGTAATTGATTTACGTATTTCTACTTCAGATAAAAAAAAATAATTTAAACTAGTGCTTAAATAGTACAATAGACTATCCTGTTTTAGTTTGAGGAAATGTGCACTTATTAACCTTTGACAGACACAACAGAAAGTCATATCAGATGACAACGCCCCTGAAGTTGATGGGTATGGACCATTGATCAACATTAGTAGTGGGTGCTTTCATTAAAATTCGTGCCTATCTTGGTCAAAATTTCAAATTTTAATCACCAACCTAGTGTAGAGCATCGGATGACAACATAAGTAGCAGTAATGTTTTTATTAAAGTATTCGGAAATTAACCTTGAAAGCGCCATTCTCACTAGCAACAGACGATATTTTTGTATTTTCCCGGGAAAATAGGACGACGACTGCTTCGATTTTAAACGACGCTTTAGCGGTCTTTTGGCAGGAACGTTACATGCATATTACTTCGACGCCATTTATGTGCTGGAGAAAAGACCGGAGCCATAATAGGTACGTATCTCTCATGTACAAAATGGCTTGAAATCCATAAAAAAACATCTAGTCACAAGGTGTATTTAACATTCAAATTAATATCACCTTGAGAAAATGTACCTTGTAGCATGTGTATCCAATGAATACTGAAATCATTCTGAACAACACAGTCCGCGCAGTCTAATCAGTGTCGTCGCATCGCAATCACTGGATTGCAATAATTCATGAATTAAAGTAAAACTTCAATCACTCGGACTGATTAGCTCGCTTTTGATCTCCTACGAAATTCTTAGGATAGCTCAAGACAACAAATATATTAGGATTTTTTGGGAAATATTCTTATTTTATCATGAAACTGTATGGTTTGTGCACGCATATGAATACACCCAACATACCAGTATTTTATAGAAGGTCGAAAAGACATCCTAAAAACTCACCATTTGTCTTCTAACCTGATGTTATGATTAATTTTCAGTGGCTCGAACTAGCCATGTCTAGAACAAATTTCCATTGTCCCACAGATGTTCGAGTTGTTGAAGTTCAACTGTATTAAGGCGGACAGCGAGGTCTCAGTCGAGCCAGCACGGATGCAAAAGCTTCTCTTAGCCTTCATATGGCTCAAATGTTATACGAAACAGTTTCTTACTGTGTGGATAACATAGATAGTTTCAACTCTGTTTCAAGAAGATTGGATAGATGTACATCATAAAAACATGCCTATATAATTTTGACCCCCTTAAACCGCACTTTTATATAGTAAAACTGGGGTTCACAGGGGCATACATTATTTTCCTTAATTCTGCTCAAAAACAGCTATTTTTTTATCTACAAGTCACCCCGATGCATCCTACCGAGGTTCAAGTGAATTGGCCCTTCGGTTCAGGAGAAGAAGCGAAAAAAAGATTTTTACGATGGTCGCCACAAAAGTCATCTTTGATTTCCGATCGGAACGACTTTACCTATTTTTCTCTACAAATCACCCTGGTGCTTCCTACCAAATTTCAATTGGCCTTTGGGTTTAGGAGAAGAAGCGAAAAATAGATTTTCAAGATGGCCGCCACATCTTGGATTGTCGATCTGAACGATTTTAGCTATTTTGATCCACAAGTCACCCCGATGCTACCTCCAAGTTTTAAGTCAATTGGCCTTGGGGTGTCGGAGGAGTAGGGTTTTAAAGCAAATTGTTGACGCCGCATGATGAACGACGCACGCTGCACAACGGATGACATACGACGGACATTGACTGATCATAATAGTTCTTTTTTCAGAACTTCGTGCTCATGTGAGCTAATAAGATAACCACAAGCAGGACCACAGGTATTACAATGAAACTCATACCAGTGCATGCCTAGCTCATAATATGCGTTCATATGAGTAGTATTTAGTTCTAGTAAGATAACCACTGACCGCGCTATTTGAAACATATAGTAACACTGACAATCTGTAACAGTCATCAAAGAGGAAATAGGAGATAGAGAAATTACCATATCGGTTTTACGTGAAATGTAATATATATGATGAAAAATACGCATTGATATCAGCTGTATAAACAGGGTGGATAATCACGTGGTTTTTGTTATGATACACTGCACACACAAAATGGCGAAATTTTGATTCTGAGCGGAGGTAAGCAGCATTTTCTCCATGTTTGCTCTGTTTTATCCAGAGAGAAATACACCATTTTCCAGGCTATATTTATCCGGAACTAATGATACCAGGATATCGTTATAAAAATCCGTACTTGGAGTAAACACTCTGTCACAAAATTTAAAGTGGCGAAGGTCGAGATTAAAATACCGGGATAATATGCACGGACGGTAGATAATTTTTGCTTGTTTGAGCGCACGCAATATCGTTTGGTCACAAGTTCGTCGTCATATGACACATCGGGACAACTAGACATCACGAAAACATGCCCTTAAATTTTGACCCCCTTAAACTCCACTTTTATATAGTAAAACTGGGGTTTACAGGGGTATACATGTACATTATTTTTCTTATTTCTGCTAAAAAACATAGATTGTGGGTATCCGTTAGAACCGCCTCACCGAGGCGGTTCTAATGAGTACCCACAATCTATGTTTTGAGCAGAATTAAGAAAAATATCAGAATTTTTCATCTGAAAATTTTCATGTTTTTGCTGGTGAAATTTTCAGTATATTTGAATAGGCATGTTTTCGTAATGTACCGAAAATATCCACCATTTATTAGGACCACTCGGTCCCTGAAAATTTACAGATTTAAAAAAAAAAGGATAAAATGCACGGACAGAATAATTGGATAAACTGCACGGACGAACAAAGCAAATAAGATAAGATGCACGGACGGACAATGATCTTTTGCAAGAAAGCAGTTTTTCTCGGGCTAAATTATCACGTGGCTTTTGTCATGATACACTGCACGGTAAAATGGCGAAATTTTGATGAGCGTTTGATTCCGAGGCGGAGGTAAGCAGCATTTTCTCTATGTTTGCTCAGCTTTACTCAGAGAGAAATACACCATTTTCCATCCCATATTTATTCGGAACTAATGATACTAGGATATCGTCATGAAAATCCGTACTTTGAGTAAACACTGTCACAAATTTGAAGTGGCGAAGATCGAGACTAAAATACCCGGGTAATATGCACGGACGGTAGATAATTTTTGTCTGTTTGAGCGCACGCAATGTCGTTTGGTCGCAAATCCTTCGTCAGATACATACCGGGACAACTAGATACCGAAAATGTCCACTTCAGTTAGGACCACTCGGCCTATTGCAAGAAAGCAGTTTATCTCTGCTGCGCGGATCCCATCTGCTCAGCAGGGTCTGGGAAGGACTGCGTTATGTGATTGTGGCACTCCCTGGACTTTTCTTTTACCTTTTTTTATAACGATTATCTTCGCCGCCTTACAACTTAATAAGCATACTTACAGCTGATGCAGCTGGTGTTAAAGGGATGTGCATTTCCCAAGATGGGAAACCTCGTGACTTTTTTCGGTAATTAGAACTGACTCTAGATAAAAATAGCACATCCCTCCGTTGGAATTTCATCTCCATCTTAGATGATACAGAGCTATGGAAAAGACTATCTAATGTTTTCATAACCTTTGTACATTTCCCACAACCAAAATGGTTTCACAAAGACACATGCAGCCTGTTTTTGAATATTGCATGAACCTAGATATAATATTTGACAAACCGAAAGCGCGGTAACGTGCAAGTTTCGATGCAAATTATTGAACGGATTTCAAGCAGTACCCATACAGAATCGTAAAATGCTCCTTATATACATGTACTAAATGAAGAAAAATCATCTTTGTAAGGTAAGTGCACTTTGTATGATCGTAATTCATTTAATATTAAGCCATTTATGGATAGCAGCCCATTAATGTGACAGTATCAAACAGTGTAGACCCAGATCGCGGCGTCTGATTAGGGTTTACACTGGTTGTATTATATACAGCATTTTTCATAAAACATGGTTGTAATAGAAACTAACCAGACACCCCTTATATTGAAACTGACCACTCCGAAGTGTGATTTAGAAGAGTTTATTAGGCATAAATGGGTTAACGAAGAATTAAAGAAGCGAAATTTCACTAATCTGCACAAAAAGATAAATGACTGCTATATACACGGTGGGTAGACATTTGATGTCACTGACGAATAGCGATCATTTTCCAACACGAGGTAAGATAAAACGGAAAAGGTTAGTTCTTAGTTTAGAAGTGTACGGAATTCTAAAGAAATCAAACTGCTTGTTTGTTAAAATAATGATGCAATGCAATGCGAAGTCATTGCAAGCGAACACGAATTATTGGAAGCGGTCAAGTGGCCGGCAATCGATCTTACAAAAAAATGCAATCAAATTGTCTTCTGCAGTCATATGCAATGTGTGAGGTACGCTAGTGTGTAGACGTATTTTTTGTGTCATTTTATTGATTTTTGACAACACAGTCGGTGACGAAATTTGAACAATAATCAAAACAACGAGACAGTACGGAGAACGACTCCTCAGCAAATATGGCACCAATCCCTATGCGAATCTGTACTATGTTAACAGGATATCCAGTAAGCATAACAACATTGGCCCAATGTTGGTGCTGAGTTGTGTCGTTGGCTAATGGTTATCCATTAGCTGCCCAATGTCGACCCAACGTTGGGCCGACCATGATACCAATTTAATTGATTATTTTTAATCCAGTAAAATACCCAGCGGGCACACAACGTTGAAACAAAGTCGATTCAACGTTGATTCGACGTTTTGACGTTGACTCAAGGTTGAATCGACGTTGTTTCAACGTCGTGTGCCTGCTGGGATAATGTCATAGTAGGCACAATGCCAATGAGTGATGATTTCTGCAGCGTTTGATTGGGGAAATTAGCTCATTTATTGGAATGCTGGCGGCACCCTTTAGACTTTTGTACAATAGTATAAGCCTACTGTCTCTACTCCTTATCTTAAGACTCCCATCTTATTTTTTCAAATATTTCAGTCATACTCCCTGTTTCAAAGCAGTAACTGCTTGTTACAAATCGTGCAACTCTGTTCTGAACTTTGGCAACTTCTTCTGAAGGACCACTCTCTGGGAGTCCTAGACACAACTACCATATTCCAAGATTAGGGGAAGAAGTCCTTTATACGCTGCCTCATTTACATCCAGAGGTCACTCATAAAGATTTTGCCTCATGAAACCGACTGTTATGTTTGCTTTAGTACGCATGTTGCTTATATTTCATAAAACTGTTTTCTTGCCTGACATCTAATGCCCGATTTTCCTGCCCCATCTTAATGTATCTACAGTCGAATCACAGTGGCTCGGACATCCTGGGAACTATGTAATTTTGTTCAAGATATGGGTAGTTCGAGCCACTGAGGGTTAAACATACCATCAGGTCAGGAAGCAAATGGCTATAATTTAGGGAAATATTTTCGATCTTCTCCCATTAATGGTATGTTGAGTGTACTCATACTACACTGAGGTAGTATATCAGCCAGCACCTGGAAAGCCTTACAAGGAGCCTACCATCACAGTGAAAGGTCAATGACTGCAAGTGGTAGACAAGTTCACCTGCCTTGGAAGCACATTATCTAGAGTTGTGGACATTGATGATGAAGTCAATGCTAGAATTGCAAAGCTAGTGCAGCATTTGGCCGGCTACGTGGAAGTATTTGGGACCGAACTGGAGTCAGACTTGACACAAAGCTGAAAGTATATAGATCGGTAGTGCTGCCAACACTATTATACGCATGCGAAACTTGGACAGTTTACCAACGGCATGCCAAAAGACTGAACCACTTCCATACAGGCTGTCTTAGAAAACTTCTAAAGATCAAGTGGCAAGACAGGATTCCAGACACAGAAGTCCTGAAAAGGGCAGGGATGCAGAGTGTACATACTCTTCTAAAATTGGCACAGTTAAGATGGACAGGCCATGTTACCAGAGGAACTAATGATACATGTTAATAAGGAATTAGTGTAAAGTTTGATATACTAGCGGTCAAACAGAGACATGTATGATACTTGATAGATTTTACCTCGTCATTCCTGAAACATTGAGTTCCCTTGAACACTTGCTTTAGCTCTAAATACAGAGCCACTTAAAAATTCAGTCTTCGCAGAGTCAAATGGAACATCCGCTGACCCGAACCGGAGACTTTAAACCAAGGTCCCCATCTTCGTATGACCTAGCTGTTAATGAGACTCACTCACTCACTCACTCACTCACTCACTCATTTGAAACACAATTTTTTTTCCATCACCCCCCCCCCTTTCCCAACCCGCCCCAGAAAATTAAATCGTCGGTCACTAATGAACTACTTAATGATGTTCGTTCAATAGAAATAGAGAACATATTCAGGACAAAATCGCCCAGGATCCGGTGCCAACAGATCACAACATAGCCTGTGCCAGAAAACGTGTGACTTTAATAACCGATATATATATATATATATATATATATATATATATATATATATATATATATATATATATATATATATATATATATATATATATATATATATATATATATATCCTTTCTTTTAAATTTGTAAATTGTCAGGGGCTACGTGGTCCGAAGTAAATGAAGTGGATATTTTCGGTATCTAGTTGTCCCGATGTGTTATCTGACGACGGATTTGCGACCAAACGACATTGCGTGCGCTCAAACAGACAAAAAAATATCTACCGTCCGTGCATATTATCCTGGTATTTTAGTCTCGATTATTCGCGACTTTAAATTTTGTGACAGTGTGTTTACTACTCAAAGTACGGATTTGTATGACGATATCCTGGTATCATTAGTTCCGAATAGATATGGGCTGGAAAATGGTGTATTACTCCCTGGATAAAACTGAGCAAACACAGAGAAAATGCTGCTTACCTCCGCTCAGAATCAATTGGCCATTTTGTCCGTGCAGTGTATCATAACACAAACCACGTGACTATCCACCCTGATAAAGTTCGCCGATTCTTATAAATGTTTATGTATGTATATAGCTAAATTTAAAACTCTAGACTTTTTAGCTTTGATAACTTGCCATCTCTGAAAATAGACGGTGACTCGATCCTCAGACTTGTGACGGCTCCCTCTTCAGAAGGTTGTCGCCTGGTGGTCGAGTCTAACGTGCTCCTGTTTGTCGTTTTCTTGTGTTTCGGCGTCAGCGCCATTCGGCCCTTTGGTTTGTTTCAAAATAATGCATGTGATTATGGGTTTCATTGTGATGTAGCGAACTCGTATGCGTACCGAAATTATATCTGTAATAGGCGCGGGAATTTGCGCAAAACAAATTAGTTTTAAGCCCTCAGAAATTTTTCTACCGTTTCAAAGGGTTCCTTTGTTGCAAGTCGTTGTTGTTCATGCATCGGTGATTTCATATATGACGTTTGTTTTAACATTGTTTCTTCCACATCTCTACTTCTTATGGCTGCGGCGTTTCTTGGGAATCTTCACTTATTTTGTGATATGTCAAATACATTTTACATACAAGGTCTATTTCAGTAAAACTTATCAATATATTTAGGCCTATACTTACAACATACTTGAAGTTTCATAAGAAAATGGAATATGTGCCGCGCTATATGAAAATGTGCCGTCAGGCAAATGCGGACAGCGAAGGCCCAGATCAGCCTGTGCGTCCGCGCAGTCTGATCAGTGCATACGTTGTTCGCAAACATAATCATTGGATACGACGGAATATTTTAACGGAGAGCAAACGCACGAATGAGACTTTGGGCATGTGGAGGATGATGTCAGTAAGCACATTTTGAGCGTCATCACGAAAACACGCCTATAACGTTTTGATCCCCTTGATCCCCACTTTTATACAGTAAAACTAGGGTTTACAGGAGTATACATTAATTTTCTTATTTCTGTTAAAAAATAGATTGTGGATACTTGTTAGAACTACCTCGCGTAGGCAGTTCTATTAAGTACCAACAATATATGTTTTTAGCAGGAATATGAAAATTACAAGAATGTTTCATCAGGAAGTTTTTGGTGGGACAATTCTCACTATGTTTGAATAGGCGTGTTTTCGTTATGTGCTCGAAGGCACATTTCAGCTTAAAAGGCCCAAATGATATTTATATTTTAGTTAATTGCCAATATTACACATTTTTCACATACAAGTATATGTGATGTAGCTTATCTCCGATTTTCATTTTCCACTATGTGAGAAGAGACACATACTCTTGCCAACCTGAACTGCAAAACTTTTATAGAATTAAGTTATGTTTTTGGGGGTTAAATTCAGTTATACTACAGTACTGCAAAGACTAAAGGTCAAACCCTTTTACATAGGGAGTTCACTATATTTTATTCTAGACATGATGTTCACTAATAGTGAAACTCAGAGTGGACTACAGTGCACTAAAGTAATTTGTTAACACTGTATGCACTCCTTGTCTTTCTACAAATATATGGTCTATCCAACTTCCAGTTCAGATAAATAAAGAACATTACCTGTATGGGTGCTCTTTAGAATGAGTGAATGAATGAATGAGCGAACGAACGAACAAATGAATAAATATAAAATTAACAGATAATTCAGTATGGCTTGGAGAGCAATGATTTAACATAAGAATTAATTAATTAATAACGAAAATGACAAAAAAATATTTGTTTATGTATTAAAGTTATCGTTGCGAAAATGTCTGGAAAGAAAATGACGGAGAGACAGATAACAATCCTAAACCAGATCTTGATAATATCAATGGACAGATAACAATCCTAAACCAGATCTTGATAATATCAATGCATATAGCAAGTTTGTTTAAAAGGCTTTGTTATTTACTCAAGTTATCGTCCGGAAACGAAAATATGGGCTTGTCTCGGGCAGATAACTCCATAACAATTTGACGAAATTTGCCCATTAGCTATTCCAAAACAGATCTCCTTAATGTCAATGCATACAGGAAGTTTGGTTAAAATCCATTGTTATTTACTCAAGTTATCGTCCGGAAACGAAAATATGGGCGTGTTTCGGGCAGATAACTCCATAAACATTTGACGAAATTGGCCATTAGCAATTCCAAACCAGATCTCCTTAATGTGAATATATATAGCAAGTTTGGTTACAAATCCTTTGTTATTTACTCAAGTTATCGTCCTGAAACGAAAATATGGGAGTGACTCGGGCAGATAACTCTGTAAAAATTAAACGAAATTTGCCCATTAGCAATCCCAAACCAGATCTCCTTAATGTCAATGCATATAGCAAGTTTGGTGAAAATCCCTTGTTATTTACTCAAGTTATCGTCCGGAAACGAAAATATGGGCGTGTCTCGGGCAGATAACCGTAAAAGTTTGACGAAATTTACCCATTAGCAATCCCAAACCAGATATCCACAATATCAATGCACATATCAAGTTTGGTGAAAATCCATTGATGTTTACTCAAGTTATCATCCGGAAACGAAAAAAGGACGGATGGACAGACGGACGGACGACGGACGGACACACGGAAGTCCAAAGTGAAACCATAATACCCCACCACTATTGTGTAGCGGGGTTTGGAAAGGGGGTTTGGTATTTCATGAAAGTGTCTCTGTTGGAAACAATTTACATGGAATATCAAATCCTATTTTCTGGGTAAAATAAGACAAATAAGTATCACCAATCTATCATCTGCCGAATTAGCCCAGAGAGTAGTTAAGTTTAAGGGGTAAAATATTTTAACCCAAAAAAAAAGGATTTGACATTCAATGCAAACCGTCTCTGTCGGAGACAATTTACATGACATGATAATGCCTATGCTCTGGGAAAATAAGAATATCATCAGTTTGTCCTTGATGCATGAATGTTGCCTTACAATCATTATACAGTTAACCGATCAAACTTAAGAAAAACTAATACAAATTGTCAAAACAAAAATATATATATATGAAATAAAGTAGAATAAATATTGACTATTGATGTTGCATATGTTATTTCTATTTTTATCTTATCATCTAAGCAATTTTCATTGATCTGTCAGATTAAAGAATTGCGCGTCTGAGATAAAGGATAGTTGTGTCAGATTATGAAAAAAGGGAGATCAGTATTATGCAAACACTGAAGACCAAGATCAGACTGTGCATCTGCACATTCTGATCAGGATTTTCACTGTTAATCAATATTTTCTACAGTATTCAGTGGTTCTTTAGGTACACAATTAAAGATGCTGATTTGTCTGCCCGGATTATCAGATCATTGTCATAATGGTCCTTTTCATATGTTGATGTTCATTTGATGTTTTGACAATAAACGTCAAAAAGATTGCCTTTGGAAACAAAGAACACACTACAGATTAGAGCATTGGAGTATCGGTTTTATTAACAAGTCTGTCTTAATTGCATGGGTAATAGATGAAACTATAACAGTATCCAATGGCCTGACGCTTCTGGTTCCCAGCTGTATATCAAGTAGAAATCTGAAATCAGAAGATAATTGTTCCACGAGAAGGTTGTATTTAACCTGTTCACCCTTCATGGAAATATACTATAAGATTCATGTACTTATATATGTTGAACAATCTTTTTAATAGAAATAAAGATAAAAATAAAATGTCCTGTTGACCTTTTGTAGAACTTTAACGTGTCTCCAAGTAAAATAATAAAAAATGTTGATTGAAATTTCAAATAAAAATGGACAGTATGAATTATGCGACCAACGTAGACTTAGATTACTCTGTGCGTCCGCTTTAGGATCAGAGTCTACGCTGCGTGTTGAATAGAGCTTGCACATTCTATTAGAGGAAAAAATGTATGCACATTATTAGATTTCAGGTATAAATGAAATCTCTGCTTCAAGAAAAAATCTGTGAAGTCATTAATGTTTTAACAGGTATCCCATGTTTGTTTTTTAAACAATTACCTTCAGGCTAATGTTTGAAAATGCGTTAACAATTTATTGAATCTGACAGTTTGTGGTTAGAGAAGAAAGTGGTTTACAGTTTTAAGCTAATATTTTGACAGACACACCTTAACAAACAGCAGTAACCCTGATCAGACATCACATCACAGAGCATATTATTAGGGTCTGCACTGTTTGCCGCTTGAATAGCAGGTATAATCTATGCCAATAGGTAGCCAAAGGGACTTGATCGCATATCAGTATGATATGCATTTAAGGTGTCCAATAGATTTTAGTAACATAATGTTTATTCTTCGGAATTGTGATGCACTGTTCAATCCTTGTTACTATTACTAATTATTTTTAATAAATAATAATAATAATGCTATTATTATCACTATGTTTTAATTTCTTATATAGAAAACCATTTTATGAAATAAAATAGGGCCAGCATAGGATCATTTATTTCCGAATTATGATATACAGGTCGATTCCTATTATAATTATTTCTGAAAATGATATCAATAATAATTTTATTATTATCATTTTGTTTTAATGTAATTTCTTAAATAATATAAACAATTGATTAAATATATAATTTTATGGAATGAAATATAACCGACATAAGATTATTTATTCTCTTAATTGTTATGTTACTTTATAATAATAATAATAATAATACACGTGTTGAAATCAGGGGCACTACCTCGAAATTGCGTTAACGCGAATTTGTTCCCACGCCACGTCCTGTACCTCTCGAGGTAGCGACAACGCCAAAATTTCTGTAAACAATGGTAGGTGCACCGCCGTTTATAGTATGTTTTAAAAAGAATGAGCGAATCATTCAAAATTCCGGCAATGCTATTCCATGTTAATATGTTTTAACTATCCAAACAGGGTGAAGAAACCATTAAATAGCGAATAATTTGGATACGGCGACCCTCACAAAGTCGACCGTAGATCTGCATTTTCTCGGTGAGTTGACAGTACACACAGATTTTGTATCATATTTTCAGTTTTTGACTATTATCAAAGGATTTGACGCGAAACCTGATAAAATTGGCTACAATATATCATTGTGACGTAAAAAATGTCATTAACCCTGTTCACTGTAAAGAATATTCTTGAAAAAGTCAATCGCGTTGCTCCCAGACTATCGAGGTAGCTCTAACATTAGCGTGGTAGTTCCCACGACTTTATTATGGCAAAACTAAATAAGTATGCTTTCATAAATGACCAAAATAATGAATTACTTCTTTATGTGAGTCACAATGCACGATATAATATCTCCGTTTGTACACATTTTTTTTAAACTGGTACTTGTTTTATAATATTAGTTGTGAACTCTATATTTGCCTCTTTAAATAGTTTGGCTTATTATTTCATAAAGCGTTCATGAGATTTTTGCACAACAGGATTATCCGCATCCGTTTTATATGGAAGCGTATATGGGCCTACAGTTGTTGAGTTGTTATTAGAATAATTACATATATGAAGTCGGATTGATGCCAAATTATCACAGAATGTCTCCTTGAAAAAGTAAATTTGATGTGTGTTTTACTCGTGTTTTCTATTTAATGGAAATGGCAATTGTACTACAATAGGACGGTCAACATAAATGGGCATAAAAAAATAGCCGAAGATTGAGACGTACACTTAAGTTGTATAGGCTTTCTGTTGTTTTAGACAACATCGAGTCTTTCTTTAGCTGTTTTCGACCTTTGTTTAAAGTCGATATAATAACTATATACGTTTATTTAAATCGTTTATTCACGTAAGTAAAGCACATATCTACTTTAAATATGTCAACATTCTTATTTTCCACCACAACTATGGACTTTATGATGTCGTTTAAATGGAAAAAAATGACTTGATTTTGTCGCCACAGCGATAACTCTGTAAATTGTGCGTCCGTGCATGTGTCTGTCTGGAACACTTTATAGTACTGTTCATGTCTCGGCAACTTCTCCTAAAATTTTCAAGGTAATAGTTTGAAACTTGCACTGTAGTAAGGATAGAAACTGAGCATGTGCATAAAGGTCACAGAACTCTTGATCGATATATTATTTGTAGAGTTACATGTCCTTGATTCACTTAGAAGTGCTTTCTTATTTACATGGCATAGTAGGGTTTGTTTCTCCCCAGCTCCTACAGTTTTCAAGATAATGGTTTGAAACTTTCACCATAATTCGGATATAGACTGAACATGTGTATAAAGGTCAGAGAACTCTGATCGAATTATTACTGGTAGAGTTATATACCCTTGGTTTACTGAAAAATAATGCCATAAACATGACAGTGATCATGCCTCCGCAACTCCTCCTACAGTTCTGAAGATAATGGTTTGAAAGTATCATCATAGTAAGGATATAGACTGAGCATGTGCATAAAGGTCACAAAACTCTGATCGAAGTATTCTTGGTAGAGTTACATACCCTTGATTTACTTTGAAAATTTGTCTTATACAAATAGCATAGTAGGGTTCGAGTCTCTGCAGCTTGTCCTTTCAAGGTGTGATTTTTGAAACATGCAACAAAGTAAGAACACAGTCTGGGTATGTGCATAAAGGTCAGAATTCTGATCAAATTTATATTGCTTGATTTACATACCCTTTGATGTACTAAGACGTATCACCTTATACACATGGCATAGGAGGGGTTATGTTTCCGCAACTCCTAGCTTTCAAGGCAATGGTTTGAAACTTGAACCATGGTAAGGCTATAGACTGAACATATGTATTAAGGTCACAGAACACATCAATTAACTATTGGTAGAGTTCGGTACCCTTGGTTTAGTTAGAAAATTTGTCTTGAACACATGGCATAGTAGGTAGGGTTCCTGTCAATTTCTACTACAGTTTTCAATATAATGATTCGAAACTTACAGCAAAGAATATATATAAGAATATAGGCTGGATATGTACATAAAGGTTATATGATGGATTTAGTTCATATTTGGTATGCTTGGATATGCCGGCCACGGTAGCTCAGTCCAGTGTGGTATGACTAGTGATCAGGAAGTCGCGGGTTCGATACCTGTCTGGTCGGCAACATTCTTTCATAGTGATTGATCATGACATATTTTCTATGGTCATTCTCTCCCTTCTGCTGATTCAAGAAGGGCAGTTGTCAGTTTCTTGCGAACGAATGTACTATATTGGTTAACCACATATGTGTAAGCCTGCCCAGGAAAAGTGTTTTTAGGTCAACTGACTAGCTCGATATGACCTTAATAGTGTTGACTGGGACTTTAAATTTCAAACCAATTCCCTTGGCCTCATGTTCAAATTGTGTTGAGGTTTTACGGCCCAGTCCATCCATTTGGGTCAGTTTACCTAACCACACATTTACTGGCGGGCTAAGTCCTCTGTGCGGTTTACCAGTATTGTGCACATTCCGTCGCCAGAAACTGATAACTGCCTTTCAGCCAGTGCAGGAGAGAATGGTCGTAGAAATCAATTCATGATCAATCTCCACGAAATAATGTTACCAACCTAGCAGGGGTTGAACTGGCAACCTCCTTATTGCCAGTCGAATACGCATCCAGCTGTGCCGCTGAGGCTTGCAGAGCTCACGGTCAGGGTCACAGTTAGCAATTCTGTGTGAAATGTTTGTGTTAAAGTATTTGATCTATATATAGTGGTCTACAGGTTAAAATTATTAACAGCTCATACTTTTCAAACCATATGCTAGATTTGATTTATTATTGGTGTGATGACCTGTATGATTCCAAAGATTTCATTCAGCAATATTCCCATCCTTGCCCATGACTTATATTTGGTGTGATGTCATGATTCATTCCCACCCTTTCCCAAAATTTATATTTGGTGTGATGTTATAGATATGATTCCAGTAGACTTTATTCAGCAATACTCCCACTCTTGTCCAATATCTCAAGGTCAAAGATACCTTTCCAGACGAGCTATACTGTATGATGACAGCTCTTGTTTTGTTTTGAATTTGGCAGTGGTTAGCCGTCTGGAACCGAGGCCTAGCCTTACGGAATTACATCAATAATACATTATGCATGGCGCGAAATATTTCCTACTGAGAAATATTTCTCAGTGGAACATTATCACATCGTGCAAAAGTCGTAAATGACGTCACTTCATGGCAATAGATGACGTCATCGAAATGCATCAGAAGAGACAAAAAGTCATTTTAAAAGCTATGTAATAAATAATTTAATCGGCAGTGGTTTCGAAATACGGGAAATAATTCCCACGGGCGTTACATGTCGTGATAAACCTCATGCTAACGCACTCGGTTTTTATTGGACTTGCAACGCCCTAGGGAATTATTTCCCGTAATTTAAAACGACTGTTGATGAACCTAAATATATTACATATCTGAAGCTATTTTGAGTAATTTCTGCGGGATATATAATGAATAATTCTCAAGAGTAAATATTTCCTTTAGAACGCTATCATCTGATTCTCAATTATTAAATCCACTAGCCAAAAATATTTTGGAACATTTTATCTCCGACTTAACACTTAGAAGTTACTGAACATCACAAGCACATGTATCTAGATATCAAATCTACTTTTTTCTGATGCATAATATGTGTGCTTTCTTAGAAATGATAAGTTTTATGAAGAAGGGTGGAATGTAACATAATCACCTTTTAAAATCTCCGTTACACGACCATCTATTAAAAACTAAAGCAAAACTGAAAAGGTTTTGGTCCTGTGTGAAAAAAAAAATCTGATTTTATAGTCTCAATGATTGCTCTGAACAAAACAGTGTGTAATTTCGTGCTCAAACTAATAAGATTCTCCCATTTTTATATTCAAATCTGAACTATTTTGAGTAAAAAATTATGACAGCTGTTTTATGCAGTACAAAAAAGTTTCAAATATAGCTATACTTTTCTGGACCATATTTGAGTGAATTGGGTAACTGAAAATTAGATAACGTTATTCGCTAATGAGAAAAAAACCAACACTTTCGACATGTCAGTTGGAAATCTCACTGTCAGTTGCAATACAAAGAATCCACCAGACCGGTAACGGAAATTTTAAATAATACACACAAATTCAATATTCAGACAGGATACTAAAAATAAAGTAGTTCTGATTTATAACTGTATTTTGCATAAAAACAAACAGAAAATCTTCAAACATATTTACAAAAGCAAGTTGCCATGCCATTGTAAGTTTAAAAATGTACATTTTAGTCATAACTGCATGGTTTACCGTGCAAAAACTCAATTTTTCTTCCTCTAGTTCATAAAATGTGATGCAA